>JAAWXA010000001.1:74551023-75049347 GCA_038090715.1 Florisuga fusca | reverse complement strand
GGGGGGGGGGGAGGAGAGAGGCGATATTCTGCAAATTTATAATCCCTGAAAAGTAAAGTTAGACTACTGATCAGCCTAAAGCGTTGGAATTTCTTGCACTTTCTGACTGGAGAGAAAGGGCAGCCTCTACAGAAAAATAGAGAACAAATGGCCAGTGAAAAACAAGAAGTCTTGACTTCTTGATCAGAAAACTGATCAGTACTGTTATCAAAACCAAAATCACAAAATCACAGAGCTGCTCTCAGTGATTATCTTCAAATACCTTTTCCAAGCTAAATAAGCACTACCTTACAGTTTCCCGTGTAGAATATTTATTCCAGTAAAAATACTACATAAATGCTGAAAGTTCCTGACTAAATATTTTTATTGATCTGCTTTCTGGGATTCCTGAGAAACTGAAATTTTATTAGGACTGGGTATGGACAAGCCTGTTACTTGCACTGCATGTAGTGAATCTCAAGATGAGGCACCAACACACACACAAAAGAAAAAGTGATTTTCCCAGTGTTGTTACAAATTACAACATTTATATATGCCACTCAGCTACAAATCAACAAGTGGTATATATTTTTTCCCTGACAAGTGTACTAATTCTGCATCACTTATAGTACCAAGATAATAGAATCAGTCTTAATCCTCTTCTTTATTCTCTACAGTATTTACTTCATTCTAGCAGTAATAACCTCTATTGAGCTACCTGAGGTCAAACATAGAGTGAAATACAGGTTCTTTAACTAGCTAACAAGTCACAGTAAACATCTTGTTTATGATGATAAGCCAGGAAAATCAGAAGCATTTTAGTCAGCAAAAATTATAAAATACCTCAAGCACAAAATGAGAAACGCAAAAAGACCTGAATAGTGAGTATGATTAATAATGGAAGCATGTAAACAATAATGAACATTTCAATAGAAATTATAATTATTTTTCAGCAGAGTCTATATTCAACCAATTCCTACCAATTAATGAAAGATCTATAACTAGTTTTAAGCATCTGTCCCTTTTGTCATTAAAATTTCCGGGTTGTTTTAAGTCTGTACACACTTGCAACAACTTTCAGAACAATTACTTCAGTACTGCTGTTTCTAAAAGATTATACAGAACACAGAAATCACACTCCTCATACAGTAATAAAGAGGTGGTAAGCTGGCCTGTCCAAAAAGCATAAATTATTTTCAGTTTCTGACATTGCCAAATTTAAAGTCTCTCTTTAAGTAGTTTGGGAATTCAGTGATCTCAACTATTCTCCCACTCTTTGTCAAAAGAGCACTAGAACAAAAGCATACTGAAATTAATTTTCAGAAGTCCATTGCACACTGTGACAATATTTAAGTGAGAATTAACTTTCAAAAGAAATTTACTTGAGTACTTTCAAAGTTAATTCAAAGTTAATTATTTCAGAGCATAAATTCAGAATAATGTGTTTGCTGGATTTATCAAATGTGCAGTTAGGTAATCATTAATGTTAAAGGAAAATCAGTATATAATGTTTTGGGCAGAATTCATAGATTATACTTACTCCATTTTTTGACAGTCTATTTATTTTTTTGACAGCCCTTGCTCTATTATTTGACAGCCCCAAAATGCTAGTTTTCTACTGTGTTTACCACTGCATGTTTGTTTATTACAAGTGGAGAATGACAGCATCAGAATTATTTGTTTGTAATAATATTATTCTGCAAACTTACAGTATCCCCTGGCGATCCTTTTGCTCCTGGTAGACCTGGTTGTCCAATTTCACCCTTTATTTTTTACACAAAGATAGGAATTCTGTGATCAATGTATATATAGTTAATAAATCTTTTAAATGTTGTCTAATTATGCAGGTTTATTTAACTTTGTTTCTGCTATTATTATGAAATTAATTGTTAATTTTAATTTATACATTCCATCTGGATTTGCTGAAATTAGACTTAGTAAGAGATTTTCAAACATGCCACAGTTTGGAGCATGTCTCCATTCATTTGCAGCATGATCTGATGTCCTAAATCCCCACTATGAAAACTCTTATCTGAACACAGACTGTGGTTCCTCTGAACAGATTTCTTACTTTGGAATGAATATGTATACGCACAGGTTTTAACTGTGTTTTGAACTCTTAATAATACCTTTTGTCCTTTTGCTCCTTGATTTCCAGGGATTCCAGGAATTCCCTAGGGAGGAAAAGAAAACCTTTTAAATGTATGAAATAGTTTCTCCAGAAAGTAACATATAAACTCACGTACTCCTCCTTCATGTTCTCATAAATTTAACATTTGCTGTATGATTTGGTTTCAAAATGTGGGCAGGAAATAGAAAATTTAAAAAACATATAAGATAGACAAGCATGGAAACATGCAAACTATTTAAATGGAGATACAGTAGAACACTAATTTTCAGTTGCTACCCAGTACTTTTATGCCAGGAGTCCATGTCTGCTGCAGGACATGCTTCCATTTGCCCACCACGGGCTGTAATACTTTACTGAAAACCTTGACTGACAGCCAAAGAAACCACTCCTCATTATCTGTAAGAATTCCCAATGAAATAGAGTAAAAGTCCTGGTCAATCGGACCATGAATATGATAAATCCTATTTTCCTCTCTAACATACAGTACTTGTAACACTACACAAGAAATAGTTATTATGATATTTGATGTATGCTACTTTTCAGCTACATAAATACTTGAAGATCTCTGCATTTCCTCAGCATCATTGCTCATTGAGCCATACTATATCTCAGTTTTCCTACAGTGATCATTCAACCGAACATAATTCAGCTTTAAAATAAAACCTTAAATATTTGAATAATAAATACTTAAAACAGTCTGCATTCAGTTATTCTATTTGTTCTTTCAAGTAAAACTGTTTAAAAAATATTGGACAGACACCATCATAATTCTGCAGCAAGAATTTGGCTTACAGATTTTACATCTTAATCTAATATTTAAATGAATACTCTGTTGAAAACAAGGAAACAGTTTAGACACCACCAAAACAAATGCATTCTGTGGGAAAAAAAAAATAACATGGATGTAATGACTAGGAATAACCTGATGGATTCCATGTGTACAACATCTGTGCAACACTCGCTTGGAAAATATAGTTTTATTGTTTTGCAGTTTATACCCATCTTCTAGTTAATAATTATTCCATCAAGCAGAAATAGCTCATTGGCCAATGGCATACGAGTTAACAATGACCTCCTAAGCATTTTACAGGTCATGAGAATTCCAATATACCTATCATTAAAAGAAGAGATCAAAGAATATAATAAAAAGAACTGGAAAACAATGCCTCATCTAAGATTTCTGCTCAGTGTGTAACATAACTCTTCTTGCTAAAGCATCTTAGACCTTTGCACAAATGAAGTGATGGGAAACAGGGCATATTGAGCATCACATTTACAACTTCCAGACCTGTCCATGAGTTCTCAGTATAATCATTTAACAGTTAATTTCTTTAGCTGCGAAATATAAAAATAAATTATATATATATCAGTACCTGCAATACAAATCAGAATTTCATATCTGCTGAAAAAAACTCCCAGTAGGCAGCAACCTTCTCATACTGAAAGGATGTACCAAAGATTTCCATGGTTACATTTCTATCCTATTTGCAGCACTAAGAGATGATGGTTCCACATACTAATAAAACACAGCAAATGATTTACCATTATATGAGCATGCCTGAAAGAAGAAACACAATGTCCTGCAGTTATGTTGAATTTACTTGGTTAAAAGAAACTGCGGATACAATACATTTAACTTGCCCTTTATAACAATGGCAAAGGCAGCTAAAACTCAAAGATCAGCAACTGTAAAACTGAAAGTCGTATTTCCTTTTCTTCCTTTTTCTTTTTTTTTTTTTTTCTTCTGACTGACTCTGCATTACTGAAGTACACAGAACTAAGGCTCTTGTTTCAGTGAGAGCTGTTTCAGAGCTTTAAAATTCTCTTATGGCTCATTAACATTCACTCACTAAGAATGAGTCTATCACTTCGACTAACTGAGTGATTCCTAGAGTACACAGGATTTTCAGTTATTCTCCATATGTCAGTTGGCACAAAAGAAGAAGAACGAAATGGATGATTTGGTCATTAAAAATTAGTTTTTCCCAGGAGAGTTGTTATTCTGTGTAGCTTCCATGGTTCAGTAATTACAGAGACTAATTTCTGTAGGATCAGCTCCAGGATCTCTGAAAAATTAAATTTGCTTTCCTTCTCATCATCTATTCCCAATTTATTGCATCCTTTTACATGTATAATCTCTGGCTGTGCCAATTACAATGATTTGCACTTTCCCAGAAGACAAGGTAAAAAAGTAGTTTAGACATCCTGATTTTCATCCTTAACTTCTAGGTCAAAGGCCAAACCAACCTTTGGAAATGGGTTGTGTTCCTAAAGAGAAACTGCACATGCAATACAAATCCAGAGGATCTGAGCATTGTTTTATCCACCATGAGTAATACCACGCTTTTAATAAGAAGTTATGTTTAATAGGGTGATATAGCAATTAAACTATAGAAGATACCTTAGCCTAAGTATCAAAACATGTATTCTTACTTTAAAGCATGAGGTGAAGCAACTAGTTTTACTCAATTTGTAAGATAAAATGTATTTTTTATGAAGAGTCTACTGTAACTAAAATTATTACAAACGCCTGTGCTAATCAAAACTTAATATGAAACAGATTCATCACATGATTCTTCTGCCACTAAGGGAAACAGAGTGTTTGGATCTGCTACAAATGGGAGAACTGCCACCCACTGGGAGTAATAGAATCAATGCTTTGCAATAGTTAATGATTCACTGGCCTACAGAAAAAAAATTGCGTTTGGGAAATGTTCTATGCAAAGCTATCAAGCAACATTTTGTTCATATAAAATAAGAAAAAGAGACCGTAATTCTAGATTTTCTTCACAGAAAACTTATTTTAAACTAACTATTTGTATTTATTATATATGCAGTTAGTTATATATGCAATAAAACATACCATCACCTTTTTAGACAAAATAACAAAAAATCAAAGCATCTGGTGTGATTTAGTGATTTCTGTCCTTACATGAGTTGGACCATCTTACACTTCACAATCAGATAATTTGTTCCTTTTCTTCTTTTAGATCAAATTTCATGTAAGGTTTATTCAGTGATTCTTTAGATTTTAAAATGGGGTTTATTGCAAGCCTTTCCACTGCCCTAGTTCTTTTATCATAAATTTTTCCTCTCTGTTACCTTCATTTCACTCAAATGCCTTCCTCCTCTCTCTAAAATTTTCTTTTAAATGAGAAAACTTCCCCAGAAAAGCCTGTAATATTATTCATTATTTTAGCCTTAATCAGCAAGTGCTATAGTCACATGAAATGTAAAGCCACCAAGCCTAGTAAACCTAATTCCTTGGTTTAAAAACGTGTCTATCCCAAAGACTCAACTGCAGTTTTCTCATCCACTGGTGAGTTTGTGCCTAAAAAAAAATGGAATCACGAATCAGGTTGGCAGCTAATCAAGGTTTTTTATTTATTGCAACATTGTTTCACCTTTTATTCAGCCTTTCCAAGTACCTTAATTGACATTTGAATGTCATGTAGGTAACTGAAACTGCCTTTGGTGTCACTAAGGGTGCTGTGGGGTAGATATCTACCCTCTGAAAAAGATGTTTGTGTCGTAGATGTCAGATGTTGCAGCTGCCCTCGTACATGTCAAATAGCTCTTGGTGACAATACCTAGGTGACCAAATCCCACACACCTTGATCTCTCTGGAGCAAAAAAAAATTTTTTTTCCTTTCTTTTGCTTGTTTGTATATGCCTGGAGTGATAGGTCTCTAGAGGCACAGACAGCAAAAGCTTCTCACAGTCTTCACACTGGCTAGGAACCACAAGATATCTAAGTGTAAGTTAGTATATCCAAAGGTAAAAGGAGCTATGGGTATCATTTACTTGCAAAAAATAGCAGTTCTTAGGTATGGCTCTCATAGCTTCATCACTATCTGCATACACAACTAAATCCCCTGATGCAGTTTTCCTCAGCTGTAACCCACTCTACTGGGACTTCAGAACACCCAAAAGTATTCATTTGTGTCTGCTGTGATGGTGGGCTTCAATTAAGAAACTTATACAATTCTGTAAAAATACTTTATTTTATCCCAGGTTTAGCAATTCAAATAAATCTTCCATTCTTTGATAATACCTGGCAGAAACAATGGATTTAACTGTAAAAGGAACATGGTTTCACAATCCATGGAAAATCTTTCTTGTAGCTTTCATTAATCATGAAGTGTCTATTTTTGTTTTGGATTATATTAAACATCTGGATTTTTTTCCATGCAGCCCTACAAAAAATCCATTCAGTAAATTCCCTAAGGCCTTATAAACATATCAGCTAGGTGTAAGGACTTTTACTTAAGTCACAAGCTACGTTTTTCAAAATATTTTTCCAATTTTTTCTACCTAGTACTATGGATTATTTGTATCTCCCTCATGCTTAACTTCCTGCTTATGAACAGCAAAGAAAGGAGGCATAACAACTTTTTCCAAAACAAAATAAAACAAGAACTATTTTAACCTAAAATGAGTATTTATTAGCTTATTCTATTCCTCATTTTCTTCTACTGTCTTCAATCTTGTTTTCAGAGCCTGGAAGGACATCATTTATCAGTACTGGCTGAATGCTCTAGTATGAGAAGTAGGAGTTTCTATACTCTAGATAATCATATTAACCAAATTATATCTCTGAAAGATGCAACAATATACAATACTTACAAAGGTTATTCTCTGTTATAAGGAAGATGCTTTGCAGTCAGTTTTCCAAAGAGATGGAGACAACATGAGTAAAATAATCTTATTCTGTTCTTTTCTTAGGGAAGGTACACAAAACAGTACTCTTCCAAAATGCTGCTTTAATCTGAGTCCTCACTGAGAACAGTACATCTGGACTTATTTTGTAATCTATCAAAAATTTCATAAATACAGTTTAGAAAAAATCACTATAGAACAGTTTCTTAAGCTATTAATTTTTCTTTCCACATTAAGATGAAGATTACCCAAATAATACCATTTTTCTCTATTTAAAATAATCGTGATTTTTTAACTTATGAAGAAACAATACTTTCTGTTTGAATAGCAAGACCTGAAAGAAGAAAAAGCAATACAATGTAAGTTAAGCATAAATCCTTTGTTTCAGAGGTCATTATTTTTTGAGCAAAAAAATCTACCAGCTTCTCTACTTCTATTTTTGGATATTGGAAAATACTGTTTTATTTTATGGCTTAAGATGGTGTCGGCTTTTCTATTTGGTTTTTTGATAAGGTTATTTTGCTGTGATTCTACCTTGCCTAAATTATGATGATTTCTAAAAAATTGATTCATTGAGTAGCATTTAGAACTTTTTGTTAAAAGATGGTAACAGCCTAGGCTGCTGCCAATTTACAAAACAGGAATTCAAACTGTATCCCTAATGATCATTTATAATTCAGGCAGTGACACAAGCTACACAAGAGATTCCCAGAAAATCATAGAGAACTGGTATTCTGTGTTTCAGTCCTAAAAATTCCATTGGCATTTTAAGATTGCCACAATGGTGCTAACTTTGAACCTACTTTTTCTTCAGCAGGTTAACTGCTAATCAGAGTCAGCTGAAGGGTCAGGTTTAAAACCAATAAAAGTAATGATTACTGAGAAGAAGATAATTTTTCTAATGTGTATGAGTTCTCTGAATTATGTTTCAATCAAATGGCTCCTTCCACTCTCAAAAAACCCTGCAGTTCTGATTCTTGGAAGGCACTAAAGGGCAGTATATGAATTTCAGCCATAGAAAAAGATTCACAAAAGATATCCCATTACTTAGATGTTCCTATGATCCTTTTAAACACCTGAAAAAATACAATTGTTTATGTATTACTGATCCTTCCTTGAAAAAGCATACTTGATGATACATGAGATATTTAGTGGAGGTATGTAAAAAATTACAAGTCAAGCCGTAATTTGGATAAAAGTACAACAGTCAAGATAACGTTTAGAAGACTACAGCAAAGCCTTGATTATCCTAATAGGATGAAAGACAAACTAAATTTGTCTAAGGGATAAATCTTTCTACTGGAGAAAGCAGCAAAATACATGTAAAAGAAATTCAATGAAGCAGCATCTGCTGCGAGTGAGCAGTTAGAACTTGTGATGAAAAATGGGCTAAATGCAAAGAAGCATTCCCACAGTCATAATGAGCATCCACTAAGCTAGCAGAGCAGCTTTAAATTAAATGCAGGACAGGAAAAAGCATTACGGAGATCTTTGCAGTTATAAGACCAGAGATCACTAACACCTTTTTTTTTGCAAATCAGTTACTAAAAATAGAACATAGGTCTGTTAAATGTGGAACACGGTGACCCCTGTTGCAATGCCAGAAACACAGACCTTGGACACTTGTGTTTTGAAAGCTGAAACTACTAACAGAAAATTAAAATTATGTGTATTCTGCCACGGCCACGTCACTGTTTCTCACAAATAACCTTCAAAATAATCTAAGTATCATTTGTAAAATCTTTGTGCAACTAAAGGTGGCCAAAAAAAAAACCCCTGAGCCCTCAGCCCTGCAGGCCACACCACGGTCTCTTCCCTCCACCTGCCATGACAGGCACCAACCTTACAGACTGTGGAAACTGCCATCCAGTCTGCCTAAAAAGTTTACACCTCTAACAGCTGACAGCCTGACCTTTGTCTGACACATGTAGACACACTGATATTCAAGCAGTTACATGACTAAAAAAGTTTTGAATTTCTCCACTGTTTAAATTATGAGGAAAAGCTTTTGAAGGGTCACACAACGATGGCAGAGCCTTCTTGAAGGACACTGACTGCTCATCTGCTCCTTGCACCCAACATGTCCGACACTACAAGAGTCACAGTTCTGTTCATACAGGTCACACTAATGTAGAAGAATGCAGTTTTCAGCCATCCCCCTTTCCTGTAGTAAGGAACCACTAGCTAAATTAGCAGTGAGCAGCATTAACAACAAATCAGGCATTTTTTCCATATGGTGCATACTGTGAAACTTGCCACAGGATGTAGCAAATGAAAACAGTAAAACTGTGTTCCAAAAAGGACTATAAAATTACTAGAAAATCGGTCCATTGCTGGCTATTAAGCTGGGCAAGCATTCATTTTTGGCCAAGGCAGACCCAAAACCCCTGACAGAAAGAATCTGGCAGTAAATAACAGTCAAAAAAAGTATTTTCTACATCCTCCTATCCATTGTCAGGCAAGAATTTCTGTGATAATTCCTTTAGTCTGTGTCTGCCTCACAACTTTTTTATATTTAAGAAATAGCTAAGAAAAGTTTGTACAGAGACTCTGATGAAGCCCTTCTAGACCATAAGAAGGAAAAATCACACCTTGACTCACCTAGCAGTCTGTAAGACTAAATTTAAGTACTATAAAGAGTTACTAAAGCAAAAATTAATTTGCACAGTAATAGTCAAAAGTTGTTTCTTAAATATTTCTGTAGGACGTGTCTTTATTCTTGGTCTTAGTGGATGTACTGGCCTTGATTTTGCTGGTCACATATAATGTGAGTATAACATATCTTAATACTCAAGTCAAATTTTTAAGCTTGACTGAAGAGCAGGATCCCGTAAGCAATGCATTCCTTGTGCTTCAAAAATCCAGAGCAATATTTGGTTTGTGCTAAGTAGTATTTTGAGAATTATGGCTAAGCACAAAGGTAAAATATTTTTAAAAACTATCTGAGAAAAAAAAAAAAAAAAAAAAGAAAAAAAAAGAAAAAACACCAAGAAAAAATGAAAAAAACCCCATGAATGCTGGGTATAATATACATAGTAAAGAAAACCTCCAATACAAGAATATGTGGTACAAATGAAAAGAATATGTATTTGTATCACAGAGCTTTTTTTTTAGTTTGGGAAGGAGACATCTTATACCACCATGATATTTTAATCTTAGTAGAAACATTACTTAAGAACAAAGCAATGCTATTGATAATGAAGGACATATGAAAGAAACTAGTTACTTTGAGAGCCCAGCTTCCACTTGAACACAAGAATAACAAAGAAACCCTGCTTTAAGTTGTTTGCTTACCTTTCTTTTCCACATTTCTGGAGTTCAGTTTGACTAATTTTAACTAATCCAAAAAGCTGAACTGCCTTTTAACAGACAGTTAAAGGAACATTAACAGAGACACAATTCATACCAAGAAGAGGACTCTTTCCCTAGAAACCTGAAACACCACATCTCTGTGCTTTGTGGAGCAACATTTGAATACACCTGGGAATTTTTCCTTGGGCTGTACTAATCAGATTCAAATCACACATTCTACTATGTCTAAATGCAGTGATACAAACCTGAGAAAACTGATAATGGCTATGCCAAAAAAATGAAGTATGGAAATGCACACGCAAACAGAAATTGTATTGAGGTGCAGTAGCTCATAGAGTATTGCCCATGACCAGGTGAAATTACCAATAAACAGTTTAAAAGGATTGGTCTGAATTCTGTATTTTGCATATGGTGCATTATGTTCATTATAAATGGGGGAGCAGGAGGGGAAAACCTACAGTAAATATAGAATTACCCTGTAGTAAACTGACTTTTTCACACTTACAAATACATTAAAAGTCATATTGCATAGCTATAAGGAGGGAGCTGCGGCTCTTCAACCTGAAGAAGAGGAGGCTCAGGGGAGACCTCATCACTCTCTACAACTCCCTGAAAGGAGGTTGTAGCCAGGTGGGGGTTGGTCTCTTTTCCCAGGCAACTACCAGCAAGACAAGAGGACACAGTCTTAAGTTGTGCCCGGGGAAGTTTAGGTTGGATATTAGAAAGAATTTCTTCACCGAGAGGGTGATCAGGCATTGGAATGGGCTGCCCAGGGAAGTAGTGGATTCTCCATCCCTGGAGATATTTAAAAAGAGACTGGATGTGGCACTCAGTGCCATGGTCTGGTAACCGCAGCGGTAGTGGATCAAGGGTTGGACTTGATGATCTCTGAGGTCCCTTCCATCCCAGCCAATTCTATGATTCTATGATTCTATGATTCTATGATAATGTTCAAATACTGATAAAACCATCTCTATAGAAATGCCCACTACAAAAATATACTAAGAGTATCTAGCTTCTGGTATTCAGAAAAAAAGGTAGTGATGTTTGTAAGCATGTGCATATTATGGTCTCTGCAACTGATGTGAAGTTCTCCAGCCTCTTGTGTGTGCAAGTATTTAAGTGGGTAAGCATTTATGTGAATTACTGAGTAGTATTACCACAAGAGGGTCTGTCTGCTGTGTACTTTCTACATCCATACTACCATGCTGATTCATAGTTTCATACCAGATCCCTCGACTCAATCTTATCCAACCTGGACAGAAGACAGCTGAAGGATGAAGCTGCAGTATGAAGTATGATTGTTCCCTCCCTGAGAAAAAAAACAGGGGTGGAACAACATATGTCACAGCTCGTACTCTACAGACTGTATAAGCATATGCCAAAGCACTTCACCTGGGAATAAAAAGGTTATTACAGCATACAAGCACAAAACAGACTACTCTGAGTACTGTTTATAACTATTTACAACACATGCCATTCTTATTCAGAATACGCTTACAACTACAGCTCTTTTTGTATTTCCTTACACCTTTTAAGATATTGCTTTTGTTAACATTGCATTAATCCAACAGTTTTATAGAAATGGCAGCAAAGCATGCCACCTTTACTCCACTTGATTTCCCAAAGTTATCCCATTTGAAATGGTACCAAGTGAGAAAAAAATCCAGAAATAATACTTTCCTAAGTGTCTGTAGACAAAATACAGATACTATATAAATATAGAAAACTAATATAATCAATGTAATTGCAGTGTGTGAAGACAGAAGTTTAGAAATCATGAGGAACAGAGAATTAGATAGGAGGGAACTGTTAGTTTTACAGCTTAGAAAAGCAGGCATTATTTTCCACGTTGCATTAGGTCAGTGGGTTTATTACAGCATGTATTGTGGCCCCAGTCCAAACTGAATTCAATCTGAATCATTCCATTGACTTCAATACAGCTGAACACAGGAACTACGCTGTCATGTCTTATATCACTTTTATATGCATATTCTAGTAATCTCAGCATAGCTATAGATGCAGTAGAATTACCTAAACCTTAGGTAATACAGCCAGACTGCCTGGCTATATCAGTCTCTATGTTATATTTTAAAGCTTTCTGTTTTATGAAGAAAAACATAGTAACTTCTGCTGAAGATTTCTACAACCTTAGTGAATCTTGAGCACATTTCAAATCAATTCTACTATCATACCCTAGCATAAAACACACATTTTTCAGAGAATGCATTCATCTTCTAAGAGATCAATAGACAAACCAGGAATATAGGTATAAGAGTGGGACTCAGATCAGAAGCTAAAACCATGTTATGCTGCTATCACAGGCCACATCTGAGGTCTTGTGATGTGACCTAAATATTAAGGGCAAACCCTACCCTTTGAAGTGTTTGCAGCTGTATTTCTGAAAAATATGATTTCTGGAGAGTAAACATAAGCAGTTGCAAATGTTCAGACATATTACTTGTGGCTGGATAATATATGCCAGGCCTAGAAGAGTGCTGTGAATGTCCTGCCAGCTTCACCCACAAGCACTCAGTTCAGCATTTCCATCTGCAGGCTTGTAAACATAAGGAGAAGTCTTTCACTGAAACCAAACTCAGACAAAACTCTACCTATGTTAAAAAGGGCAGCTGAAAGTAAGGTCAAATAAATCTTGATTTATTCTATCCTTTAGGCAGTTGGTCCCTCAAAAAACCGTATTTATCAAAACACCTTGTCCTCAGTAAGACAGATGAAAAGCCATCAAGGTACTCAGCAGTAGCAACAGCATGGCTTATTTTTGTCATCAGTAAAATGAGCTTGATTACTAGCTTTCCTGAATGCTATCTAAATTATTTTCTCCATACTGTCAAGCATTATTCTTATACAGGGTGAATAGGATTGGAATGGCCTGGTTAACAAGTCCAAACAGTACCATCGAGGGGAAACAACCACATCACTTGGAATTACTCACTTACCTTTGCAACCTACTTTTGATCTTCATAAATCTGGAGATTAATGACAGCAATAATATGCCAGAAAGTTTGTTGTCCAAAAAATAACCACACCTCTCAGAGGCTGGAGACAACTGGAGTTCTGTTCAACTTTGCTCCCCATCCTAGACAGTTGCCTCTTAGATGTATCATGATGCATGTTCATGTATACATGTGCATGAATTAACACAACTATGCTCCTTTTATTTGCTAAAGCAAGAGGGATCATAAAATGTCAATTTTTAAAAATACCAACTTTACAAATGAGGCCACGTCTAACACTAAGGTGGCTGAATGGAAGAAATAAAGACTGTTTGCACATATGCTTCTGTGGGCAGGGTATCCATGCAACCAGCTGAGTTGTCCCAGGGCTGGAGTGGCATCTGGTTGGTCAATAATATGCAGTCATACAGTTTCAACAGCATCATCCAAAGCCTGTCTTGAGCTTAGGCAGCCTACTTGGCCGTCACATGGAGGGCACAGCAGAATTCAGTCCCTCTCTTGCACATCATTGTCCTGGCTACTAGGGCATCCCACCAGAGAAGATCATACTGAACTACACAAGAGAGAAGGCACTTACACATTATGAATCAAATACACATAGGAGGAACAACAGAAACAACAGAAGCAGTAACTTGCACAGGACATCCCTCACAGCCTTCATAGTGGCTAGTGGATGAAAGCCACTGAATAGGGCTACTATTCTACTTGAATAGGGGAGCCCATATTTTACATGGCTGAGGAGAGCCCAAGCACACACTTTTACCACAAAAGCTGCTGCACAGAAATGCCTTATGCTGCTCCTCCAGGTTCTATATAGGTAAGAGCACCATGTCTGGTACCACACCCACAGAGGCAGATGAGCAGATATGACTACATGTCTTACATTTCCTACTGGCTACCTTAAGGAACTTTCCTGGACATCATGGAGACTTCCATCTCTTCACAAGAACCTCTACTGATTACAAATGAAGCAGAGGGTGCAATCTGGCTTGCCCTTTTAGGATTGTGTAAATCTTTTGCTGTTGTCTATATATCAGAAGTCTTCCTCTATTATTTTATGGTGATTTTGAAAGACTTCTTAACGATTTTAATGTCTTATATCTGCCATTTCATTTCTCTTTAAAGCAAAAGTATGGGCCCTAAGTGATGAGTTTACATTCCTGTTTAAATGTTCTATTGTGATTTATATTAATTTTAAACCAAAATATATTTCCTTAGGATATATGTCAGACTTAACCAAAGCTATAAGATTAGAATGAGAGCTGCTAAAGTATTAAATGCTTAATTTTTCCTTAGGTTAGAAATGCCTTCTTCCTGTTTTTTAGATCAATTAAAAAATCACGACTAACATTTTTTCCAAAAATGAAGAGAAACAACACAAGGCTAGAGAAAATAACCAAAGTTTTGTTATTATCTCAACACATTTGTTATGGTGTACTAACTAACAATATACCCAAACCTCTTCACTTGCATTTTATGGTTTTTAATTAACATTCACTTTCAGTCTTCTTTATATCTGAAAATACCATAGATTGTAAAAGGTTAACACATCTTACAGTTATTTGGGGCAAAGAGGGAAAAATACATAACCAAGTGAGGAATTACGTGTGTTCATTACTTAAGCCAGCCAAGTGGGAAGAAAGTCTCTTGGGAATGATTTCCCAATGTTTTGAAGTCTATTCACAGTGTTTTTTGAGGTTTTGGTGAATATATAAAATATTTAAATGAAAGACCTTGAGAATTTTTCAGCTGAGAATGCTATTTCCATCTCCTAGTTATCAAAACTCTGCCAGATTTCAGTACCATGTAACACATACTGCCTCTCATTACATTCAATACCACAAAAATTTCTGAATGTATACAGATTTATCTCCTTATCTTATAATTCACAATGTAATTCATCTGGAAGGCAGTGTTCCACCAACCAAGCTCCGTTTATTGCTGTTGGCCTGTGGAAGAATTACTGATTGTTTGAAGACAGTTGGCTCCCTCCCAACCCTCAAAGCTTTCAGCTGTTTCCACCAGATACCATGGCTCCTCTGCTTCAAGCCAAGCCTGGTGGCCTTAAAGAGCCAAACAAGGAAACAAAGAAGATAAAGCCTACCTATCACATATACAGAGGAGGGAAAATGAGCTGCCCAAACACCAGTAGGGGATCAATTTCAAAAACAAAAATGTAGCAGCATGTTCCCCTGCTAAGTGATAAGAATACAGAGACAGGTAACATGGACAGTGTGAACAAGATGCAAGGAAATAAAAGACCAATAAAAGTGGGCAAAAGAGAGGGGGAGGTAGACAGTGAAAAAGTAAACTTTGAAAGTGCAATCAACAAGTATATGAAAGAACATATATCAAGCTGCAGAACTTAGAGTTAAAAAGGACCAGAATCTTTCCTCATGTAAGTATCTATAGACATCTTACTATACCATGCCATCAACAGGAAGGAGGTCAATAATGAGATAATTTTATAACATATATTTAAATCGATATATAAAATTAATTTAGTTAAGAATATTTTCTTTTAAGGCATCTTTGACTTTAAAGGCTTGGTTATTTCTTTTACTAAATTCAAACTTCAAGATGGAACACCAAAAAATAAAAAAAACATTTTTAGAAAAACGGACATATCAACCAATTCAAATCAACATGGATGAAACATGAAGTATAACATCTGTTAACTAAAAAAAAAAACCAAAAAAACCAAACCAAACCAAACCAAAACAAAAAAACAAAACAAAACAAAACAAACCTAAAAGAAACCCTGAACAAAGCAGAACATAAGGTTATGACAGCAGTTTAATCACTTACGGGCTCTCCACGATGCCCTTCCTGGCCTGGAGATCCAGGCTGTCCGACCTCTCCCTGTAAAAGAAAGATGACTGCTAAATACCATATTAAACCAAACCAAAACAACAACCTCTTTTTGCATAATAAATATAATTATTTCAAATAGTAAATTATTATTTTTAATGAAATCATAGAATGATTTGGTTTGAAAGGAACCTTAAGGACCCTCTATTTCCCACCTCCCACTAGACCAGGTTGCTCAAACCCCCACCCAAGCTGGCCTTGAACACTTCAGAATTAAAGTAACATGTAAAACCAACACTTGTGATTAAAGGTTCATCAAAAAGAACACCCTTAAAAAACAGTGTCAAAAAGAGTAAGAAAGTGTTGTCAATCTGATATGCCCCCAATCTGATATGCCCTCATACTGTGTCCAACAGCTGTCAAGCAGTTTGCAAAAAGAGATGAGAGTGTTTTTGAGGGAGAAGAGGAATTACTGGTTAAAGAAGCACATAAAATAGTAATAAATTGCTATTGTTTAATAATTTGTACAACTAATACTATGAAAACTAGTTCAAAGCCCTCCAGGACATAGCAGTACCAGATATGATAAAATCTTTATGTTCTTACTCAAAGTAAGAATGATACAAAAAATATTCTGAAAATGTCAAAAACAGTTCATGAAATAAAAGCACATAAAACAAATTCAAAGATCAATTTATATCTGTGTGTGTATATATATAAATGCTCTGGTAATAATTAGCTTAAAATCACAAAAACTGGCCTTGAAGTAACAACGGGTAGCATCTGGGTTTCAAGCTATGCTTTTTTCCACATTCTTTCCCAGAATGAATATTGTAAGAAAACAGGAAAGCTCCAGCAGAAATTTCCTTCAAAGACAGCCTCTATGTTACTGCTCTGAATTTCATTACTGACCCAAAATGAAGCAATGTTTTATAACAAGCAGATGCTGAAGTCAAGCTGACAAAATGTTCAAATTGAGAATATGACTTCTGTTAACTATTATGAAATGAATAAAACTAATGAGTATGTCATATTGTTGTACTACAGTAATTAAGAAATAGTCATGAAAATTTCTTTCAGTTTAAAAGTACACAGGTTCATACAATTAATATATTCAATTATTCTTTAAAAGCATAGAAATACATAAAAATACTCTCAAAAATCATGTTTCATCAGTATAAGACGTCACTCTAAAGGGGCCACCAGAGTCAGTGAAAATTTTATGTTAAACTATGACTATTGCCTAGCCATGTTAACAAATACCAGAGAGGAAAAACATCTAGTATTTTTTTCTGCTTTCTATAGTACCAGAGAAGGAACTTCTCCAAGAGAGATACCTGTGTGTCCACACATCTGCACCCACACCCACCCACGCAGCCCTCTCTCTCTCTATATATATATGTATGTGTATGTATACGTATATGTATATATATGTATATATATACATACAAAATAAGGCAGGATTAATTACAAACAAATTCATGTAGGTAACTAAGCTTCTATCACAGTCAACAGTCTAGCAGAGGCAGTAGATGGAGACCTTATTCAGCTGACCAGCTACCAGGAACTTAATTTCATTCCCTGCACACAGACATTTACTCATATCTGAGATACCCAGGGGTGTCTTGTCTGGGTTCCTATTCTCACTCCAGAAAGGCACTGGCTTTCCATAGTATTTATGTCATCTTTTGCAGATCCCTTAGGATGCTTTGGACACTAGTGCATCTCAAATGCTTTCAAATGCTTTTATTTAGGCAACTAAGCTGGTACCTACCTTCTCTGAGCTGAATTGCTCTGCAGGCTCCAGTAGCATCACTGGTTAGACCTCCATTGACATATAGGTAGCTGCTACATCCATAGATACAAACTTGGCTGAATGTTTTAAGAATATCTGTTAAATTGGCTTCACCTGACATAGCTGATAGTGTCCCAGATGCATGCTTTAATAGATATGTATTAATGGCAATTTGCGGGGAAGTATCAATGGGATTTGAAGATCAAAATGAAACTGATGTAGTACTTAAAACTAAACCAAGTAACAAATTAAGAAAAAGTCCTTCAGTATTGTAGAAATAATCTGCTGTTAGCTGCTGAAGTTAACTTCAGAAAAATAAGCACCAGGAAAATATTGTTTTTCCACAAATAATATTTACTTCATTTATTAATGTATTTTAAGAGTGTAAACTTTACGGCAGTTGGAAAGCCATACACCAGTTTGACATAAAGTTATTCCATTACCTATGAGTTCAGTATCATTAGGCCTTCTAAAGAGACCAACTAAAATAGGAAATATTGAGTTTACCTATCATAAAAGTTAAATTTTTAAGGCTGTTATTTTAGATGTGTTCTATTAAATTTTTGAATAGCAGGATACTGTCATACAGTTGAAGTCGGGCAATTTTTAGAATATCAGTTCTGTAGTGTTACAACTCCCCTGCTTAATTACAAATTAAGGCACCTACATATGTCTTTCTAGCCAAAGCTGTCAACAGATATGTTAGGAGTCTAAGATATTATTACAGTGAATGGGAGCTTGACTCAGCCACCTAATCACAAGTACCTGCTAGGATGTAAGGTGCCCATGGAGAATCAAGGCTTCCATACTGGGGTTGCAGGTACTGCCCAGAGGAGACTTGTAGCCTTCTGAAATTGTTTTTTTACAGGCAGCCTGAGCTACCCAAAACCAGCAAGTAGAACTTCAAAATTATCAGTGATCTCACAAAGTTTATAGCAATCAGATGCTATGGATGGTATGGAATCAGTGCTGTCTCATTCATGAGCAGAAGGCTAGCTCAGAAGATGCTTTAAATTCCCTCCAGCCTGGGATCCTGCTGGATCCACCTTATTGGCAGCTGCTGCATGGAACGGGTCGGCTCTTTCATAAATCTTGTGTCATCAAGAAGCTACAACAGAAGTCACAGATATGCCACGGTAACCCTGACTGCTCTAGACAAGCACAGTCATAAAATGTAAGACCAACCCAGATCTCCAACTATGGCAACAGGAAATTAGACAAACCATTTAAAAGCATACTTGCACTTTTGGACACTGAAGGAACATTAATCTTGAGCAGACCTAGATCACTTTAATATTAATAAGTAAAAAAATTAAATTAAGAAAATTGCTGTTAAAAATCTCCTTTAGATCAATTCCACTGAACATTTATATGGCATACTAATAATTTTTTTTTCTTGTGAACTTAAACCTGATATTTCTGAAGCCTATCTTTTCACAAATTACACCAGTGCAACCAACTGGGTAAACAAAATGTCCCGGGAGCTCACAGACTGCAATACATTATAAAAATGCCAGATTTTTTATAGTAGACTTAGTTCACTTGAAAAAGTGTTCTAAATTAAAGAGCACTACACAGTGAAGAGAATGCAAACATAAACATGAATCTCATACTCAAAATGTTTTGCCCTAACTTGAATCCAGCTCCCTTCAAAAAGAAGATTACTTCATTCTTAACAAAACAGATATCTTCTGTATATAAATTTCATTAACAGATTCACAGAGTTACAGAAACACAAACAGGATGAGGGAGATGAAGTATAAACAATCTCTGATGATCACTAATACACTCTTAATAAAAGCTTTGCCCCTGCTTACAAGTCAAGTGAAATCAATGAAGTGTGCCCCCTGGCTACAGTAAACTTTGGCATTTCCCAGTAACACAGTATTTTACTTTCCAGTAATTCTTCACTGAATAAACTGACTATATTTATACCAACAGCAATGCTATTGAAGACTTTGGCATGGTATGAATATATATTTAATGCATACCTTGAAACCAGGACTTCCTGGCAATCCATCTTTCCCACTTCTGCCAGGGTCACCCTGTGGCGACGATGAACAGTCATCAGGAGGGGAATTAGCAAACACAAGTCAAAAGCAAATTGTCTTCACAAAACTTACGGATCGCCCAGGCATTCCTGGAAACCCCATATCACCTTTCTCTCCTTTCGAGCCCTGACAAATAGAGCAAATGAAAAGTAAATAGTACTCAACGTTTATGCTACAAAATCAGAATATTTAAGCTGGAGCCTGTGAAGAGGACCATAGTGGAGGGCATGGAGGACCTCATAGAGGACACACACTGCAGCGGAGAAGCATGAGGGGGAAAGAGAGCAGAGAGAAACTACAAGGGACTGATCATGCCATCCTGCTTCCTAGTCCCCATCCCATGAAGAAGTGAAGTTGAGCCTGGGAAAACACAGAGTGAGTCAAGGTGTTTTAATTTTTGTCTTTGCTTCTCTCCTCCAAACCTATTTAGCAATTAATTAAATTGATTTTCTCCAAGTTGAGTATGTTTTGCGCGTGACAGTAACTGGTAGGTTAACTCCTTGTCCTTCTCTGGACCCACAAGCTTTCCTTTTTGTTTTCCCACCCTGTACTTTTGAGGAGGGAGAATAAGACAGTGACTGGGGGGGTGGAGGGGAGAGCATCAGGCAGCCAGCCAAGGTCACCCCACTATAAATACCAATAACATTTTCCTTTATTTTACGATTGAAAATTTACTTGCCTTTTTTCCATATATTCCTGGCATTCCTTGATCTCCTTTAGGACCCCTTTCCCCCTAGACAAAAAGTGTCTAAATAAGTTAATCTTTAAAAGAGAAGTCATTATATAAAGCTAGATATAAAAAGTATACATTTATAGCAGACATAAAATGAAGGAGGTGAAGCACTTCATCGGATATAAAAAAAATATGCTGAAGACAGTAAATGCAAATCTTGAATTTTCCAAGCTCTCCTAGGGGAGAAGCCTAAAGTGTTCAACACCACTGATGAGACAATCCACACCTCATGGACTTAATGCCTCTTTTTTCAATGGAAGGCACTTTGAGTTTCTGATAGCTTCAATATAAATAGGTACCTAAGTGAAAATTCAGCTCTTTGAAAAGTGCTGCACTCATTCGAAGACCTTATTTGAAAAGCTGAAAACACAGATTTTAAAAAACTGTAAAAAAGTAAATTTAGTTGAGTACTAACACAGAAGAGAAAAAGATACTGTTAATGATGTTTTGGTGAGCATACCCGCGAAATAAACTCATTGGATTAGATTAGAGCTATGCTTCAGAATGTTGTTACTCAAACTGAATAACTTCAAGAAAATAATATGCATTTTTTTAACACATTATGTTCTAACTAGTAATAAAATAAAAATTCAAAGTAATTAATATAAAATCCCATAGAACAGAACAAAAAAAGAAAAAAAACAAAAAACAAACCCAAAACTGGCAGTTTCCATTCCATGTATGTAATGATGTTCCATGGCATGTATATTTCTTTAAGTCCAGTATCATACGTGTACATTTTATGTAGTTCATCAAATGCACTTACAAAGTATTATATATAAACTTTTTTTTTCCTTTAAATTAAATTATAGAGCAAGCTGAAACATATTAATAGTGTAACAAGGAATATTTCATTTCAACCTTTGGTGCTGGCATCCCATGTAATCCAGGAAAGCCAGGTAGTCCACGGTCACCCTAAAAAGAGCAAACATATTGTAAATCCTGTGCTATAAATGCTACAAATTTTAAATTTTATAGCAGTTACATACTATAACAACATCCATATTCTCAGTGATCAAAAAATAGTGGAAAGACATTATATATCCCCATATCAGCTACATATGCTGATTGATGACTGTTGATCTCTAAACAAGATTCAATACATAGAAGAAAAAAATTAAACAATCACTAAATATATTAAATATTTTTTTTTCATAAACTTGGCTGTAATCTCTCAGTAAGGCTTATGGAGGTCCCAAAGTAGCAATTTAGCTTTGTCAAGAGGAAACAAGCTTTGAAAAAGAGCTTTGAAAATCTCTGTAGGAGCTGTGATAATTCTTCCATCTATTCCTAATACCCAAAGAATAAGGAAATTCCCTAAATCTGGGATGGCTTTACTCCTACCTCTTACTGAAAATGTCAGAGATCCACTGACATTATCAAACTTATCATCGGTTTACTCTGGGTGATTGAAGTATTAAATAATTAGATTCTAAGGACTTTCTCTAAAAAAAAAAAATAATCCCAAAATTAAAACAAAATACACTGATAAAACAGCCTTGGCAATCAGACAAATGAATTCTGCAAGCTCACTTGAGAGATTACAACTAAAGGTTAATTATAACTTGGCACTATGTGACTTACTTAAACAATAAAAACAAACTTAGTTGTTTGTTTCAGTAGACTGGATCTAGTTCACTCACAACAAAGAACTAAACACCAAATCATTTTTGGACAATCATTATGTTGCTCTCACTGTTAATGTCAAACTTCATATTTTGCTATGCATAGCTTGGTACATAGCAAACTATATATAGCTTAGAAAATTAACACTTCATGCATCCATTGCTCCCTAATGAAAAGGATGGAGCCTGGATTTCTGCTCAGAAGCGGTGATTCAATTATTCAATAAATTTAAAAAATTGGCAATGAGCAGCCATAGAAACTTTACAAGTAATGGGATGAAATTAAGAGATTCAAATTTGGGCTGAATCATCAGGAAAAAAACTCTAACGGCAAGATTTATTTTATACTGGAAAAAGTTTTCTACAACAGTGGTAGAAGCCCTGTTTCTTGGAACATTTTAAACAAGGCTGGATTAAGCATTAGGAAATATTCTGTGTCACAACCCTGCACTGCCAGAAGAATAATAGAGGTTTTCAGCAGCAGCATCTTACTTTCTGCACATGGCCCAATACTGATTGATCAATTAGATTAGCATCTCAGATCAATTAGATTAAGATGCCTAAAGCACAGAACACATAAGCACGGAATGGTGGTGAATTTAAGGACCTGCTTTTAACATTGGAAACTTTAGAAGATGGAAATTCTGCAAAAAAAATCTGTTTGGCAAACAAGTGTTTGCTTTACAAAAAGGGCTTTGACATTTTAATAAACAAAAAACTGACTACGTCTTTATCACTATCAACTTAGACCTTTTCTAAACATAGGGAAGAAGTGTGATACAAGGGTTGCCACAGGTAATTGCATACCAATGTCACTTGCCAATAGTCAGTGGCTAATTTATCCACTGTGTGTACTGGAGAGCCAGGTTCAAGTTTATCCTGATTACCAAAAGCTTATATAAAGCTTTCATATCTGTCTGAAGCTCCAAGCTACTGGTTACACCTCAGCTACAAATTTTCCACAAAAAGCTTTGGTTTCATTTAGTCAGTGTTTTCTGATAAAAAGTGCCATACAAAATTTCCTACATAGCTCATCTGGATGCTCACTTAAAGAGAAAAAGAGTGAAATGAGAGAAAACATTCTGGCAGATATCTGCATCATGCTTCCAGGTATTATGCTTATAAATATAAATAAATATTATATGCTTATAAATATAAAATAACAAGGGCAATAAAGGTGTTACAAGCAGTGCTAAAGCCTATATAAACTTAATTAAATAAAACTGAGCAGATTCCCAGTTGAAGTAATATTCTAAATTTAGGATACTTGTTCCTTTCCTATTACTTTCTATTACACAATTCTCACAGAAGTCTAATTTGAAAATATTAAGAACTATACAACCAGAAATGATAAATGGTAAGAGTAATATCTTTTTATCTATTATTGGTTTTTTATGGTGTTGTGGGTTTTTACCTTATCCCCATCTTTCCCTGGCTCTCCCTTAATACCTGGTAAGCCACGTGGTCCCTAAAACAGAAAAAAAATGAAAACCAGCTTAATTATTAATACGATCTGATACAGAATGAGACACGGAAATGTACTGCAACATGAGCCAGCACCTGATGGAGCAGAATGGAGCATGAAATGTAGCCAGTCTGTATGAATATGGCACACCATCACAACCCGTGACTGGGGAAAACCAAAAAATTCTTTTCTCTAACCAAGGATCACCTCAGGAAAGAAGGACTTCACCTGGCCTGTACTACTCCAGAGATGTCTCCTTCCTTCCAAATGCCTATCAGACAGCTTTTCTTTATATGCCATGTTGCAGGCTCACTCTTGGCCCCAGCAGGCTCTCAGATACTTAATTCAACACATTACTAAGTCCTCAAGTATCCAGCCAGACCGCAACATGCCACAAATAAAATACAGGACTGGTTTCCAGTAACTGTCCCAGTAAAGTCAATTAATACAATGAAGAAAGAAATTCTCCTCCACCAGTCTGGGCTTTATCTAAAATCTCTGTTTGGATGTATGAATGACAGGCAATCAGTCACCATAAAAAGGCTTCAGATCACTGTTACTGATCTATAAAAAAAAAGTTTGGCTTCTTGATCAGGAGGAAAATGTTTAAGTCCCAGCTGGCTCCTGCTTCTACAGGCCTTCTCTAAAAGGGCCTAGATTTACAGTCCAGTGGTCAGCCCTACTACAAAGCCCAACACCATGTGAGTTCCAAAGCAATTCACTCAACTATGGCCCCCAACTACATGCCAACCCTTAGGACCTTTTAATTCCCCAACTTTCATTCTCCTCAACTCAAGGGTGAACAATGGGTACTGGGAGTGAGTTGGTTGGATTTACCTCAGATTTACAAACTCTAGGAAGGAAAGAGAAACTTACTTGAACCCCTGGAGTTCCTGGGATACCCGGAGTTCCCGCTGATCCCTGATATCCCTAAGGAAAAGAAACCAAGACTGTGACTTTTCGTAAGTCATATCTACAGATCTCCAAGCACCCATGAAAGGAAAAAAAATCCTCCTCATTTCAATTTCAGTAATTGCTATCATGATCATATGTTTCAGATTTAGATTTCAGCTTTCACAAGCTTTCATCTCTGCATCTAAAGTTCGCAGCATCCAGACGTGATGCTAGAATATCTTGTTATAGAGTTGTTACATGAAAATGTAAAACTATATTTTTTATTCCCCATCAGAGAAAAACAAACCAAAACAAAAAGAACAGAACAGCCTAACTCACATATACACATACATTTTTTTCCCCATTCTCTCTCAAAAGAAAAATAGCTGGAAAATACCAGGACTTTTAAAGGCTTATTTCCAGTTACAGGAATAAACTTTAACAAACAAAGCATGTTCTAATATATTATGTAGGCAGTTTTATAATATCTCTAAAAAATAAAAATTCCATCCTCAATACTATGCACTTAGATATGAACTTGAAGGTATGTAACAGGCTATGCAAGTAAAAAACATAATTTGAATGACTGGGACTACAAAAAGAAATACTACATAATTCATGAGTTGAAAAGAGAATTTCAAGAATGCTTTACTAGAAATCAACATCGTCAGAACATGAGAATCTTTAGAGAATCCAAAATACATGCCTGAATGTTTTGGTAGATTACATCCAGTGAGTACTGCAAAGATTGTTGGTTTTATGCAAAATTAACAAGTGCTTTAGAAAAAACCTTTAACAGAGGCAAATAACTGAAGAATAGGATTTTTTACCTAGCTCCATTAAAAACATGTCATTCCAGTGGACAAAATGAGCTACAAAGAGGGGTTTTTTTTTGAGAAAACATATAAAACAAGAAGAGAAACTGTCCCATAAAACCTGGAGGCTACTTGGCTCAGATCTTGCAAAAGGCAGCTGAAACTAAATTTTATAAATCCCATAAAATGGACTATCCAATTTCAAATACCCAGATTTTGATCTTAATTTGAACTGAAAGAGTTAAACTAAACTGCTTCTAAATGCGTTTCCGTCTTAAAAACTTGGCACAAAAATTACTGGAGGGATTTCCATACTGGTAAAAAGGAGCTAATGGAACCTTTTTAATACAAGGAAGACAACGTGTATGTCTGATTTCTTCTTTAAATCAGTCAGAGATTCCTGGGAATAATAAACACAGATAAAATTATTTGCTGGGTTAGCTACAACAGAGTACTTGCTGTGCCCTCTTCCCAAAAGACATTTGAGCAGATGCCCAAAAAGGCAGCTGTTAACATTTAGTATTGAAGTAAACAGAATTCTAGGTCTTTGTTATACATAGATCCTCTATCAGTTATTTCACTTTTATTGCTCAAGGCCGTTCTAGCAAAATCAGCTTGAATTGTAAGAGAGGAGGTGTGGCAAAAAAGTTTGTCTGAATTCCTGTAGGATATAATCCTGAGGGATATAATTCTATATAAATAAAACGTTAATTCACATTTTAGAACTCTAAAATGCACTTTCCCCTCCTAACTGAGTAGGGGAAAAAATACAGGAGGACTACTTCCTGGCTGAACTGAATTTCAAAATTCATGAGATGAATGGAGGATGGCAAAAGAGTTTTCAGCTTAGAAAATGGCATATTTAGCTCAGAGCTGGATCTTGTAATCTGATTTCAGAGCAAATCAAACACATTGTCCACGTGTTTGTTTAATGGAAAGCCAGAAGAAAGAAGATTTAAAAGGAAATTCACAGAAAGTCACAAAAATGAGAATCACTCTCTGACAAACAACACAGCACTTGCTTGGACATGTTAAAAACACCTTCCATAAACCTGACTTTCACAAAAACTGAGCATGTCTTTTTATCACTAATACCTTTCAGTACAGCTAATCAATCTTTATGCCAATGCTTACATTTTTTGCACTAAATTCAGATCAAGTCTGTTTCCCTAACGTCAAAGCCCTCAACAGGAGTATGTATGTGACACATATGTGTATGGTCCAAGAACAGCTGTGCCATAGCTGACATTTTATGTAAAAGAGAGACACAATGAAAATGCCCTTTTCAATTGGCACAGACGAGTTCAGGATTGAAGGTTCACATTCAGATATGGTGAAGGCACTAAACTTGTCACTGAAAAGAATTATTTTTATTTGGACTTAGTCTTCTCTCATGAACTTTTCAGAAGACACAAAACAGAAATGTATTTTGACTAACCTTGAATTTGATACTCATTTGCCTGAATCCCGGCAGCTCCTGCCTTTTGAGACTGCCTAGAGACTCACCCAGTGTAAAAAGACAGTGGCGCAAAATATTCAGGAGGCATTCATCCTTTTGCAGCAGCAGCATGGGCAAGAAAAAGTGCATATGATGGCATAAAAAGCCCATAGTTCTTGTGGTAAATTAGTTAAGAATACGTTGACTAACAAGGGAATTTAGACACCCAGTGTCTCTGTTCACACGTGAACAGTGAAAGTAGGTGTCTTAAACTGAATCCCATCAATAATGTTTCATCAGTGTTGTCAGTCAGCACGACTCCACAGCACTTTGTTTATATCCTTATTCATTATTTTACACCAGTGCAACTGAAATCAGGATTATACAAATTGCCCCATGAACAGCAAGACACTGAGTTGTTAAGCTTTGTAGCAGATGGGTGGGTATTAAAATAAAACAAAACAAAACAAGACAATAAAATAAAATAAATAAAATAAATTTGCAGATAAAATCTAACTTTGGAATTTAAAGAAAATGGCAATAATTTACAATTATAAGGGAAAAGTTTAACAGAGTTCTTAGGCCAAAAAACTTCCACACAGAACACAAACAAATTAGCAATACTATCATTGTGAGTGAATTCAGAACCTTGCTGGAAAATGAAAGTTAGTTTATCTGTAAAAGAAAAAATTAAGCAAGAAGGGCAATGAGAATTATTAATACTACAGAACTTTTAGATGCAGTAGCAGAGTAAGCATCAGGAGTATATCTTCTTCATAGGTGTATCACTTCAGACAAATATAAAGCAAATATAAAAATAGAGGACATACTGATAAAGCAATAACAACTGCACTGCACAGTACTGAATAGCCTTTGGAGTCACTGAACAACACAAATGGCAAGGGCATGACAATGGGACTACTCGAGGAATACAAGGGAGAAGTAAACAAGCTCAGTTTGGCTAGATAATAACCATCAGTGGTATAAAGATATTTTATGTTTGTATGCATTAAGTAAACAGAACTATTTGGGGTGATGCAAAGAAGCAAAATGGAATTCAGTTGAAGAAGAAAAAATTAACTTGCTGTTAGGAAAAGATCCTGACAGAGAGGTCTGTGGACCTCTTGCAGAACCCTCTTATGGAAAATCTTTAGTATATTTAAAGCATATTTATCTAAGGCATTAGAAGAAAAGTTTTGAAGCCCTTTTTATAAAATACATCACATCTTAAAGAACAGAAATTCTTACAGTGATTCAGACATATATTACACTTAAATTTGCAGTCGTGCTATGACCTTCTCCCTCACTGGCAGTATCAGTTACCAAAATCCTGTGAGCAAAAGAAATGCTAGAAAGTATCTCATGCATTTGTATTAACTGCTTTACCCTTTCTCTGAGACGTTGTTTATCATCTCGTTTTCTCAAGGAACTTTTTTCCCATCCCACTCCCAAGAAACCTTCTTAAACACATCACTATGCCTGTACTCTACTGGCTACTACTTCTCTTTTTCCCTGCTCTCTGGATAAGTCACCCTGTTAAATAATACAATCCTGCAGAAGGATTTCTTGAGGCATTTGCTCCTGGAGACTATCAGAACAATCTCTGCAGTGAAGCCCCTCTGTCTACATATACCAAAACATGAAAATGAAGGGCAGAGCCTGCATTAGATCACTAAGATAATTAAATGCAGCTTTTACCTTCCAATATAAATTTGGAGGTGCCTCCTGACCAAAGATATGTAACCACATGAACACTATTATGGGAAAAGTACAGAAAAGAGGTTTTGTTGCCTTGACTGTTGCCTTTTTCTTCTGCTTTGTTTTGATCTGTTTAATTCTTTCTCCATTTGATTACACTTCCTTCCACTGGCTACCTCATCTGCCAAGGCTTTCATAGCTCACTGCCACTAGCAGTATATTTTACCCATCCTGTTCTAGGCTCGGTGTTCTAGGCTCAAATCCCACAAAGGAAAAAAAAAAAAAATCCACCAAGATTATTGAATAAAAAGCCATAAATCCAGCCTAAAATGTCCCTGAGCTTCAGACTTCTCTGAGATGGGATAATGTACCAAGGGAGCATAACTTCCTGCTCACTGCTCGTCCTTAACATCTGCACTTGGTCACCACTGAAGACATTCCCATGGTCTTTTGTCTGAAATACAGAGCTACATGAAACACAAGTCAGCATCAGGCATCACTGTGATTTCACAGCAGGAGGTCTCAGTGAATCCATTACACAACTGTATTAGTCAGAATGGAGCACACATATTTTCTCTGAGAATAAAAAGGCCCATTATACTAAGTGCACCTCAAAAGATTCAGCCTGAATCTTTTATAATATAGAACATTACAAAATTCTAGGTAGTACAGCTACCTATAGAATAATGTTCTAGAGTTTTATAAAAAGAAATACTGGAATGATCAGAAATTACTTAATATGTGATCCCCAGTGAAGTCAATATCATGACATATCAGTAACATCAGTTTTACTAGATTATTTTTAAACTCCTTATTGCTTGTGTACACTGTAAAGACAAGAGAAATGGTTCCAGACTTTCATGAATGAAATTAGATGTAATACTGGAAAATTGTCCAGATTTGCAAGCCACATGGCTCAGAGTTCAAAACTGACAAATAAGTATTTTTTCATTTCTTTTAGCAGGCCAATAACCTATCACTTCTATTAACCAGGAGTGATCACTGCATAAAGTCTGCTCATTTAGCTTCCCCCTTAACTTGAGTTTTTCCCCAGCATGTCTAAACAAAAATACTCAGAATAAAATACAGCTTTGTGGCTGTGCCACAGTCAGGCTGCTGAGCATTCCCAGGGCCAGCAACCACTCCAGCTGCTTCCTTGTGATGAATAATTCCCATTAAATGAGTTCCACTTAAGATTCAAATCCTATTTTTAGCCTTGTGCTTCTTTACCAGTGCTATTTCTCCTGACAAGACAATTTCATGATTTTAGTTCCCAAATTACATTATTGATTGAAAAAAAATGTAGTTTGATTAGTTATTATGTTTCTCATTTTTGTGCTTTTCTCCATTTACTTCATGGATCTTTTCTGTATGTATCAGAGTATGGAAAATAAACAGAAGTGGCAATTATAAGGGGAAAAAAGAAGAACCTATACATTAAACTATTTAGGAAAAAAGAATGATTGAAAGTGAGTCATGTTTATGTTCACTTTCCCAGATATTACAACAATCAATTTTACTGCATGATACCAGGTAAACAATATTTTCTCGTAATATGGAGGTAGTAATAATATTGTTAACTATTACAACAATCTAGCCAACCTACAAAAAATAAGCATAATTTTTTTTGATGTTTTACTTTAAAAATCAGTTACATATACTAATATAAATGCATGCCTAAAACCTTTCTCAGAGAAAGAAACATTTTGTTGACTAGTTATACTGTTTCAAGAAAATGAATACCAGATAGGCAAACTTGGACAGCTTTAGAGAACATAAAAATGTGTTTGGGAACAGAAAAGACTGGCTTTCCAGGAAAAGCTTTTCATGAAAAACCTATTTGATTAAACAGCACAACTACACAACTACCTGTAAGCCTGTTGTGGTGTCTGAATTAAAATCCTGCTTTTCAGAGTTCCCCAGGGGGTACATCTGAAAAGATTCATACGAGCAAAGTCATCTCAAACAAGGAAAATTACTGGCAGCACAGAAAGCATGCAAATGCAAGTCATATTAGCAAATAAATAACTAAAACTGCAAGAAAAAGACAGAGAGGAATCTGTTTTCCTTCAGTGTGTCTAAAGCATCTCCCACTGTTCACGGCTAACAGCTAGCCTGGAAAGTACTCAAGAATCTACCATAAGGAATAATAATGTACTGCCCAGAGCTGCACACGACCTAGGAGGTTAGCAGCTATGTCCTTACAAAGAACAAGTGCAAAAAGCTACAGCTGATTTTTCAAAATAATTAGTCAGTTAATAAAGCTATAGGATTCACTGTAAGCACTTCAAAATATGAACTTAAATTCAGTAAAATGGTAAAATTTCTCTTTTACTGGGGCTTTTTGATTCTCTTCTACTTGCATAAGACACTTTTGCTAGTAGATGTTCAAAGAATGCCCATCTAAACATACCGAAACACAGGAAAAAAAACAAAACAAAAACATAATTGCCAGATTTCAAACTTACAAAAAGATCACAAGATAATTTATTTCATGGAATTGTAGAATCAAAGAACAGTTTGGGTTGGAAGGGACCTTAAAGATCATCTGGTTCCAACCCCCCTGCCACAGTGAGGGACACCTCCCGCTAGATCAGGTTGCTCAAGTTCCCATCCAACCTGGCCTTGAACACTTCCAGGGAGAGTGAATCCACAACTTCCCTGGGCAACCTGTTTCAGTGTCTCACTACCTTCACAGGAGAGAATTTTTTCCTTATTTCTAATCTAAATCTCCCCTCTTCAGGTTCTAAACCATTGTCCCTTGTCCTCTTGCTATACACCTGTGCATAAAGCCCTGCCCCAGCTTTCTTGTAGGCCCCCTTTGGGTACTCATTACAAATTTCAGTGGTTCTGGGAAGATATATAGGATCAAAATGGAAATAAAATAACTTCCAGTGAACAATGAGCAACATCAGAGGCCACATTCTTAGAAAAGAAATGGGGGTGATCAAATGTCTCAGTTTTTGGCTTGCCTTTTCTTAGCCAAAGCAACATTGCTTTGGTGATAGAGGCTGCAGACTGCTAACAAAACCTTAGTCAACACAGAAGATTGGCTGCCAGTATCTTAGCAGCTTCCAATCAGACTCGGATATCAAATATATTTTAAAATTAAATCTTAGGCTATTTTTATATATTTGTTTTCTTTTATTACAACAAAAATTGTTAGCATGAAGACCAGATGTGCCACTGCCAAGTCTGTCTCTTGTTTTAGGGATATACCTTATTAATCTATCTTCTTTCAGTATTTACTATCTATACTAGTGAAATTCCAACCTAAAAAGTAAAGTCTAGGGTGAGAGAGAAAAGGTAAAGGTAAAAAGGTATTTTTGCAATGTCTATTTTAACACACAATGCTTACAACTGCAGAATGTATATTTTTAACACTCCATATGCATATCTACATCTTTTGGTGGACTACTTGAGGCAGGCTAAATTAAATTAAGCAAGCTTAAACATGAGAAGCAATCCCTAAAACAAAATAGGCAAGATTTTAGCTACCCTGAAGTGTTTTCTAATGGAAAAATTCTTTATCAGTAAAGACTGAAGGTCAGGTGATAACTGCTGCAAACTGATGCCAAGGCTGACAGAAGCACCCACAGAGGACTCTGCTTTACAGCCGTAACTAACTCATGCTATCATATTTACAATATTTCAGGTTGGAGAAAAAAAAACAAAACAAAACCTATGATTAAGATATTCATAGAATTGTTACATTCAGATAGCACTTAAGTGACATTCACAGCTTTAAAGAATGGAGACAAAATCATCTGAATTTGAAAATCTTGTAGGAGTGATACATGCTTTTTCTCCTGTTAGTTTTGCATTTACAAGAGATGACTAAGTTTTTAGTACTCACAGGCTTACCATCTGTACCAGGCTGACCAGGATAACCATGATTCCCAGGCTGCCCAGGATCACCCTATGGAGAAGCAATATGTTAACACACAAAAGATATGAAAGAACATTTTAAAATTAGCCCAGGGCAACCTGAACCCTAATACATTCCACAGAACATTCTCCCTAATTTCTTGTGCAGGACTTGAAGAAGTCTGGCTCAACATCCCAAATGCTTTCAAACTATTTAATATCTTAATAAAGATATAAAAAAAATTTAAAATCTGTATTAAAACTTTGTTAATCTAGTAGTTCTACTCTGAAGAAAACTCTCACCTGTTTTGGCTAGATCTATTTCTTAAAGGAAAAGCACTGGAAAGGAACCAGAATTAAAACTTGCTAAACTCCTCTCCACAGGAGAGGAGAGGAGAGGAAGGAGAGGAGAGGAAAAGGAAAAGGAAAAGGAAAAGGAAAAGGAAAAGGAAAAGGAAAAGGAAAAGGAAAAGGAAAAGGAAAATTTAAAAGTCATGTATATTCATTAAGATAGAATGGAAACTTACCTTGGGACCCGGGGGTCCTTGTTTTCCTGGTGGGCATATGCAGGGTGCAGGTGTTGAGCCAACATCACTAGGGCCGTTCATGCACTATCAAGAGTGAAACCAGCCATCAAAATACATGCCAAAAGCATTCAAAAAACTTATAAAATTGTATGAAACTGATTTTCCTTAGGTTGCATGCGTCCTAGCTTTTGTGCTTTTATTTAGCTGGAACTTCTTTTTAACTGAATATTGCCCTCCAACTACTTTGAATACATGAATTCCTCATTTTACCCAGAAGAAAATTAAATAAAAAACTAAGCACTGATACTGGGCTGATATCGGAAATGCCATTTATTTTTCCACAAATATTTCCTCATATAGTTTGATAGTTTTATATCTGGAAATGTGCCAAATTAATCTCCTGAAATATTTGATATTCATCATTTGAAGTGTAATCAATTATCAAATATAACTATTTAGTTAAATTTTGTAAAAAGAATCTAATAAATGTTATATATAGCACAATGTCCACAAATGTTGGTTGCTACCATGGGTAAAGCAAGTCTGCTACCTCCTGGGCATGTGTCTCAGCTTAAGGAAGCTTGAGGAAGGGTGGGGCATGGTTGCTACCACCGACTCCTACACCGAATCCTGGTCCCCAGGGTTCTTCCAAGGTCTATTAGGTGACCTCCACCGAGCTATGCTCCCTATACAAAGAGCAGTAAACACTGAACCTTGATAGAATATATTACCCTCCAGAGATATATATATTTTTTTTATTTTTTTAGGCATCTACTTCTCATCATTGAGACATGAAACAGTGTTTTACCAAGGCAGGCAAGGGGAGAGCTACTAGGTCAGAACTCTTTGTCCAAGGTCAGGCACCCAAAATTTAGGCACCTCTGTGTATGCAATCTATATGCTGAAGTTAGATTCAGTGAATTCTTTTTCATTCAGAAAGCTCTTAGAGCTATGAAGGAAAAAATTTAAGAATCCAAGATAGAAAAAAGAGGAGATTAGTTATCTAAAACACTTTCTATAACATTTTATTTATATTTCCTAAATAACGCTGACATTTAATAATTTCTCTGAATGTAATGTTTTCTCAGGTTCAAATGATTGACCAAAACACAAACCATATTTCCTTTAAAATGGTACCACATGGAGTTAGGAAGACAGTTAGGGAAGCTATCATACTAAGCTTTCAAGTAAAAAATGCTTTCAAACATGAGCTTTCAAACATGGTCCTTCAGGGAGCATGACACGGGTAACAGCTACCTGACTCTGCATATCCCCATTCACTTTTCAAGAGAACCCAATCCTGCAAGCAAGAGCAATCAAGTTGAATCAGGAGAAACAATCAGGCCATTTATCCCAATAAACATGGGTTCCTTCAGAAAACTGATTTTTAATTTGTGTACTGACTAGAGGTCAATTAATGGAAATGCAGCACTTTTAAGATTAGCAAATCTCTTTTCACTTTTAAAAACAAGTGTACATTTCCTAGAATAATAAGCAGTTTATATAAAGTCAAATACTACCTTAAAGTGATTTTGAGCAATTTAGGATTGAGCCTACCTCTCCATTCTGAAACAAGAAGAAACACAGTTTAAGAGCATAGCAATATTTGTAATGAGGAAAATCCATTCATTTGGAAACACTACCAAAAACACAATCATAATTTACGGATGTAACTGTCAAGGAATTAAAATTCAAAATTTTAGATCTCCTCCAACTTTTGTGCATCTGCTATCAATTCATACGAATTTTTAGCTTACTTCATCAAGTGCCTTCCAACAGGAGCAAGCTGTAGCAGTCTTTAAAATGCAATGCATACTGGAACTAATACTGGGCCACAGAAATATTTACAGATTAAATGTTTAGATTTGGGTCCAACCTTTTGCCAGGAGTAACGTCTCATTAAAAAACAATCCTCAGATTACTTATTCATGTCAGAGAATATATCAAAATATTTCTAAAATCTCTGATCTCTGCCTGAATCAAGCATCTGGGAAAACATACAGTAGTAGAGAAGTAAGGCTGACTTTTTCTTGCTTTCCTGGGTAAACTGCTTTAGACTCTGCTATCTACTGAATTGTTTTCCAACACCTGCAACACCACAAAACAACCAATCCCCAAACATTTCAGCGTAACAACCATGAAACTGTCTGTCTTAATGGTTTAGTAGCCACCATTAGCTGCACCGTGTGCAGGAATTTTCTGGTGCACACAGTCACAGAGAGACAAAAGAGACATCTTCCCCTGTATTTAATTTTCATCTTAGACAACCCCTAGAGAAGGTTCTTTCTCCATGGATCACAGAGGGAGCCAGAAATTACTATACAGCTAGGCATGTCCAGGAAAGAGAAAGAATTCAGGCTGTAATTTTTACACACAGCCCCAGCTTAGTTCAGGATCTCTGACACAGCCACTCTGACAGAATACAACCACAAGCCTCCTTGGAGATCATCCAACATTTTTATCTTCTGAAGGAGTCCAGAATTTCATGAGTAAAGTCCAAATTCAATTTAAAATGGCAGCAAGTGAAACTAAACTGGCAAATAGCAATCTTTTTGACTGAACTTCTAGCCAAATGGCAGAGAGTGCGAGATAAGATGAACTTCTCCATGGTTTGTTTTCTTTATGCAAAAAATCTTTTTCATCTGTTCATTTTTTATGTCCCACTTCTATTTTGTAAGGAGCAAAAAGAGATGTGACGCAGTTAAATAGCCAAATATTAAATTTACTTCAGGATTTAAAGCTAACTTTACAAAAGTATTCCTGAACCCATTAGTTCTTGACACACACTGTCAGATTTCAGAATAGCAAATAATCCATCTACCTACTGATTACTTAAATGAAAGCTGGAATGACAGAATACTAAACAAAATTACAACATGAAGAATATGGATTTGCATAGCAAGACAATGGTGTCTGATTATCTTTAGCTGTTTTAGACACAAATCAATTGAGGACATTTTGAGGAAGATATGTATAAAACAATCTTCTGCTTGTATTGTGAGAGGGGAGCTGAACACTTTTGAAAACCTGGCTCCAACTGTCTGTCATAGATGATTTCCAAATCTGGTTGCATGAGTTTTACATTTCAGTGCATAATTAAGTGTAAGTAAAAGGGCAAAGAAAGGATCAAAGGATCCCCATAAGCTTCCTAATTGTGTGTATGAATCGTAAAATGATGAACAGGATTTTACTGTTGCCTGATCGATAATACACTTCATGAAGTCTAGGCAATATTTTAGTTACTGGGATATTGGAAACAGACACCAGCATAAATACTACTGACAGGAAAATATCATGCAGAAGTATAGGCTGGTTGGTTGGTTGGTTTATTGGTTGGTTGTGTACAAAAATTTGAGACATAAATGACCTGATAAGTACCAGGAAGTGTATGAGTTTAATTAAAAATTAATATTTTAAGTATTTTACACTGCGATAACCTAGTTTTATGAATTTATAGTGCTTAAATTACAACAGGAGATTCTGAGATTCTTCTATAATGCTGTCAAATTTCCATCATCAAATATCTAAACTAAAATTTTTTTCATATATATGTGTGCAAAAACAAGGCTGAAAACAGACAAGATCTGTGCCATTTGGTCTTGCATAGGTTACAAGCATTTACTTATTTTACAAATTCATTGAGTCAGCTTTAGTTCTAGATATGTTAAAAAAAGCCAAGTAGTCCTTAAAACTTCATCTATCATACTCACAAATCCGGGGATCTCACAGACTGTTTCTCGATTATTTTGCTCTGGGTCACAGTAGATTCGCAGTTTTTGTATATCAAACTATAATTAAAAACAACAAAAAATATTTCTTTGTAGAGAAAGTGCTATTAGCCTGACATTAACTTATATTAAACTATAAATTTCTCAAATTACATCATCCACAAGTTTTAACAAAATGAGCAAAAATATTAAAAAGCAAAAGAAACTGTAAGTTCTTTTTGTCCAGTATGGTTAAAAATAAATTAAAAACAAATATTTTTATGCAGGCTGCTCACAATGATTAATGCATGTAAACAAATAAACATTCTGCAACAGAATCTTTTAAAAGAAAAAAATTATTCATCCAATATTTTGAGTTCTAAAATAATAGAAATCACAACTTCTAATCCTTGGCAAGAAATCCAGACACACAGAACACGAATTACACGGGCTGCCAACACCATTGTGAAACAAATTATAACAGCACAAGCAAACCCAATCTTTTCCTTTTTACCTTAAAGCTCTGGGAAGATGTTTCTATGCTGACCTGTCACTCTTCGATGTAAGCTTTGGTGAAGGATCAGAAAGCATCTAAATATTAGGTTTAGAATTTAGCTGTATAACATAAAATTTTAAAAACTCAGCCAATAAAAATGCTGGCATCAAGTAAGCAGAAGTTTGTGCCATTCTGTGGTACTGCAGAAAAATTAAACTGATGAAGTCAGGTTTTTCTAGCAGGGGGTGCTATGAGTGCAGAGAAAAGAGCCCTGTTGCATTTATCTGAAATCACAGGCCGTAGGTTGGACTAGTGAGGGAAAAAAACACAGGGAATGGAGTCATTAATACCAGGCCTAGCAGGCTGTTTTCACATTTAAAATGTCTATAGTTCACACCACTCAAGTATGTGCACAAATTTATCATCACTGGATGACAAATTTATCATATATCAAATTTATCATATACTGGAAAGGAATTCAGCGAGTAATTAAATCTAGAACACTTGCAAAATACCACTGGAAAACATCTGAATCAGAGCACAGGAGACTGAAAATTCACCAATGAATCAGTGAAGAAGCTTTTTGTAACATACTTTCTATCCATCTCCAACTGATTTCTTCCTTAAAGAATTTCAGAATATCATTTCACTGAAAGGCAGTATAGAATCACAGAATGGTTTGAGTTGGAAGGGACCTTAGAAACCAACTAGTTTCATAGTTCCATCCCCCTGCCTTGAACAGGGACGCGCCGATTCATTAAAATATTTCTCTATAATTATAGTTTAAATAGCAATATCCTGACAACTTCTGACTGTTAATGCTTTGCAGAATGTATCACAGGGAAGAAGGGAAATACCTTTTTTAGATTATAGAAATCATCTGGAAATATCAAATAGCAAATTGAGACAGATTTTCTATTTTTCTTCTAGTCCACTATCAGAAGAGGATCGTAGACAATTTGGCATTCCTAAAATGCTTTCCTGTTTATTTTAGGTAACATGTCTTGGCACTAACATTCTTAACTCAGAAACTGTATTACTGGCAATCTATAAAAGTCTCACTTCTGCAGTTACTTAAGAGAAAAAACAAGACACAATAATAAAAAATCTAATCCTACAGTGCACGAAACTATTGAAATGGGATAATCCTGCACCAAGAGAGAAAACACATGAGACAAATTATTAGAATCCTGAAAACTCTAGTTTCCTTGCAGTAAGTACCTGAAGTCCTACCAGAAATCTGTGGCAAACACTCAGCAGTTTTTGTAAAGGGTGTACTTCAGTATACTGATAATGTTACTACCAGGAATGCTGAGTGACACTCAGAGTGGATCATCCAAGTTTCCATGAAGCCTTTTAGAATATGATAATAAGAGAAATGAAGCCTGTCTACAAACACACAAAGTTCAGGAGTAACTAAGTAAAGCCATCTGAAGAGACCTGATGAAGATGATGAAAACACAATATATTTTAATAGCAGCAGAAAGGATCATGAAACAAAAGGATCATGAGTACAAAAACAAGTTTTCAAAATAGCTAAAAATATCATCTATTTATGTAATTCAATATTTCTTAGTATTGTTTCCATTACTATCAGTCTAATTACTAATATCATTACCATGTTGATCTAAATACAAGGAAACAAGATATTTGGCCAGTATCTGAAAACATAGTAGTCTTCATCACTGGTCTACACAGCTTTTACCTGGTCTACACAGCCTGAAGTTTTATGTGGGTTTTTGGTGTCTCCAAAGAGCTGAAGACAAAAGGACTTTAACGTTACTTAGAAGAGATCCTTAGTATAGGGTTTTCAGGGGGGTTTCTAGCACATCAGAATGAAGCAATTGCAGTTTGAGTATCAAAGATTTGCACTGACATAAATAGAGCTGATACACCGTGTACTTTCATGACAGCTATGGTGACAAACTTCATAAAAATTTTGTTATCTCCCCCTTTTACTGGCCTAACCCATACACGGATTGAAGGAAATTATAAGCAAGTCTCAAGCACAGTGGAAATCCCCTTACTTTGAGAAAGTGTTTCCCAAATTTGGGCCATCATGTTGCATCAAATTTGTGTTTTAGGGAAAGCAAAAGCCCTTTGAAGTCAGTGAGACCAATTAAGAACCCAGGTCACAGGATAGTGATGAGCCTATCAGTTGTGCTGAGCCCTCCTGAGCATTTATGTTCCCTCTTAACTACTAAAATTTTGAATATTAAAATTCAGCCTGGTGTAAATTAGAAGAGTAAGTTCAAGAAAACAGAAGGTACCAATGCATTTGTGAACACACTGTAGAATTTCTGAATTATTATAGCTTTAGCATATGCTTACCTGTACAGTTTCCTCCTTTCCAGAATATTTTCCTATTTGGGTTAGGCCACTGATGTAAATACCTAAAACAGGATGTAATGGCTTTGTTTCAATTTCTTCATCATCTATATACAAAGTTACATCTTCTTCTGTTACTAGGAGACGAATTTGATGCCAACCTTCATCAAACAACGTCTACAAAAAGTAAAGAAAACAGAATTGTTTAAACAAAATATCTTCAATTAAATAACAATAAAACTGCATTTTAATACTTAAATGACTGTTAATGGTTGAGATGATAAATAATCCAGGTTTTGTCATACAGAAAATTTTAAAATGTCTAGTAATATTTGTAAATATTCTAATATTTGTAAATATTATTAGAATCGAGAAGATTATAATTGGTAATAAGTAATCCCTGTTTTAAAATTATTTTATAATTCATATATGATTTTTTTCAGCCTATGATTTTGAACATGCTCATATATCTATTTGATGAAAGTATGAAGCCAGAGGCTTATTTTTCAGTACAGCTATATTGTCTCAAACACTTCAGAGCTTGAGTCATGGTAAAAACAAACTGATATGTGAAAGTCTCTCTACTTGATCTCTTACGAAAACAAACTCTTAAAGACTATGTGATATTGGCAAAAAGAATTAGAATATTGCAATGAATAAAACAAATATTACATTTAACATCTCACAAAACCTCCGGTTTCTAAAGTGTCAGATTTAGTTTAAAGAAACAGGTGAGTTCTACAAGTAATAGTACATAAGAGATACCTTTAAAGAAGTATTTTCCACCTACCTTAGAAATACAATATGGGAAGAAATGTCTTCTTCTTGAGCATATCCATTAATTTCATAAACAGTCCCGCTCTTAACCTAGACTAGACTAGATGCCTCTAGATACAGCTAAATTTAATAGAGATTAATCCCACACAAAATTGATATGCATTAAGAGTAAACTGCAATATGCATCTTTCAGTATATGTCTTTCTTAACTTTTTTAAACCTAAAAAGAAATTACAGTTGATTCACTTTATACTATACAACCTTGGCTCCTCTGTTTCTATTCTATTTTCCTCTGTAGTCTGTTTTTTTATTATTTTTTACAATGGTTCTCATTACAAGATAACATAAACAATAGATCAGAATATGTAACATTTATATTTTCCTGAGTAGAAGTGATAAATTAACATAAAGGTTTAGTAAATAAAAAGGTTCATTAAAAGCAGAGTGACATTTACAGTGTGTTTCAAAAGATATAACTCAAAAAAGTGCCTAAAATTATTGTCCTCTATAACAGCAATACAAGCAGGAAGAAACACAAAAAAAAAAAAAAAAAAAAAAAAAAAAATCTTCTTTTCGTAGTGAATTTCATGGATACCTGAGACCGCAGTAATAAGACTGATTTTTCAGTGCAGCTGCCAGAAACAAGTAAATACAATTTTTTGTCTGACTTGGAACTGAATTTCCTAACAGTTTCAAGTTAAACGATTCTAACACTGCCTCTTAAAAAAAAAAAATAAAAATTCACCAACAAATAATTATTAATAGGTAGAGGACATTTGGAAAGAAAAAGTAAAATTCTCCATCCAATAGCAGAGTAGGAAAATACATCTCCCTAGCAAAAGCTTAGTAGTTAAGACCTCCTGTTGGATAGCAGTCCTTCCTTCTCCGAGGGTTTATATTTCAAATTCCTTCATCCTGATTTTGAGTAAAGATTCAAACACAGGCCTCCACTTCCCAGAAAAGTTGAACCTACTTGGCCATAAAGGGCTCCAGCACTAAATATTTCTCATTTTTGTTCACTTAAATACTACTCCTTGCAGTAGAAATTCTGCGATACATATTCCTATACTTCTACAAATGCAAGACTAGAGACAGTCAATCTGATTCCTTTTGTCTCAGAAGACTGGAAGAGGGCTAATCTACATCTACAAGAAGGCCTTAAAGGAGGATCCAGGAAATTCTAGGCACATCAGGCTTCAGCACCTGGGAAAGTTAGAGAAAAGGTCCTACTGGGCGCTGCCACAAAGCAAATGATACACATGACTGGGAAAAGGCAGCATGGATTCACCAAGGGCAACACTTGACTGACAAATCTCACCACCCATTACGACTGAGTAACCTGCTCAGCTGAAGGGTGAGCAGTGGACAGTGCACTTGGATTTCTCCATGGGTTTTTATATGGTTCCCCACAGCCTCCTGTTAGAGAAACTGATGTCTTATGGTGTAGACAAGTTGTCTGTCGAGTAAGTGGGGAACCGGCTCACAGGCTACAGCCAGAGGATGGGGGTAAATAGCTCCTATACAAGCTGACAACCTACCACAAGTGAGGTCAACCAGGGATCAAAACTCCAGCCAATGCTGTCTAATATTTTCAGAGTGATCAAGTGTACCCTGATGAAGTTTGCTGAGGACACCAAAATGAGTGGGGAAGTGGACATTTTGGATGGGAGAGCCACCCTCTGGGAAGACCTGGACAGGCTGGAAGAGTGGGTTAACTCTTCCAGTTAACCTTCCAGTTAAGAACCTTATGAAGTTCAACAAGGACAAGTGTCTTCCACTTAGGAAAACATAAGCCACGGGTATAGCACAAGCTGGGATCTATGTGGTTGGAAAGCAGCTTTGTGGAAAGGCACCCAGGGGTCCTGGTGGACAACAAGCTTAATATGAGTGAACAGTGTGCTGCCGTGGCAAAAAAAGACAACAGGACGCTGGGTTGCATCAACAGGGATGAGATAAAGAAGTCACAGTCACATTCTACTACTCAGTGCTTGTCAGGCCACACCTGGAACACTGTGTTCAGTTTTGGGCTCCATTATACAAAAAAGATGTGGACAGGCTGGATATGGTGCAGAGAAGGGCCATTAAGATGATCAAGGACTAAGAAGCCTGCCATATGAGGAAGGGCTGAGAGAATCGGGTTTGTTCAGCCTTGAAAGAAGGAGACTTAGGGGCAAACCTCATCACCCTTCCAGTACTTGAAGGGTGTCTACCAAAAAGATGTAGACTCCCCTTTTGCAAGGGGTTACATGGAAAAGACATGGGGTAATGGGTACAAGTTACTCCTGGGGAGATTATGACTGGACACGAGGAAAATTTTTCACAGTGAGAACAATCAGCCATTGGAGTAATTTCCCCAGGGAGATTAATGTGTTCCCCAATACTGGAACTTTTATGATTCAGCTGGACAAGGTGCTGGGCCATCTTGTCTAAACCATGATAGAGATAATGTTTCTTATGAGTATTGAATATTTCCCCGGAAATTATTGAAGACTGAAAGAGAACCTTCATATTAGACACAATTGGTTTGCAGAAAGAGGGCAATCCCGTCAGTGTGAAAAATAAGTAGCTGGAAAGAATTTTATTCAACAGAAAACTAGACAAATCCAAACTGAACTTTCAGTTTGAAAGCTGCTATTTACTCTCTGGAAGAAAAAAGCAACTTCTGTCATTATGTATGTTCAAGAAATTCAGACACTTAACAAAAATTCTCTCTAAAAATTGTCTATTTTCATTCACATTTTCTAGTCTCTTGAGGCAGAAAATACTTTCCAGAATATGTTAAGCAAAGAGCTGTGTGGAAAAAAAGTTTCTGTGATCTTCACAATTACCTGATGAAAGCTACAGAGTACAAAGCACCTGAAAAGCTTTTACAGTTATCATTGTGGATACTCTGGAAACATGGGTAAAGGACCCTCCATCTATTTTTAAATGCCTAAGCAGCCAGAAATAAGACCACGCATTAAGAAAATAAACATAAATGGTAAAGGAATAACAAAAGAGTATTCCCAGCACGATGACTTACTCCTTACCTTTACATGAGGTGCAACAAAAGTAATAACTTGTGTGCCATTTATTAAGCTTGTTGTAGTGAACGATAACGTTTTCTCTTCTCCATTAATAGTGACTGCTATCTGTGGTCTCTTATCCAGACTTAAAATTCTCCACAAATCCCATGTCTTTTTTACTTTAAACCTTTGAGTGGAAACGAACACATAGGATGGAGGCAGACCTTCTGGAAAAACATTCCTAAATAAGAGAAAAAAAAATAAGGTACTTGAAATAAATATCTGTATTTAAGCAAACAAAAAATATCTTACTAAACTGACAAGTGTATTTATAAATTGAAATACCTGGTCAATTCTGACAGGTCAATATGTGACGTTACTTCATAAGCTTTTGCATTAGTGGTCGGTATCTTAATTCTCTTCTTAACCTTTTTCTTCACACCTAATCCAACAAGGATGTCAAATCCCTTTTCATCTCGAGCTGCCACTGGAATTCTTGTTGGACAAACCGATTCTGCAAAGTTAGAAATGTATTTATAGTTCCAAATATGACCTTAAAGTTTCAAAAAGCAGCCTCCCATCTACTTATTTTTTGTAGCTGCCTCTCAAGAAGTAAAAGAGAATTGAGAACTGAGAGTTAAGTGACATGCAGAATCCTCAGACATAAAGCCAGATACTGAGATTTCACATTTTACTGCAATTGTGTTGACATACTATTTTGAATTGTCACTAATTGTAGTTAAATGTACTATAACATCTGAAGAAAAATATGGAATTAAATTTCTGAAATGGTATGGTTTCAAAATGCTACAAAATTATAGATATTCATGTCCACAATGCACTAATCCAGCATCCCACCCAAATATAAAACTGAAAATGGACAAAGGTAGATTTATTTTTAAATATTTTTTTCATCTTTTGCTTGAAATGGACCCTGATCTAGCCATTATAGATATATTTTCCTGACTGGGCAAATATTGTGTGATATATTTTCTTTGGAAGCTAAAGTTAGCCAAATGTTATCTCTGTTTCATTATCTTGACACCAAAAACAATACTAGGCAGTGACCTAAGCTGTGTCAAAAAAAGTGAGATAGCAGAGTGACCTCTAATGCTAAAGCCATCATTGTATTAGAGTAATAAATCAATGAAAATAAAGCAAACAATTTTTTGTTTTATTAAGGTTATGCTAAACTATTTACAATATATAACACTCTCACCGTTAATTTCTCATTGTTTCTTCAGAAAAGCATCAGTTCACAGAAAGGCTACAAACACATCCCAAAGAAGGGGTGGAAAGTTCTTTCATCGCCATCTGGACAAGCCAGGGGCTGGAAAACCCATGTTTCAGTGCCAAGGAATTATCAGCTCAAAGTTCTAGACTGGCTTCTCTTTAAAATAGGAGCACTGCTGCACTGCTTTTAGCCAACCCAAGGGCAGTCAGAAACCATCCCGTCCTGGTGGGGGAGGCATGATGCATAAATTGTAAGAAAATTCATCTAAGTGTCTGTACAAGCTATTTGTGGTGGGAAAGGATGATCCACATCCTAAGAGGACATGCCACAGGTATTTGGGGCAGCAGCAAGACGCCATACACATTCCCCTCAGTTTGCTTTTCTTCCCCACAGCAAAATGTCACTCAAATTAAATATAAATTAAAACTTACCTGTCTGGTCCTACAAGAAAAAACTGCAAGAACTCTCTTTGAAAACTGAAATGTCTACCTTCAGAATGCTCAAAAAAACCCAAAACAACAAAAAAACCCGTTTCTTCACTATTTCAAAGCTGCACAGAGGTCATATTGCCATTAATACAGATGTCAGACAATCATAGACACTGACAAGAATATGAACACAAGAATCTCTTATCAGTTACAGCATGAGAAATCTGGTGTAAAATCATAAATGCAGAAATAGAACTACATGTATGTGAGAGGGCCATTATTGTATAGCATTGCCAAAGCAACTATTCCAAATGAATACAATACAAATTAAGCAAGTGTAAAATTATACATTAAGAAACTTTTCTTTATTTCCAAAGGCATACTGAAGAATTACATTAAAACATTTCCAGAAAGGTAATTTTTTTTTTAATCTTCTGGATCATTTTCAGGCAGGACTATTTTGATAACTAACAGCCATTATAAAAGTGGCAAAATTAAGAAATGTCTTCCATGGAAAATGGGGTTGTGTTTCCAGTCTAAAGTACCAGTCACAGCAGTTCTCTGGCCTATACTTAAATCTTGTTACCTTTTATATGCATTCCTGACACACAATATTTTCTATGGTTTTTGCTAGAGAATATTAATATTACAGGAACATTTGACTTCCAGAAATAATATCAAATATTCCTTAAATATCTAGGGACTCTTTATCCACACTGTCCTTTCTGGATGACAGGTTCATCATGTTTTTTCACGCTGCCTCACTCTAAAACAATCACTATGGTTCTCAAAAGACACAAGAGAGCCCTCCAGGAGCAAGGCAGTTCTCATCTTACTACAGGAACCACCAAGCCTCAACCTCCTTTTTCCAGAAAGGAAACACTGCTGCTATGCTTTTATATCCGTGTTCATTTAACATGGCAGTTTAAAACACCAAAGTGTGTTTTAGGCATTAAAGCAAAAATAATTGAGAGAGAAGTCTTCAGGAAGTTTTATGGGCTTGATCATAGATAAATTATTGCTGCTTTGCCTTCATGGAACTTCCTCTCCCAGAGTCAAAGTGGATCTTAACAAAATCAATAAAATAAGCCACCACTCAGATACAAAATTTCCAGTTTACTAATGTTGGAGTTCACCTGCTAAAGACATGGCAGTTATAAAGGAAGATGCCAATTGGCTCCAATTGCTCTTTGGGAGAGGCATCTCAATGCAGATGCGAGGGTAGAGCCCAGCATCACAGAGTGGAAGCAAAGGTTCACTTAAAGAAAAACAGTAAGTACATTCTTGAATATGTAGTCAACACCCAGGGATTACTGCTGTAAGAACTTCTTCATATACCATCGTTGAATTGTAAAGGTTACTAGTTAACCTAACTTAATTCTGATAGCCAATTAACCATCCTGATTAAATAGGAAGACAACTCCTCTAAACTTTAAAGAAAATACTGTGTTTATTTTGAGGAATGGCTCCCCTGTGTGAAGTTTTATGAAAGAATTTATCTGCACTTCGCTGATTTAGCTTTTGGACTGATCACCATACTACATCAACCACAAGGAATCATTATTTTCATGAGTCTGTAAAGAAATAAACACTCTCAATCTCAGCATAAGTATCACCATATTTTTTTTCAATGAAGTGAGAGAAAGTGAACACTTTTTTTTTTTTTTTTTTCTTACTAAGCACAGAAATATGGTAGAAGTGAAATATGAGTTCTTGGTAATAAAACACATACAAAATAGTGCTGATAAATATTCAGTCCTCTGAGTGATGTATTTTAGAAACAATTTGCTATTTTGGGGGGAAAAGATAGCAACGGGAAAGGAATGTTTTTACAAAGTTATCAGAAAACTCACAGCAGTAATGCTGCTGGCATTCTAAAGCTAAAAAGACATTTTACTTTAAGAACTAAAAAGTAATTTTGGTTCTGGCAAATTCTTCTATAAAATACTTCTAAAAAAAGATCATAACAGCTTGTTATAATTCCAAGCACTTTTGCCAAGTCTTTCTTCTGGGTTTTTTAACACATACTACCAGAAGAACTCCTGTTTGTAAAGACAGGCTATCCTCTTCACTCTCAAGAAGAAATGCTAGATTGTGTCTGAGTATCAGCTGCACCTATGAAAAGGCTAAGGAAAGTCTTATATTCTCTGCACTATGAGGACTGCTTGATTGTTTTAAGGTTCCTAAGTTATTCCTATCAATTTAAAAATCTTGGAGCAGAAGTCTACACACTGAAATTAAATACACTGTGATAAAGCACATTATTTTTCCCAAATATGTATGTTTGTTTAATGGAAAAAATAATATATTGGGAGTGATTTCTGCAAACAAGATCAAAATTAAAGAACATCTTAGTATCAGATGCCATTTCAGCTGCATTCTGTTCATGAAATAAATGAATACATGTATGGAACAAGATTCTGCAAACCTGAAACATTTTATAAACAATTACTTACCTTCACAGAGTTTCTGCTTTATAACTTCTTTAATTCTTGATATTGCAATATAATCTTCAACATAAAATACGTAAGTTGATGACGGCTTGTTGGCAATGGCTTTGAGTTCCTCCTCCTCAATTTCTGAGCCAACACCAATAGCAAACAAAGTGATTTTGTTTTTCCTTGCTTCTGCTGCTACATCCTTGACTTCATCTTGGGACTTTCCATCAGTGAGAACAACTGCTATTTTTGTTAAAAATCTTGAAGATTTTGCAAAAAGATGGTCAAAGGCAAACTGAATAGCTCTTCCTGTTCTTGTATTTCCTCCCAGATAGTGTATGGACTCCATTTCCCTGATGAGGTTTTCAGTGGATTCATGAGTTCCAAGGGGAATTTCAAGTACAGGGTAATCACTGTACTGGACAACTCCAACTTGAATAAACTTTGGCCCTATGTCAAAATTTCTTGTAATATTGACAAGCCAGCTTTTGATTATTTCAAAGTTTTCTGGGCCAACACTGTAAGAGCCATCTAAGATAAAAACTAAATCTGCTGGAGCAGTTCTGCAACCTAAAAAAAAAAAAAAAACAACCAAAAAAACCCACCACAAAAATCAAACAAATATTTTAATGAACTCTTCCACTTTCTTCCTCAACAGGAAATATTTTCTATACCAATTACTGGTTTTATTAGAATATACATTGAAAAATACATTTCATTTAAAAAACAACCAGCTGAGAACCAGAGGAAACAAAATTGCCTCTGTAAGCCACACAGATCCAACCTGATATCTGAAAACTGTACCATTTCTGTTTTTTTTACATTATCACTGGGAACTATTATGAAAAATTCTGGAATTCAGTTCCTTAGCTAGCAATTGCAACCCATGCAATCAGCAAAGAGGGATATATTTTGATTTTTTCCATATCTCTTCATCTGCAAAGATGATAAACATGAAAACTTAGTTTTGTTAGCAAACAAAGCACATTTCAGAGGAAGTCTGAATACTCCAGAACTCAGCACTAGTATCAAATCTTTTTACAAATACATTTTAATCGATTTCTGACACTGCCATATGGCACTTACAGAGCTAGTTATTATAAAATTCTCAGTCTGTTTAATGTTACTGATGGCGTATTCTGCTTTTAGTAGAAGAAAAATGCTCAGTGAATAAGCTTAACCTCCAGAACATAAGATCATGTAAGCATTCCACAAATGAAACATAACTGCATGATGATTAGGCATGGATTCAACTGTCCTAGCTGTAGTCACTTATAAATGGAGCTTTTAGACTAAACTGTCTTCTGTATGTCATGGGTTGATACAATCATTTCTACAGGACAGTCCTATCCATCTTATATGCACATGCTCAGACGGAGGATTAACTCTTTAGAAGAGAGAAACACCTTCTATTGACAATGAAAGGAGCTTAGATAACTGCTGCATGAGGTGCCAAGGAGCTGGTCAAAATCAGGAGAGAGAATTTTGATCCTATGGCACATGGGGTTTGCTGTGAATTACTGCACTTTATGTTTTGTGAAAGGCTGAAGCTCAACCAAAAAAACAGAGCTTTGATTTGTCCTGACATTTGTCTATGGATGCTTCCAATTAGGGCAAGGTTTCCCCTTCCTTGAAAGCAAGTTGTTGGAGAAGGATTTCAGAAGTACAGGTGGTGGTGAAAAGATATTGTGAGAAGGAGCAAGGGGTGAACAGAATGTGTCAGTCAGAAGGAACTCAGGACATCACTGTACCCTGCTAGAAGTTTTATGGAGATTTGCTGTAAAACACTAAAAAATGCTGGACTATCACAACTGGAGGAAAATTATCTACCCCGAAAGTGGCCACAGTCTTTTTATTCAACCACTTTGTCTTTCAAGAATCTATGTCACTTTAAGTTGAATTTTTTTTTCATAAACTAGATTAGAGTACAAAACTTGGTTTGGTGTGGTTTGAGATGCTAGCTTTGAAGAACATGAGAGAAGGTCTGTCCCAGACCTGATGTTATTTCAGCCTCCTCTGACAGAATATTTCTCTTGTTTAGTTTCTCAAATAACATTAAGCTATTAAAAACATGACTTCAGAAGAGATTAAAATATACATAAACAAGACACAAGTAGATAAATCCAGACTGAAGCTTTACAGCTCTATCTGCCCCTTTGGGCAATTCCACAACACAAACAAAATAAAGATATTCCCTCCATAAAGGACAAGGAAGGACAATATTTAACATACAGGATTTTCACCAGGAAAATTACACTGGGGAAAAAAAAAGCGCACCATAAATAGAAGTGTAAATGTGGACCTCCAAATGGACACTATAAATTCAAGGCATGCTTTGAACTTTCCCTTATCTAAAATACAAAAATTATGACTTACTTGCTCTTGTTTCCCCATCTTCAGCTGAGATGTAATCATGAAGTAGTGAAATTAATAGCATCTGAACCAATGTTGCAATCTGTGCCATGTGTATTGTATTTTCAAGGTATGGAGATGAAACTAGATGGGGAAGAAATAAAAACACAGTGTTATTAAATTACAAAACAAATCCAAATGTCTGTGTTTTAAAACCTGTGCATGAGGAAAAACTTTGCATCGAATCCACGAGCCCAGATGTAAAGCCAGACCCAAAAAGTGTTAATCAGGCAAACAAAGCCCAAAACTGAGATTCTAAACTCAGGAACATTCACTCACCAGACTTTCTGTGGAAGTTCAGTTTTCACCAAGGCAAATTTCTATACTTGTCCTGCTTGGTACATACAGAAATCAGCTGCTTTGCTTTTTCCACTGCTTATAAAGCACTCAACCCATTAAAACCAAAGAAAAATAAAATTGTCTCCACAAACAACCTCAGGAAATGCACACAAGTCTATTTCCAGGAAACACTACTCCTACATAATATAATTCCCCCCCCAAAAAAATAATACTGCAAAAATATAATTATTTTTATTTATTAAATATCAACTTCAGATTACAGCTCATTGCAAGGTACCACCATATTTTGTTATCCATATTACCTTGCATCAGAATGAGTGAGAAACCAGAAGAAGCACTTTGGGGTCTAAGGGACAGGGTATAAGATGCCCCATTCCAGTGCTGCTACACAAATACTGGGATGTCATCTTCCTTGAAATAGATTAAGTGGCAGTTTGATGTCCCAGCTCTTTGAAAGAGGATCTGCCTGCAGTGGAAAACTTACACTGATTATTTCAGACTTGGTGGTTTGTAAGATTCATCATTTTAAAATCAGTTTCAGCCTTTTCTGTGGTTAGTGTTTACTGTGTAAAACACATCTCTCAGGAGGGCAAATTGAGTGACACCAAAGAAGAACATATGAAATTAAATCTTTGTGGGAATTTGAATGAAAGGTAACCAAAGAAGAACAACTGCATTCTTTGAAGATCAGGAAAATGTCAGTCTGTAACTGATAAAAAAAAACCTGGCAACAGACTACTGTACAGAGAGCTGATATATATCAAGAAACCACAATATTGGCCTCAACAAACTGTAAAATCCTATAGATTCCTCTCACCAACAACCCCAAAAGAAAAAGGGCCAAAAAGGCAATGGAGGTAAATATCACAGCAATGCATTAACTAACCTTTGTCATCTCATTGGTTGTCTAATTATTTTTTTTAATGTAAAAGCCACAGAATTTATGTAAATGAAAATAATAAACACGCAACTTAATGACTTCACTGCATCAGTTTTCACTAAAAAGAGCACAGGGACTGCTACCATTAATATTGCACCTTTTTTTTAAAATAAATAAAACAGCACACTAAATCTACAACATTATTTTAACAACACATTCCCTGCAGCACAGAACTTTTATGTGCCCCATGCCATAAGTCCAGGTACTTCAGGTCAGGCAGGGACACCAAGATCCTCCTTACTGGCACAGCTCTCCTTCCAGCAACCCCTGCAGAAGGCATTAATGCCTTCCTTGAACTGCACTCCTCCATTTCATCTTTGCTCTTCCTTCCACAAACCATTGGTACCTTCAGGGATAAACACCCTCTGCTCCCCAAATCAGCTGGAAAGAGGAAAGCTATAGGGAAGAGGAAAACGCTCAGATCTGACTGGGTGGGAAGGGGAGAAGAGGGGGCTGCAAGGAAGCCCTGTGCCCCCAAGGAAGAAGAAGCCCCACAGGAACACTGGTACTTCACTGCAGGAGAGGTATGTGTGAAAGCAGCATTTACTGTCTGCTCTGGAGTACAGAGAGCATCAGAGAGCCTGGTTTAGGAGCAGAGGGGAAAGGTATGTCAAAATGACTAAGTAGGAGATGAGGGGAGCTAGAAGTAAGGGAAGGAAAATTCATGGGGATTTGCTCCACTCATACACACAGCAGAAATTTGCTCTTCCCTGAAGTTTTCAGTTCTGTGTTCTACTAGACACATGCATTCATCTTAACACAAATTTTAAACAACAGGCAAGAATTATTGGCACACTCCTCATATGTCCCCAGCGGTCAGGTCTCATCAGGAATCCCAAAAGACAAACAAAGGTAGAACAAGAAAGAAGGCACATCTGCAAGTTCCTCCTGGCCTCAGCCCTACCAGCTCAAAAAGAGAGAACTGCTCCTCACTGTGCAGCCCTGGTCTCACATGGGCTGCACATCCAAATTCGATCTTGCTGCACCAGTAAAAGAAATGATACTGGGAATACCTTCACAAGCCATCAGGCAACAGTGTGGGGGAGCACAGCAGGGAATTACAGGGCAGGTATCATATATGTCTCACTTCTCATGGTGAAGAATTTCCATTCTTCACTAGTGAATAAAGCTACAGCAGCCTTCAGCGTACATCTTGAATCTTGAAACGCATTATAGTAATGAAACTATCACATCAGAGCAGGATTTCTTTTGGTGAAAACTATGCTCAAACTTGTATTTCTTAAAAGGAATCAGTAAAATGATTGCTAAGACAAGTCTATCTGATTTGCAGAATCAAATTGTTTTGCCTCAACAAATCAACTTCTCCATATATTTGGAGAGTCCTTCTGTATTTCATTAACAACAAAGACTGAAAAGTATGAGATACTGAACTTGAGCTTCATTAAAAGTATAAAGCCAAATTTAGTAGTCCAAAATGGACTTATTAAAAGATACCAGGAATTATGCATAATTTAATTTATTTGAAAGAAAATAATAATTTAGTACTGTACTTGTAACAGTCAGTAGAAATGCCAAACCAACAAGTACAGGGACCAAACTTCTGTGTCTTCTCAATTCAGTAATTATAGTACAGACAACAGAAGTGAAACTGCTTACAGAAAATACTTGCCCAAGTGCCATATTGCTCCAAAGGAGATGTCACTAATAGGTGGTTACCAATATCAACCCAGGACCTCATCACTGACTTTGACAAAAAGCCAAAAATCACCACTTCTGATTATGTCCTTTCTATCTTCAGGTTTTTTTAGAGAAGCATAGAAAGATTTCTCTACAGTTGCTGATGGAATTGCTGGAAGAGCTCTGTAGGCTGCTATAAGAACTCAGGGTCCTCATGCCAAACTTCTGCTGCTGAAGCTATAGGAACTGGGACAGATTGTGCAGGGAAGCACAGGGAAACCAGCAAGCACAGCACAGGTAGAGGGACACAGCATTCACACGTGCTTCTTATTTCTTCTGCATCTGCAAACAGTAGCCAGGACTTGATGATCATTAGGGGTTCCCTCCAACTCTAATATACTCTGTGATTCCATGCCATTATGCTAAGCTGTGCAAAAAATGAAAAAAAAAAATACTTAGAGGAAGTATTTTAAATAAAAATTTTAGCCCCTGTCTTTTTCCAAAATACCTGTTGCAATTAGTTTGTGGTTTTATCTAACATAACCAGGAAAATATTTATCAAACTGATTTCCCATCTCTCAGATATACCAAACAACTTTTAATATATGGAAGCTCATGGAAGAGAAATCCATACATGGTTACTAAACAAATACATAGATGTTGAATACAGCTCAAGTAACGGGTTGCAGACTGAGATAGTATTAGGGAAGAAAGACTGTATGTATTACCGTATTTTTCAAGGCATTTCCCATGGTTATTTCATTTTTCCACCTTAAATGGCACAGCGCATTGCACTGGAGGCTCTGTAATAGGCTATCTCCTAACATCACAAAACTATTTAAATTAAAGCTGGAAGGACCTATCAGATATTAACTGAGACAGGATACTGGGTTGGGTGGTGACACTGCGTTTAGTGTGACTTCTTATTGAAATTCTTCTGTTCTTTACTGTATGCTTTGTATCTTGTTTGTTTTTTTTTCACACACCACTTCAATAGCAAAAAGGATGTTTACAGTAAGCGGAGACATTCCCCTGAGGCTAAATGGTCTATCTTGCACAGAGATCCCAAATAGCTTATATAAAGGCCTCTGCTCTGAGGGGTTGTAGAGTATACCAGTTATTTTTTTAAGCTCTGAGACTTGCATTAAGTGTCATGTTAGTTTCTGTGCATCTTTGATGAAAGGTAAAACCATAGCAGTGCTACTAGGCATTAGTCCTTGAACCATGGCCCACAGGCAGTAGTATAAGACCCTACTATCCACCAGAGGAAAGGCAGCAGAGTATTATTTCTATCGTCACTAAAAGCAGGAGAGAAAGAGCATAAAATAAAGCTTAGCTGTATCAGCCCATGCCCTGTGAGTGCATGGTCAGCAACAGATAAATTACAGCTGCCCCAGTGCACATTCAGTTTTTGCCATGTGTAGAAGAGAAACTCAGTGAAGTTTGGAAATTGGTGACATATTGAACCACTTAAATGCTGTGTCATTTTACGCCAGCTGGATAGGTCCTGACAAATTTTTCTTGCTTCCTTGTGGGCAGTGAAAAAAAAAGAAAAAACAAAACCCAAACAAAAAGAAAAAAAAAATCCAAACAAAACAACCACCTCTACTTGATTTTTTAATTAATTAATTTGAAGGCTGCCAATGGGCTAGAGATGGCAAAGACATGCAACTTCCAGAACAGTTTTGCTACGCAGAAGTGCACAGAGGTTCAAATAACAGCATCTCCTGTATGCATATGAAACAGAAGAATTTCATATTTCAGTAGGAAATCTAGGTGCCTAAGCAGGTTAGGAAGTATTTCCACTTTGCACTTAAGATTCCTAAAAGCAGCATCTTCTGTATCTCAAAAGGCAGTTCCCTGATGCAGTCTTTCCACATCCAGTTTCCAGTGCTCAGATAAGTATGTCCTTTTACTCTTTCCAGGAACAGCCTCTGCAGAAGTGTTCCATTTAGAGTAATTTGGAATCTCCCAGAATCAAAAACATTTGCTCTTTCGTGCAATTTTGTTGCTATTCAAACTGGGAAACTGAAAGAGAGGGAGATATATTTCCTTTCTCTGAAATCCCCGACTTCTCTGCTTTATGAAGATTTCTTGCTGAATAACTAGACTGAAACACTACACTGAAAGGAGGAGTTCCTTTCTTCACTTCCCATGTCTAGTTACTGCCCCAGAAGGAAGCCAGGAGGGGTATGATTTTAACATTTTCCAGAATTCCAAGACAATAACCAGGCTAAAGGTTATACATATTATCTCACCTTCTTAGTTTCAAGTAACACTTTTCTCACATTACATCACTGTATAAACATCTCTTAATTCAACTACAGATCACTGTGTTCAGCCCACACAGAAATAACTATTAAAAAATTACAATAATTTTGACTGAAAAGACGTACAGGAGATTCTTTGCATTTCCAAAACTTAGCCAGTACTACAGAAACTACACAGCAAGAGAAAAGCAAACCTGATACATATTTATACGCTATAAGTCATGTGGAAAAGTAATTCAGTATTTAATCACCTTCTTTTTATATTTGTTCCTCCTTCTTTCTAAATTACTTGGTTTTACAAATAAAAGATTAGGGTATTCCCTAAGTATTCAAAAACTCTGTGAGGTTACTCCAAGTCAGTTACTTTCCACAATAGATCTGAATCTAAATTTATTTCTACTTGTATTTCAATCCCATTCTGCATTCATGTTTTCCACACATTGTTCATCTATTTTTCTTGGCGGGCACAACTGATGAGGTTATTATACTTGCAAACATTTAAAAAATAAGAGCATTTCCTGGGAAGGGTACAGCTTTGAAGACATAATTAATTTAACCTTGGTTTACACATACATGTATGTCCATAAATGCAAGATTGTATATAAACAGTGAAAACTACATTGGTAGTCCCCTCAACATTTCTTTCTATGTTGGAATGAACTACTGACATAACCACCAGCCCAGTTACTTTCATACTTCTACAACACTAAATATATGATTAAAGCATAGTTCAGATGAGGTTTTATTAAGAAGGGTCAAACAAAGAGAATTATGTGTTTAGGTTACACATATTGTGAGTTTTCTTTACTGTTTTATTACAGTTAGTATTAGCACAAAACCAATGAAAAGTAGATGCAAAATGGCTCCATTCTGGGAAGAAATAATCCATACTTATTTTATATAAGAGTACATGGTGATACAAAGAACTCTGTTAGAATACATTGCTACAGAAGTTTTATTTCCTCACCCTGAAATCAAGCAGAACATGTTTGCCAGGTTCCCTTAAAAAGGAAAGGTTATGGGACTTTTGCTTGGGCCCTCCCCACCATTACTTGGGCCTTACCCACTTTCTTTTTACAAGAGTTGCAAGGGTGAAAGCCACAGCTTTGCATCCCCTCTCTATAAAAGTCTAAAAGCCTACGTGATGGACGGCCTGAAGAGAGATGCCCAGGCAAAGCTGGAGAACCACATGAAAGAAGTGAGGAGAGATGCAGGCAAAGACCTATGGCAGCTGAGTGGCTATCCCAAGTCCACAGCTGCAGCAACGGGGTGATTACAATTTCCATTAGAGGTATTCATTATGAACAAAATCAAGCCACGGGAATTAGTACTACATGGTAAGATTACACTCCATATTTGTAGCTTTGATGTACATACTGCATCAAGTATTGTGCAGATTATATAAAGGAGCAGAGAGGATTAAATAAACGATATTTTCAGCAGATTTTGGAAGGAAAGCTTTCTATCAACTGTAAAGAGGCTTTATACCAACGTTGATGCTAAAGACCAACATAAGTGGTTGATACAGATTATAACCCAAGCAAGCAGACAAGTACTTCTGAAATCAGAGATTCCTGCTAGTGAAACAGGCTGTTTATTTTTCATATGATTCAGTAAAGCACAACAAACTCACAGACTCCTTCAGTCTACAGCAGAGACAGTCTGTATTCATGCTCCAACATCTGAAGTCACAGACAGCTTGTAGTTTTAAATCAAATTTATTCTGGCACTTTGTACTTTGTTGGATTTATTCCCACTCCAAGAGGACGCTGTGCCAGGTGCTGGCAATTAGTTATTACAGTTTGAAGAAAAAGGAGGCTTACCACAGTAGTTGAGTAACTGGATTGATACACGACTGTCTGGAAAACACTATAGGATGAGCAACTTAAGTAAGCAGCCACAGCATTCCAGCTGCAACAAATAAATTTGAGGTCTCCTTGGAAACCATGATTTCATCCCACCTGCAAAAAGCCCAGGCTGTTATTTCTCTCTTTATCAAGCAACTTGAGATTCCACAGACTTATCTCACTTTGGACGGAGCCAAGGAAAACAAAAGAGCTAATCAATAGGTTAAAATCTGAAACACAAATTGTACAGTTGAAATTAACATAGGATAACAGGATTCTGCATAAGAAACATTTGAGCCTACAGGAAATTCAAAAGTTCACATTTTGGCTTTGAACATGTGTATGTATCTATGTTACCAAATGGGGAAACAGGAAACAATTAAATACAAATAACTACCTGGTGCAATAGTGTGGGAGACCATTTAGTCTGAGTCAGGAAAGGTAGAGTTCAATTGGGCAAGTGACAGTTGTTGGTAAAAAGAATAAAAACAGCTCCTGGGGCCTGTAACGCAATAACTGAAAAATACATAATAATTCTTTATAATTACTTCTATACTTAAATGTACTTATATATAATTCAGCTTTGAAAGCACTATAGAAATTGGCAAAAGCCTGAGAGAAATATACAGCGATCTGTAACAATGAATGTTGATAGAAAGAGGACTAAAGGCAACATAAAAATGGAACTGACCCAAGTAAGAACATCTAATTTAAAGAATATGTTAGCATCATGCCTCATTGACAAGAGATACACAGAACTGCTCATCCGTTACTGCTGTAGTCTCAAAGTCCTCAGAAAAACAAAGCCAGCTGCAGATTCAGAAACACTCTCAGTGCTACCAAATTCAGCCAGGTCCTGATATGTCAGGTACACACTTCTGCCAACAGCTCCTCATACCTCTTTCTTTTCCTCTAACATTTTTTTCCCTTTTACTCTTTAATTTTTGTTCTCAATTTTTTTTAAAAAGAAGAATAGTGCTGGCTTAGCTAAGATTTATTTGCAATGTGGCTACTGCAACATTTGCTGTGAAAACAAGAGAGGAGGACTAAGAAATAAATGAGAGGTGATTTAAAGTAAGTTTGATATGTGAAAGAAAGAAAAAGTCCATGAGCTCTGTTTGCCTCCTGCAAGTCAGGGCCAATATCAGAAACAAAAGGGGGCTTGTCTTCTTGTCTTTTTCTTCTATTCATTTTTCTTGTTTATCCCTCAAACAGGTTTCATTTACAGTACTAAGCACAATGGGTCAAGCCAAGAAGTGTCATTCCTTGTTCTTTTCCACAAGTTATACCTAATGCTATTCTCAGTCCTAATACAAAAGTACTTTAAAATGCTGGAGGGGATAAGAATGACAATATTGACCCCTGCTTGAGCTGAAAGTTTCCATTTGAAAGGTTAGTCCTTTCCAATTCTTTAACTGACCTCCTTTTTTTTACCCTCGTTCCCAGAAACATTCGATAAGAGGCAAAACAGATTCTTTCTTTTTTTTCTCCCACAGCCATGGAAAAAGTGAAAAAGCTGGTTTTACACTGTTTTACTCCATTTACATTAGTACAACAGACTTTAGACTACATACAAAGGTATTATGAAGTGGACTTACTTTAAAACATTTGATTATATGTTGGCATTTTGACAAGGGTACTGACATCAAACCCAGAAGAGTCATACAAGGTAAGCAGACAAAAAAGAATTAGATTTTCCTAGTCTATGATTTCTAAATTATGGGGAGTTTTTACTTTGTCCTATTTTTACAGAAAATATTGATAAGTCATTCAAAGGAGGCTATGATTGCTGAAGGAATGGAAATTCTAGAGGAATTTAGAACGTGAACTAGGGAAAACTAGGCAAACTCCAGTTAAGTCTCCAGTGGCACTTAATCACACCCTTAATATTTTAAACAGCTTTTTTGAAGGAAGAAAACAGAAATTTAGCACATTCATGCTCAAAGGGAAAAACATAAACATCTGCTGTTTCAAGTATATCCAAAATTTGTACTCTGAGAAACTATTACATTTCCAGATACCAAGCAAAAATTAAAACCATGCAAAATTTACACACTAAACTGCTTTGCAACTGCAAGAAGACCAAAAGATACTCCAGCAAGTATTCAAGCTCACTTTCTCTATAATGTGATGACCATAACAGCCTGTTACATGAAGAAAATTATTTTTATTACATCCATAAAGTATAAAACTCCTTCCTAGTTCCTTCCCTATGTTCTTCTTTCAGTCCACCAAGAACTATGGACACAATAGCTGTAGGATTAAATAAACTATGAACAGACAAATCCTACCACGAAGGTTGTTGCAAAGGTGCAGGTTGGGGAGAAGGCCAGGGCCACCCAGCACTACACAAGTTGTGTCTCTGGGTATTCCCTCCCCAGAAAATTCCTGTGTATTCCTCCCTGCTTTCATCTTTGTTTCAAAGAAGTAAACAGCATTAAGAAAAAATATGAAGTAAACCAGTAGATACCATACAAACCTCACCCTGGATGTTGCAAATCACTTTCTCACACAGGAAAAACACACCAGTTTTTCCCAGTCCCCTGGATGGGTGCCTGAACAATGAGCTGATTTAAGTTATACATGAAAGCACACGGATATAAAAGAGAAATGCCATCACAACATCTATACAGATAAGTGAAAGTTCATCTGCTTTGCCAAAGACATTATATGTGGTCTTGGGAAGAGTAAGGATCATCCAGAATATTTTTGTCATCTAATTTGACACCTGTATGCATATACTGTAGGTTGTTCACAAGAAACAGGATTAAACTGCTTTTTCAAGAAAATCATCTAACCTTGCTTTAATGACTAAAGTCCATCCCTCCTCTCCCCAACACCCTTGGTCCTTCCCACTATTCAATCAGCCCCATTTTTTCAGAAACTGCATCTTATTTAAAAGATTAACTGGTCTAAATTTTGAGCCACTAATCCTGCCTATGACTTTCTCAGCAAAACTGAAAGGTCCCCGGCAACTCTCTTACATCTATGTGTATAGACAGACCAAGTGACCACTCAGTCCTGTCCTTCATATACAAAACAACTTGACTTGTTGCCATCCAAACCCCTCCTCCTTTTTTTTACTTTCCTTTGAACTCTACTGTTGACATATATCTGAGGTGTAGACATAGAACAGGGCACAATATTTTAGCTTGTTTGTTATTGTAAGAGCCCAGATTGATTCCCTGTTTTTACTCAAAAGCCTTGTACATCACATGTCCAAACATACTGGTCTATTTTGTCCCAGCCCTGGAGCAACAGCACATATTGAGGTTATTATCTACTAAATAGTGACATCAAAAAACAACACATCATCTCTGAAGTAACCCATGCAGAATAAACTGTTGAAAATGATTATTCAGGATGGTCTCAGAAGTATTGCTGTTCAAAGGTATCCCCTCAGTGTCTGCTAATGAACCTGTTTCCAATTATTTAAAGAATGGCCTTTAATGAGGCAATTTAGCTTGTGGGATGGGAGGGGAGGGGCAGCAGGAGGATGCAGCATTGCTGCAGAGGGGAAGGTCATATCTGGCAAGACACTGTAGGACTCATGGGGTGTGGGTGCAGGCATGGGGAAGCTGCACACAGTCCTGGTCAATATTGTTCTCGCAATAGGGGGGTCTAAGTGGGAGACATGAATAAAATCAGGGTCTCTTCCTCACTCCCTCATCCCTAACCTCCCTCTCTGCAAGCAGAGAAAGCTACAGGGAGATCTCAATGCAGGCTGCACCTACTTAGAAGGAAGGTGTGTAGGAGATGGAGGCAGACTTTCCCCACAGCTTTCCCTACATACAGTGGAAGGACAAGAGGAAATGGGCACATGTGGGAATTCAATGCATGGGAAACATTTTCTACCAGGAAGATGGCCAGCCAGTAGAAGAGGTGGCAAAATCTCCATCTTTGGTGTTATTTAAACCTGGACTGAACAAGACCCTAGCCAGCCTACACTAACTGGGTCTGCTTTAGTCAGAAGCTGGACTGGGTGATCCCAGCAAGTCCCAGCCTCCACGTTTCTGTATCACAGCAGTCCTGTGCCAGTACCTCTCCTTCTCACTCTCCAGAGTACAATTTCCAGGGCACTTGCCCTCAAGGTGCATGGCCCCCATTCCTCAGGTACATCACCCTTCTCCAAGCTGTTTGTTTTTCTGAGCTATTTTGTCTCAGAACAGGGCCTATTGAAGGCAAGAGGAGAGTGCGATGAAGAGCAGAAGGAGGAAGAGGTGAGACAGGGTGAAGAAAGCAGGCCCTCCCATCCTGCTGCCTCAGAGGCTATGTCTGCCAGTTTGAATTCAGCAGTGAAAAAATAGTTCTGTTGTTTGGTTTGGTTTGGTTTGGGTTTTTTTTAATATGACACCTAAGAGGTACTTAAGAAATGTAGTTTGTACTGAGAGGCAATAGGAGCCTTTGTAGCAGACATCCACCAGCTCTTCAGCTTTCAGCTTTCAAAGTGGGCTTTTATTGCCTGTGATTCTTGAACAAGTAGTGGTGGCTTTACCACCTTTATGAGTAACTCGAGCTCTTTTGTTGTCTAGGGGTCAGTGTTGGTATTAACATTTTTTAAAATGTTCCCTACATTTCTCCTTGTGCTTGAATTCTGAATTTATCTGTACCGCAACTGTCTAGCTTGCACGTTCTTTTTTTACAATGATCTCTTCCCTTGTTGATGCTGGTGATTCTCCCACTACTAAGCTAGCAGAACCATAAGTACCATCTCATCTCTTCCTATGAAAACTTCCTGTAGCTCTGTTCCTGAACCCTGTAATACTGCTATAACAATATAATCTTTGCATTTTCTTTTCTCTCACTCCAGAAAATCTGTGCTGTTGGCCACGTGGTTAATCTTCAGACATTCACTAATCAGGTTTTAATAGCACAATAGGAGTAAAATTCCAAATCTCAAGGATACCATTAGGAGAACTACACTCCAGTATGAGAGGATTTTATTTTTTACAAGTACTACAGTCAGAGCCATGCAAGTTTGCTATGAACTTGGAAATTCTCTGAAATTTCAATGGTCTAAACTGTGGAAAATTGTTCTAGCCATCCCAGACAATTCCCCCTCAAGCTGGCACTGCAAGTGTGGAGTGGGGGTGGAGAGCAGCATCCTGTTCCAACTTGCCAGGTTATAGCATATGGAAAGAAAGCAAATTCTTTCCTCCCACCATATGTCTATGAAGAAATCTTCAACATATGGGTCAGAGAGTCATCTGGGCCCCAGGGATGGGATCTGTAGTGATCCCAAAAAGTCATAAGCATTTAACACTTAAATTTCCACAAGGAAACCAAAAGGAATATGGCAAGTTTGGGGGGTTTCTGTCCTCTTTTGAGCAATAATTAAATATTATTTAGCAAAAAGAGAATGCTACCTCAGGCTACTCTGACAATTTACATCTGTTACAATATTATAGCCCACAGCAGTAAGTAGTTGTGCCAGGGGAGGTTTAGGTTGGATATTAGAAAGAATTTCTTTAATGAGAGGGTGATCAGACATTGGAATGGGCTGCCCCAGGAAGTAGTGGATTCTCCATTCCTGGATATATTTAAAAAGAGACTGGATGTGGCACTCAGTTCCATAGTCTAGTAACTACAGAGGTAGTAGATCAAGGGTTGGACTTGATGATCTCTGAGGTCCCTTCCAACCCGGCCAATTCTATGAAATCTATGAGGTAGGATGGGTTACACCCAAGAGCGTTGAGATGGGCCAATGTCAACAGCATGAGCTTCAACAAGGCCAAGTGCCAGGTCCTGCATTTAGGTCACAGCAACCCCATGTAATGCTACAGGCCTGGGGAAGTGGCTGGAAAACTGCCTGGCAGAAAAGGACCTGAGGGTCCTTATTGACAAGCAGCTGAATATGAGCCAACAGTGTGCCAGGGTGGCTAAGACAGACAACAGCATCCTGACTAGTGTTAGAAATACTGTAACCAGCAGAATTAGGGAGGTGATTGTCCCCCCGTACTCAGCACTTGTGAGGCCATACCTTGTGTATTATGTCCAGGTTTGGGCACCTCAATACAAGAGAGGATACCAAGGCACCTGAGTGCAGAGGAGGGCAACGAGGCTGGTGAAAGGCCTGGAAAATAAGCCTTATGAAGAATGATTGAAGAGCTGGGACTGTTTCGTTTGAGGAAGAGGAGGCTGAGGGGAGACCTCATTGCTCTCTATAACTACCTGAAAGGACACTGTAGAGAGATTGGTGCTGGTCTTATCTCACAGGTGATTAGCGATAGAACAAGAAGGGGTGAATTTAAGCTGCAACAGGGTAGGTTTAGACTGGACACTAGGAAAAAAATTTTCACAGATTGGTCAGACACTGGAATAGGCTGCCCAGAGAGGTTTAAGGGTTTAAGGGTCGTTTAGATGTAGTGTTGGGGGATATGGTTTAGGGGAGAACTTTGTAGAGTAGGGATGATGGTCGGACTCAGTGATCCCAAGGGTCTTTTCCAACCTGAAAGATTCTATGACTTAAATTAGCAAAAGGTGAAATAAATAGTAATTAGAGGTTACAGCAGTTTAGGCAGCATTTCTTTCTTTAAAAAGCACAGAGGAATTTTTCCAAAATAGTTCCTGTTTTTTAAAACATACAAAACATGTTTAACTTATTTTCCAAACCTGAAGAAATTTCTACTGTCACCAACTCAGGTTGCAAAAGACAACATAAAACAGGACATACTTGCTAGGACCTAAGACAGGTTGCTTACACTGTATATCGACGCTTTTGGGTAGGCCTGAACAAAGTACAGGTCATGTTTGTACAGGTCTACAGTACAGGTCAAAGTACAAGTCTGTAACATACCTTTGTGAGAAGCCCCAAAAATTTAAAAGGCAGATTTTATAATTTTCATAAATTCTAATACACAGCTTTCAAAAAAAGTTAAAGGAATACAATACGTTATTATTCATGCCAGAAGACTGACATTTCTAAAGATGCCAGGCGCATTTTCAGACATACTGCAGAGTTATTCAAGTTGAGAGGGCTTTTTTTTTAAAATGTCAAATTGGTGCTCTTAGAAAAATGGGTAATTTGAGGTTTGTTTATTTGTTTGTGTGTTTTAAAATGCTGAATTCATATAGAGGAGAGAATTCACATATATTCTGTGTTCTCAAGACCACAAAACCTTGAGCGTGACTTAGAGTGTTTTGGAACAAACAGCGTTTCCAAACTTTGTTCTGGCACTTGAAACTAAGGATTATACAGCTAGTCAAAAGCACCATGCATGCAGTCTAAGTGACTTCATATGAGGAAGGCTGTTTGAGATAAATTAATCTGTTAAAAGTCAGCTTCAATTTGTATTTCTTACAGTAAATGAAAAGGCCATGGTTTAAGAGCATTACTAACACAGATTATTCAGATCATCTTTTTGCTCCAGTTAATTTTTAAATACTTTGTGCAAAGTAGTTGCTTACAAAAAAGCTACTGCTTGTCATGGTACAAGCCAACACCTTCAGATTCATCAGAGTTCAGTGCCTGCATTCATGTTATAGAGTGCCGACACAAAACAATTTATATTTGCTCTCCATGATGTACAAGATTTATGTTAATTTCTATAGTGTTGTTAGAAAGTGACTATTAGATATTAAATTACAGGATTCATAAACTGTCAAAAATATAGTAAACCAGCAGCATAAACAACAATTAAACACAGCAAGATAAAGAAAAAAGAAAAGATCTATTCCAAACTTATCTAATATAGCAATAAATAATTTATGCTATGCAATACACACAAAACACCCCCTCAAAATGGATCCATATGAAGAGTTTCTAAACATATTCCCTTTCATATGATGTTCCCTTTCTCTGAAGTTGACTTCATAGACAAAGTTTTAATGGACATAACTAACATGAATTAAAAAGACAGATTCAAAAATGCATTAAAACTATATTTCTATATTTCAGTCCTCTACTAAAATAAGAGGTAAGAATATGGTATGACTAATAGGCATTGAAAACTCTGTACCAGAAGACAACCTCTTGGGAGTGAAGGGTAGCCTGGAGTCAGGCACAAGCTTTGCTGGGCAAGTCTTGCCCATTGGTGCTACAGAGCATCACTGGGTGTCAGAGACACTTCTTCAGTTCTGCTCAGGGACATCTTGAATAGGAAAATCCTAATGAAGCTACAGAGTGTGCTGTTGCTCAAAGCTGTATAAACAATACATCTGTGTGCTTTAATTTTGCAGCTTTGTTTCTAATACAGCAACACATACACGATGTTGGAATCATAGATTCATCAAAGTTGGAAAACACCTCTAAGATCATCAAGTCCAAATGTCTGCCCTACAGCCCCTAACCACTAAACCATCCAGTGTAGCACCTCATCTACCCATCTTTTGGAAACCTTCAGGGATGGTGCTTCCACCACCTCCGTGGGTGGCCTGTTCCTATGTTTAAACACTCTGTGAAGAAATTTTTTCTATTATCCAGCCTGAACCTCCCTTGGCAGAGCTTAAACCTATTTCCTGTTGTCCTGTCACTGGTTACTAGAGAGAAGAGGCCAACATCTCTCTGACTACCACCTCCTTTCAGGCAGTTGTAGAGTGCAAAGAGGCTTCCCCTCAGCCTCCTCCAAGCTCATCAGCCCCAGTTCCCTCAACCTCTCCTTCTAAGACCTGTTCTCCAGACCCCTAATCAGCTTGGTTGCCCTTCTCTGCACCCTCTCCAGCACCTCAACATCCTTCTTACACTGCGGTGCCCAAAACTGCACACAGTATTCAAGGTGCAGCCTCACTAAGGCCGAGTATAGGGGCAGGATCACCTTCCTGATCCTGATGGTCACAGTATTCCTAATTACGGCCAGGATAATGTTGGCATTCTTGGCCACTTGGGCACACAGCTAGCTCATGTTCAGCCAGCTGTCAATCAAAATGTTTGCCAGCATCCTTGCTTGAATAAATCAGGTTCTTCCCTCTTCATCTAGTAAGAAGCATAATCTCTAATATACTTGGCACTTACGCCTCTCACTTTGGTCTGGTTTAAAAAACAAATTCTTCCTGAGTGATGCAGCTTGATTTTGTAGGTCTCACACCCAAAATGAACCACAGATCTCCAGTGCTGGTGCACATCAGTTATGCCACAAGGATAACTTTAGAAACTGAAACTGTTGATACTTTATTTATGGCTCTCTGCAGTGCTGGTAGATAAAGGGCTTGAAACACACAATACCACCCATAATTACAGCATAATTCGTACTTCTCATCTCCCATTCCTCTCTATCCAGAAGCTCACTCTAAACATTTATCAGAAATGCACAGGTAAATAGTTGAAGCTGCTTTAGGTTTGGGAAGGAACTAAAACCCAGTCTTCTCATCTGACTAATACTATAATCACATGACATAAAGAATAAAAAAATACTGCTTTTCAAGGACCTTGCTCTAAAAACGTGCCTTAAAAATTCCTGCTGGACCAGGATCCACAGGTGAGATAGAAGAATTCCTATCCTGCAAGTCTTTCTAGGAATTTGGCTTGTGCTGGGTACCTACTGTGCCACACATTTCTAGGCATGCCTAGCATCAGGTGTGTAGGTGTGTAGGAATTTTTATTGACAGAAACATAGCCATAATGACTTCAGCTCCCCCTGGCTCTGAGCAGAATCAAGAGTCTCTATGGCATTCAAATTTTAAACCTAGACACCTAGAATAGAAGTTACAAACCAAGGTCCTTAGGCCTCAAGACTCATTTCTGTACCTGAAAGCGACCTTGTCTAAGTAAGCCAGAACATATTAGTAATCCTGTACACAGATGCTCTGCAGGAGAGTCTGTGCTTCAAAACAGAGACACAAAATTTTAACAAGAGCAATGATATCATAGTACATAAGCATTGCTTTATATTTTAGATCTGTAAAACCAAATGCTGCCGTTTATGTACTGGAACGAACTGTTAAAGACAAACTCTGTATCTACAGACATGGTTATTGGTTCCAACACAAGATTAAAGGTGAAAAAGAGTACATACACAAACACAGAAAGTAAATTTCTTTAAATAATATTACAAAACATGCTTCCATGACAACAAAAATAGATCTAAAATATCAAGCAATGAAAATATATAAGGAAAAAAGACTAGAAAACAATCATTTCAGAAAAAAAAAGTGTCAAGATATCTATTTTCCACACTCTTTACGTCTTGGCCTATTCACTGTCAGAACAGAAAGGCTGCCACATGTCTATTCAAACAAGAAAATAAGTTCATTTTCAAAGTGATTATTTACTTCATCTGTCAATCATCCACACCTGAGTTCTTTTATGGTGTTAATATATTGGAGTTCCCAGGATAAAATCACTGTGTAACAACTTTCCCATCACTTTGATTCAAGCAAGATTTCATTGCCTGCAACTACCAAACTTTCCAAAGACATCCTATAAATACTTCTGCAGGAGTAGCATATGTTACTGTAGCTCTGTTTAAAATTCGGGTAGAGTAAATCAAGAAACAAATCCAAAAGTGCATGTAATCAACTGCTGAGGAGCAGAGAGAATCAGCTTTCTGCGAAACACCAAAACTTCTGAAAGGGAAATGCTCTGTACTGGACAGCTCCAAGATGAGTTTGTGGGAAGCCTCTTTCTTGCTGCTACTATCAGGTAATACCAAAGCCACCAAAGCATTAACTACTCGTTACCTACAGTGATTGCTTAGCATACATAGGCATATGTATGCATGAACAAAGAAGAAATTCTCCTTTGTTAGAAAAACCCCTTCTGAGGCCACATACCATCTTTAAATCCAGATCAGAAAAGAAAATAAGAGATAAAATAAATGGAATGTCTTTGCTCTTTAAGAAACAAAAATTAAGCTTTTTTCTTGGTACTGCCTCCCTTCCTCGAAGACAACTATGTGCTTCTGAAAATTAGGTACAGCTGTCCTCTCTTTCGAGCTTCTTAATGAAATCCCCTGCATCCTGGCTTCCCTTCTCTTTTTGGCAAAAGTTGTCAATGTTCACTTCAGCTGAGTCATGAGCGCACCATGACCATGGGGGCCTCTTTACACAGCAAATGGACTTAATCACATGGGCATGAAATTACATTCCTTTCTCTTTGCAAATTCATCAGGGAATAACCAACATAAAACTCTATTGTCTGGGACCTTAAAAAAAATTGCTGTTATTCCAATTCAACAATTCTTCCTTGTCTTCCCCACCCCTCATTCTTTTCCATGGCAGTAAAAAAGAAAAAAAAACCACACATCTACTTTGTGACTTTATTATCTATTATACTGCGGAAATATATTTTTCAGCGTGTAACAGATTGCCAGCACTTACATACATTTTATCACCAGTGATATCTCATAATTTATGCAATTCTACACAGGACCTGAAGGATTCTTAATTTTACTTTTCAGGGATAGTTAGAATCTCCTCTGTGTCTTTTAACTGCCTTTATTTTCCTCTTCTTCCTTTTCTGTCAGCTTCTAGAAAGAGCTAATAAAAAAAATATTTAATTTATTTGGTTGATTTGCTTAGACTTACCATTTGAACCTCCCTTTCTCTGCAAGTGATCATTTCTGAAGGATTCCTTTCAGTAGGAGAGTTTCCATTTCCTTTCAGTAGATAATTAGGGGAGATTGTCTCTGAAAACTCCCTTCAACCTAAAGTTTCCTTTGGTTTAAATTGCAATGAAGCAGAAGGGTCTATTCTTTACATACCCCCAACATTCTCGGCTGTACTTTTCCACAGTGTTCTGTCTCATGAGCTGATGGTGAATCTCATGGTATATCATTAAAGTTCTCTCACAGACACAATTCTGCTCTCTCCCCATGGAACCTTTTAAAGAACATGCAGTAACTAGGCAGATCTCATTCCACTTGATAAGGAGCTGTGTGCCTTCCTTTCCCATAACACTGACATTCAGTTCAGTTTATATTCTGCCAGGAGTGACCTACTTTATCTTCCAGTCCTGTGTTACCAAGGCCAAGATTTTAGGAGCCATGTCCACCTCCCATAAGCAACCAATCCTCCAACTAAGTAGAAGTTCAGCATTATGTAACTTTTCCCTAGTTTTTTGATGTGGGCACGAAGTCTAGTATCAGAGAGCCACTTCCCACAGAGTGCTTTTTTGTTTTGAATCATTTCCCCCAGCTGAGAAAGGAATGAATTCATGACCCTAACAGTTCAACAATGGTCCAGTTCCCCTTCTTCCAGCTTCATAATTCTTCTGTATAATTCGCCCACCCATTAAGATTTTGCACAGATGTGCCTGCCTTCTCTTCTCTACATAAGACACTGTAGCTACACTTAATATTTTCTCCTCTGCCTTTTTATTTAACTGGGAATTTGATTCTACCTTCTCTACTTGCAATGAGAAAAGGGGGAATCGTAGGAAACCAGGGCCAGATCCCAAGTGCAAGTAAGCAGGAATATGCTGATCTGGTCAAAGAGAGATGCAATTAAAGCAAAAGCCATTAATTTAAACAGCCTACATCTCTGTCGCATGGAGGTTGGCCCAGAGCTCCAAGAGAGCCGCACAAGAGATCTCAGGTGGTTAAAGACCAGGAAAAATAAACGATTATATTTGGAGACACAAAAGCCAGTAGGTACTTTTCTAATTGCACCTATAATTTCAAATTTTTAAGTGTCTGATGTTTGGAAAAGAATTAAAGTGCCACTTCATACACCTTCCCTCACATTATTCTAGACTATTAGTACACTGATAGTCTAGAAAGCCCATCCTGGGACTATGTGGTTCCTACCTGGCAGGTGCCCTGCTAGTTTGGCAAAACTTCACAGTTTGCACATTTTAGTGAAACAAGGGCTTATACCACAATATTTTAAGCTGAGCTCAATAATCTGGTATTTTAATAAATCGTGTTGTTGGCACAGCTATGTAATGTTATCTTGATCTCTCCAGATAAGATATCGCAAGCTATTGTAGAACTAGGCAACTTGTAAGATGTTGAGAACTGGAATTACCTGATGAGACCAAAAAAAGAACACAAAGAACTCTTGCCAACAAATTTCACAAGTGCCTGTTAAGGCTGAGCCTCCACATACTCCTGCAGTTACACCAACTACAGCACTCTTATGTGTCTTAAATTACCTTAATTTGGCTCATTTTTATATGCTGCAACAGTTTTGACTAAACAAGGAAAACTTTTGGAAATCATTAACTCTACTTAACTAAGAAAGTACAGATTGTTATAATATATTTTGGAAAATACAAGCTGGCATGCTTTAAAAATTGTTGGCTTAATCTCAAAATAGAGCTCAGCTTTTTGTTTATGTAGGATATAAATGTGCCCAGGCAAGTTAGAACATGTTTTATCATCACTGTGACTCTGAGGATTTACACAAAAGAAAGGGGGAAAGAATTGACAGTTTGGATAATGCAGATCAACATTTTACAAAAAAAAAAAAAAAAAAAAAAAAAAAAAAAAAAAAAAAAAAGCAAAAAGCTTTGAGTAGAGTAAACGGTCCTTAAAATATAAAAAATGTTCTGAGCTAACCAAATGTCAGTGTTAATGCACACTCCAGCCACAGAACCTTTATTCCAACAACTCAATTTCTGCCTTTCAAAGAGAGCTTGGATAAAGATGATTTTCTAGCATATTCCACAGATAAAATCTTTTTAAAGTTCTACAAGTTTTACCACAAGAGCAAATACACGGTGTGCTACAGCTGCTTCAGCCATGGATATGCCATGTCCAGACACATTCACAACCCTCCTTATTAATCTTAACTTCCCAGTTAAAGCCTACAAAATCCCAGTGATCATTTCAAGGCCTTTTACAACCACACACAAGCCTGCACACTTGTAAGCAAGTCGTCCACTTCTACCAGTAGATTATACTGACACGAAAGAAGATGGGGATAGCAGAGCTACATGCCAGACCACTGATTAGCACCTCCCATTTACACAGTACCACTGCCACCCCCTCTAAGGACAGGGATGAGTGTCCTGCAGCATCAGGACCTACCATACCTCTCTGCTCTACACCTCTCACTTCATGCAGAACTGCAAAAGCACAAACCCTCCGGTCTCTGAAGTGCTGTCTTCACCCCCACACAGTCCTCTTATCTCTCTTCATAACTCTCTTTATCACGTTCCCAACAGCCAGAACAAGTGATGCTGAGACTTCAGCCATTTTCTCAAAGCTTGGGAGGGGAAGGAGAGCGTGCAGGGACCAATGAAGAGGGAAAGGAAAACAGTTAGCCTGGGAATAAATGGGTGGCTGTAGATGTGATAAAAGTCACCCAGAACATGAGACACTGGAGAAGACCATGAGGAGATCTGCTCTGGATGAAAAGCGTGAGGGAATAAAAGAGATCATCCAAACCCTTCCTGTCCTAAAAAGTGCCCTGAGCCCTCCTCATACCTTTGTCCCCATGCCAGTTTCCAGAAGACCCCCACTCATAGTCCCACAGTCAAAGGCAGGTGGCCCTTGCAGCCACTTCTCTTGCCCCAAGAGATCTACAATTGAACACAGCCCCTCCCTGCCTTCCCCAGGTGATCTCAAGGACCTGCTCATTTTGCCACATCAGTATTCATTTCTGTCTACACTGCTAAGAGGCTTCCAGACTTTCTTTATTATTTATTTTCTTTATTATTTGTTGAGTGTTTCATGAATCAAAACAGAGCTTCAGGGCAAGCTACTGGAATTAATCACATGAGAGAGAAAAATCTGGGAATACAGAAGTCTGAATTATCAAGAAGACTTAAAGTATTAATATACAAGGTGGAAATTTAGTTTTCCTATGTGCTAATACAGTACTTTTAACAAGCTTACTTTGAACTGATGGAGAAATCAAGGAAAACTGTAAAACTATCATTCATGCCAGTGAGAGATTTATTTTTCACCACATTAAGTTCAAACTTCCCTCCAATTTTTATATGTTCTTAGTTATAGAGAATGTCTTATTGCAGTGCCTGTGTGTTTTAACTGGAGCAGCTATTAACTTCTCAGTATTTAATCCTGTTTTATTATAGCATAAAACCCACTGATAAAAAGATCAATTACTCAATCCAACATTGAAGCGATATAAATTGCACAAAATTCCAAAAGGTTGACATGTATTTACTTTGTACTCTTTTTTTCCAGTCATAGTATTATTCCGTATGATCAACACTGCTCATCTCCCTGGTTTCTATCTGCTGTTAATCATGAATAGGGTGCCTGACATCTACCCTGGGAGGCTAAATCAATCAACACTGTTTTAAAACAATGTCTGTGCAGATTAACGATAACTGAGAAAAGTTTCTTTTGTAAGTCTCACAGTCCCCCAGTACCATAAAAACTAGAGAGAGGAAAAAAGCCTCTCAAGTAATTTTGTCTCTGCCCCCCACAAGTCTAAGATTTCTTCTGCTACATATTGCTTTTTTCCATGGCCAGTTCAGTTCTAAATGATGCCACACAGAAGCCTTGCAGGGCTTTTCATGGCCAAAAGCAGGGAAGAAACTCCAGTATTATTGTTCTGGTGTAGCAACCTCCTGAAAATGTTTTTTCTGCTTACCCCAAATACTTTCTCCGGACTAGTAGAACTGGCTACTTACAAGCAGATACTGGCTGATGGAGCCAGCACCAATACAAAGATCTGTGTGTGGTCAGTGCTGATTTCCAATGAGGTTCACAGGCTTCTCCAGACAGAGGATGCACAGGAAGCACCAAACCCTAAGCCCTTGCATGCTGCAGCACAGGAAGGCCAAGGATGTGCTGCAGAATGATGAAATGCTGAACCACACACATTTTTATTGAAAAAATAATCTTCTAGAGACCTTTCTGTTTTGTGTAGTTGGGAGATATAAACTCATTGGCAATTTCCTTGTGACTGACACCCTGGAACAGACAGTAAAGCCTTCCTTCCAGTCTTTATAGACTCACCTTTCCTAAAGTGCACATCTTAAGATACTTCAAATACTCACTAGTGTGCTAATGGATAAATGCCACACATTTTTAACATCAAATTTGGATCGGTTAAGTTTTGCAATATGTCAGTGCCTTCACAGCATTAGCAGGCCCCCACTGGCCCTTTCCCACAACCCAGGGCCCCACTTCACCCCCCCCCAGAGTCATCAGTCCCTGCCCCAGCGATGCTGCAGCAGGGCTGGTCCCCAGCTGAGCCTACCTGCAGGCCCACATCCCAGCTTGTCCTCAGTCCATCCCCAGGGAGATACCCAATGCCTGGGGCTGGGGCTGCCCTGGCACTCTCCCCCAGACACCTTGATTGTGGCTGGGGTGGTGGGAAGGGTCCTGGATGCCAGGCTCCTCCATGGGGAGCCCCCACTGCTGCTCCCTAACAAAACGTGTCTTTTTGGATGATTGGGAGAATCTCAAACAGTATAAAAGGGCAACAAACCAATATCATAAAAAGTAAACGCAAGACAACACATTTTATGAAGCACATTTGGGTCTCTTCAAGCACCCTTGGCTGCCACACCAGTGCCAGCGTGATGGGAAGCACAGGGAATGGCTGAGGAAGAAGCAGCAGAAAACGCCACAGGAACAAAGCACCTTCTGCAGGCTCACTGGGCTCAGCTCAAAGAAGAGAAAAGAGACAGAAACAAAGACATCTTAATAATAGATGACTAGAAGTATTTTAAAAGCCTGTCTTATAAAAAGACACTGGAATGACTGAATCAGCTTTATTCAATGCCTCTCTAAAGTAGTATGGGCAGAATACAGAGGGATACAAAATAATTATAAATAACCAAGCAAGAGAGGTTAGGCCTCATCTGTGCCCACCCTTATAAAACACAGGTTTTCAAAAAACTTCAGTGATCATTTTTTAGCCTGTGAAGGTAATTTCACAAGCAGCTGTTTGTGAAAAGCAAAGGCTATGGTAGAATTTTCAAAATAATTAAAATGTAAGTTGATAATAAAAACACAAGGAATAACACAATAAAAGAATAAAACTTGAGCAAAGCAGCAAAAAAATTTAGATAATGGGTGTAAGGAAATAAAAACACCGTCCCATTCCAGCCATCCGTTATTAGCGGGCAAATGTTATTAGTTATTAGCTGGGCTAATGACTAGACTGCAAAAAGAACTTGTTTAATGCAGAATGACAGTGTACACTTTTCAAACTATGCTTAAGAACTCAATTATAATCCAAGTAATTTCAAAGATGATGATCATAGCCAAGATAAAGATACATTAAATTGAAGTAATTTTGCCTCATGGACTCCTCATGGACCTTCTTTTGAGGTCCTAAAGGAAGCAATGTGATACAGCTTACAGAACTAAACTCCGATCTGCTAGCATTAACCAATAAGCCAATCTACTCGTGATGATGCCAAGATGTGATGTTCTTTAGCAGGTCATCTTCTCTTGGACTTCAACTTTACATGCAGTTTGAGCAGAAGGAACAAGAATGACAAAACCTAGCATAAAAGTTAGTCGTAAGAGTGAAATATTAAAAATTAATATCCTGTAAGGGACCTAGAGAGGCCATACAGTGTCTTAAAAGAGGATGGCATGGTCACCATTATCCTAAGCATTTCTGGTAAATATTTGTTAAGTCTGATGTTAAAAAGCTCCAGTGAAGGAGATCCCTCACCCTATCTGGACAATTCCATGCCTGTACTATTGTTAGACAGGACGCTCCCCACCATTTAACCTAAGCTCTCCTGATGTAGTTCAGCATGCTGGTTCTTGTTACATCTCCACTAGATGTGGAGAACAGTTGGTTTCCCGCCACTCTGCAGCAACCAATTACACAGTGAAGATTGTTATCACATCTCTCATCATCCTCTACTTCCCTAGACTATAACATTCCAGTTCTTACACTGTTTTCTAGATCTCTGATCACCTTTGCTACTCATTTCCTGCCTAACTGGTAAGACTCTGCTTAAACTGTGGTGTCCAAAATCCCAGACAGTACTGATACCAAACACAGACCTCAAAGTGACAGTTGCCAAGAAATGCCATCACACATCCGCATTCTTCCTGATGTGCATCTCAGAATGACATTTGCCTTGATTTTGCACATCTTTAATATTCTGTAACTTATCAAAGTCTTTATGCTGAAAGCCAGTTTTTCTAGATACTTGACACAGCTCTTGCAATAAATATTTTGTGCCCATTCTTCAGTTCTGCATTTTACATCTGAATAGGTATTTCAGAGATATATACTACACACCCCCACAATTAATGTTTGGAGAAAACTTCCAAGTTAGTTTACTAAGTCTAATAAACCCACAAGGTTTTGCAGGTGCCTGAAAGTTGGGAGACTTTCAGAACCAACCAGCAGATAGTTTTCATAGCAGACTGTGAAATTCTCAAACTGGGGACCAGATCGTTTCAGCACAGTGAGTACCACGTACATCTAAACATTACACAACTGAACAGTAGTAATGAGAAGCAGCCCACAGGGCAGATCTGTCTTTCCAGGTACAGAAGCAAGTATAATTGCAGCTATTAAGAACTCTTCTACTTATTATTGTGAAGCCTGAACTCCCACACTACAAACTATCGAATAAGTTAACACACAAAGTCAGAAACTTGTTACACCCGTGCGGCGAGCATACAGCAGATTTCTCTATGGCACAGGATATTTAGCGCGATATAAATTATTTAATCTAATGCCAATAAACGACGTGAGGATTTCAAGCTAGTACAACCTGCCAGCACGCACGGCGATCACACTTCAGAAGAACCCCATCAGTGATACAGCCCTCTTTCAGGAGGCACAAATGTCCTCATCTCAGACCCACGGCTTTCGTCCCCCACCGTCCCCACACCCGGGCTCCCTCGGGGGCTGAGCGGCTGCGGGGCGGGGACCGAGGCCGCCGGGATGGCTGCACCTGCCCGTCCCCTCCCTCTCCCTCCCGCNGCTGGACGGCTGGGCCGGGGCCCCGGGGCCCCGGCCCAGCCGTCCAGCACGGGAACTTTGTTGCTCCCCTCCTGCACCTCCTCTGTACCCGTGCACCTCAAAATAGTCACACTTGCCACCCTACCCGGTCACCGGTAAGGCGTCGGACGGAGCATCCCAGTCTAGAAGAGCATCCCGACGCCGGGGAGAGACCTGGGATTAGCTACAAAAGGGGCAGACCGGTAGTTTGAAGTAACTTGGTAATGTTCCTTTCACCTTTAATTTCAAAAGTACTTAGTTTGGGGAGCTTACTGCAAGAATAGATATTACTTGGCCATGCACCTGAGCACTTCTGCTTCATCTGAGGTTTCACACTTTTTGAAGTGAAACTGTCTCACAGACCTCCCGGAGTCATGGCACAACCTTTTCATGCTCATCTGTGGTACGAGAGCCCATGCCAGAGAACAGGTGCAGAAGCCTTTTTTCTGTCCATGCAAAACTATTAGTACTTGTTACCCAAATCAACCTCACTCCTTTTGGACAATACACACTACAAGGTGGTGTGATGGAGGAATGGATCTAATCTAGTAGGCTGCAAAGATGCCTAGGTGGACACCTGGAATAAATTCCGCCCACCTTCCTGTGCTTCTCCTCCAGGTGAAGGGACAGGATGACTGCTGCGAGACCTGGCCTCAGTGGCTGCTGTGTCCAGGAGACAGGATGGTGGAAACACTTTGTCTTTGGAAATTACCAGAGGGCACATGACTTTCATACCTGGAAACGTGTTACCAAAACCAGGAGCTGCTGTCCACTGCTTTTGTGCAAACTTCAAGAACCTACACACTCAACTGTGGCAAGCCTGACACAGGCAAAGCAGTATTTAAGTCCTCTGGGGCCATTCCCTAATTGTTCTTAATTGACAGCTTGTACCTATGTCCATGTCCAGCATAGACAGCTTGTCCCGATGTCCACCCCTACATGTCCAGGAAGGTCATGGAGGAACCTGAGAGCTGTGCTACATGGGGCCTGTACTCACGTGAAGGAGTGCATACGGAGAAAAACATTAATAAAATAACATGGAAGTGGCAGCTTTCATCAGACTAGGTGCCTGACTAACAGTGGTCTGAGGCTGGCAGGTAGGAAGGGGAATGCAACTTCAGTAGCTCTCTGGATAGCATGAAAACTCTCCCAAACATAACAGACAACTACATTAGAAAGCAGTATGGGTTAAGGGTTCTCTACAGTGGTTCTTTGCTCTCATACTCAAGGTCCTCAACCCCTCTGTCACTGCCATTTTGCAGGATCTGAGGTCAATGTCTTCTTGACGCTAAGAGTGTTTTTCCAAGACATTGTGGGCTATTTGTAGTGCAGGCACAGCAGTATCCATGAGCAGCTCATCTATTTTGTACCTCATTGCTGAGAGATGTCAGCTTCTCTCTCCCCACAGATCTTTCAGGCTTCCCTTATACCCATCCAGCCATTCAAGCTTGTGTCTGTACAGTTCATTCAGCCAGGAGACAGATCTGGTCTCAAACATAACCTGTTTTATGTTTTAACACGTGACCTCTTTTAAAGATCACTGAACAGCAGCAGATTTTGGTGAATGATCAAGTCAGTAAGTGCCTGTGTTGAATACTTGCACACAAAATTCAGGCAGATGCCTCCACTCTTGACTGAAAGAGCTATCACCGTCCACTTAAGTGCAAATAAAAAACAAAAAAATCAGCACTGCTGTTGTCTGGCTATCTGAACAAAGCAAAGGATCAAAAGATCCTTTTTGTTCTAAATCATATCTCAGAAAGGCACTATTTTGGACCATCCGAAAGGAACATCTTTGAGAACAGATCCTTATTCCCCACCCTCACTCTTACTATGCGCTAGGAAAACTGAGCAGCTCAGCAATGAAACCTGTCTATCTCACTTTGTGATGATGCTGTTTGATTGCTGTCAGCGAATCATTCATATACATGTGTATTTTGTGTATATTTTTTTTTTCCTATTTAAAAGAAGACCCTCTAGAATCTCATGGCTGAAAAAGACCTCTAAGATCACAGAGTCCAACCATGAACACAAAATCACCATGCCCACTAGAGCGTGTCCTGAAGGGCCACATCCACAAGTTTTCTGAATCCCTCCAAGGATGGTGACTCCACCACCACCCTGGGCAGCATTCTAGTGCCTGACTACTCTTTCAGTAAGGAAATTCTTCCTAATATCTGTTGTAAATCTCCCCTGGAACAACTTCAGGCCATTTGCTCTTGTCCTGTCACTTGGGAGAAGAGGCCAACACTCACCTCACTACAACCTCCTTGCATGTTGTTGTAGAAGAGAGGTGTTTAAGGGATTCCATATATGAATTATCATAGGGTAGATAATACCTACTTTAGCTTAAAAAGTTAAAGAAGAAGAAGAAGAAGGAAAAAAGTAACTTTTAACTATACCGTGGACAGAGAACATAATTGCATATGCCAGCTCTAAGAGGGCTTAAACCTGACAGAATCAGAATCTTTCAGTATCTAGCACCTCTGGGCATGTAAGGAAAACATTTCTATTAATAGTATGAACTATTTCCTACCATTCAAGGCCAATGTATTGTGACCCCCTTAAACAAAACTTTTGCAGGTTTTGGTGATGCTCTGTTTAACAAGTCTGCTTCCTTGTAATCAATTTAGAAACATTATCATGTTATATGCATAAACTTCATATTTAACAGAATCTAGAAAGAAGTCTGGAAAACTAGAGTAATAAAGCAGAGGTCTCAATCAAAATTAGTTATCATATGACTTACATCCAAGAGTGACCACCCAGGCTTCACTAATAATTTTTTTAACATTGGCAAAAAGTGAAGTCCTGTTAACCCTTAAGCTGGTCACATTAAAAGAAATCATGTAAAAAAAGTGGATGGGAACACAGTCCCCTGTAGATCACAAAGTGGATCTTTCCTTTAAGTTATGAAAATGGTGAATTTTTGGCAGATTATTTATCAATACTTGGTAGTATTTCTCAGATGCTGAGTATGAAGAGGAAAAAAAAATACATTCTTGCATAAAGCAAAAAGAGGTAGGACCATACGAAAGAGAAAATAAATTATAATCCAGACTGAAAACTAAGCATGAACTGTGTCCAAATTAGCCATTTTGAGGTCTCTGCTACATTCTTACCTTCCTTCACGCAATCAGAAATTGTGTCATCCTCCTCCCACACTGTGAGAGCTTTCGATGTCTTTCTTTGTCTCAGGATTCTGTGGTTTCAAATGAACTTTCTGGTTAGTCTACAAACAGGTTTTACCAGCCAATTCTCTGTGAACAGAAAACTGTTTCCCTGTGGAAACTCTCAGTATTTATTCTGAGCTAAATCCATATTACCTAAATATACTGAAGATGTGATACTGACTGGGATTAAAAAAAATACCTTTCAAATCTATTCTTCTATATCTGCTTTTCACCTCCTGAAATAGGAATCACATTCTGCAGGCCTTACTTTTCCTTGCTCCAGAAAAAAAAAAAAAGATAATTTTGCCATTTTTTTCACATCCATGAAGTTTTAAAGCCCGGAGTAATGAGAAACATAACTTTGCTCTCCTAACTGAAGGGATATGTTTGGAAAAGATAAGATGTACACTAATAAAGCACTTTTAATGACACAGATCTCTTTCTGTAAAAACTTGGTCGCTAGTAGATTTACTTAAAATAATTACAATATGGTCAAATTAGTGTTTGCAGGGCATAGTCCTGAGTATGTGAGTCATGGATGTAGTGTGATTCATCATTATAGAAATCACATGAAGGTCAATTCTCCTGAGACCCACTCCTCTAGTCACAAGTTCCCTTTCTCCCTCCCCTGCATCAGCAGCACAGGGTTCTCTCCCATGCCTTTTGGTGTGGGACAAATGCAGTGCATTAAATAGTGGGGCATGAAAGACATGGGCCATGAAACAGTAGCTTTTAAATTAATCAACTGCCCTGTGCAACAGTTAAAAAAAAAAAGTCTGTATTTATCTAGATTATTTCCAACATAATACGGTGTTTAGATCATGTAATTTGAAAGATTTACATAAACTGCTGCATTTTTTACTAGTGGTAACAAGTAAAGTAGTGATATTTCAATGTGTTGTAGGAGACTAGGCTGATATTACTTACACATCTAAGTTTAAGACTGTCTTCTACTGGCTTCTAATTTTCATAATTTCTACTTTTCAGGTTTGTCTGGCTTGAAGCTTCAGGGAAATTCTTTTCAAAAATTACTTTTTGCCATCTCTATAAGTTGGCAATTAATAGAAGGAAGCCAGCCAGGAACATGTAAGCCATATGCTGAACCACCTCAATTTACACCTGTGTATGACAGATAATTTTCATGGGACTAATCCCACTCCTGGTAGATAGCAATACTTCTTTTAACCTCAGCAGATTCCTAATAAATATTTATACTTCTGATAAAGATATGGCTTGCCTGTGAATTGTAATAAGAATAAGAGTTTAGGACACCTGATCACACCTTGCACTATAATTCATTACATTTTAAAGAGAACTTTAAACTGTATATGAAATCCCAGTAAATACAGGAGCTGCAGTAATAACATCACTTAGAATTTATGCTACAGAAAGCTAGAAATACAAGGCTTTTATCTAATTCTGCAAGCAAATACACATTTTAAACCATCTCCCCAAGATCATGGTATATTTTAAGGGACAAAGTTCAACAGCCCTATCACATACTAGCTTTTTTGTATTTTACATTATTTCTTCAATAAATATACTTTGGTTTACCATATTGGTATAGCCAAGATTCTGAAATGAATTCTGCTTTATCATGGTGAGAGCAAGGACTAGGGCTAGGGAAGTAGACATAATGCATGAGAAATAAAAAACTGGAAAATATTATTTGGAGCCCAGGATTTACAAAACATAATTTTCCTCAGTCCCTCTCATTTAAGATGTTGCTTTAAAAAGTTTGATGTATGGAAAGGTGTATTTCCATAGTTAAAGTGAAAGCTCCTCTTAGCTTAATGATGATAAATAGGCACTCTGAGCAATAGATCTAATTCTGGTGACTGCTTCAGGAGCTCTAGCTATTTACATAAACAATGAACACAAAGAGACTTCTCCAAGATACATGTAAGACCATTTAGAATAAGTCTTTATCCTTCATTAATCATAAAAATCTGGAAAAAAAAGATAAATAATGTGAATAGCCTTCATGGATTAAATGGGTCTTTCAAAAATGGGGCAAGACATTTGATTTTCAGTAAATATACTCATTAAGTCTAGAGGCAGGAATAGTTCAAAGGCATAGAAAATTTTGAAGTCACAAACAAATTAACTCCTTGGATTTGAAAGATTTTACAGAAATCTTACAGATTTCTATTCACACACAGACACGAAGTAAATAAGGTTTAGGCTCCCCTTTTTTCACTGCATAGTGCTATACTAATTCAGTAGGCTCATATATACCTTTAGACCTTTTCAGAGCCCCACTACTCAGAGTGACTCAGGATACAGAATCTGGTCCCACATATGTTGTTTCCGTATCTAGCCTGGTCATACAGAAAGTACTTCCAGATAAAATCACATAAGAAAAAAGGAAGAGCAAAAAAGCAGGATTTATCATAAGAGAAGGCTGTACATAACAAACTCCAGTATTTTACTGTGTGGAGTGCAGAACTCCCAGATTCAACACCTGTCTTGTAGCTCAGACATCTTGTGAACTGTACCATGAACTATTTTCCTCTCTTATGAATTAATATAATCCCTATTAACCAGCTGCAACTCAGTACTAAATTTAGATGTGGTGTAGACAAAAATTATTTCCAATATATTTGTATTGGCTAACACCCAAGATTTTTTCTGTGATGCGATCATTAACTTTTACAGAAGCTTGATAATATGTAGGTCCCAAAATCTGGTTTTGTCCTTGTAAGTTATATAAGAATCATTCTAGGAAGCACCTCCATGGAGAAGTACTTCCTTTTAGCAGCTGTTTCACTGTTGTTACTTTGGATATAAGGGAAGGAAGAAGGAAGTTCAGTCTTGTCTCAAAATGCTGCCCTGCCATTCACAACAGTAATGGTCAGTAACTTCTGCACAAAAAAAACCCCAAATAGGTCAGTCAGGTAAGACTTGGATTTCTGATCTAGCACAATCAAGAAGAACTGAAGTAACAAGCAGCATTTAGAAAGTACTGGACATAAGGAATGTGTTTAAGTATTAGTCCTTATTAATCTTAATTTATAGACGATACTCAAGTTACAGCCTTTCCATATTGAGAAAGTGCCTAGCTTGTATCTCTGCTACAAGAAGAAGACAAGACACAGGAAAACAGCAGCTTGCTGACTGGGCCATTCCTCTAAAAGTCTGCTCAAGAGATGATCTCTGAAGACTGTGTGAAGAGTCATTTTGTAAATGGCTTCTGGTGAAGAAAGAGAAGACAGTGCATAAACTATCAATAAAAAGTTGCAAGTAGGGAGAAGAAACTGTCATGGAAACTTCATGGAGATGATTTTTTTTCCCCACAGAGGAAAACATGAGTGACTGATAATGGAATTATAAAATATTGAAGGACTTCAATGGTGCAGAAATCTCATGAAAATTTTACTGGCCCATTGAGTGAGAAAATTACCTTCCTAGCTGACTCCAAACCCCATGATCTTTACACATGAAGTAAACTCCAGAGGCATCAGATGTTAGAACAGCCTATGCTGAGGAGTACAACCTTACAGAAGAAAAAAATCTAATGGAAGGCTGGTGGCAGTTTTTTGAAGGACCTGGGCACTTCTAGAGCTTCTGGATAAGGAGCAGAATGTATGTGTGTTTTAATTAATCCAAAACATGGGTATCATTTGAGTTCAGCTACCATTCAGAGGTGAAGAGGGAAATAAAAACAGCTATTATGATAAACTATGGATTTCTTCTGTGATGCAGAATTCCTTTTAGACTCTTGAATGCAGCAAGGAAATTTCAGATCTTTTTGAAGAGTACAACGCAAGTTCTGAGGACCAAAAATCACCCTCACATCCTTAAATTACTTCATTTGTTCCCATAAGCATGGGTGGGACATCTGGTAGATGTGGAAAGTAGTTCAAAAGTTCTTAAGAGCCAGGGTTTAAATTTGTAAGAAATAATGAGGATTTACAAAGGATCACACAATTTTCCTGTGACAAAAAGGCAGTGATGGTGGGCTGGAGCGTTGTGTCCAAAACCATAGGGGAGTGAACTAATGGAAACTCCCACATATGTCAGGATTTTGTCACTGTAAGTTAATTTACTACTGAATACCTTTATTCCTATCAAATTTTCAACAATTAACTTAATGAAATGCAATTCATGTGAAGACAACTGTCAATGTACCATAAAAAGTGGACTGATTATATTACAAAAATCAGATAATGGAGATTTTTGTCAAAGGATGTTATAAATCTAAGTTAATCAGAAATGCCCAAAGTGAATCTAAGATTCAATGTGCATTTTTAACACAGATACCTGGAACAACACCAGTATATCAGATTTATGGCATCTCCAGAAATGACAATTTCTGGAGCCTGCCTAAAACACAGAAATTGCCACTAAGTAAATTGATAATTCCCTCTTCTCTTTCAAGAGCTAAAACATTACAGCCAGCATAAGATGGAAAGCATGGGGGGAAAGTAGGAAAAAAGAGATCAGGAAAGAGTACATGAAATTGAATTGTATTTGAGGAAATACAAACTCCTGAAGTGAGATACTGAATCAGTGCCACAGGCTTGCCTGGCTCCCCAGAGGCTTGCTGCAATGTCTCAGGGATTTTCCAATTCCTTTTCAGGTCTGCTGGACCCTAGATAGTCCAGCAGACTACCAGTCTTTCCAGTTCTGTAGTTTCAAGTGCTACTGCTCTAAGTATAATCAAGTCCCCATCCTGTTATTACACAAGATTCAGCAACAAACCGGTCCAATAAAATTGTGACTGTAGCATTAAAACTGATTCTACTGTCCTCCAGAACTTCATTTCTGGAAACTTAGCATGTGAAGCAAAAATAATACTTTCCTTCAATATCAATGGTTATTAATATTCTTGTTATTACTGCCCTTTACATACAAGAAAATGATGGCAAGTTATGTTTCACGTAGCAATGAGTTGTTTTTCCTGAGTAGTACATGCATCACAGTAAAATGACATCAAATAATTAAAAGGATGGTAGCTCAAAAGTCAAAACTCAGTTGGAAAAACTTTTTTTAAAGTGTTAAGATGAACCTTAGAGAAGAAGAGAAGTGACAACAAGCTTCTTTCCAAGAGGGTGCCATTTTATATCACAAGACATTGAATTCTACCTTAATCCAAGGAAAGAGAAAGGATGGTTTTGCATAAAAGCAAAACAAAAACACAAACAGAAAACAAACAGAAAACCCCAAAATGTTGTTATGAGTGATACAAATGAACATGACTACTGTCACAACTTCCCAACAGCCCCAAGGGGAGGGAAGGCAGAGCAGGAGCTGAGGTGGGATTGCAGGCTGACTCAGCCCAGGGCTCATTTATTGAAAAGTCAGTAGGGAACAGAACAGGGACCAACCAGCATTACTCAGTTGCTCTGTGATTAACATTCCCCACACCCCAGCTTTTTTCTCTGGTTGAAGCGTGTCTTTCCACTCAACAAATTTTATTTGGAAAATTTGGACTATTTCCTTGGAAAATGTATATGCTTAAGTTACTAGAAGCAGTTTTGTCAGCCCCTGCACATCCAAAGCCCATGTCAGCATCACACAATGTCCTCTTAAGGACATTACTTCTGCTGGGCTAACAGCATTAGCCCAAGAATACTCTCTACAGTTTCTACATTAATTAATTACGTTCCAGTTTGACTTACTCTGCCTTAAGTTTCTGCTATTTCTTTCAATAGTCAAGGAAACAAAAATAAAAATAGCATAGAGGGTAATAAAGCTAATTATATGTGTTCCACAAATAAAAAATATTTCCACCCTAATAACTGAGTACAATGTGTCTTAAATTCTGATTTTCCTTACTACAGAAATCAAGAGTGAAAAATAAATGTATTTGACCGATGTGATATTTAAATACTGTACAGCACTCTGGGTCTCTCCAGATATGAGTTTAGAGAAAAAAAAAACAAAACAAACCAACCCCACCCCCCCAAAAAACAAAAGAAAAGCAAACCAAACCAAACCAAACCAAAACCCCCAAAAAACCGCACACACAATAACAGACCTCTCTTTCTTGTATTTTTAATGTTTTCAGAGTTTTTTCTTTATTTTTAGGTTGGTTAAGCTGGCATGCTCCTTTTACTTCAAACAAATTTTGTGAAGAATTTTACATACCATCAAAATTAAATATTGACAAGATGTGCTTGGAATTAATTTTCAGAAATGTTATAATAACATTCTGATTTCCATTCAGATTTTAAAACTGGGGATTGTCTAAGTAGTATCCAAGAATTCTTAGTGACCTGATAAATGAATCTAGTATTGATATACAGACATAAAATACTAAATTTATAACTAAGAATATTAAATTAAATTTAGTAAGATATATAAGAATGTTTATTTCTTTGAACAATGTTTTGGTCTCACCTCACCACAACTCCCAGAATTCAAACTGATTGGAATAAGTTACTCCTTCCAGTAAATTTGGACCTGATTAATTGTGCAAGTCTTAAATGAGAATACCCAGCAAACTACTTTACTTATTTTACATCTGGCATAAAAATTGGGAAGCATCTTTCTTTTCCCGCACTGCACTTGTCTGTTTGTACCAGAATTATTACTGTTCAGTAAAAAAAACCCCAATGTAACGAATACACTATTTGTACATAACACGTTTGCTCAGTGATTACTTAACATCTGTTACTGATTTTAAAATATGGATAAAATTGTGTATAAAATTTGTATAGAATACAGAATTTTGTGTATTCTACCATGCATGTTCAGTATCTTCAGAGTTTAACTCAAATATTAGATCAAATATAACCATAAGCAGTTTTGTCCAAAAATTCTATACCATGTGGGTCAGAAAAAATACGTGAGCTTCTCTAGTGCTGTGGAACATTTAGTGGCATTCAAAGTGAAATAATACTGCTATAGCTAGTTTAAAAAGGGGAGTAAAAGTCATGCCAGAGCAAGATTCAACAGTTTGCTGCTTTCATCCAATTCATTGCAGAGATTTCAAACTGTGCTGTCAAATAACTTGAGCCTGATACAGCTGACCTCATTTCAGTTATTACAACTTGGCATTCATTGTCCCCTAAAGAAAAAATGGTAGAAATATGCAACTGGGAACTACCCTTGTAAATTAAAAGCACTCCAGATCAACCACCCTACTCACAGTTAGACATAATCCTCCAGATGCTGAGCTCAAACCATCCCACCACAAGCTCTGCCTACCTGTTAGGCAACAGATCTTGCAAAGAGCCACAGTCCTCACAGCCTCACAATAATAAAACACACAATAAAGACATTGTTGGATATTGAGTTTAATAGTGCAAAAGTACTAATGGGGACTATGTACTGGTTACTGCATCTTTCCCCTGCCCAGACAGTGGGAGAAGACAGACAAGCCAGAAAGAGTAGGAAAGATGAACAGAGGAGGTTTGAAGCATGGTTGTTTGGAAGGCAGAGCACAATTTTGGCAATAAGGTCAAACCATAAAAAAAATAAACCCTAAGCAGTAACAACATGAGAGAAGGAACTTAAAATAGCAAACAAACAGTTAAAAAACCGGAGGTGAAGGAAAACAGCATATTCTTTTAAGCCCTCAGGATCTCTTGGGTCAGCTGTAGGATTTTGAGGGCTTAAAGGAGATAGATTATTTATCTGAATTTATTTCCCAAAGAGGAATGATGTTCTGTTGTCTTAGCAGGATGTAAACTATACACATGAGGAATCATAATGGATCAGAATCTTAATTTATCTCGATCTACTTCTGACAGAATTACATATACAAAAAGAATTATATAGACTATGTTTTAAATGTATTTTTAGCAGGAAAAATTGCAAGAACAAAATTAGCCTCTTGGGTGTTGGTTGACTTCAAAATTAATTGAAAGTTATAGTCCATAAGTTCTGCCTCCTTTACCTCCACTTTCATGATGCTCAACTAAAATTATTGATGTGCCAATAATATTGAGGGGTTTTAATCACTATTAAAATTAAGCTTCCCCTCAGTCCCTTAACTAGCCACCTTTTATTTTACAAGTGATTTTACTCCTCTCTTAAACTCTGCCTTGAGTTACAAACCCAGTCAAGGGAAAGGGAAAGCTACAGGTAAGAGCAATCAGCTCAAGGACCTGGATCACCTGGGAACATGCACCTTGGGAAGGGAATTTGATATCCTCAGTTCTTGTAATTTCTTTTAGCTCTGGCAACACTGGAGTAGGAGAAAGTTTAAAGTGTCTCATTTGTCCCAAGCAGCAAGCTCCTGTTAAAGGAGGGAGTAGAAGAGCAGCAGTGGGGGCAGAGGGCACAGCAAAGCCTCCAGCTTCAGCAGTGTTGTCCAACAAAAGGTGTGAGAAAAGAAAGAGATGTCAGGGCAGCCCAGGCCCTCTGCTCCTCTGCAAATGCTCTCTTGTAGTGGGTAAGAAAAAAAGAAAAGGCAGGGTATATAGTTTATTTCTTTCTGCTTATGGAAATGGGAAAAGAGTAAAAAGAAAGCTTTTCCCATTTATTATGTCATGAGAGGTGATATTTTCAAATATGTTCAGTTCAGATAGAAGATTCATATAGTGCTGTTACTAAATAATTTATAAGATTTATTCATTAGGTTAGGTTTATACATCCCACTTACATTCTTTATGTTTGAGTAGGATTTTTCTGATGTACTTCTGCCACCCGGTGGATAGCTCATATGAAAACTCCCCTTAGGACTTCCCTTAAAGCATGTCCTAGAAAACTCATCCTTGTCTGTGTGATTCTGAGCAGGTAGGTAACACCAGAATCTCAGTGAGCATGAGCTGAGTATGAGCTTCTCAGGGTGAGTAGCAGATCCAAGGTCTGGTCAGCAGAACAGGTTGTAATAAAGAGAAGTACTCTGGAGCATACATTTCAGGAGTTTCATGTGTTTTGGTGTTTTTTTCTGTTTCACGTCTATGAAGGAAAGACAAAAATATTCCTTTGCCATGCAAGGTAGTGTCAGATAAAACTGATTTATCCCTGTGAAACTGAGAAGACACTCCAGCAACAGCCATCTGATAAAAGCCCTTGTGAAGCTACACGATTTTTTTCTGACAGCAGCTCAAATCTCATCAAAAAAGAACACCTGAAGCCATATACTGAAGTCAACAAAAGATCTGAATTGTTCCTAAGGCAGCATTACCTATTCTGTGCTTTGAGTCATTAACTGAAGCAAAGCTGTATTACAATAAATACAGTTAAGTTTGAACTGGCCTTTTCCTTACGTTGGAAAAATTTATTCTACAACCTGGATAATGTTCATTAAAATGGAAATTATATTCATTTACTAAAACTCATGTAAATCAATGGAACAATCCGAGCCATTACTTGATCTTGCACCACAAATATCAGATGTGAAAAAGGAATGCATTATAAAAGATGCTGAACAAGGTCAGGCTCTGAAATCATCACCTATCTCAGCAAATACTTAAATCTGACTATCCATTATAGTTGTGTGAACAATTTAGAGTTCACAGGAGCAGGATTCACAAACAAGCTTATTATAAGTATCTTACCTAACCAGACATTGCACATTTAGACAGAGGACAGTCTGTGGACTGAACTTGTTTTTACCAACATGGGGAAAATGTAGATGTTAAGACTACATTTAAATGGAAGTATAAACACATATCACTCTCATCCCCATTCTCCCAGCTGGATCGTAATAAAGGACAGACCCAGAGAAAAAGCTCTGATCACACTGCCAGTCCTTCATTTTGTTATATACATACATATTCCTACAAAACCTGAATTGCTTAATGCAGCTTTTTTCATCCCTAGCTGTTTTAAATCAGTCAACTGAACAGGTTGTGATAGTTTTGCAGAAGACTATGGTTACACTGCACACCTTCAAGCTATGTGGTGCATCCATGTTAACAAATAATTTTTCATGTTCTTTTTTTCAGCCAAATATCATATTGGTCAGTTTGACCCATATTGGTCAGTAATTTTTGCTTCCAAAGTCGAATAATTGCTCCTGGAGCATTGCTGAGTTGAGGTTAAAATAATGAAATACATTATTCATTAAATAACTAGCATTCAGTCTTGGGCAGTGTAAGCACACACCCAGCAGTTCAGAGCACACTGTGCTTCTATTAGTTGCTTCTCTGACTTCTGCTTGATGCAGAAATAAAAATCTCCACAACAGATAATGTTGGAAAACCCCTGGAATACTTTCACCTGTCTTGTTAAAGCAGCTTTAAATCCCCTGTGCTCCAAAGGTCCATCACTTCTTGTACCTTCCTGAAGCAGCTGATCCTCCCTGCCCATTTGCTCCTAATGCTCATAATTCAGTGTTAGATCACTTGCAGACAGGTGTCTCCAGTTTGCCTCGAGTCCCCAAGGGGAAAGCTTGAGAATAGTTATTGTTCCCAGCTTCCTCTTTCCCTTGATAGTCTCACTGCAGAGATGGATGCTGGTAAGACCAGAACAGAGAGGTGTCTGCTGGCAGCTTAGAAGGATTAAACCCCTATTTCCCTTTGTCCAGTAGCTTCAAGTTTATGGTTCATCAGGGAAAATCTCAACTCAAGCTGGAAGATAGCTCTAAAAAATGCAGTTATCTTAGCTATCATTTCCACACCAACAGGTCTGGCAGCCAAAAGAGTGAACGAAGTAGCCTCTCAGCTGCATGAACTTAACCCTTCCTGAACTCCATGGTCCTGTTTCTGCAGATCCCATACACCTGCATTACATTAACAAGCATGAACTGTATCTTATTCTGCTGTTATGTTGCAGAAAAATCTGGGGAGAGTGGAGAAAGTTTTATGAACCTTGCAACCAAGGAATTACCTTTTCTTTTGTGTTTGCTCACCAGGTTCACAGCAATCAGGGTGTGCAGGTTTTCAAAGACCAACAGGAAGAGCACCTTTGATATTCTGTCTGTGAAGTACAGTAAGGAAAAAAAAGAGTGAGATGGAAATTGCTAATTCAAGTAATAATTAACTCCAGCTAAGGACTAAAAAGCAGAGACAGAGATAGATTGGTCCTCCTTCGATACAATAATATTATATTGAATCTGTACATAAGCACTTTCCTTACAGCTCTGACAGAGATTTAAAAGATCACTTTATAGAAGATCTGGGGGAAAGTAACCATTTTGCATTTTTATATGCTACCCCTGTGAAGATCCAGAGGAATGTATCATATAAATTTTATCTTATAGATAAGGAAAGAGAAGCAAAGAATTGGTAATAGCTTACCTAAAGCCGTAACTTGCTGGATTGTAGCTGGTTCCTGATATTCAATAATGTTAACTTTTCCTCCTTTCCAGTCCCATGTTCTTGACTATAAAGCTTCCCCAAAATAACTCCTGCCCTACCCCAATACCTCAGAGACCTGTAGGACTTTGTAGGGTAACTTCCTAGTGGGTTTAGTCATACCAGTGAGAACCAAGGATGCTTCCTTTAAATAATGATCATCTGAGAATAAGGGTGAAGCCTCTACAGAGGCCTGCTTTATTAGGAATAGTGCTTAAACAGCTGAGAGAAGAGTTAAAAGCAGATAAGTACTTTCAGTCTTATTTTTTTACTTCTGATATACTTAAGGTAGTAACACATTATGTCTCTATAGTTGGTAACCTAAAATTTGCAAGGTGAAGCAACATTACTTTTTCCTGTTTTCCAAGCCTGGTGAGCAATCTCTTACCATTTCATTCCACTCTTAAAAGAGTATTTGGTCTGTCTTTGAAAAACATCACAAAAAATACTTCATTACCAGGGCATTTAAGTCTAGATTTGGAAAACAAATCTTGTTTAGAGTTCATGACACTGTAATCAGTGGTCAGCAATGCAGTTACAGAGATATATGAAGAACATATATGAAGATATATGAAGGCAATAAGAAATACCCCAGATATTATTTCTGGTAACTTTTTAAACCCTTCCCTATTTTAGATCATGCAAGAAGGTTGTGGCTGCAGCATACTAATGACTGTAACTCCAATAAAAGATTTGCCCTGGAACTTTCTCTACTGTGTTATTTGCTTTAGGTATTAAAAAATATTAATTAACTGTATATAATGAAATTATTATCCCTCAATGGTTCCTCAAGAAAGGTAAAGGTAAATCAATTCCCTCAAGACCTTTCAGATCAATGGAAAATGGATAACCTGATTATGAGTCACAGTTTACTTTCAGAATTGCCAAAAATACAGACACAAACAAAGTTTTAAAACCACTGAGTACCATTTTAGGGTAGGTTTTTAGAAAAAGTTTATTAGATTATTGCTCAGCTTGCAATAGCATTAAACTGGATTTACCTAATCTTTTACCATAACTTCACTGCCTGTTTCTCAAGGCTAAAGTGAACAAAGAAATGATCTACTTGGTTTGGGCATTACGTTTTGTTTAGTAGGTTTTTAATTTCTTCCACAGCTATTCTGTATTTGTTTTCCCTGTAGGAAAATAAATTTTCCTGGTTCTTATTGAAGGAAATGGAAAACTCACTTCAACTTTAGTTCAGTGAGAACAGTACAACAAAGTCATTCCTGTTATTTATACCTCATGTTCCATGTCACTCAGTGCTTCAGCTACATTTAGACTTCTGAAACAGCCCTATTTTTCTATCATACCTCTTTCCCAGGGTACACAGGAAAATCCCTAGGTCCTGGATAATCCATCCATTATATTTCTATAGAAAGGGCAGCTGCTGGAACATTTCTTCCTCCTGCTGTCCACAAAAGTTAGTTTGCTCTAAGACTTGCTTTCACACACTCCCAATTACATGAGTTGCTGAAAAAGGCATTCCTTGCAGTTAAAGAGCTTCAAAAACATTAGGAAATAGAAGAAACAGTTCCATCTGAAATTCCCACCTAATTCCACCTGAGATGCTTCCTAAATTTCCTGTAATTACCTGGCTAACAATGTTTGCCTGTACTGCCCTTTTCAAGTATCCAGTGAAGGCCAAATGACACTTAAAGTCTAGATACTCAAGTAGGATTATTTTTAAACATGGATTTTACAAAAATAAAGACATTTTTTACAAGAAAATGGCTATGCTACTACCAGTTTGGATTAATTTCCTTGTAAAGTTAAATTCAGACACAGTGAGTGAGAAATATTCCCTAATGAATTTTCACTGACCTGAGGAATAACTTTTTTCCACTTTTGTTCCCATTCTGATTCCTAAGACATGTTCATTACAACAATTTCCTGCTGTGTCAGCTCAATTTCATACATCTTCTTTCCTCCCTGGTTAGTTCTTTTTATGATGTTTTATCTCAAAAGGAAAAACAAGTCCCCCAAGTGGTCCCACAAATGGAATGATGCCAGACAGACTGCCATCTCCAGGAGCACCTTTCTGCCTGGGGTGGCCTTGGAATCCAACCTTCCCTATACTCCTTTCTCCATGGCACCTTCCAGCTTGTGCAGTTCTTTGTCTCCTTCCCTAAGCAAATAACTCACTTTTAGGAGCACCTTGTATATTATGGGTTGCCATAACACCAACAGAACATTTATTAGCTCTTCCTGGCTTTATTCAACTGTATTTGCAAGGAATTCAGGTTAGATGAATGCAACAACAGCAGGGAAAAAGAAACAAATTGATCCAAAACATTTCTTTACTTACAATTCCTTCAATAGCTTCATCTCCCTTTACAATAAAATCTAAATGTTGATATTCAAACTGCAATTACTTCCCACTTGTTTACATACCATCTTTCGGTATGTATAATTAATATTTTACATTTTACTATCCTTAGTGCACTGCCAAAATTCCAGAAACTGGCTGCTGCCTACATGTGTGTGCACACACTGACAGCATGGCACAGGTGGTCAGGGACTTATGCTATTGCCAGGTTTTCTGGAGGGGAGAAAAAAAAAAAGGGACACTTTGAATGTGGAAAGAACTGAAGCTTTCTGAACCTCTGTTTCACTTATGATCATCATAAGGCAAATAAAAATAGAAATTTTCCGGTGATTTACATCCAGGTTCCTACATATATCTGTCCAGCAGTGAGAGGAGTCAGAAGATGTCCCTTGGACTGTGTGGAGGATAAAGGAGCCAGGAACAAACCACAGCCCTGGTGTATGTGTACCATTGCAAAGGAACATTTAATACCCAGCAGAGGTGGGAATGTCTAAGGGTGGGTGTTGGAGCTCTGTGGGACCTCAGACCAAGCCAGCAGTTCTGACCATTACGAGCAGTGGCTGTGAGCTTTTCCATGCTTCACCTGCCTTCACAGCAGAGTATGTGGCAGAAGAGATGCATGGTGGTACAGCTTGTTCACCAACAGTTCAAAGCAATCACAGCAGCACTGCAAGATTTCTCCCTAAGAATGAAGAACTAAAGAAAAAAAAAACTTAAATATTGCCATCTTAATTTTATGGGTGCTTATTTCCCTAATGCCTATGCACATTTACACTTAAAAATTGGACATGTTTGCAAAAAGTGGAATTTGTTTTCCTTAGTTGTTTACCTTGGAAAAATATTTCCTCTCTACTTTTACCCAAATTGCCCTGTGCTGACCCTACTGTAATAAAAAAATCAAAGTGTCTAATCCTCAGATTAAAACAAAGCCTCACTAGAAATGTGTCTAATTGCCTCTTGTCCATGGTGTTCTGCATAACCCCAGAGAAAGCAGGAAATGAAAATGATGATAGTTATATTTCTTAGCTGCTTCATGGCTAACCATGTTAAGCTAAATGCCGAGTCTCACATCCATTCTTGTTGGCTGCAAAAACTGACTGACCTGATTGCACATAATTAGTAACAACTGAAACTCACAGCCGCCCTAGGTCCTGGACTTCCAGGAATTGCTGCCATTCCTTTTGGACCAGATGCTGCCTGTTCTGGTTCGTATTTGGGAGTCTGTCTCATTTCTGTGACCACTAACTACCAAAGGAGGAAAATGAGAAAGTTCCACTTAACCACTTTTTGTTGTGTGTTTCTTTCAGTGGTGTTTGAGTGTTGATCCACCTCACCTGCCAGCCAGCAGGGAAAACACCGTTAGCATTTGCTTCTCTCCACTCATGTCTCCATTTGTCCTAGAGCACACTCAGCTGACAAGAGAGAGGTCTTTCAGAAGCCAGCAGCCACTTCCCCAGCTAAACTATGCCATTACCCAGACCGACAAAGATCCCAGATGGATCTATCCAGAGCATTTGCAGGCCCACCATGAGCAACAAGCAAGGGTTCCCCAGTGAGATATACAGTGGCAAATTTCAGCTTTTAAAAATAGGGTAAAAGTAAGCAGGACAACCTTAGTAGTGAGAATGATGTATACCTTGTTTATGATCCTGTTTATGATCTTGAAAGCTGGGTGGAAGGGAAGATGTGGTTACTCCTGGATTTTCCACCTGTATGAACAACAGCTTCACTGAGAAGAACTGTTGGTCTGGCATGTAGTTTGAAGACTCAAGGATAAAATGATAGATATATTCTGAATCACTTTCCAATTTTGCTTAATGACAGAGAAGTTTCTGGCTTCTTTTCCTTCTCTTTCACAAGCTATAAAAATAAGTTTCATGAGAAGTATTTAGTTCATAATCAAATAAGGAAAACTTGGCTCTGAAAGAAAAGCCTCAGACTGTGTAAAGCCAGGCATAGTCATTGAAAGATGCTGTTTCCAGGCTTCCTTAACATTTGCATATCCCTAGCGTGGATATACACCCTTTCCTAGTCACTCAGAGCTCTGTGGGTGCATAACAATTTATCTGTCAATTATTTTGTAAGTAATTTTCAGCTATATAGAAGATGTTTCCAGTAGGCAAGTAAAGCCTTCCTCCTCTATGTCTTTCTGATTATGACGGGCTAGAAATCCACTTCACACCAGCACAGCTCCAGTCTCAGCCATAGAAAATTGTGCAGTTCTGTTGCAAAGCTCTTGTAGCAGGTTTTATGCTTTGGATGACCCCAAGAGCATGGCACTGAAGAGTGACAGAGAATCCATGGGAGGGTTTCGCTTCTGCAGCTGTGGCAGGCATATCTGTTTTCGAATCCGTTCCCTTCCTGCCTTCCTCTCAGTCTTTCCCAATCTCACTGCCATTTGGAGAAAGCCAACTCTGTGCCAGATTTGCATGAAGTGTTAAAAATGGGGATGTCTAATGGTTATAAAGAGAGTCAATCAGCCTTGGTCTTTGGTTGCTAAGCACTACACAGAATCTGGTTGAGGTATGTTGTATTCTATTTGTACAGAATACAAAAAATTAAGTAAAAATTAAGAATTCAGATTTTTGTTCTAAAAAGCTATCGCTAAGGGAGCACTCAGCAAAGATAAAATTATAAACAGGTGAGGGACCATGCAACATATTATTTACTCTTAACAGCTCAAATATTAATTTTAGGAACTGCCAGCAGCAAATTTTGAACAGTGAGCAATTCCTAACTCTGTAAAATTTGTGAAATAAATAAAAATTTGGAAAGGAGAAGGGGAAATATGCTGTAACAACCAAAGGGAAGCCTCGTGGTCATCCCCTGAAATTTTATGCCAATGACTACTCAAGTTTCTGCAACAAGTTCTTACCAACTTGCTACACCTTGTTTGGTAAACACAATCAGCATCATTTTAAGAACTTTTGGAAGTGAAAGAAGGACTACTGCATACATTTTGGCTATTTTTTCTTAGCAGCAGAGATAACTAGTAGTTGGAAGAACGGAGCAAGGAAACTAATGCTGATCTGAGCTTTAATCACCATTACTGTAAGTACCTTTTAAGACAGTAAACCAACAGCCACATTCAAACCTTCATTAGATATCACTCTTTCTTCAAATACAGTAATTAAAGTTGCAATTAGGTACTCAGCATGTGAGACTATAACAGAAGCAGAAAGCAGCCATCAGCTGTTCACATGTACAAGATGTTGACACTGCTAGCAGCAATGTCTCAGAGAAGGTAAATGCTCAGGTCCTGGTCCTCCCCACCCCACTGAGAATATCTTAGTCCATTTCAATGGAGAAAACACAATTTGGGGACAGAAACTCTTGAAGCAGATGAAGGCTGGTAAATCCACTTGGCACAATGTTACACGGTAGAGATTTAACAACTTGGGTCCTCAGCAGGAAACTGGAGTCCCCCAGCAGTGCCTGAGAGCTAACAGATGCTTTCTCCACAAAACCAGTCCATCAGCTTGCCTGCAGCCAACCCAACTCTCACTCTTAATTGCAGAATTAATAAGAATGAACTTCAGCTCTCTCCATGTTGCTCTGTATCTACATTTACATTCTACATTCCCTGAGTGTTTTAATTGTTATATTTAATTTTTATTAAATTAAATTAAATAATTCTTTTATAAAAAATAAATAAAAATAAAAATAAATGAAATAAATATCTTTGGATATCATTTCTAATATCTTTGGATATTAGAAAGAATTTCTTTACGGAGAGGGTGATCAGGCATTGGAATGGGCTGCCCAGGGAAGTAGTGGATTCTCCGTCCCTGGAGATATTTAAAAAGAGAGTGGATGTGGCACTCAGTGCCATAGTTTAGTAACTACAGTGGTAGTGGATCAAGGGTTGGATTTGATGATCTCTGAGGTCCCTTCCAACCCAGACAATTCTATGATTCTATGAAATAAATAAAATAAAATAAAATAATAATAAAATAAAATTTAAAAAATTATTTTTATATATAGTTTTAATATAATTATTAAATAAATTAAATCTATTAAATATTGTTATATTTTGCTTCCACTGTTATAAAGCTGGCCTAATTCTGTCTAGAACTCTCCTCACAGAAACATATTTGCAAATGTATATATGTGTGTGTGAATGTGTACATATATGCATCTATACATGCACATACAAATATCTATGTATGAGGTACACATGCATGTATGTCTATATTGCCTGCATGGGTAAACCCAGCAGTTGTGGGCAGCATAAACCTGCTGGTGCAGACAGACTGATCTGTGCTGCGTGTGCAGTTCCAAATTGGATTCTGTTCATATGTGACATATGCACACTGCAAAGTGATCTGAGCTCGTAGCAGCAAAGATACAGTGACTTTGCAATTTTGACTGGGCTGCAGGTGTCAAAAAGGTCCCAGAAAAATGTTTTTTAAAAGTCTTTTCATTCTGACTACATTAAATGTGGTGTTGAAACAGGAGGATATGCCTGGATTAACATCAATATTATTTGCTCTAATTAGAAGTTATTCTTTTTGTACAGATTTAATAATACCTATGTTATGTATTAAAATACCTATACTATTGCCAGGAGGATGTCATCAAATTTTAGTATGCATTATTGCTTTGTAGTGAACATTATACATTTTGATATAAAGTTTTAGAATTTATAGCTTGGAATCCCCAAACTCCCATAATCAATTTCTCCTTGATCTCCCTTACAGACTGAATGACAACTATCAATATTAGATACAGATGTGTTACTTTTCCCCAGGAATCTACACCAGTTACGTAGCACACTGCTGTGGATTTGATGGGTGGGCTGTTCAGTCATTAAGGAATTGGCTGGATGGCATCCAGAAGGTAGTGGTCAAGCAGTCAAAGTCCAGATGGAGGCCAAGTGGTGTCCCTCAGGGTTCCGTACTAGGATCCATAATGTTTGATATTTTTATCAGCAATACAGACAGAGGGATCGAGTGCACCATCATCAAGTTTCCAGATGACACCAAGGTGAGAGGTGCTGTCAATATGTCAGAAGGACAGGATGTCATTTAGAAGGACCTGGAGAGGTGGGCCCAGGTGAACCTGGTTCATGAGGTTCATGAGGTGAACCTGGTTATGAGGTTCAACAAGACCAAGTACTGGGTCCTACACCTGAGTCAGAACAATCCACACTATCAGTGCAGGTGTAGTACTGGGTCCTACACCTGAGTCAGAACAATCCACACTATCAGTGCAGGCTTTGGGATGAGGTTCTAGAAAGCAGCCCTGCAGAAAAAGGTGAGGGGGTGCTGGTGGATGAGAAGGTGGACATGAGCCAACAGTACACGCTTGCTGACCAGAAGGACAATCACATCCTGGGCTGCATCAAAAGAGTGATGGCCAGCAGATCAAGACAGATGATTCTACTATTTTGCTCTGGTAAGACCTCACCTGGAGTATTGCATCCAGCTCTGAAGCCCTCAATACAGGAAGGACATGGACCTGATGGAGCAGATCCAGAGGAGGGTCAGGAAAATGATCAGGGGGCTAGAACACCTCTCCTATGAAGAGAGGCTGTGTGAGCTGGGGTTGTTCAGCCTGGAGAAGAGAAGGATCCAGGGAGACCTAATAGTGACCTCCCAGTACCTGAAGGGGGCCTAAAGGAAGACTGGAGCTGGATGGTTTGCAAGGGCCTGTAGTGACAGGATGAGGGGCAATGGTTTTAAATTAGAGTAGATTTAGATTGGATTTAGGAAAAAATTCTTTACCATGAGGGTGTAGTAGAAAAATGGTACAGGTTGTCCAGTGGGATAGTTGAGGCCTCATCTCTGGAGATATTCAAGGTGAAGCTTGACAAGGCTCTGAGCAACTTGATCTAGTTGAGAATGTCCCTGCTTACTGCAGGGGGTTGGACTAGATGACCTTTAGAGGTCACTTCCAACCCAAATTATATGCAGACTCCAGTGCAGTTAACATATCTTTACCTTCTTATAAGGCTTTATGTATACTCTGAAGTTTTCAAATTCACACACATACACAAAGCTCATCCATGGCTGGAGAGAGCCAGCAATACACGACAGCACTTTTGGGGGAGGAATGAAAAATGCTTCTACACTAAAGACAGAGAAAGATTTAGTCTCTTTTTCTGTGATAGAAAAGCAGAAGATAATTCTAAAACCATGAGTAACTAGAAACAGCTTTCTGAAAGTCACCAGAAAAAGACCATCTCCAGAAAGGTACCATTCTATAAAAACCTGCAACACCACCAATTCAGTGTTAAGTCAGCAAGCAGAAAGGTGTCTTTTGAGTACTGGTATCACCATTTGCATACCAAGACTTTTCCTATCATAGGACTAGCCTGTTCAAATTTGTTTCTCAGTTTTAAATCACAATTAGTGATCCCTGCCGTTGCAGGGATACTTGCTGCAAAACAAATGAAGATTGCATTGGTATGTTTTGTGATCTGTAATCCTCACATTTCCCCTCTATAATAAACTATTCAGCCCTTACTTCCTTTCCATATCTTCTACATAGTTTGGCACATGGGGAAAAATGGCAGAAGCTGCAGCTGGTTCAGACCTCTGAGGGGATATTGAGGGCATTTGCTGCCTGACTATGCTGCCACTGGTGGGAAGAAGAAAGGCTGAGCTCTGTTTGTCTTGCCCAAAACAGGGAGTGCTAACCCCAGCCCCTCTCAGAATTTAGTCATCCCATTTCACAAACCTTGTAAGACTTCGTTGACTTTGAGATGAGTCACAGTTTGTTGGAATTACCCAATGGGACATGGAAAGACAACAGTAAGACTGATGCAAAAGCTCCATGTAGGAGACAAGTCTTAAAATAAACCTTCTTTCCTTTTGCTTTAAGCTATCCTCCATTTCCAAGTTTTCCAGATACTCCCTAGAGGAGAAAAAAAATCATTAGAATCAACAGCTGCTTTCAGTGATAGCCATTTTATGGCTCTGTTGTAATTTAAGATGACGACATGCTACACAAATTTCAACTCCAGGCTCTAATAATCCACTTAAACTACAGGAGACACCAAAGGTAGTGCTGGAAGATGACAGTCAAAGAGCTCTCCCCCTTCGAAAGAGAAACTCATTCATAACACAGAAAATGCTGCAGCATTAATCAGCCTGTCAACCACGTTAATGGTTTCTACTTGACCAATTTCACATAAATTTCCAACCAACTTCAAGCTTCAGTCTGAGGTTCTTACACTAAGGTATATCAGGTAGTTCTGTGGAAATGAAAGAAGTTATACAAGGAAAACATCTAAGTGTGTAGCTTTATATTACTGGTAAAAGAAAGTCATTGTCCCCCATACTTTTATTTTTACCATTTACAAAATATCCAGAAAAAGATTTTGGTTAAAGGTGACATAGCTCCTTGTCAAGGTACTCATTTTCTCTTTAAAATCTACCATGAAAATGTATGAGAAGAACATGTAGTGTGCTGCTTTTTTTCCCTGTGCTATGCCTTTGAAAGCACAGTGAAGAGAAACCAAAATCTATTCCATCCAACATGTAAATCTTTAAGGCCTTTTTCACCTTAAATACCCAGTACTGCCTGAATAAAAAAAAATAATAATTCCACTCACAAGAAATAATTGCACTGTTTCATGTTAACTAACTTTATTATCAGTAAGTATTTTTAAGTGGCTGCCCTGAAATGCAGCACTTTCTGCTCCCCTTCTGGTTACCCCCAGAGGCAGGATGTGTTGCCCTATTGCTCAGTGCAGTCCTGGAGGACATGGAGGTATCAGGAAAGAGAAAGTGCTGCCATTACTGACCCTGGTAGTGATTCCCAGAACAATGTATAGTCAAAGTAACACCCAGGGCTGAGAAACCAGCATTTCTAGTGCAGACTACAGCACATGGCAAGTGTGACAAGCTAAACATGAGAAACCTTCACCACATACAAAATCACAGATGAGGTCACTTAACGGGGCTGAAGCCTACCATGACAGCAATGATTCAAACCTCCCAGCTTCCTCCATCTACTTTTATGTTTGACTGCCAGAATGACAGCTCGCTCAGAGTGACACAGCTTCAGCTTGGGAATTTGTTGGGATTTTTTTCCCCCAGAGAATCGAAAGTGTATGTTGATGTTTTAACAAATGGTTAAAATTTCAAATCCCACTGCAGGAGTCCTCTTCAGGCCATGGCCCTTGCTTCCTCCCTGCTGAGAGGAGCCAAACAAGTCCTACACAAGGCCAAGTTTCTAGAACCCAGGTGCTTCTCCACAGCCTGAGGGGAGAGGTGTGGGAAGCCATTTGTAGTTTGTCATGGGACCACAGTGTGCAGGCAATCCAAAAATTTGTGCTGACCACCAGATATGCACTCTTAAAGGGAGCAGCAAAACTGCACTGTTAGTGTAGCCCAGCACAGATGGAAACGTTGCTGCTCTGCTTCCCACTCTATTCATATCAAAGCTGGCTGGGTAACAGAAAGATGATACCTTGTTTTAATATCAAAACTGAAGTGTAGGGATACTATATTTATAACTCTGTCGAACTGTCCTTTTTGCCCTTGGTTGTTGTAATAAAAGAAAAACAGGAATCATCAGTTCTTCCATATGGACATGAAAAGCTCCTCATGAACAAGTTCAACAACTGTGTTTGAAGGTTACCTGGTGCACAATGTCCTTGCAGTCTGCTGTGCTCATGCTGGCACAGTGGGTTTCCAGCAACACCAAGTTCACCACCTCCCCTGTGCTGGCAGAGAAGATGCTTGCTTTGTTTTATGACTCCTGTTTTCCATCCAAAGAAAAATTTGCTAGAAAATGGGTTTCAGTGACTTCACAGGCAGGGGAGTGACAAGCAGTGGAACACTGGAAGGACTTTTCTGCACTCTGCATCTGGGAAGATCTCCAGGAGAAAGCCTGGGCAAGCAGGGAGGAGGCAGAGGGAGGTGGAAAGAAAAGCAGCACCCAGCTGTGCCAAGAGCAGGCAGCCAGCTGGGATTTTAACAAGCAGTTCTAGGGAAGTCCTGGCATTGGTTTTGATGTCACTGTGTGAGGAATTGCAAAGCTGCTCCTTCTCAGAGTGCATCAGGAAGGCTGTGCAGTCCTATGGCAAAGCTGCTGCTGGTCAGGCACTGTGAGTGCAATCATATAAATGTTAGGGGGCTCCTGTAATTGCACCATCAAGCAGGACCTTGTAGGTTATGCTTGCTGGGTACATCACCAGCCTGCAGCTCAAACCCGTTCCTGGGTAACAATTCCCTTCTGAACCCCAACCACAGGCAGCACACACTGTGAATATTTTTCATTTTGACAAAAACCATCTTAGTTTCCATATGCTCTTGCTTCATACGCTGGCTGGAGCCTAAGGCTTGCCCTTTCTGTCTGTAACCTCATTTCAGCTGTGCAGTCCATAAAGAGCCTGCATGTTCTTAATACAGAGAGTTAATGGGTACGGGAAAGTGAATATTAAGTAAAATCAGTGAAAGCAACCACAAGAGAAGCCATCAGTGCCAGGAAGAGAGCACAGCCTGACTGCATTGGGAAGCTCCCGGCAGTCTTACAAGCAGCCTTTATGTGCATCACTGTGTATTTCAAGTTGGCTTAAGACTATCTGAGGGGCACATAAAAGAATTGCTTTTAACTTTTAACTGTGCACAGTTTGTGACTAATTAGTAAACAAATGCACGAGTTAAGCAAGTTCCCAAAACTGACTCCTAACCCTGTTGAGCTCCTGGGCATGGCTCCACACAAGCATGGCAGCCGCCCTGCCCACCCGCCTAGTGACAGCTCTGTTCCCACACAGGCTCAGACACTGCCCCACTGATTTTCCTTCTCCCTACATTTTATCCAGCACCAGTAGGTGTCCCTGCCACAAGATTCCATGTCCTGTGGAGGAGATTTTTTTTTTTTTTTTTTTTTTTTTTTTTTTTTTTTTTTTTTTTCACCAATAACTTAGTTTTCTTTTGCAATTGAAATTTTTAGGTCAAATGCTCACTGTCTGCAGATTTATCAGGAATAACACTCTTTGTATTACAAGTACATTACCTAATTTTCATCTAACTCCCTCTTAATTTCTTCCATTTAGGATTTACAAAAAAAATATTAAAATCAATACAGTAAACTCTTTCTCAAATGCTAGGCTTGGTTAATAACTACGACACTACATGTACATACAAAGGATGCCACTGCCAGCCGAGTCGTGAAGCTTGTCAGTGTGAAGAGCACAAGCACGAAACCTTCCCTCCTTTTTGAGCCCTATATTCACCACGAGAGGGAGTTGTTGGTTAAATAATACCAACCCCTAACCAGCTCTAACTAGTTCTTAAAAGCAATAACAACATAATAAAAGAGAAGAAAAACAAGTTTGAAAGAAGAAAAACAGTTAAAAGGTCAATTCTTCTGCCTCTAAAAATGGAGGGGGGGGGTGTTGCTTTCTTTAAGATCAATAAACAACGTGAAAAAGAATGCTCAGGAGCAGTAAAAATTGTCAGTAAAAGGGAAAACCATACATGTAAAGACTGGGCAGGCTTGAAAGCAAACAAACAAGCAAACAAACAAAACCCAAAACAAAAAAAGCAAAAACAAACAAACAAAATGGATACTGATAAAATCCAAAGAAGGCATGCCTTAAGAGATTACACAAGGAGCAATTCACATCACATGTGGTGAAGAAATGTGTACTTATGTAAAGCTTATTTAGTAAAAAAAGGTGGATAAAATCTCAGAAAAATAACCCACTAGTGAGTCCCACCAGCAAGGCTCACAGGCCAGGCCAGTCACCACAGGGCACTGTGAGGAAGCAAAGAGTGACCTACTTGTGTGAGCTCCTTACCAAGCCAGAAGACTCATCAGCTGATGGTTTCAGTGCCAAAATACATTTGTACAAGACTTGCAGCCACTTACTAGGATAGAACAGACCTTCTAACAGTCAATATTTTTAAAATTATTTTCTTTCATGCTCAGGGCTATTTTGTGCCAAGAACCATCAGAAGCTTTGCTTGCATTCTTTGCTGTCCTGAGCATTTCATCTGCTGTGATATAGAAGAGACCCAGAGATCACCTGTCAGGACATGAATACTACCACGTTCTTCACTACCAGAATCACTGACTTGCTACAAATCCCACCCAAGACATGGATTGCCTTCATCAAGCTCAAAGGCTGCAATGATGGAGCACTGGTGTGGGAAGCCATTTGGGTAACCCACACTAAGAAAAATAGATTTGGCACCTATTGGAGTCTGCGTGCTGACAAATACAATCCATTCAATAAATAACATTTCTAATGGTTCCCACACAGCTATTTTAATGGCCCAGTAATGCAGCAGTGAGACCCACATCAAGAGATAAGGAATTCACTTTAGGATCAGTTTTGAAAGGATTTGGCTGCATGAGGCTTCTTGATACTAATTAACCATGCATCTGGGGACTTCAAAGGAGAAAAGGCTACTATCTGCATTTTTATCTTGGGCAAAAGTCTGCCGAATACATCAGGACTGCTCTTCCTGTGGGTCTGTGCAGCATCCAGCACTGCCCCACCAGCTGTGCAGCTGAGCAGGCTGAAACTGTGAGGAGCAGGTTGCCTATTTATCAGATCCCTTGAAGTGGGCTGCCTTCCAGCATTCTCAAAAGGAGTGGTTTTGAGGTGCTTACTTGTGTGTTAATTGCCATTAACACAATGGTTTTATTGTTTAGTAATGTCTCATCTCTTAAAAGAAAAACAAACACAGAGAGCTTAATCTATACCTTACCTAGAGCTTTTCTCATGCTGCATGGTAGGATTTCTGTGGTGGGTTTCAGTTCATGAGCTGGATTCTTCAACCATATTTATCTCTCTTGCTCCAGACAATCTGAACCCTTGAAGCAGCATAAAGACTGCAATTTAGAAATATTTTTGTTACTTTCATTTATTTAACATGGATCACACAAATTAGCACTTGGTAGAATTTTTTTGTGCATCTGTCTGGATTCAGTGGCTGGGTTGCTCTTTAGTAGTAGTTTCTTATATAGAAATCCAGGCTTTGTGAATGCTGCTGATGGAAAATGTAATTTTGTGGCTATTCCTAGGTCTATATTTAAAAGTCGTTAGGCTTGGCAGCTCAAAGGAGTGAAGATCCTTTCTTTCAAAGTGAGCTTGTACGCCAAGGGCACACTGAGCTCTGGTGCTTGTGATTCCCAAAAGGGCGTTGGCTGCCCCAGAGGAAGTCAAACAAAGACAAAATTATGGACCAGCTTTCTCATGGCCTGCTAAAGCTGGAAGTTTATGATGGTTTGGAGGGGGGAACACAAAATCCCCGCTCTCCACAACTCCTGAATCTGGACCTAAACCAATCACTTGGTTTCTTTTCTAAGAAAGCTCAATGTGATTTACATTGATTTCCCTGTTTTGGCTACCTGGTGCATTCTAAAGTAAATGCAGTTTCTAGTTGGAAGGTATGAGACATTTCCTTCCCCAGCTCTAACAATGACTTCTTGCCCTGGGAAAAAAAATCTCCTCTTCACAATTGCTTATTTCATAGGTAATTAGAAATAAAAAGGGAGTGTTTTGTCAGGAAACATGTTTCTTATCCAGCTTCTTGAAACACAACTGCAACGACATGCTTAATTTATGTGTAGGCTTCAGTTTTGTAAGCTTAGCTGAAGTGCCTTACTGCTGGTAGCTTTCAGACTATGGCTCATGACAGCACTGGATGGGCTGTAGAAAACTTAAAGCCAAGCACAGGACTCAGTGTTAGTGTTTCCATACCAACATTCAACATGTTCTACTAACTAAAGGATGACTTACAATTTCAGAATATGCTGGAAGACCTACTTATAGATGCAGAAACAAATTTGGTGGGTTACTGTACAAGAATAGAATATTTTTTGTATGTATTTTCTGGTCATTTTCACAAGACAGAAAACACTTTTTAGCTTAATATTAAATTGCATCCCAAGTTAAGGTGCAGTTCTGTTGAACTTCTAATTCTGTATATACACAAATTAAATAAGTACACACAAATATGTGTGTATCTTTAAAAAGGGGCATGGGTATAACCTAAGAAAAGGGATAATTAATACCCTGAGCCATAACATAATTTCTCAAAAAACCTCCCCAAAAATTAAAAATAAAATTGCTGTATTTTAATACTATTAATTGAATTTGTTGGACTACTTTGATTTTAAAACATCATGGATAAATTATCAAGAAAAAGCATGAGTATTTCTCTTTTTTTAATAGCATGTTTTCATAGCATATTTTTGTTGTAAAAACAACAACAACAAAAATATTTTCAATCAACTCCAAACTAGAATTTATCACCTATGAAGAGAAAAGGGTAGGAGAGAGCACTTTCATATTTGCATACTTGTAAAAATGATGACATACAAGCAAAAGGAAGCACTGCAGACTATTACCAGGAGAACTGAAACAACCTGAAATTGCATTGTACACACTGCATGATGTACTATATATCTATCTATGAATTAAACATTTACTAGTTTATTCAGATTACTATTAATGGTAGTCCATTACTAATAATCTCTTAAGCATTAGGATTGCAGTGTTTTTTATTAAAAAAGTGCATCTGTGAACAGAAAAAAATAATTTATAATCTTATAGGTGTTCTTATTTAATGTGCACTGAATCTGTCTCTAAGGATACTCTATCTCTACATTGAGCAAAAAAAAATGTGTAAGTGCTAGGAATGTAAATATCCCTTCACTCCATAAATTAATGCCTTAGAGATATACACTGCAATTCTTTTGAAAATTAGTTTGAAGAACCATCCACAATAAGAAGGCAGCAAGTAGACTCTTCCATATTTAGATTTTTAGATTATTGACACAGCAAGTCCTCACATTTGTTGGGAAAATAAAAAAAATCTTGACTGACTTGTATTAGCAACATTGCATCATGCAGAAATAGTACAATTTTAAGTCTCTTTTGCCAAGAAGGGAAGTTCAGTATTGATTGTGTCACTTAGAGTTTACTGTGGAAGAATTTGGCTTTCTACTTTTCTACAGACTCTCATTAGATTATTAATGTGGGGTTTTTTTTCCACATGGTTTTGATGGCTTTCTCTTTCCTGTTTCCTGAATGTAATTATGTAATTAGCTAGACATGGATTGTATTTTCTATATGGAAAGTTATGGTATTAAACAGATCTATTCTTACCATTCTCACTATAAGATACAGCCCTAAGGCTACTGATGTCAGAAAAGTTTTAGTTTTAATTTCATTTTGTAAAGATAATGCTCAAAATTACTGACAGCAAGCCAAATCTCTAATTGGTACCTGCAAAGCAAACTTCTGCTTCCACCAGGACTGCAGGGGAGGAAGGAGCAGACACCTGATGAGAACAAGTCAGCAAGTTTCCTTCTAGTTCTGAGCACCATAAATGATCAGCAGCAGCAGCAGCATCTCTCCACCAACAGACACAGCCTTGTGTTTGCAGGGGTGAAATCCTCACCACGGAGGGCCAAAATATGTACATATGTGCCTAATGTCGCTGTGCTTATGGAACTCTTGGAAAGAAAAAGAATGTCTGAGCAGTCAGTTGCAGAAATACCCTCCAAAGCCTCCCTGGAGATCGCCCAGAGGCAGATCCTTCTCCTGATACAGAGGAATTTTGGAGTGCTTCCAGCCAGGTAATGTGAACTCTGTTTGAGCCCAGCTGTACCCTGCTCAGCATCAAGCCTGCAGCTGCTGGGTTTGCCCCAGCCAACCTGGGCTATTGCCTCTCCCATCAGCCTGTCTCTTGCCATGAACTGAAAAAAAAAAAGCAGAGGAGTAGAGGATATGCTTGTACTGGCATACACACAAGCTTATCAAACCAAGGATAACAACATTAATATGCTATTAGCCTGCTGCAGCAACAATGACAACATGCTTCTGGAACACAGTGCTTTAAATACTGATATTCAAACAAATTTCTCTTCCTGGAATAGAGATCAAAGGAGTTCTCAAAGGCAACTTTCAAAACCTTATTAAAATGTTCGACTAGTATGCCCAGTTACTTTTCTATCTCTGTGTACTTAATATGGGGAAATGTTTATTATATCACTTCATAGCTACTAAAAAGCCATCTTTGTTAATTATGTGTATATTTATCTTAAAAGATAACATATCATACTTGATACCTTGGGGAAAAGAATGCTTTTAACATTCCTGCAATGCAATATTGAAAAAAAAAAAAAAATCTTACGTGAACTGCAGTTTAACCTGTTGATCCTTTTTGTATTCCAATTATTCCAATTCCAATTATTGTTATAAATAAAATAGAAAAGAAAAAAAAATTAAATTTAATTAAATTAAAATTAAATTTAATTAAAAAATTAAATTTAAAAATTTCAGTAACACAGATAACCATATGCTGTGCTTTTGCAGCAGTCAGGAGGAGAAGCCATCTAGGATGGATACAAGGTGATGGGTAAAACTTTTGCAATACAGGAAAGCAACATTACAAATACAAGCAAGAAAACACAGGTCTGACAGACAGAGACGAAGCTGCTGTGGGAAGTGAAGAAGTTTAAGAGCACACATGGCACACACACAAGTAGGGAGAAGGAAACATAAAAGCTATGGATGAAACACACCCACAGTAACACCTCCCACCAAACGCCTTTGTCAGATCCCCATTACTTTGGGGCATTGTTTTCCTTTCCATTCCAGTGCCTACAAACTCTGCCTTCTTGCAGTAGAATTGGATTACAAGCTCTTGGCTTCTCTTGGAATGTCCCTTTTCAGATAGAATTTTCTGGAAAGTCTCACCATGGCTGAAAGATATTTCTGGATTACTTTTCTCCCATATGCCCAAGAACTTTCAAATATGCACACCTTCCTGGCAGGGCAGTGTAAGTAAGCTTTAATTAACAGGTGAGCTCTGTTCAACCACCTGTGAGGCTCCAGATTTCTCAATTATTAAACTTCCCTTGTTAAGATTGATCTTTCTTTATTTTACCTGGGGATGGGTTTGTAATAGTTCAGCATGTCACTTACAGTCTAGCAGTCAGGGATACCTGCTGAAATAAAATCTAACAAAACTAACTCCTACTCATATTTACTGTGGAATTCTTGGCTGCCTGTTCACTACAGAATATAAGAGTTAATAAAAATCTAAATTTTTCTAGAGTAAAAGAGACTGGTGCTGGTAATTAGAAGTCACAAGGAAATTGATCTCAAATACTCTCCTTATTTGAGTCAACTCTATTCATATGTGTAAGCTTCTACTAGACTCTGTCAGATGCTGTGTAGGAAAAAGATGTAATATTTTACAGTGACTTGGTAGGTGCAAAACAAATATACCATCTGTAGACGGAATGGATTTTGGAGGCTTTTTTGCAAACGATGCTGCTTGATTCCTAGATACATCATACAGAAAAAGAAATAATCAGTGTTATATTGGAGTAGTCCCTCTGTAGCCGTATGATTGTTTCTCCCTCTTGCACTTCCTTAGGCTGACTCCAGGGGAATGTTCTCCTTAGGCTACCCTGGGGCATCAGCACAGAGGAATGGAAGACTTCATGGCTGACTGAACCCAAAATAAGCCATTTTTGTCATTGTGTGGAATATCAGCCACCCCACCATATTATCCTTGAAGAACAATAAATCAAAATTGAATAGTTGCCAGTAATCCAAATCTTCAGTTATGAGTGGTCCCTGGGTTGTACAGCGTCTGGCTGTGTAACTAGCAGCAGCACCAGGAGACCAGGTAACTCTCACGGGTATCTGGGTGTATCTCCTCACTCAACACTGTAACACGTTCCAGGGAATACATGCGGTAACAATTACTGTCATTTTCCACCTAGACAAAATGCTGAAAAATTCCTTTTAATCCATATGCTTTCTTCCTGCTAGACCAGATACTTCAACATGTGACATCCAAGCCTACGATAGATGCACACTCCTCCTGTAAGGAGCAATAGCTTTTGATTAGATAATTCTTAAGAAACTCCCCACTCTCATCTAGAGCAGAAATTTCCCTCCTATCCTGTGCAAATCTAGTGTTAATGAAATTCTGTTACATACCACCTACATCAAAACAGAAAATCGTAAGAGGAAACAGAATAACTATATTTTAAAAATTGATGCTACACTAAGAATCCTGATTTTTAAACTTGACTGGAATGCTTGCTTGCATATTGTACCTTTGGTATTTGCACAACTGCAATATAACTTCCATTCTTTCTTGACTTAAAACAGAACAACAGTTTTTTTTCCAGTCGTGCATTTGTTCATAGGTTTGAGGACTGATATTTCCTCTCCCGTTGCACTTGAATTACAAAATAGATATAATTTCTATTCCTCTTAAACTCAGAAAAGAGTTCAGCTTCAGTCTGTATGTCCAAGTTTGGTTTATATTTCAATAAATCTTTATTGCAAGAGTAAGCATAGCACATTCGCAATAGATTTCTTTGTATCTCAGGGAGAACTCCTTAAAGAAGTCCAGCAATAGTGCAAGATAGCACCTGGAGAAGTAGTAGAGTAAATAAAACTTGGATTAGGAGAGAAGCATCATGCCTATCAACTGGAACGAAATATGTCCAGGATTGTGGCCATTTAATAGCCTTCAAACTAAGACTTCAAATGAAACCTGTAGCAATCTTTCCAGCTTTAATACCCAGACAGGAACTGCAAATTTCATAAACATTTGGAAAAAAACACAGGCCATTTGCACACAAAGAGCTGCCACCAAGTTTCAGGCTCTTGAGCCTTTGATTACCATGTGGTTCATTTTTATTGTCTGATAAGAATCACGCCTAGTTTCTTGGACTGAAAACAAACAGATTAATGTTTCTTATTCTTGCTACCACTTCCTCTGTTTCATACCAAAATGTCAGAACATAATCAGTGGTGAAAATACTCATAGCCAAAGCCAACAACTGTCCCCTGCAGCAGTGATCCATTTGTACCTGTGCTCTGCATTGTAAGGATGTTAACCTTATGAGTCCCTAAGGAAATATTCTACACCACCATGAATCAACCCCAAGGTCATCAAAAATCTCTCTTTCACAGGAATATTCCCAGATGTAGGTACACAGTGAATATCTCTTCCAGCCATCTTTGCAACGCTCACAAATTCTGGTCCTGGTGTCCATGCTGGTGTGCTATTTCTTTGCAAATACCCTCCCCTTCAACAGTTGGCCTCTCTCCACTTTCACATCAAATTTTTCCCCTTCAGCCCCAGTGATTGCCTCAGTCTTCTGTTCTGATAAAATGGTTCTCCAAGGCTGTCCTCTCAAACATTATTCAAACTAGAAAATATTTTGATAGTGAAAGCTTCTAGATAAAATACTGGTATTAGTCCTCTGCAAAGGACTACAACTGGTAGAAAGTTGCTAATGAATAAATGACAAGGTCAGCATGTTGTCATTGGTACAAAACATAAAAATTATATAAAATAACTGAGCACAAAATTATAGCTCTACCCACGAGCAAAGATTCTTGCAGATTACTCATACTCATAGATCAAAATATTACAAGAGTAGAGAAAGGAGAAAATCTATCCTGTTTCCAGATATCTATTTATAAAACTCCACCTCCATATTGCTCTTCTATGTGTGGTAGGAAGAATAAATCTCTCCACAGCCTGAACACATAAAAACTCAGGTCTGCACCTTCCCCACGAGCAGACAGGTCACTGATCTACCAGGCAGAACTTTTACATTTTGCACTTTAAAATCAAAACCACACAGTTTTCATTTCAGGTAGAACACAGTGCCTCAAATCAATTTGAAGTAAAACAATCTCAATGGCACAAGTGTTAGCAAGGGATTTTATCTTGATGGTCCAGAGGAGGGCAGCAAAATATTTGCTAAAGATATGCAGTGTCCTCATCACTCAGTTGTCTGAACAACTGGCTTCATAAAAACCTTGGAATAGTTCTTTACACTTTTGTTTGGCTTACAAGACCTTAAGTTTGGGGAGGGGGAGCTTGGGTTTGTTTGTTTGTTTGTTTGGAGGGGGTTTTTGTTTAGTTTTCTTGTGTGGTTTTTTCTAATTATTATTATTATTTTAGTTGGGAAGAGGTTTTTAGAATACTTGATTGATAGAATCTTGATAGAATACTTGATATTTTTCACACCAAAGATCATGCCTTAAAACAAACAACACTTCCTGTATTAATAACTCCATGTTGCTTCCATTCATTCCACAGCTACTGACATCCATACCAAGAGGAGAAAGGTACTAATGCTCTGCCTCAAAACCAGCTGGTCCATTCTCTGGAAAACCTTGTGTAAATTTACCACTGGTTTAAAATCCATCTGCACATCACCAGTACAGCTATACGGGCATAGTGATTATTTTGCATCAGTCATTTGCTATGAGCACACCTTCTCTCAGCTTTTAGTTTAATATAAAGGGGAGTCAGCAGTACTAATGCAATAGTTTGGAGACTGTGCTCTAAGCTGGAAGTCAAATTAAAATGAGGAAAATATTTTAATGCATCAGTTAATGGATTTTGTACAATTCGTTTTAGTAGAAGCTTAATGCGAATACAGTAATTCTAATTAATATCATGAAAAGCTAATGATAATAGCCTTCCACATGGGGACAGAAGGACTGCGGGAATAAAATACCTGATGTCCAAAAATCTCCAGTCTAAATTGCAAGAGCTGTAAAAAGTCTTTAACTAAGGGGTGTGCATGTGTTTCATACCCTGTAAAACCTCACTCTCTTTACCAAATGTTTGGGGCATCCTCCTGAAAATGAGCTTTCTTACTGGTTTTAGAATGACAACCAGGCAGGCGGCAGAACAAACAGGTACCACAGAATGGTTCAGAATCAGACAGGGAGCAGAGACAGCTGCACGATGCCTCTGGCATCTGCTCACACTTCACACCGAGCTGGAGATCCGTGTGTCAGGGAACAGCTCTGGCACTGGCAGGAGGTGGGAGCACCCAGAGTGCCAGGGGTGACAACTGTTGTGCTTCTGGCATCTGCTTTACACAGTCAGGTCAGGCCCTCAGGCTGAAATACTGAGTGGGAACAATGCAGATGTTAAAGTCAGAAATTTGAATCATGCGAGTGATTTTTTTCTTGCAAAGACTGGCAAAATCCAGTGGTTTAAATTGTAAAATTTGAAGCAAATGAAGCAAAGAGCTATCAGGTATCTGGGTGCAAGTATTTCTCAACAAGTGCTTAGTTGCTGCTCTGGACAACCCTTCCTAGTCCACAAAATGGGCTGTAGGGAAAACACAAATTATTACCAATTTTTCCCCTGGTAATTCAGAACAAGGTAGTGTGTGAAAATCTAGCAGTTCTCAGAAACATTAAGGGTTTTGCTCTGTTTCTGATAAAGATAGTGGCAGCTGTTGGTACTGCAGATACTTAACTGCAGAGTGAAAATGAAAAAAATCATCACCCAACAGACCTGCACTTTGAACTACGAAAAGGCAGGATTCCTGCTGAGGGGTGCAGAAAGCTTGGGGGGCTTTCCTTTAAGATTGCCACACAGCCAGCTCCAGAGCCTTTGCAGCTGATTCTTTAAAGCGAATAAAATTTTGTGTAGTCCAGTGAGAATACAAAAGCAACAGGAGATCTCTTAGTGAAAGGTGAGATTTCAACCAGGAAAGAGGAAAGCACTGACTGTGGAAGGGGGAGTGACAGAGGAGGGGGAACAGGAGATGGAATTTTTTTCAGCACAATTCCTGGTTTAATAAATTCCTAGAGTAGGATAAGTCAACAGGAAACAAGTTAGCAACTTCCTCCTGGAGTGTATGAGCTATTTATAGGAAGTACTTACCTAGATATGATATATCCTCTGGTATGGTATGTAATCTAGACGGTCCTCTAGATGGTATGTAATACATCTGAATAATTCATAGAGTACCTGTACGTACATATAAATTCTGTTTTATGCTCACACTTGCCTTTGGCAAATTATTTTCACTGGCACATGCTCCAGTAAATGTGATTACAGAAAACACAGCGCTCACAGGGCAATCACCAGCACCAGAATGGAAATCTTCAACTTTGTGATACAGTATTCAAGGAGTGACTGAATAACCTGGATCAAGCCATGTTTTCCAGGTCAGAAGGATCTGATTAAGAGCTAGAGGAGAATCAGTGCAAGTTTCATCTAAGGCATCATTCTCAACTGGAAAACATTGGTATTATTTCTAAAGCATATGGAGCTGCCTTAAGTGGTTGTTTACAGAGGTATTAATTGCTACAGAGCCTGATCAGATGGATATGTTGAAAGGAACAAAGCCGGAAAAGCAAAACAATAGCTAAGAGAAGGAGTGGCTCAATGCACACAATAACCAGGTTCACAGCTGCTAAAAAAACATCTCACAGACTTTGCTCCCTGGGACTGAACTGCCTCGCCGAGGTTATCCAAGAGACACCCATGAAACACTTGAGCTGGTCTTTCCTTTCCAGGTTTGTTGTCTTCCCGTGGGGCCTGGAGGAAACGCCCTGTCCCACTCACAGCACATTCCCTTCAGTTTTTGCTGCAAGGCTCCTCTTCCAGTGGCCCATCTCTCCCTGCTTAACTCTGGCCCTTTTATAGCACCAAGTACCACTGCAACTAACTCCTAGCTTTCCTCTTACATTTCTCATTTTCAGTTAAATCAGTTTGCCAGGATAGCACGCAGCTCACTTGGAGCAACAGCTCTGACCTGGGATATGACAAATTGACTGTCTATGTGATTTATACTTCATCTGGGAGCACACGGCAAGCCAGGACACAAAAGCAAAGTCCAAATGCATTAGCTATTATACATGATTGCCCTGACATCACAGACTTACGTATACTTCTACCTGGGATTTTCTAGGCAAAAATACAGATATCTGCTATGACTATCTCAGCTGTAACTGTGGTTGTAGAAAACAAAACAGAAAGTATTATCAAAGGCAGCACAAGGGTGGTTTATACTCCTTTCCAATGGTGAGAGATTAAACCCACTCCTGGAAAAAAAATACACTAGGTACTACAGCTCACGGGGAACCCAGAAACAAGGAGTAAGTTAAACAGCAGTACGACACATCTTGCTTTTGCTGCACGCTTGGGCAGTGAGGCATGATTCTTGGTCAGAAAAAACAGTTTGCCACTGTGGCAAGGAGGAATCCAACAGGGCCCAGGACAACACGATAGCCAGCCAGGGCTCCTGCAGCAGCAGCACCGCATGCCCTGGGCTCCATTTCCCAAGTCACAAAAGCTGCAGCTGGGAACAGAGAAGCAGCTTGCCAAGAAAAGGGGTGAATGATGGCTGGGAGGGAGGCCCCTCACAGCTGGGACAAATAACGTGAATATGTGCAGGAAACCAAGAAGCCAGAGGCCCTGCAGAATGGCCAGCAGAGGAACAGGACACAATGCCAGCTCTGCAGGGAGCCCATGTGCTAAACGATGTCCTGGGTCTCCAGGAGGGAGGGAGATAGCGATGCCTATCGAACCCCTTTTGTGTGGGCCTCCGCCTGCACTGCAGAATGGCTCCTTTGTCTCAGCCCCTTGCTGGGGCTAAAAGCCATGAGGCATGAGGCCAGATGGCAAGGGCGGGGCTGAAGGACCAGGAGGGGGGAAAAAAAAAAAAAAAGCTTCATTCCTTAAATTTTTACTGATCACCGAGAGAAAATCTCCAGGGGGCACACAGCCTCGGGGGCAGGGGGCTGACAGAGAGGAACGAGTGGAGCTGTGGATGCACCTACCTTATGTGACACACAGTCTTAGCTGCCTGGACCTGCTTTGTGAGATGTGTGTGATTTCAAAGGGCATCTGGCATGGGGATTCTCCATTTTCTTACCGAGCATACCAGGAACAAATCTCAGTTTGGAAGAAAGCCCCATAACCTTATGGTCCCCAGGGAGCAGTCACTCCGGGAGCTTCCCGAAATAGAAACCACATAGTGGGTGCCAGAGGCAGCGAGGCAGCGTAACTAAGAAAGTGGATGAAAAACAAGTGCTGAGCAACAGAGAGGTATTTTTGTATCAACCTCGCCAAATGGATTATTCACACCCTAATCTTCTGCTCTTGGTATGAGTGAGCTTTTTGAAGGAAAGTTGCAGCCAGCTTCTCCGGGTGAGTTAATGAGGCAGATAAACTCATACCTTAGAGCAGCTCCACCAGCCTCTGGCTGCTGTCCTGTGCATTTGGATTTCAGTTCTATTCTTAAGGAAGGCAGAAAATGGCAGTTTACAAGGTGATATTCTGGGGACAATGGGATGTCAGGAGTGCTCAGACTGTAAACAGACCTTAAGTAGCAAAACTACATCAAGCACTGAAAGTGTGTAGAGAAACATGAAATTCCAATTAGAGGACCCGGAGCCTGGAAAAGAGCAGAGATGACTCAAATGATCTTTGTTGCCCAAGGAATTTCAGTGAAAGCTGAAAGGCAGGTGGGCAAGGACACACAGACAGCACAGGGTGCTCCAGTTCCTGGGAGCCAGGTGCCCTGGCATGAGAACACAGAAGCTCTTGGAGAACAAAAAAAAAAGAAGCTGGACTCCAGAAACCACCTTGAAAGTGTCAAGGCAAGGTCATGTCTATTATGAACAGCAGAACATGATCAGCAGAATCCACAGAGCTGACACCTGCCTGTGGCTCAAGGCCTGCCTTTCAGTGACTCCTTTTGAAAAGCCCTAGAGTCTCTCTTCTGCATTACCACAATTTGGAGTGACTGAAACCAGATATCTGGGAAAAGCAACAGCTTCTGCCTTTTCCTCATTAGCTCTGGTTATGTTACAGATGAAGAAAGATCATCCTTAAGAGACCATGCTACACCACAGCTCATCACTGAAATAAACCTTCCAGTCAAACTTTGGATGTTTATATATTTATATGCATAGCATGGATGTATAGACATTTAGTTTACAGAATTCCAATATTGGGCTCCTGCCATCTCCCACTTCTCCTTTCAAGAACATCTTTACTTTTTGAACACTTTATTTTTTGTTAAAGTTTAGCAGAAATCTCCCTTGCTGCTACTTAAGACTGTTGCTTCTTCCATTTCCCCCACTTGGAACAAATAATTTATTCCCTTCCTCCTTGGAGCATCCTTCAAAATATTTTAACAAACACTGTTATCACACCTCCCCTCAGTCTTCTTTTCTCTAGACTAAACAACCCCAGTGCCTTCAACTCACAGGGCATTCTGTGCCATTCTTTTTGTTTGCTTCTGGACTCTGTCCAACTGTTCCACATCTTTCTTGAAAGTGCAGTGTCCACAGAATCACATCTGAAACTTCTCCAATATACAACAAGTACTAAAATAGTAAGTAACTTTAGAAAACTTGTAGTTTTGAATTTTTTTTTTTAATTATTATTTTATTTTTTTATTCAGGGTTTTACCAGGGTAAAGTACAACTTAGAATGTCACCAAGACAGTTGGGGAGCATAGCACAGACTCCCAAGGGAGGAATCTGATGGCTCTGCATAGGAAATTAGACCAGATGCCAGAGTAGAATTGAGAGAAGAGGTATTACCTCTTGCTAGAGGATACAGACTTGACAGCAAATTGAAGCTGACTCATAATGATGTGCACAATGCTGAAGCCCAACTATTTCAAAGAAACACAAGTGGTAAATGAGAGTATTTCTGCTGCAGTTACCAAATTTTTGGGTTGTGGGTTTGTTGATTTTTTTTTTAATTAAAATTACTTCTTGACCACTAAATCACCTCTTGAGTCATTGTTTAAAATTATACCAATAGAAAAACTTAGGAGGAAGAATTAAAAATAAAATTATTTATACACACATAAATGTACACTGGGACAGATGTATTAAGTTTCCTAACTTTGCAAGGGAAAAACTTAAAATTATTTAAAAACTGTCACCATAAACATAACAAGAGAGGAAAATAGCATTGTTTAGAACTGACTTCTAATTATTTGCTCTGCCTAATTATCTAGAGGACTCTGTGGCAGGATTTACAAACAGTCTTCACTGACTGACATTATAATTACCTTTCTTCCAATACTGAGATCTGCAAAAATTCCTCCACAGCTTCTGGTTCTTTTATTTCTTCCCATTTAGCATGAAATTTAGCATCTAATGGCACTGTTAAAGTTTAGCTTATGATTGCCTACCAAACTTTTTCTCAGGGCAGCATCTGACTCATACAATCTGGCATCATCATCCCTCCAGGACTGCATGTTTGTCTTGACCAGCTCAGCTCTGTAGTAAAAACTTAAGGTTTCTCCCTTCCTTGGTTCCTCTCCTTCTCCCAACCTATCTCCAAAATATCCCTCTTTCTGGAGGAGTAAGAATGTACAGAATCTGCATAACAATACCTAAAAACCAACCTGCTCTTCCTCACAATATGTAGGTCATCAAACATACCTCTTGCTACTAATTCTGCAGCACACAGGAAATTACCTATATTTCACTTCCTAAAGTATCTTCATTTCACTGTATGAAAAGGCAGCACTCTCACTTGGAATGCTTCCACCTGACAGCCAAATTTTTGGAGAATCTGCACCAAAACCATAAGATTCACCATTTTCTCATTCACTGCATGCCTTTTTTCTTCTCAGTTTCTTCAGTATCTGCACTATTTTTTGTCTGGTCTTGTCTCCATTTATGGTCTTGCTGGTCTTGGTCAACATTTCTAAATGGAGATTAATGAGGAGCCTGAGCCAGTGTTTAGAATTAGCAAACAGGTGGGGTAACAGGCACTGAGGAAAGATCCTTGAGGGAGGGAGAAGGTTCTACCTGCATTAGTCACAACTTTAACATCAGCTGGTTTGTACCAGACCACTCCTGGTGGAGCAGGTTAGATTTCTGCTTTTAAGTGGTTGCATACCTTTGCAGTCCAGATTTAGAAACTGGCTCAGTTACAGACTTTACAGTCTTTTCTTCTAATATTAGTAGTTTCTTCCACGTTCTAGTGAAACAGCTTAAAGTTCACACAAAGCACATGAAGATCTTCCAAAATGAGAGCAGAGGTTAGCCCATGGGGTGGCCTGCAGTGAGGAACCCACCCAGGTCTTCGACTTAATGAGCCTTGCAGTCATCCAGAGGCTGACACAAACACCAAAGACTAGTGCTTAAAAATCTCAGAGACAACTGATTGTAACAGAATCTAGCAAGCAACAATTTTTTTAAAAAAAGTAAACAGAACTAAGAAAGCAAAAGAGAGAGGAAAAAAAAGTCCTTTGGTCTCTTTTTGACTCCTTTTCTTCAAAATTGATTTGGAGTGCTTACCATACAAGGAGGCAGGTATCTGTGCACAATAGGTTGGAGATTCAACTTCCTATAGTCAGCCTATAGTATCAAGTCTCCTTTGAGGTTTTATATAATTAAAATAAACCTCATCCTAGGAAATGAGGGACTGCTTGGAAGAATGAAAAGCCTGGATACCCTGTGTCTTGGTAAAAGGAATAAAGAAAAGGAAAGTGTTGCATAGAGACCAAAACATCTTGTGGAGCTGGCAGGGCTCAGCACAGCCAGCACTGACCTGGAGCAGGCTCCTCCAGCAGCACCTACATTTGTGTGTGGCCCGCACAAGACTGGCAGCATCCCCAGGCTAATGAGCCCAGAGTCCTAAAAGCATGTTACTGGAACAATCCCCGGCTCAGCAGGCAGCATCCAAGGTGCCAGTGGAGTGATCAGCAGTGCCTGAGAGGGGAGGCTTTGGTGCTTGCCTCAGTGGGCTTTCAGCCATACTCCTCAAGGGGTGGGATGCTGTACCTGAGAAGCTCCAGGCCACAGTCTCCTTTGGGGTTGTTATCTTGTGTGGCCACAACACACAGGTTGTTGATCCAATTCCAGCCCCAAAGAGAGCCTGAAAGCTACTGGTGGTGCCACTGTACCTGTGCTAACACGCTCCTTCAAAGGCATTAAGTTTACCAATAGCAAAAATGAAACCACCCGCGAACACAGAACTGCCTAGATAACCACGGATGCCAACAGCACCACAGGATGCACAGTCCAGCCATCCTCCAGCCTGTAATTTAACATTTCTACCCAGCTCCTAGATGGTAGAGCACTCACGTAAGTGTTGTGTCCCAGGAGCATCCTGTGGTTTAGCACAGAGCAGTACTGCACTTGATCCTGTGGTAGCATAGAGGAGCTTTGCACTCAGTCCTGTCATCCAAATTCTTAGTTGTTCTTGGAAAACACACCAGCATACCACGAGAGCAGCTGAGCTAATTGCTTCCTTTCATTACCATCTATGGATGCCTCTGTCAAGCTAACCTCCTTTACTGACTGGGCTTCTTTACAGCTCTTGACCTCCAGCCTTGTGAAAGGTTTTGAGACACCAGATACATTGTCCACTTTCCCCATAATCTTTTTTTAACTGCTGTATGCCCTTCATGGTCATTCACAGCAGTTACACATAGATTCTTTTCCACAACTCACCCTGAATTGCAGTTTCTCTGAAGAACAGTCTGGACAGAGTACTTTTCCCTTCAAACAGGCTAGTGGCCATAAGTCTTTTTCCCCCCCTCCTTCTCTTTTTTCCCCCCTTAGCTTTCCAGATATTTTTTTCTTGACAGCCTAAGTTCACATTAGTTAGTTTTAAATTCCTACAGGGAAAAGTTCTTCTTTAGTATGAGGTAGATGTGGCAGAGAAATCTCCAAGGTCCTATGAGTATCCCACCTCCTCCCTCATTGCCACTACTGTGCATTGTTTTTACCATTATTCTGTATCTAAATAACACTTTGCAGAATATCCGTGATATCTGTGGTAGAAAAATCACTACCCATGCAGTATTATTAGAAACAGCAGCAGAATTACTGCAGAAATAGCATAGTGTTAGGTCAGTTACTGAATGCAGTGGAGTTAAGCAGGTACTATTTTTCTAGACTTTGGAGTGGCCAATGATTAATAATCAGCCATTAAAAATTGTATAGTACGAATTTTATTTCCATTGAGGCTAATTTTTCAGCAGTGGTGATCCTTCACCACCACAAGACTGTTTTCTTGGTAAAGAGTCTCCTTTCGATGCCAAGAAAAAAATGTCAGCCTGTCAAGGAGGCAGATTTCCCAGTTTCATCTGCATGACCTGTGAATTTGTGCTTAGAAGATGCATCTGACGGGACGGCTGGATAGCCCACAAGCTTTGACATCCACATAGACAATTCAACACTGCTGGAAACTTAATGGAACAAGTACAGCATACCTGAGCAGGAAAGTATTACCTTTATCATCTTTGAACAGAGCCAAAATAAATAACAAAAGATAACCACAACTATTTCAGACTGCTCGAGGACTACTTAGAGGACTTTCATCTGCATGGAGCACCTGAAAGCTATAGCAATTATTTTTTGTAATGCTGGAGCTTTTCCAGTTTATTCAAAAACCACCCCAGAGAGAAGGCATTAACTTGAAAAATAGATATAAGGAAAAAAATAATAGTAAAAAAATTTAGATCTCTATTTGTGAGGAAAAGTCACGATCAGAAATACAGTTTGTAAGTAAAAAACTCCACATCTCCACATTTTTCACATATTCAGCTAGACAGCAGGTTACAAACAAAGGGAGAATTCCTCATGAGTCAAGCCAGAAAAATGAACTAAATGGCAAAAGCTGACTTGAATCAAAAGCCAGAAACCCCCACAAGCAGAAACGTAAGTTTTCTTCAGACAAGTATTTCCATTGCTTAGGTTGTGGAAAATTGCTCTATAATTAGAAAAAGAGTGAACTGTGGTTTTACTGCTTATGTACTAATACATATGTTTTCTGATAAGAACATCTGAGAGACCTAAGATGTTTTTGTCTTCCTTATAGATTTCCAGAGTTTAGTAGCCCGGCCAATGAAGTAGCATTATAAAACAAGAGGGTGTTAGAACATTTTAAAAATGCAGAAAGCTTCAGAGACAGTGATTCTTGCAGAGTTTACACTCCAGCCAACAGCTTGAGGTGAGAGATGACTTGAAACATCCATGAAGAGGACTCTATGGGCACTATGCAAACTGTTCTTGAGGGCAAAAAAAAAAAAAAAAATAAAAACAGATGAGCTGCAATAAATGTCAGTTTGCAATAATTTGTATTATAGCAGTTCCCAGAGGGGTTCCTACACTGTTGTGTAATATACTATGAAGTAGGACTTTTTTTTTCCCATGGATATTGAGTTTAAGGTCATATATGTTCCCCACAGTAGATATTGTCATTTTAGCAATATCAGAGGTGACTCTCAGCAAAATGGTCTGGGTATAAACTTCAATCAACCAAAGAATTTGCTGTCAGACAGTGCAAACAGCAGGATATCAAAACAGAGAAGCTTTTCATTTTATGTTGTAAGGTCAACTGGCTGCACAGAGATACTACTTTGGGTGTCAGCAGCAGCTTATGCTACCAGTTCCAAGTCAATTATCTTCCTTGGGGAAGTACAAGCTGGCCAGGCAGAGCCAGAGCGCCAGAGCTGCTCTGCTGAGATCTCCTTGGAGTTTAGATCTCACTGGCTTTAGGTGAATAGGCTGTGTGAAAAAGAACAAGCCCACAGAGGCTCATAAGGGTAGCTACTGCCTGTTGTTGTATGGATGTCTAACAGAGACCTCTTTGCAAGAAGACCACCTTTGGCAAGTGAGCTCACTCGCTGGGTGACTGTGCTGAGGGCACTCCAAGGAAAAATACCTGGGGGAAGATGGAGCTCCAAAGCCTTCTGCCTATTTTAGATACAAGAAAATTGGGTGAAACTAAGAATACTCACCAGGAAATACAGGTTCTTTCAAACATTCAGGTGCCATGAAGTGAAAACAACATTAATATAAGTAGCACTGGTCAGCAGAAAGGTGAGACGATGTCCAAAAGACAGGGGCACTACTGGACCCTATCTTCAATTGCTGTGTACAAGCGCCACATGAGAACTAGAGCACTGATCCCAGTGCAGCTCGGCAGAACAAGCTCTGTGGTAAGACTGAACAAAGCTGGGGGGGATTAAAAAAAAAAAAAAAATCAGGCTGAAGACACCAGCTCACAAGTTCAAACCATATGTGCCCTAGCTGAGGAGGGTACACATGCTGCTGGAGAAGCTGGGGGAACCTCATATGGGACAAGGGAAACCTTAAGAGCCATGGGAACTCTTACACATGGAGATGGGCACTGCCTTGTGACAGGTTTTTCAGGAGAAATCAGCGTGAGCAGATGGAAGAAAATCACCATGAGTCTCCTAATGGAATATAAACTGTATCTCACTCAGCTATTTACAGGAGATGTGGTGGGGTCTTCTGAGATATCCTTCTGAAGGAAAATTAACTGCACGAAACCCTTCACGCAAGAGCAGTCATAGGCTGGTACCTAGCAGGGTCCCTGGCACAGCACCCTGAGCACCACGGGTACAGCTGAACACTGATCAGAACTGGGACTGTTCTCCAGCACTTGGGATGGCTGACATGGAGCAACTTGCATCCCGAACACTAAATCCACTGATTAAAATAGGGAGGGCTGCATCCAAAACCGATATTAGTGCAGGATAGGGAATGCTCCCAACTCCCAACCTGTGCCCAGGAATTGTTTACAAGGGTGAAAGCTGGTTTCAGCCAAAACCATTCCACCAACTTTTCCAACTATCCTTAGCCTCAGGCAACGTGTGATTCATTGCCATAAACACAGCTGGTGACCCAGCAGCCATCTGATTCCTGCCATCCACTGTGTATGTTACAGTTCATCTATATACAAAGCTATACACAAAGGCCATATAAATCATTATTGTAGATATTATTATAGCTAAATTATTATTATTATAGATAATATATAGAAAATAAATATAGAAAATAAAACTGTTCCTTGCTAGTAACAGCCAGGTCCAACTACTGTTATAAAACAGTGACAGCAGCAGAAAAAAGTGAAGTGGGTTTTGGGCTTTTTGTTATGTGTGTGCCTTGGGGGAAGTGGGGATTTGTTTGTTTGTTTGTTTGCTTAAAGAAGTCTGTGTGTGACTTGAAGAGTTACTAACCAATAACTTTGACCTCTGGACTTGAGAAATTGGTAGAAACTGTTGAAAGAAAGAGAAGCAGGAGCCACCGTCCAACCCAATATCCTGTGGAGCAGCGTTCCTAGAGAAGGGGGAAGTCATGTCTGAGCAAACTACCAGAGTTGCTGCAAGGGTGATACACCTAAAGTGGCTTTGTTGAGTTTCAAAATAGCTTTGAACAAGATTCTTCCCGAACACTCCTAACAAACAAAGGCTGGTGTTAAGGAAAAGGGAGATCCTTTATAAAATTATATTTTTAAGGGTGAGGAAAGAAAAGGTAAATATAAAATACAGCTTTCACAGTGGAAGTTATGTTCCTATAGGGAACTTTTAAATGGTATAGAAAATGAGGCAGCTTACCACACACAAAAAAAAAAAAAAAAGCAAAGAGGTGCGAGGATATGGTGTGTCTCAGCCACAGGGATGCACAATGGAAGGTGAGGCTCAAGGCTGATCAGCCAGAGGATGTCAAGGGGACAAAAACCTTTTGCCATGAGGCAAAAAGCTTACCATCAGCAAGTAATGTTAATGAGGCTGGTAAAAGGCCCAGATAAGTTCTCTTATTATTTCTGCCATTCCTGAGGGTACAGCAGAAACAGTCAACGGGGACTGAGCAGATCATAGCCATGCTCCCAAATCAGTGACACTTTTTTGGGTAACTCTGAGAATACATCTGGAAAAAATAAAACAGTTATAAATCTGGCCACATAACTAATTTTAGTTTTGACTGTTGTCAAAATACAACACTTAAAAACATCAGTTGTAATGGAAATTTCTTTATAAGACCCACCTCTGCCCTTATTCATTAGCTATGTCACTGGATAGAATAAAATAATTTTTCATAGTTTTATTCTATTAAATTTATCTTGGGTAACGTGATTTTAATCTCTTCCCTGGTAACATCTACAACACATCACATGGTCTTATCTCCTTATCTCACAATATGCTTTTGATCCTACTTTTCCAGTCTCTGTTTCCTGCAGCAACCAATATTACTGCTCCTTCTGTAACATCACTACAAGAAGGGATGGATTTCGTATTTGCAGGAGACACAGCTTCCTAATGGAAAATGTTTTTCCCAGACACACTTAGATAAGCAAGATGCAGCACCCAGTCAGGCAGTTCTCTTCCATTTTAAATGATCTTCAGGCTAAGCAGATACACAAAAGGTTAGACATTAGGAAGAAATCCTTGAATTTGAGGGTGGTGAGACACTGGCACAGGTTTCCCAAGGAAGTTGTGGCTGCCCCCTCCCTGGAAGTGTTCAAGGCCAGGCTGGATGGGGCCTTGAGCAACCTGATCTAGTGGGAGGTGTCCCTGCCCATGCAGAGGGGTTGTAACTAGATGATCTTTAAGGTTCCGTCCAACCCAAACCATTCTATGACTCTGTGATTCTATGAAAAACACTAAACATAAGACCCAAGCAGAGAACTTTGGTTCCCTTATTATTTCTTAATTCTTCTGAAATTCTGAACTACGTTGCCAGGAATTGCCATTGCTCACATTTTAGCAGCAAATCAGATCAGCCCAAGCCTTGGATGATTTGCAGCTGTGTCCTCTTGGTTTTGCAAACAGCTGGATCCTTGTACCTTTGTATTTTGCAGGCTTAAACTGCGTCTAAGAAATATGCTTAATGCAAAGACTGCAGATCCCAGCAGAGATGTAAAGTGCCACCTGTGGCATTTACCCGTTTTATTTGCTTTAATCCCATATTACATGTTGCAAGGAGAGATGCATTAGTTATTCAAGATTCATTCTGGTATCAGAGGACATAGAAGTGTATCCAAATCACACTAGACTGGGAAAAAAAAAAAGAACGTTTTCCCTTAGCAAATCTGAAAACAAATGCATCTTTTGTTTTCTGTTGGAACGGGGTCCAAATCAGGCTAGTTTATGTTACATTCCTGGAGGGGTCATGCTGTTGCAGCATGTCATATATCAGATCTAGTCATGAACCCATGAAAACTAACTCTTGCCACAGGAGTTACAAGTATTTTCTGTATTCTAAGGGCTTATTTTTTTTTCCAGTTTTCTGATAAGTATTATCTGACAATGCCTGAAATCCAAAATCCTCCACTCACAGTGGGATGACACCAAGAGTGGAAGGCTGCATAAACCTCAGCAGCACAAAGACCTCTACTCCTACAGAACCAAATGCCATGTCCTGGCACCTGGCCTGGCTGCTGGGCAGCACTAATTGGCTAAATGTTGAATTTTGTCTTGCATGAACTCTGCACTGAGACCATTCAGCACAGGAGCACTGCCTCAGTAGCCATGCTCTCCAGTCTTCACTGTCACTGTTCCACTCAAGCTTAGGGGCACTTTAATCAGAATTTGCTTCCCATGCACTCCAGTTAGCTGTTAGGTTTTTGGCATCCCAAGAAAAACAGTCAGAAGGAGAGCAACCCTGCATGCAGCGGAAAGAGAAGTCAAACAGACATCATCCCCTAGTCTGCCCCTCTGAAAGAACCAATCTGGGATTACAGAATTACTGAGTGTAGCAGCAAGACATCAGATGTGTGTCAAGCAGAAGAAAAATCATCATCAAAATTTGACACGACAGATAAACACAGAAGACATTAACAACAGGCAGTTTTTTCATAGCCTGCTTAGATCCCTTGGATAAGAGCATGCACACGATTAACCAAAAATCCTAGCCAATAGCTGATGTTATTTCAGCATTTTTCAAATGCTTCAACTAAAACCTTGTCAAAATAAATGGTGGATTTGTGCTGTATGTGCTTATATGGCAAGGTTGATCCACACTGATACTATTACAGTGTTGTAAAGCATAAAATCCACTTAATGGCTTCTGCCAAACCATGAATCAGTTGCAAAATAATGACCTGAAGTATGTTCTTTTTTCCATTCTCTAATATTTCTTCACAGCACAACCCAAACAATTGCTCATAATTAAACTGATTGGAGGAGCAGACACTGGCAGGAAATGCACTGCTGGCACCAGTCCGATAGCACTTCATTGTACTGAATTTAGAACAATTACATCAGTTCCTTTCATTTTGCAGGAAAATTGGAGGGGGTTTGCTTTTTTATCTGTTGCTCTCTATGAGTAAAATCAATGTTTATCAAATCTCCTGAAGCAGATTCATATATTTTAAAGATGAGCATAAGAGCATCCCTCGGTACCCTGATGAGTTTGTCATCCTCTTTCACCCTCTTTATGGATGCTTTGTGTTATTAGTCATGATCCATCGGGGGTTTTTTCTAGGAAAGGATTAGTTGATCATCTTTTAATAATGGAAGGTCAGAAAACAAAACATACTATACAGCAAGAAAGCAAAGGTGACAAATAAAACTGATGTCTGCATTTAAAACTGCACAATGACTTACGAATTCTTAGAGAATCAAAGAATCACTTAGGTTGGAAAAGACCACTAACATCATCAAGTCCAACTGTTAACCTAGCACAGCCAAGTCTGCCACTAAACCATGTCCCTAAGCACAACATCTACATGTATTTTAATTACCTCCAGGCGTGGTGACTCAACCACTTCCCTGGGCAGCCTGTTCCAGAGCCCGACAACCCTTTCAGTGAAGAAATTTTTCCTAATATCCAATTTTCCTATTTTTCCTAATATCCCATCTAAACCTCCCCTGGCACAACTTTAGTTACTTGGGAGAAGAAACCAGCTCACTACAAGCTCCTTTCAGGTAGTTGTGTAAAAGTGGTAAGGGCTGCTTTCAGCCTCCTTTTCTCCAGGCTGAAAATCCCCAGTTCCCTCAGATGCTTCTGATAAGACTTGTTCTCCAGACCCTTCACCAGCTTCATTGCCCTCCTTTGGACACACTCCAACACCTCAATTCTTCCACATCTATGGAATAAGAGTCATGCATATGTATTATAAAGTAGAATAATACCCCACAGCACTCTAGGGAATCTAAAGCTACATTTTGCTCTTGAGCAGACAAGTCCTGTTGAAACAAAATTCAGAGACCATAGGGTATGCTGGTACCTGGAGAGAAAAACAGTCAAAAGGACTCTGCCTAAAGCCATGAAACTGTCCCTTCCATTTAACAGAAATTTTATGCTTTGGACTAGATTTAATTCCCAGTGTTTCTGGAAACTTTCCTACACAAATCTAAAAATGTTCATTTTTGTTAGGGGACCTACAGCTCCCAGCTCCGTACATAGATTGAAGCCATATTTAAGAGGTGCTTTAGCAGAACAAATTCTCTGGATTGCCTGGAGTGGAGTTTTCAGATCCCATAGATACTCTGAAAGAGCAGGTGGAGATTTTTCTTCATTCTGTAGTGAAAGTCCACTGGGCAGCTCAGAGAGAGAGAACGGGGTGGCCCAGCAGTGGTTTCTTGCTCTCAGAAGAACATGTGCAACCTTGGGCTTGTACAGGGACCAGTCACAATCTGGGAGTCAGTTACTCATGCATTCAATTAAAGTGCCTTTTCTCTCACACATGCCCAGAGATGTAGCACTTCCCATGAGTGGCTGTGAATAGATCTTTGAAGAGGTTCTCACAGAATGAATGTACCTCTGTTTCCCTGGAGTGCTGAATAGAGGGCAAACTTGGTTCAGAAATATAATCTATATTAGTATATTTCTAACAAGTGAGATCTGTGTATTCATCTCATTCCTTACCCATGCAGACCCCGAAACAAAATCCAGAGTGGTATTCTTTTGGAAAAAAAGAAAAGAAAAGGATTTTTAAAAAAAAGACTTTTGAATAGAGTACTGTGCAAGGAATAAGAAAGATACGATTTTTCAGCTTGTCTTCAGCATTCAGCAAATCACTTTGTCCTTCTCTTTCATAGTCTTCTCTATTTGTATTGACAGCACATTTGGAGCTGTAGCTGTGGCTGATGCCCTGGGTTCAGTAGCACTATAAATATCAAGTAGCATTTAGAATGTGATTTTCTATGTACTAAAGATGAGGTTATAAGTCACAGAATTGGAGAACTGTTGATGTTGGTGGGGGATGGTGGGAGATCATCCAACAACCCTGCTCAGAGGATGGTCAGTTTGAGCATGCTGCCCAGGAATATGTCCTGTCAGGTTTTTCATGTCTCTGAGGATAGGAACTCCACAGCTTGTCTAGACAACCTATTCTAATCTTCAGTCACCTTCACAGCAAAAAATTTCTTCTAAGTATTCCTCCTGTAATTCAACTTGTGCCCATTGTCTTTTCTCCTTCTGCAAGATACCAAGAGTCTGACTCCATCTTCTTTACTCACCCGATCAGGTAAACATCTCCCTCAGTCTCTCTTCTCATGTAAAATGCTCCAGTCCCTTCATAATTGTGGCTCTTTGCTGGGCTCCCTTGAAATTTTCCATGTCTTGAACTGCAGAGCCCAGGACTGGACACATGACCCTAGGTGTGGTTTTAGCAGTGCTGACCAGAAGTATCCCAGCCCTCAACCCACTGGCAATGCTTTTCTTCATGCAGCCCAGAATGCTGTTGATATTTTTTGCCACACGGGCACAATTGCTGGCTCATGGCTGACTTTGTTTTACCAGAAGCCCCAGGGCCTTTCCTGCAAAACTGCTTTCCAGCTGGATGGTCCCCAGCCTGTCCTGGTTCTTGGAGCTATTCTTCCCCAGGTGCAGGACTTTATACCTCCCTTTGGTGACCATCATGAAGTGCCTGCCTGCCATTTCTACAGCCTGTCATGATTCATCTGAGTGGCAGTACAGCCCTCTGGTGTAACAGTCAGTCCTCCCAGTGTTGCATCACCTGAAGAGCTGAAGAGCAAACCCCAGACGTTTTTTAACCAAATAAACATGATGTGGATGATAACACAGGAGCAGAAGTGCACTTCAACCTAACCTCCTGGTGGATCCTGATTGCACAGCCCTAAAGCTGCCACCTAGACTTTAAGATCACCATCAGGTCACTCATCAGAGGCACAGTGGGGCCATTTGTCTGGTTTGTGCTGCATCATGCCATTCTCAGTCATAAGACTAAATCGATTACATGGGAAAATGGAGGAGAAATAACAGCTGCTTGTTACAGACGTGCAAAGGCTCTGAGATACAAGTAAAATGTCAACGGTTTTTAATCAGGTTTTTTTCCATGTGGTGAACAATCTCCTTTTGCAGTTTATCTTTCTGAATAAGAAGGAGGGTGCCTACTTTCTATTTATATCTTTGCTGGGAAAGACTCAATGTTTTGGTTTTATTAGAACACTATTAAAACAGAAACATTCCAGAGCCCCAAACTGAAAGATAAATTCATATCCATGTTTGTGTTTCCCCCTGCCCTGTGTTCCCTTGCAGAAACACTTGTGTAGTGTAACTGCTCAGCTCATACATTTATACCTAGCACATCCACTGCCTTCTCCACCAGATAATCCTCTATCATAGATAAACATAATCCTCTATGAGTAAACATGGACATGTAGCTATTTTTAAAGTTAATCATAATTTAAGTTTCCAGGTAGCTCAGGATGTCTTTTCAGACAAGGAGGATTAAAGTTAGGTTCCTACACAGTCATAATTAAATGTTCTTGAAAGAGAGGGATGTTCTTTTCAGGTTGAGGATTTGATGAGGTTTAGAGAGTGCCAAAGCAGTTTCCTGACTTGCCATCAAATTTCCTGAATATTCTCAGCCAGATTGTTTAATCTGCTTCTCCATTTCCTAAAGTGGCATATTCCTTCTTCCCTTCTTTCTGTTCTCATCTCTCTTGGTTGTATAATGGTAGCAGAGGTTATAGATACTAGAACCAGGGACCAGCAGTGCCACAGTAAGCACAGGTTTGTATCTTGGATGGTTCTTACAGAGGCTGAACATTTCTACCCTGTAGACAATTTTGGTACACACTAACTTAAGCAAACACATCTTGTTTCTCTTTGGGCCACATTGTTCAGAGCAATTCTAACTTCACCAGGAGTTTTTCTGCTCTCCTGTCTCATCTGCTTTTTAATTTTAAACACCTCTTTGGAGCACAACTTCACATGTTGTCTCTGACATAAGAGAAAGTTTAGAAGTACACAGAATACTTATCCCTTTCTAAATAAACCACCTATTGGCCTCAGGAAAAAAAAAAATGGAAGAGGTATGTATGAACAGGAAGAATATCCTGAGGCAAACCATTGAAGATTAAAGTTTATCTGGGATCTTGACTCTTGCATTCTCACATTGCATTTCATTTCTCGGTTTCATTCAGCACAGGAAACAGAAGTATCAAATAGTTTTATAATTTTTCCACCCAGAACCATGGAATCCAAGAACAAGAAAACCAACCCACTATGAGCAAGAAATGCCATCTCTATTTTTCTAATCCTGCTAGTCAGCACTCTCGATACAGCCTTCAGTTTCACAAGAGAGGAAAAGTGCTGGCAGAATGCCGTAACCACTCACCAGGCCAGACAACAAAGAGTTAGAAGTTTGAGGAGAGAGTCACCCTTAGAAGTGCTGAAAACAGAATGTGTTTTGTTATATTCATGTTTATTGGAAGCATAGCATCACCAAAGCATTTCTGAGGCAAACCAAGACTAGCCAGGAAACTAGGACGTAGGCTATTTTTCATATTTCCAGTAAATTGCCCCCTTTTTTTTTAAAAAAAAAGTATAGAATTAACAGCAACTCAGGTGCTTTATACTGGTGCCTTACTGAGCTGTGTCAAGAAATACCCGGTCAAGAAATTCCCTGTTATCCAACCTGACACACTAGCTTGCCTCTTTACACCATTTTGCAACGTCCCTCTGAAAAAGACCCTTGTGATGTTATATTGGCTTGAATTGATTGTTACCTTGGATTGAGAAGATTGTTCATCTTCTCTTTTACTGCCAGAAGACAGTCCTGCCAAGGAACAGCTATTGCAAGATACAACATTAAATCTGGGACTCCTTGTTTTCTTTAAGCCAGTTTTCCCTCCTGAAAGACTAACTGAAAAAAAAAAAAAACAAAAAAACAACAAACCTTAAAAACCTTAACAGAAAACACAACTAAACACTGATTCTGAAAAACAGAAATTAACTTGATTTTGGCCATCTTTAATCAGGTCAGTCCCAAAATCCACCCTGCCCCCAACCCCAATGCTCAGAGCCAACAAAACAGTGCTACACTTTGCTGCTCACACTTTAATTGGCAAGTTCTCTGTTATTTCTACTTGAATTGCACCCTTATTTCAGACTTTAATTAGGAACTTTTGCTTTTTCTTTGTCGTCCATAGCAATGGCATTTTATCACTGTGATATAGTGTCCTTGGACAGGATCTGAACCAGGACAAAACCTTTTGTCTACAGACACATGGGTTTCAGCCTTATTTCTGCTATTCTAAGGGGTATGAGTAAATTATGCTATAATTTTCTCTGACATGCATTGTTAACTAGATCTCTCCAGCGATAGACACAGCTGCTTTGCTGGTCTGAGACTACACATGTGAGTTTACACAGTACAATTTACAGCAAAATTGTCTCCTTGAATGTTAATATCACAACAACAAAATTATGTCTTCTCCTCTTGGATTTTAATCAAACGGATTTTATCTCTAACTCTACCTTCCAAACGATGCACACATCCTTCTGTTTGATTGCAAATGATCTCAGTCTGGTAAACTCACACACAGGCACTTAATCACAAAAAAACCCCATCCCAAAACAGAACTCTCCAAAGCATCACTTGATGTTATCACAACTGGCCAAAATATTGCCTATCCACAGGTGCTTCTAAACTCCTTCAGTACTTTAACAATCATACCATAATTATTGCACAATTATGGGTTTTTTCAGAAGTTGTTTTTTTTGTTTTTTCTTTTTAATGGTCAAATGACATCACTGTGCCTGAACTCAAATTCCCTCAACATCATTTAAGTACTCAGTTGAAAATATTTACTTTTATTTAAGGACAGTTGAAGACTATATCTTATAACCTAGAGTTCAAAACATAGCATTCAGGACCAGAGCCTGACTACTAATATATTCAAGACACAAAATGAAAATACATTCCTGTATATAGCAGGACATAGAGAGACATAGGACAAGGAGAATATTCCTTAAGCTCTGCCATTTTGATTGAAAAACAGAACTGATAAAACTCCAGCTGATAATCTTTTTGGTTTTTAGGGGTTTTTTTGTTTGTTTTTTTTTTTTAAGTTTTCGTTGCTATTTAGGAAATTCCTCACTGATTGTCTACTTCTGCATGTTTCACTAGAAAAGAATAACATAAACAAGAGAAAAAGGTAATAAAACAAAGGAATGAGCTTGCATTATCTGCCTTGTCTTTTCTGCCGAAACTTGTTCGACTCAAATCATGGTTAATAAAAATCACAGGAAATTGTTCTCTACTTTCCAACTCAATTACATCTTCTACAAAAAGAGAAATGCTTGTCTTTTCCAAAGATAATTTTTACAGGCATTCATTCTAATTTTCAGCCATGTTCTAAGAGTAGAGGAAAAAGTTAAAATTTTGCATTGGGAGGAGAAATAAATACACTGCCAGCAGTCCTGCTGCACAAAAACATGGGGCTTTGTGAATAAACAAATATGACCAAACTAGAAATCTCTACCTCATGCAAAGTCCTGCACCTAAAGGAAGGTTAGAAAAGCAAAAACCATATCTCATGGGTCTGAGCCCCAGTAGGTTACTCCTACGAACTACTCACATGCTGCAGCAAGCAGCATAAATCCTGGTCCACTTCCCTGAGCCAGCAGGACACACAAAGCAAGGCCATGGTCCATTTTCACCTCCTGAGCTATGGATTCAATTCACATTTACACATGTGCACCTTCAGAAAAGGAAATCCAGCCCTTGGAAAGCCCCTGTGGCAGACACGACGAGGGGGTGCTCTGATTCCTGCCGATGAGGAAACACAAGAGCAGGTAACAGGCAATGCTGTCACTGATTGCTATTCAGTTGCAGACCTTGGGAGTTACTGGGGTAGTTCTTGCTATATACATCACGATAATTAATTGAAAGCCAGCCCTGAGCCTGATGAAGCCACCTGGCAGTAGAAAGAAGACAGGTGCACTACGTGCAGGGCTGTCCCAGCATCACCATGGTCTGACTGGGGGAAACGAAGCCTCTGGATGCTGGGCTGGGTGTGCCCAGCTTTGGCAGAAGTCTTGTTCTTGTGAAACTGGGCCACCAAGCAGCTGCCTGACACCCACCCCAGCACCAAATCTTCCCATGGACTGACCACTGACACATTTTGCTACCCTCTGCCACCAAGAGGGCAGTGTCCCCCTGTGCTGACCTCAAGGCATTGCTCCTGAAATGAGGGGAGAGGGTGGTGGCAGTAGCCTACAGCCTAACAAAGGACTTGGGCTAGATCTGACATTTTACTGGATGAGATCATGGCAACTTTTTTGGGAGAGTCATACACACATCAATGGAAACAGAATGGGAGCTTGGAGGGGAGGAGGAGTTCTCCTGCATGGAAATCTTTAAAGCTACTAAGAGTGCATTTGGGAGCTGAAGTTTCTATTGGCAATTAAGAAGAGCTTTTCCATCAGAGAGACCACATTAACATTCTTTTGTAACATTAAGAACAAAACCCTCCTCAAAAATCTTGAAAGATTTAATAAATCCTCATAAGCTTGGGTGGGGGAGAAAAAAAGAGGGAGCAGGGACCTCCTCCATCTCCCCCCCAGTTTGCATGCGGGTAACAGATTATTAAAGATTATTTGTTTGTTATTTCGTCTCCCAGGTAAACACAACGTGCATATAAAAAAGAAATCACACAGAGCAGTCTGTGTTGGCTAAGTGACCACACCAGACAACTTAGGAAGGCTTCCCAGCCTCTGAAAAGGCTCTTGTCAGGCTAATCATCTTCCTCAGCATCAGCAGGAACACTGAGCCATCGCCTCCTGACCGCTCCTCTCCTGATGCTGCCAGGGCTCCCAGGCCAGGAGGCAGCTGTGCCTGCCTGGGGACCATAACCAGGAGGTTCATCCTGAGTTCAGGAGCTGCAGCTCACAGCCCTCCTAGCCATCTGGCCACAGAAAGCGTCACTTTGGCTTTTGTTCCAGGGCCACGCACACAGGCTGGAAAATTCAGTTTGCTTGTTTTAACAGGAAATGCATCCGAGGTGGTGCAGAATGACTGAACCAAGAATTTGCAAACACACACCACAAGGAAAAAAGGGCAATAATGCATAGAAACAACAGACATTGCCAGCGTTTTGCCTTCCTTTTGAAAAAGGAGTTAGGCTTGCCTATTTTATTGGTGGTTTGTTTAGTGCATCTCATTGCATTTTTAGAGAAAACAAATAAATTTGCTTTAAAAATCTATGTCTATGCTTAGCCCTTGAGTTCCAATATAATAAAGTATGCCCCAGATTAATTGCTGACTGAAGGAAGAGCTATTCAAAGAAAGTTTTCAGCTATTATTCATAGAATCATAGAATTGGCTGGGTTGGAAGGGATCTCAGAGATCATCAAGTCCAACCCTTGATCCACTACCGCTGTGGTTACCAGCCCATGGCACTGAGTGCCACATCCAGTCTCCTTTTAAATATCTCCAGGGACGGAGAATCCACTACTTCCCTGGGCAGCCCATTCCAATGCCTGATCACCCTCTCGGTAAAGAAATTCTTTCTAATATCCAACCTAAACCTCCCCTGGCACAACTTAAGACCATGCCCTCTTGTCTTGCTTCATCCATCACACCCAGAACTGGACACTTACTTATTTTTATTTTTCTTAATTCCAGAAAGAGCTATTTATGCATGGCCACCCTCAATTGTGCTTATTAAGAATACCAACAGAGAAAAAAAAAACCCCAGCACCCGCATCAAAGTAATGAACACCTCACTTCTTTTGGGAAAACCCCTATTACCTTCCTCTGATCCATAGGAAGGAAGAGACACATGTCAATGCAGTATCCTTTTCAGTGACTTCAGGTTTTTAGTGGTTTTGAGTCTTGAGGATGTTCGTGGCCTGCCGGAGTCCCATGAAAGATGAGTTCATTTACACTGATGGCACCGAGTAAGATGAACAACTGAAGAATCCAAAGGAAACAGGATCCATAGGTGCCTTGCAGAGTTAGGTGTGACTGGGAGCAACACAGAGGTGAACAAACTTGCTTGTATCTGGGTTTGCTGCCAAAGGATCCTAGGAATGCTCAAAAGCTCCTAAAGTTTCTGAAAGCAGTGACTGGACTTTCCACCCATCTTTTATGGCATTTTCTGAATGTGACTAGAAATGCTGCTAAATGATACGATGGTCCATGCTTTGTATATCCCCAAAATACATTTTGAGCACCACAAGAGTGTGTAAGTGATAATAGCCAGCACCAGCAGACCTTGCAAACCATTCATGAAAATCCATTCCCATGTTACCCTAATAAACTCATTAGTTTGGGGCAGGATTCATCCTACCTAAATTCGCCATCTAAAGGTTAGTTGGCCAGGGCTGAGCTAATCTCAGTGGGATCCTCAGCATCAGCAGAAAGTAATGGACACCTCCCAAGAGGTGTGATGAATCACAGAAACACAGTGATGCTTTTTTCCAGAGCACCCTTCCAACAATGTTCACTTCAGGAACTTGTGAGCCAATATTAAAACCTTCTGAGCTTTGTGTTAAAACCTATCCAGGGCTCCACTGCAGATCTCTTTCTTCTGTTAAAACTGACCACTGTTCTATGCTATCTTTCCTAGCTTTCAACATGCTATTTACCCTCATGCAGACCTTTCTTCTGATCCCTTAAGTGCTTCTTTGAGAAGCTGATTTCTTTTGCAAAGCCATGTGGTCTATCTCACCCTTTGCCCAGGCTACCTGATCCTTTCAGAAGCTTCCAGGCAACTTTTAAAGCACAACTTCCCTCCAGAAGCTAAGCTAACCCTTCCATAGGGTATTTATTCCGCTTTCCACTAATACATAACAGTATTGCTTCTATCATTTTTTCAAGTTCAAACTGATCAGCGGTTTCCCAGAGCTTACCAGTATCTTTTATGAAAAAGTTTGCATATTTTATGACACTGGAATCCTCTCATATTCACATGAGACCTCAAGTGAACATGAGAGGACCGCAGGTAGCAGCTTAGCTACATAACCCTTCAGTTCCAGCAGCAGCCTTTGATGTACACTACTTACTCCTCATTACCTTGTTGTGTTAATTTGGCCTATAAAGTTTCAAATGGGTGTTGGCAAAAGCAAAACTATGCCCGCTCCTATGAGCAACAAATGGAGTTGTTACAAAGCAACAAAGTTACTCAATACTTGCAGTATTTACAAGCCTTTTCATTTTTTCATGCTCCTTTTGAACTGCCTTGTTTCCTGTCTTATACTTTGATCATAGGCTTTGATCATATTTATATAGAGAGATATTTAAAATATAAATATATTGCCTTGAAAAATAGCCTGGACAGTGCAACCTTTTCCAGAGCTCTCCAGTATTCTCCCAAGAAAATAACACTTGGAGGAGCCACGGATCAAGCCTTGAGAAGAGGAAAAAAAATAACAGTGTTTGGTATTTTTCTAAATGTTGGAGAGACCATGGTGACCCCTAGAAAAAGCTCCAAGTCAGCTTTTCCTGTCAGGACAGAGCTATCATCACTCTGGCTGCCTCTTCGCAGAGGAACAAAAAACACTGTAGATGCTGACAGCACCTGATTTATGGTTTGGGGTTCTTGCTCATATTCAATGATCTAAGTGCTAAGAACACATCTATTAACTTTCCCAATTATGATGATACCAGCCAAGTTATGCAATTTACCTTCACCCTGCTTTCCTTCAAATACTGAAAAGCAGTTTGAGCACCCAAAGCTGCAATTCATACTATTCAAACAATTTCAGTTCAGAAGAACTACTTAACTATGAAATTATAATTTCTCAAATGTTTTTAGCTGCAGGTCAAATACCACTTCATTAGCAACAGCCAAATTGTGAACAAGTCTTAACAGAAGGACTTTAATCTGCATTAAAAATACCTCAACAGTTATCAGCTGCCAAGCATTTTCATCCAAGTTACATGTTATTTAAGCTGCTGCTTCATCCATTATTTCTGAAGAACTGCCTATCCTCTGCAATGTTCCTCTTTTTTAACATATAAACTTTTTTTTTTGACATAGTAACCTACCTGCATTTAACCTGCCAAGATTATTTGGAGAAAAAGCAAGTAACCAAGCCAACCATATCTCCCCACCTCTGTGTCTGCAAATAGGTTATTCAAATTCAGAAGAGAACAATTTTTATTAGGAAAGCACCTTCACTTTGTTCTACAAAATTCTACTCACCTTTTATGAAGACAGAAACCTCCTAACATGACCACTCCCTACCATGGCCTGCACTTAAACATCTAGCTAAATACCACTAAACTAGGATGAGATCTGGTGCTGCCATACAGCCTAAGAACTGGGAAAACCTGGAAGCTGTTAGGACAGCTGTACTGAGATGCAGCAAACGAGCTAATGCTTATTTGCCATCCCCCTGCTTATTTACAGAACACTGCAGGAAGTACTCAGCCCTCTTGTCACATATTATGCCCAACACTTGTAGGCACTATATAGGGCCTCTCTCATCTGCAAATTGTGGGGCACAAATAGTCTGATGGCAGACATCAGCAGAGACAGCGATAGGTTCAAATGTTGCTGGGATGGCATAGCTGCTTTTAATCAGAGTTTATTTTTAATGCAGTAATTTCAAAATTAAGATTGCATATACCTGCATCCCTGTGCTTTTGTGAAGACGTGTTGCAGGCAAGGCCTCCATTAGTCATCTGTTATCTCAAGATGTAATTAAGAGGCTCTCAAAAGGCCTAAACTGAAGAGCTGTGGATGTCTAAGCCACAAGGCATCACTGGCTCTTCTAACGGTGCATTTTTTACTTACAAGTTTACTTACAATCTGCAGATTTCAGAATATTAGGTGGACACTTTCCCATTTTGAAGGCAGCATAACAGAAATGCAGAAAGCTGAAAATGACTGCAGAAATAAAGAATCCTAGAGCTGAGCCAGTTTCCCAAATGCTAGATATATATTACTCCCTAAACAATAAGGTTCTCACAGCCAAGGCTTTCCAACCCTTCTTCCCTCCCCATCACCTCTGCTCCCTCACTGCACAGGAGAATCATATAATCCACAGGTATACGAGTGGAGGTACTAAAAGGTTGACTCGTATTTTCATGTTACAGGAAAGCAATCACTGGATGAGTAGAAGCAACAGAGAGGTGAAAGAGCAGAGATTGATGCTGTAGTATTCAGCAAAAGTGTACCAATTCCCAAACAAGCTGCAGCAGGACTGTTTTCTGCCTGCTTCCCACAACCACTCACAGAGCTCTGTGTTGGAGGAAATTCTGGCACAAGTAGATTTTGACAGATTTAAGTATCTTTTGAGTATTATTTTGGTTTTCTGTTTCTTATAAACTGACTGTGTGAGTCAACTTATGAGTCTGCAGTAAGCTCTTGTGAAAACTCAGAAGATACTGTTTTAGTAATCCTGCCAATACACGTTAGCAGTGAATGCCAGTACCACCATTAGCTGCATGTAATCAACTGAGCTTCTGCTTTGCTTTCAGCATGCTCAGACCATCCATAACCCAGTATTCCCCTAAAACTCCTCTACTTAAGATATAGCTTTTGGGGAAATATGAACTGTGAGGTTTAGCCTCTGTGGTCTGCCATACTGGTGGAATTCTACCCGAGTCTTTTTAATACTGTCTAAGAGCATTTTAAGGGATTCTGCCACTACATACTGCAGCCTCTGCTCAGTGATTCTACAGCACTCCCATTTGAAGCTGTATCCTTTTGCACTGAAAGTCAAGTATTATTAATTCCTTTCAAAGAACCCATGAATGGCAAAAATATTTCACTGACCAAAAAAAAAAATCCATTCAATTCCTCTTTATATATTTCACACATGGTATATAAATGTCAGTTTAATATGGAGAAAACAATTGTCAACAAAATAATTACATATAATTTCATAAATGATGGGTGTGCAATTTAAGTGTTTTATTAAACAAATACAGTAGCTAACCAAAATCTGATTGCTGATAACGGGAAATTACATTAAAGCCTATGTTACTATGGTAATTATTGGTCATCTGAAATTATATATGCCCTAAAACATAATGCAGAAAATTATCTTCCTGTGAAATAAGAAATACAATAGAAATAAAGTTAAGGGACATGTTTATTTCAGAGCTTTCTGCAAGCAAAATTGCTTTGATACAAAATGAGTTCAATGATACAGTGCTACCATCCACTCAAGCAAAAGAAAACCTCACATTTACATGAATGCACTTTATATTGATATTCTTACAGAATAATAGTTCAGATATCCAGAAGGTGTCTGGCCTCATTGAAAGCAATGGCACAGAAATGCTGCAAGGTATTGGAGTATCATATTACTGGCAAGTGCTTAACTAACTCTGTGAGTTCTCTGAGGGATGCTGTATAAATAAGGGTATTGTGAATGTGGGTTTGTATTCCTTAGCAGTTTTGATGGACGTCCTTCAGTGTCTGTTTAGTTAGCTCAAAATGTGTAATTGTGTCTTTTGGCTTTTTAGTATTCTCTTTTTCTTTTTTAAAGAAAATAATGAGGTATCCTTTACTGTTAACTAATGACATAACAATAGGCCTATTTTATTCAGGTTGTAGAGACTTACTGTACATTCAGTACACTGTACATTCAGCAATTACTCTTAGTGTACTTTCTACACATTACTGTGTACAACTGTTAGTTTACATTAAAACTCTTCCCCTTTCTCACAGGATATGGCATAAACAAAATGAAATCTGACAAAAATTATACACATAAAATAAGAAGACAAATACACAGATAAGGCCATCTGCAGAATTAAAAATCCACCTCTTGTGATATTTCACAATAATTTCTACATAATATTTTACATCTTACGAACTTAAATACTTAATGCAAAAAGGAAAAGACCTTTGTGGAGCCAATCATATTATCTCTTCAAGGACTTATCCAATTTGCTGGCTAGTGGCCTTCTCTGGGGAGTTGGAATTTTAGAAGGCTTGGCTGATCCTGGCCGAGAACCTGCTCGGGGTGTCGGTCTGCTGGTAGCAGGAACAGTCTCTGACATATCTGAGCATACAGACTGGATTTCTGAAATGTCAAAGTCAGATGCATCACTGCCTCGGCGACTACTTGACCTGCTACCAGCCTTGCTTCCTGCTCGGCTTCCAGGTCTGCTTGGAGTTCTTCTGGTTTCTAGAAAGGGAAAAGATGCCCATCGGCATTAGAGATAAGGATGTAAAAGGTGTCCAGGTCTTGCCTTAGTCTTTGGCAACCCCCAAAATTCCTCATTGCACAAACTAAACTTTAGACCTCTGGAGGGCATGCTAGACAATCATCAAAGTTCCTCTTGATATCCATCAAGCACAAAACAATGACTCTTCTCCCACTAAAGAGAAGGAAATGTGAGATGAAATGCTGAGATAGCCATTTTGTCACTAGAGCATCTCATTAAAAATGCATTATCCTGGCAACTCTTCTTGACTTGCTAGACATGCATCATATATTCACTCACCCAGATCCCTTCTTTCCCCTGCCATTTTCTCAGCTATGAATTGCAAGAATTTAGTATCTGGCCTCTTCATGCATTAAAGATTTCCCAATACATGTACCGTGGAGACACAGATGAATATTTTTTAAACATGCACCACTCTTTTATTAAAAAAAAAATAATCAAAACCATGCAGATGAAAGTTGAAAGTTAACAAGGGCAGAGTACACATTCTCCCAAACAAAGGGCAGAGTATATGTGCTCTGAGCAAGCTGGCTAAAGTGAAATCCCACCCAGACAACAAGCCATGAAGAAAAACCACAACAAAGAATCCTAAACAGAAAAACATTATTGTGGTTTCCCATAATTTTCCAATTACTTATTGCATCTTTTTGATCTTCACAAATCTGCTTCACTCTATGTGTGAAGAACACCAAGTTGAAACTGAAATCTCAGGTGGCTCATTTTTCAAATCACCTATAACTTAAAATACACCTACTCTTTGAACAGGATTTTCCAGTACTGCTCAGTATGCTCTGCAGAGCTTAAGGTGTGAGTGAAAGCCAGCAGAGCTATCTTCTTACCATCTAGTCCTCTCCCTTACACAGAGCTGCTCTGAGGATCCTGGAAAAGCACAGCTTCACTGCTTGTATTTTCATATACTTTTTTAAAAATGTGTCTGGGATATTCCATTACTGACCTACAGCTGTTCTGTACCTGTCCTGTTGCAGAATCACAGAATGGTAGAAGTTGGAAGGTACCTCTGGAGATCACAGTCCAGCTCCCTCAGGTTCACCTAGAGTGACTGCATAGGATCACAACCAGGTGGATTCTGAATATCTCCAGAGGAGATTCCACAACCTCTCTGGACAGCCTGATCCAGTGTTCTGTCACCCTCACAGTAAAGAAGTTTTTCAGTTGGAACTTCCTCTGTTCCAGCTGGTGCCCGTTGCCCCTCATTCCTGTTGCTGGATACCACTGAAGGGAGTCTGACCCCGATCTCTTGACACTCATCCTTTAGCATGATGAGCTAAAGCATTTAACAATGCATGCATTTATAAGCACTGACAAGTTCCTCCTCTCAGCCTTCTCTTCTCCATGTTTAAGAGACACAGGTCTCTAAGCCTTTCCTTATAAGAGAGATGCTCCAGTCTCCTAGGCCATGTTTGTACCCTCCAATGGACTTTCTCCAATAGCTCCTTGTCTGTCTTGTACTGAGGAGCCCAGAAATGCAGGTTTTTTTCATAAGAAAAGAAATGGAAAAGGCAGAATTCATTGACCCCTTTGCTCCATCATAGTTGTGCACATCTTGAACACTGTGAAGAACAGAACCCTTTCTTTTTAAGTAAATGCTCCTTCCCTAGTTCCTGAGGTAGAGACACTGGAGATACCGTTGTCAAAAAGAGTGCAGTAAAAAATTTCCACACCCAGAGCTGAAACTGCTGTGCAACCATGTGAAAGACCTGATTATATGCACTCTTGGCAATACTAACACAGAGACAGCAGAACTTTCACTCCTTTCCATGTGTCTGACATGTCGCTTGCACCCTAACATGACTATAAGTATTCATGTGGAAAACAAAGCAAGCAGCAGGATCAAGCTCAAAATTCAAGACACTCACCTGCAAAATGAGCTCTAACTCTGGTAGCTGCTGTTGACAGGATGCCACTGTCATCCCCAGAGTGGAAACCCTTCCCTGATAGATATCCTGGCAGTCTAAGTTTACTTCCTTGAATTGGTGTTCCCTATACAACAAAAAAAAGAAAGATTTTTTTTTTTTTTCAATTCTCACTGCTGAAAATAAGGTGTGGTATCAGGTAGTACATAGCTTAGAATATGATTATCATACCATTCACTGTGAATCTGAAATACTGGTTTGAGTCCCTATGGGCATTTTCCATGATGTGAAGATTTGAACATTCCTTTAGCAGTTAGTATTAGAAGTAGCCCAAACGTAAAACTACAAATTAATCCCACTTCAACAGTCTGCTTGACAGTAACATTTTAGAATGTGTATCTCAATGCATAAGAAATAAGAAAAATGCTACCTTCTTATAATTAGTCAAGCACATAAGATTAGTTGATGGTACATGACTTAAATAAAGAGACGAGTAGTTGAGGTTTTATGCCTGCAGAACTAGACTTTCCACCACTCTGACTGTGGTTATAGGTGAACACATTTTGTTCAATTTTATAAATATTTTGATGGCAAACCCCACCAAATTTCAAAACTGCTTGATAGTAAAAAAGCAGAACAAAAAAATATAAGACCACTTTAAAACACTGTTGTTGTCAATATATTGACCCTGCACCTGTTTTTCCATTCCTAAAATGAAATAAATTTTAATTTACAGTCTGCCCCAAATGGAAAGATTTTTTTCAAAGCCACAAGAGTTAAATTCTCAAATCTCAAAATGCACATAACATACTAGATAGGATGTTTATGCAGATAAGAGGAAAACTACAGTATTCATATTCGTTTCATCAAAAAAAAAAAAAAAAAAAAGCTAATATTCAAAAAGAACAAACACTGTAGGGAAGAATGCAACATGTTGAGCAGCCTGGATTGTAGCATCATGTGTCCTGTGCCTTTGATCCTCATACAATGGGAGGGACACAATTAGGTACTAAAAACCAAAATCCAAGGAATGTGTTGGGAGTCAAAGAGACCTGAGCACTAGGCAGCGGCCTGGCAGCTGCCAGCTCAGCCCACTTCTGCAACATCTGAACAAAAAAGGATTGAAATGCTATAGGGCAGATGACCTGCTGATTCTGACAGGGATGATCACAACGTTAAACTCTCTTTAAAGCCAAGTACAAGTGCTTAACAACCAGCCAGCCCCACTTTGGGAAGCTCTGCTATGTAAGAGACTGCTCAGGAGGATAAGGAGAAATGGAACATCCACCATTACCCTTGCTGAAGCTGTTGCCCTTTGGGCAAGGCATTGGGATAGAATCACTGGGGTAAGAATAAAAAGACATCAAATTGTTCTTTAGTTTAGCCCTAACCCCAAATGCAGTCTACATATAAAATACATAACCACACTCTTGGCTAGAAAATGCTGCAGAATGCTGCAGAAATTCCCTGCAACCCCTTGTTCCATTTACAATCTTAAACCATGGTGGCTTACATAAAAGAAACTCACTGAAAATACTGACAGCTGAAAAAGCAGCTGAGAAATGAGTGCCCCCATTTGAAACGATACCTACCGCTCTCACCTCGTAATTCAATGAAAACACATTCCCAGTCTATAAACTCTTTAGAGTACCATCAATTAATCTTACAATTCAGTTACCAGCTAAAAGATGAAAGAAAATACAGAAATATATTAAACTGACAGCTGAATCAACTTTGTGCTATTGTTAATCATTCTAAGCAACAGCCCTGTGTGCTTCAAGTGCTTTATACACACACATGTTTGCAGCATGCACAAGTAATGCACCCACTTCCACAGAAGGAAAGAGTGAGAAGTTCATTATGCATCTTGGAGCACAGCCAGGCCGAGGTCACCTAAGCTTAGCACTCTAAGGCACCATTTGAGCAGCAATTGGCATCAAAGCTCAGGTATGTGAGAGGCAGATACAAGGAGATGGTAGCACAAGCTTCCCCTCACCGAGCCCGCTGTCTAACCCAGGGAAAGAATAACTCCCACAAATGTTAACTCAGTCTGCAGCCTGATCCAGCTGCAATCTTTTCACTGACTGCAGTGACATTAGAAGAGACACTTTGGCCCCAAGCCCATTCATATATTGGTCATACAGCTTGACTGTTGGCACAATCCTAATTGCTGTACTAGCAGTTTCTATGTAAGTCATGGGCTAGAAATAAGACCAAAGCTCGTTTCCTGTTAAGTCATTGAATAGCTATTTTATTAGAGCAACGATTGGTCACTACTCCTCTAACAAAACTTTCAGTTGTTGGAAAGATTTATATAACACAGTCTTTTGTATCATCTTCTTCACAGTAACTGGGTACTTCTTAATTTAGTGGTTTTGTACTGGAGATCATAATTTATTAAACTCATTCCTGCAGTTCATGAATATTACTCAAACACATTACATTGTGAACTCAAAATAAGCAATTTTAGGAAAGAAACCTGCAAGGTATATAAGCTGCTTTACTGGGGGACAAAAAAAAAAGAGTGCTTTTCCACATTTGCTCATCCTTCATTGCATACTGTTATGATTTATTAACCATTTGCACTTTATACATAAACTCACAGAGGCTGAATTTTCCTAAAAGTCAGAAACCACGGACGACTTGGGAAAAAAAAAATAAAAAGGAAAGAAATGATTCAACAAAGGTCTAAGATAAAGACAATGCATTAATATGTAAAGGACATGGCAGCTCTGAAGCACTGAAATTCTAGTGGCTGTTAGTGTAGTGACAGTTTTAGTGAAGGAAGGTCATTAGACTAGAATCTCTGTCCTTACTGTACCTCTGCAGATGACCCTTGATAGTCTGAGGATTCTGGTGGCTTAGGAGTTGACGTTTTGCTGTTTGTCAACCATGGCTTACCATAGTTGCGTGTTAAATGATGGGGTGTCTGTATGCGAAACAATGGTAAATCAAAATATGAAGGACAGTAGATGGAAAACAATGTCATGGAGAAGGATACCAAGGCTTTCACAGGGAGACCAAATATCACAGTACAAATGAAAGCTAAAAAGAAAGAGTTGATGAAAAATGTTCTGAAACAAAGTGATGGCAGAGCTTATTTTTTAAGCGGAAAGGTTCATAGCTCTTTCAGAGTAGTTCCCAATTACCAGTCAGCTCACGCTGCACCTTAAAGAATTCCTCCATTCCCATGTTGCAAACAGAGAGTAGAGGAAATACACTGAAGACTTCTCAGATCTTCCCCAAAGTACAAAAAAATTGAAATACTTCTTCCCTGTGAGGTAGGAAAAGCTCTAATATTGTTGGGGCAAGAAAAATAAATTAAAATCTATACCCTCTATACCCCATTTGTTAAACAGTACAGCTTTGTGTATCTCTCCTTACCTTCGGTGTACTTGTAGCAACTGCTTGTGGAGCAGCTGCCTGGCCAGCTTGACTTGACAGAGAAGTAGATCTGTTGGGAGAAGCACCCCTTGAAGAGGGTCGTGACCTACGGCCCCTTGGTCGGAAAGCTGCCATGCTCTGGCTGGCACCATCTGCCAAAATGAACTTTTCACGTAGCTCCACATTTGTCCTCCCTTTAGCTGCAGCAAAGAAAGTTGTTCGTTTACTCAGTTATGAAAATTGTCACAAGGCTGTTTACTGTCATTTTTGCCATGCCAACTCCAACACATTTTAACAATAAATTAAATGCATCACTTTGTAATGCATTTACTTTGGACACAAAAGAGTTATGTGCAGAACTCGCTTATTCTAATACTTTATGCCAGCAGGAATGAACCACTGTCAAAGGAAGTCAGCGTGATAATGGAATGCTCGACGTACTAAATCATTGTTAATCAGTCAACTATTAATACAGAGACACAACCTGATGAGCAGTTTTGCTAACTCTACAGCTACTCATAATAAATAATACTTGCTAGAATGTTCCAAGAAGAAATTTCTAAGTACAAATTACAGGAAAGCAGCAAATATATTTATTAAAAACTATGAAGTTACGTAGTTTGGCAACATGCAGTGATGAACATAAAATCCAAACTATAATGAGGTAATTGGTGGCTAAGCACTCACACACAAACACACATATGAGAGAATGTTCTGCAAGAATAGATGCAAGACATGTTAGCTTTTAACTGTGTCAGTGTGAATGACAATTGGTTTTGAAACACTCTTCAAGCGTGTAAAAAAAAAATAAATTAGCTTGCAAAGCACCAGCCCATGTGGGAACACATGAAGCTAAATGTGATGGGTGAAGCATATTGTTAAAAGTATCTATATAAGAAAGTGGGAAGGAAATGAAGAGAGAGAAGAGGAGGAGGAGCAGACAAAGAGAGGGGTTTGCCAACCTATAGTAGGCTGAGTGGTAATTGAAGAGTTTGATTCCGAACGTAACATTTTACTCCCGTGATGATGAACTAGAAAAAATGACACAGGACATGGGTCACATTAAAGAAAATCGTTAGCAGGAGAAGAAATCAAGTACAGCAGCTGCATATGCAAGAGACTCAGAGCACCAGGCCAAAAGACAGGACTCAGAGCAAAAGCTGTTACAAAGTGCTCTGAGATGAGTTCTTAAAGGTCTCCCAGGCAAGAAGGAAACAGCGCTTGGACAGACTCAGCTGCAGTCCCAAGTTTACTTGTGTAACGGTATTTATCTGCTGACATAAAGAAGTAATATAAACTAAAATGATTTTATATAACTAGGTCAAATACTTTTAGAGCTGTTTATGACACCAGTTCTTTGAAATGTGATTTATCTGAACACCTGAGTAGTCCTTGGTGGAAATGCAGATTTGGTAGGTGAAATACTTAAGGAAAAGTCTCAACCAGCCCCAGTAACATCCACAACTACTTTGCATCACTGACATCAACAAGACTGTGGTCAGGTACCAATGTACAACTTTCAATGGCTACATGATTATATGGAGATACAAATTCCTTTAGACCCACTGTGCTGACTTAATCATCTGCTCATGTGTTTCCCACAAATAAAATAAAATAAAAATTTAAAAAGAACTATAGAGATACCTAGAACACAAGGTTTATTAAAGACAAGAGGATAAAGCCCCAAAGGATTCTGAATCTGAGAACAGTAATAAGGAATTCCAATAAATTAATTAGATAACATATTAAATATTGCATCTCTCAATGTAAACCCAACAGGAATTGCAACAGTCGACTCAACAGTAGACCAGAGAAAAATGTTCTGGATACTGAATACTGGATGTTGAAACTAGCCAAGTTAACCCTTCGGTGATGTCATCACAGGGTTTTGGCAGCTTTTTAATGATACTGGGATAAGAAGTATTCTGAGTACCTTTTAAACCAGTAAACAAAGGTTTCTAGGCCTTAGGGGCACACTGTCACCCCTTATGAGGTTTTGAGGTGCCTTCTTTTTGGATTTAACCTCCTTGACTCAGGGTGACAGCTGCTACAAGCTCTCCACTCTCTCAAGGTCTGTATCAAAATGTTTAGAACCTCTGGTCCCAAAGTAGAAGATGCATGAGATAGCTGACACTGGAGCAGGGTCTACAGGACAGTTGACTGCTCTGCCTTCACTACTTCAAATTGCCACTACTGAACTCCTCTGTGGTGTTCCTGCACTATTACCATACTGATTATGATTCTACAGAACACCTGAGAGTAAGCTTAATGTTGCTAGTTAACAGGATGGAATTACCTCGTTACAGAATGTCAGCTCACAGTCATTATTACACCTCCTACAATGCTATTACTCTGCCTATTATTTGACTCCTATCTCTCCAGCTTGCTTCACAAATGGCTTCTTTTCTGCCTCCACCTGTTTTTCTAAGAATGATGCAGTTGATACAGTGTCCTGGACAGCACAGTGACAGAGCACATTCTGCTTCCCCAGCAGAGCACCAAGTCTTCATGACCAGAGAGTTTTCCACTTCCTTTGTACAAGGCTCAAGGCTCTGCAAAGCAGTTCTGGGGAGGATGCCAATGAAAAGCTACAAAAGGCAGAGCAACCACTGGCCAGGGAAGGTTTTTGTGTTGTGGCTGTTGGTCTTTAACTCAATTGTCTTGTTTCGATTCAGTGTCTTAAAACTTCTAAGAAGGTTTTATTGGACATTTCTTTGTGCTATGTCTGCCAAGTCATAGAAGTAACTTAAATGCCATAAACTCTATCTGGGAGAAGTTCAATTCTTAATTACACCATTCTAATGCTGGAAGAAATGCACAGAAGACGCCACAGTTATTCTAGACAAATATCAGTGCAAGTGAAGAGATCTTAACTATGGGTTTTAAGTTTATAAAAATCGATCATTACATGACATTTAGTGAGATGATTTTTACAGAACTGGCATTTTATACAATGCTGTTTCTCTCTTGAGAATGAATGACTCTTGAGACAATGAACAGTGACTGTATCCAAATAATTATCTGCATGTGCATTCTAACAGTTGTGTTACATACCCCTGCAAGGATCATTTTTCACTAAGAACTCGTCAAGTGCCATCCAGCCACCTCCAACACGAACCATGACTGTACTCCTTAGGATACGAACAAGGCGCAGTTGTTGAGAGTCACCAAACTGCAATAAAAATTAAACAACGGTTCTGAGGTTCTCATTCATTCAGCTGCAGTTCAATGCTGACAGGTTAAAAATTAGAAACTGAAAAAGGTTTATTTAGATATTTAATTATTAGTAATTAAAAATCATATTTATTTATGCAGATTATTAAAGCTGTTAAGATTTCAAATCAGATGCTGCTGCATTAATCCACAGGAGATGGTAGGATGGTAACAAAGAATCTCAAGTTTAATTTTATGCTTGATTCTCATACGTCTGAGCTCATAAAGGAAGCAAAATTAGTAATACATTATTTAATAGGTTACAGTCTGAGTTTGTGCATATTAATGAAGACCTATCTGTGATATTAAGGCAGCATCACTTAAAGTGACCAGTATGGGAGCTGAAAAATCCATACACTACAAGTGTCGCACAGTTAATATCACCTGATTCATTTGGGTATCGCGACGTGCATGTTGGGAAAGAAACACTGAAGAAGCAATAAATGACTGGCAATTGTCATTATTGTCCTTTGTTATAAACTTTGACACTCTGTCTACACATTGAGGTTCTTTTCAAAGTTCAGAGATGCACAAAAACCTGCCTCATACTAACTACTCTAAGGCCGTTCTTCCTTTGGGCTGATGGCCAGGCCTAATACATATTTTGCTCTTGAAACCTGTAAAACAAAACCTGTACGCAGTACCTCAGTTCAAATCCAAATGAAATAAACCACAACCAGAGCGTTGACCCCACGATCTCATGAAAACTAACCAGAAGAATTCAGTACTTTTTAGCCAATTTCACTAAAACATTTGTTTTTTATATCAGATCATCAGGCCAAGTGTAATGCTCTGACACACAAACATGCAGAGCACCCATGGAAACCAACAGGAGTCAAATACACTTCTCTGGGACAATCTTTGACCCTTAGAGAAGGCTGGCCATAGTTCAACTGTACCTACTTGCTCCACTGAGGAGACAGAAATGTTTTATATGCAAACCACACAAACATGCTCCCTACGGTTAAATTACGTTAGTTGTTTGGTACTACTTAAGCCAAGAAGAGGGAATAAGTTCAAAGAAATATTACTTTTAGGAACCAAACAAAAGCAAAGCTTGCCATTTAATTCAATAATATATAGGGTTTTTTATAAATAAGACCATTCACATGAGCATTATTTGTAAAGGCTTTTTAATAATGTATTCCATATCCTCTGAACAAAGAAACATTTTACATATGTAGATCAAAGTTAAAAAGAAAAATGGCATCCAAATTGATGCCATTTTTTCTTTTATTTACTTGTTTCTAAGGAGTGTTTTTTCTAGAGGTTCTAAACATCCTATCTTTTTTCTTTTCTTTATTTTTCTCCTATCCCTTCAGTTAGACTCCATCAGGCAACTATACCAAGGGTCCAGTATGCTTTGGAAACTGTCTAGGCTGTGGTTAATTCAGACAGTGGGGTTTCTGGAGGTAGCTATCAAGCCATTTTCCCTAGAGATAATTTAGTCCATTTCATTCATATAATAGTCTAGGTACCAACTTTCCTAGAACAACATTTACTGTTGTTTCAAATAATCTGAGGTAAAAACACTGGAATAAAAACATAAAGGAAGCCTAGTTTAAGCTACAAAAAGGCTCATTCTTGGTAACAGCCATACAACATCACTGTCACTTGGGAAGCCTCAGCCAACTGGCTTTTAGTGCTTTTTACTATGATGCTATTATGCAGCAGTTAAGAGTTGGATGCTTTCAAAAACCTCTTTATTTTTCCCAGATCTGAGAGCACAGATGACAGATAAAGAGGATTAACATAATTTAAATTAGTCTTTTTTGAAACAGATATGTGTGGAAATCATTTTAAATTATTATTTAGATATATTGCTTGAGGCATGTGGTAAAATTATTCACCAGTCTCCATGTTTTTTTCTCTACTTCAACAGGCTTTGCCAGTAAGTAAGAACAGAAGTACATTTTCTGCATCTCTGGATTTAAAATGGCTAATGCTAAACACTAGCATACTCAGAATGGTTTGTAGATATTATTGCCTTTATAAGAGCATAAGTAACACAGTAATGATATCCAGTTTGTGTAAACAACTTCCATTCTCACCAGGGACTCAAGACTTATCCCTTCAGAGGAAACCACGTGTCAGTATGAACCCACAGGAGTTAAATGAGCACTGCTCAGCGTTTCCTCCTCCCAACACTCAACACTGCCACCTGACTCACTGATGACCCAAATGACACAAAATATTCTTAAAGGCCATGTAGGATGGGTCCTGGAGCAACCTGGTCTAGTGGAAAGTGTCCCTGCCCACGCAGGGGGATTGGACCTAGGAGATCTTTGAGGTCATCCTATGATTCTACAATAAACACAGCTGCAATACGTTATAGACTTGCCATAAGTCTTTAAAAAACACTTGGAGCAAGGGAATAGTCCTAAACTGGAAAAACAAGCTTATTCTACCTGTTTCCAAAATATGTATCTAATGAGTCACTGTGTTAGTACATAAAATACCAACAATCAGGCTCTCAATCAGTATGCTTGACTGCGTATGGTTTATTTTTTTTCCTCACAATGAAAGTAATTTTTGCCTAATTTGCAGTAAGTGATATGACCCTGGGATCTGTTTACTGTGATTAGCCTTTAATCTAATAGCCCTAAAAACACAACACAGAATTTTGAAGGATTCTGCTAAAAAATTTATAAAATAAGAGTAGTTTTAAAATTGCAGTTTAAATGCTCGTGAGTTTTTACTATTGGAATTGCTGCTGACTATTATCTGGTTCCTTTAAAAGTAATCTCTTTTATGAGGAAAATGGTAAAAAAAAAAAGCAAGTGAGAGACCAAAGAGAAAGAATCCTGAGACAAGGAATGCTCCATAGCACTTAAAGAAATACCACAGCTGACCAGCAATGAATTAGCTAATGAATTAGCTGAAGATGGAAGGGTGGCAAGAAGACTGATCACTGCAAGCTTAAATCACTATGCGTTAGAAAATAAGGGTAAAACAAAGAGAAAAAAAAGGAAAAAAAGAAAAGAAAAAAAAGAAACTTCATAACACATTCCACTGGTTTATACCTGATTTCCCAGGAAGAACTGATAAGAAATGAAAAATGGAAGAAAGACACGATTAGTTTACAGGAAATTCTCTATATGACTCTAGAACACATGCAAACTATCACAGTAGACAATCTAAATAAAGTATCTACTTCAGAGATGAGCAGGTAGCTAGCCATCCAGAGACTGAATATTGGAAAATATTCCAGGCTTTTGTTTCCTTCCCATTGCTGTTTCTGTGGTCTTAATAATATACAAGTGTTTAGTAATCTCTCTTAGCCAAATACTGCATATTTCATCTGAAATTTTTCTGGTTATTGAATCTAGGGGTAGAAGATCTTTCTCTCCAATGTGATATTTATTCTTCTGTCATCTAAGCTCGCTCTGTACATATCTAATATACTTCTTGTACTTCTTCAGAAGAACAGTGTGCTCTGATAAAATGACAAGGGAGGATAAATATGATTGAATACACTCTGGTAAAAGATTTCTGAAGTACAACACAATATCACAGGAAAACATCACCAGTTTTATGACCTAACAGAAAATCAGCCACAGTTTCAACATTTTGGGTATCCAGGAAAAAAGATTGACTTTTAAGGAGCTGTTTTGTGTATGTATGCATGCTTTTAAAAATGCCTGTACCTTGGAAACAGTTTCAGCAAAAATAAATACAAGCAGCAGAATTTTTTCATATTTTTAGCCTGTAAGTTCTAACTAGAAAAAAACAAAACAAACAAAAAAACCAACAAAAACCTATACAAGTTAGACAAGTTTAAAGAAAGCATATAATTGTCATACAAAATTCCTGTAAATTAATATATATATAGCCTAATTCCTTGCATAAACATGTCATATGAAGAATCTTCAACTGAAAGAACTAAGATCCTTAGAAGACTTACCCTGTACTTGTTATCCCCAATTTGTTCCACTTGAAACCGTTTTGCACATTTACATTTAGCTACCTGCCTTGTAACCTGCAAAAAACCACAACTGGATTATTATTTTACTGCTTATATCACATTTCTAAAAAATTCTGTAACTGGTAAACTTCAACTTATACAGGAGTGAAAATAAAAATTAATTTAAAATTAAAGAATGTGACCCTAATAGAACAGAGTGCAATATAAGAAAGTGGAGAATGTACCTCATCTTCAATTTTGTCAGCATCTGTAAGAGGCTTGTATGCATCCTTGTTTGGATGCAGAGCTGCTACAAATTCATAATAGTCAATGTATCCATCACCATCTCTATCAAAAATGTCTGCAACAGCACTCATTTCAAGTCGGCTTGTTGGAAATTCTGAAAGACAAACACAAATATTAAAAGGTTTTTAGATAAAAGGTGACAGACGATGATTATTAAAAACCAAGGATATTCCAAAGAGTGAAGGAGTAACCTGAAAAAGCGATCTGGATCTCCAATTCTACCTACATACCAGGTTAAAACAAGTGTCCTTGAAGACAGAAGGCTTGAAGACAGACACAGAATCAAGGGCACAGATTAAACTGTAAAATATAAGTATTTTTTTAACATTTTGACTTTTCAAGTGCTTAAAATACCACAGGTTAACAACATAAATTCTTAGTGAGGAAAGGTCAAGCAAGAATTTCACTACTAATTAAATTTAGAATAAAAGGCCTTTCCACTGCAGAAACATGCACGGTGCTTCACTAAATCTTTCTTTAGATGAAGTTTACAGCAGCAGAATATTAACCCACACAGAGACTCTCTACAAAATGGTCAAAGAAAGTTTCAGTATCGTGAACCGAGACTAAATAAAGAGTATTTAGCAGTTATAATAAATTGAGAGCAACTGAGTTAAATGAGTAAGCTGTTTAGCCTCTTGGGGGTATCAGGGTTTTTTTATGTCAGTTCATGCAAAACAGTGATTTCCATGTTTAGTGACTATATGATTGCACTTCCTAAAGCAGGAGGGGAAATATATACACTAGAATATTCTCCTACTGAATAACTTTTAACATGAGATTCTAACAGCAGACCAATTCTGAATCTTCACTGCTCAAAGCAAAAGTCTGTGATTTGAAGATAAAGAATTATTTTAAGTAGTAGGCCCTTATCTGTTATGAGTCAGTTGCTGAACAGAAATGCAAACCACCATAGCCATGGTGTAGAGGATTCACATTACCATCAACTGTGCATATCAGTCCAACAGGAAAGCTAGGAAAAGTACCTTCCAAGTCTGCTTGACATTTTGATGCTCATTATACAAGCATTTGAACTTGGTCATGGTTTATGGAAACACTGGTTTCCAAAATTGCATGTTTTCTTCTATACTTGAAGCTATTCCATTAAGATTTTCCTTAAAAAACACATGGTCATATGAACTGATTTTGAAAATATTATCTATAGATTTTAAAGGATATGTTTACTATTCTGTCTAAAAATGAGAAGTAATTGAAGTAGCTGGTGTACCAGGGAAATGGCAATCCGAGCCCAGTGAACTATTAATTAGCCAGTAATATAAATGTGACATTTGTAATCTGATTCACAATGTAAAAGAACTAGAGAGAGTTTCTAAAATTTAGAAATGTTTTCAAGTAAAATAATTACAGTTGGAATTAACCATAATTAATAACTTCAAAAGGGAAATCTGTGATGTTCAAGCACAATAAACGGCATTGGGTACGCTATTTAGACAATAAGACTTCATGAAATGTTTGTTCCAAGGTCAACATTAAGTTTATAATAAAAACTTACTTGAAGAAAGAATTCCATCAATAAATTCCTGTCTTGTTATCTTTCCATCCTGATCTTTATCAATCCTCCTAAAGAAGTCCATCACACGAGATTTCTTATGGTTCATCCATCGCATGTATTTTTTCCTCCAAATATCAAAATCAAAGTTGGCGAATTCTCTCAGCTTAATTAAAAAGAAAAAAAAACAGAGAGAACTTTTTTCAGTTGAAATCAATTAATCAATTCAGTTGAAATCAATGAGAGAGATATCATCTGCATTTTTTTGAGTAACTGGTTGTTTGAGGACCTATATAAACATTTTAAATGGCAACTCTCCTCACATTTAAAATTTGAATGACAGCTTCTGAAGCACATTAATGCTCATTTATCACAGTGTTATCAGTTAGCTGTATCATACAATATTACACATCAAATATGGAGTTTATTTACAGCCTTTAGTCCAGGGTAAATGTAAAATGTATGTGTGTTATGTACAGTCCTTTTCTGACCTCTTCAAGTCTGTCCAAAGCATCATTAAGTTTTCTTCTTCTTTCCAAGGCCAGAAGCCAGACTTGCTGCCATTTGCTAACTAAAAGGTTTACCCGTGGATTCTTAGTTTCGATTTGTGCCTGAGCTGCTGATGGATACATGCCTGGTGTTGGGGAACGCTTTCCTGTTAAAACATGATAAAATGTGTAAGTCTCACACAGTTCAAACAAAACAAACACTCATATGAAGGGCATTAGACCTTTCTAAAACTACTCCTTCCTGTCCCAAATAATGAGAACATACCCTGATATTATTCCACTTAAATTTTTTGTGTGTTGGGTTTTGGTTGTTGTTTTTTGGGGTTTTTTGCCATTGCTGGGGAAGAACAACCCAGTGGTGAAAACATCTTTTGCCAGAAGCAGCTAGCAGTGGCTGCACTGGTGAAGCTGCAGAGGTTAAATACAATCTTTGCAACTGTTTGAGTGTTGCAAACAAAGCTGATTTTAGAAGCAGGTTCCATGTATAAGTATGTATAAAGTACAATGGGTGAGTATAGCTAGAAATACAGAAAGCAATTTCCTCACTTGATGAATCAGTTTCTATTCATCTTCACTGAACACATCTTCTAATTGGATGCATATAATTTCATAGAAAGTAAGAGCAAAATTTTATCTCTACTTCTTTATGTAAAAGAATGTGCACTTTCAGATAATGGTAGATTTCAAAGACTGCATATGCACTTGGAATTTGCACAGCAACTGGCTGCACACTTCAAAAACAGGTATTCAAGAAGTCTAGGACAAAATTTAAAAATACAAGACTGCTATGAGAAATTTGCTTGCAATGAGAAATAAGAGGTAATTAAAAAAATCAGCTAAGAGAATTTTACTCTGTTTCACTAGAAGTTAATCAAATCTATTAGTTATCTTTATAGATAGAGAAGGTTGTGTGTGACCTGCCCCCAGATGCTTCACTACTTACTTCCTGCTCTCCCCTTATCAAGAACAGGAATATGAGATTGTACTGGAGTGGGTTCAAGTGCCTTTCTTTTATAGGTCTTTGTAACTTTGTCCACATCAGGTTGTTTTCTGGTCATTTCCTCCATGAATGTCTGTAATCAGATAGAAGTGGTTTTAATTAACAATACACGAAAGTCACTGCAGGAATGAAAAACATACAATAGCAAAACACCAAAGTTACAAGAATTGCACAGAAAGACTTTTGTAATGCCAGACGACATAAAGATGACACAGATAAGGATTTTGTAGGTAAGAAAAACTTTCACAACCACTATAGCCTGGCTATTAAAGGAAGGCTAAATATGAAGAATATTCTGTCAAACTCCCTTAATAGCCATGTATGGTGAGGTGATGTACAAAAGAATTTCGACTCCGAGCACTCAGGTATTCCTTGCTATCCAGACTGCAGTTCACAGAAGTGAATCATAGAATCATAGAATGGGCTGGGTTGGAAGGGACCTCAGAGATCATTGAGTCCAACCCTTGATCAACTACCACTGCAGTCACTAGACCATGGCACTGAGTGCCACATCCAGTCTCTTTTTAAATGTCTCCAGGGACGAAGAGTCCACTACCTCCCCTGGCAGCCCGTTCCAATGTCTGTGAGACATCTCTCATGTGTAAACTGGGGCAAGCCTACCAGTGTTCAGTGCACCAGCAATTCCCCCTGGCACTTCATAAATGCATTTTAAAAAAAGCAGCCACAGAATAAAGCCATACTGCAACAGATGTTCTAAGGCAGCAGCACTGTCATGCAGGTTTTCTTTTACTACTACTACCACTATTATTATTTTTATTACCATCCTTGTTCCTATGGGTAGTTGTAGGCTTGCTTTTACAGCAATGCTTCACTAAATTTTTGTTTGGTTGTTTTTTTTACCTGTGCTGCACAACTACAAGCACATCATACACATACATAACACAAAATGGAGTATGTGAAAAAGGACTCCATTATCAGTATTAAAAATAACTAAGGAGATACACACTTGATTGCAAAGCCTAGCTGAGGTGTCAACAGCATTTATAGGAATGTGCAGGACACAAGTCATTTAACATGACTTACCTGATGTTCAGCTATAAGTGCTTTAACCTCCTCAATCTCCTGAGGGATAACCTCTTTATCTTTTTCACTAAGAGTAGTCTCTGCCCACTGCAACCAGGACAGCAAGGCTTCCAGCAACTCCTGGTTAGCAATAAGTCCAGCCAGAGCTCCTGACAGTCTCTGTTGATGTTGTTTAGCCCATGCTAAGACCTTGATAAAAGAACCAATGCATGAATAAATGCACATCTGAAATTCTTTTAAATGCATTTAAAATTGATCTGCTAACTAAAACAAGACCTTCCTCCCAGGCCTACTGATGTTTGATTATCCAAGGTACTGGACGTAGTAGCTCATCACTAAGGGTGCTAGGTAACTAAAACTCCCAGGTCATCATCACATTTTTTAACATAGATATTCAGGATTAAGTGCAATAATTAGCACATTCAAGCAGTATATCAATAATTTTACCAAACAATATGTATAAATTAATGACTCACACAGGATTTGGTGTCTGCCTTCCTCCTGGGCACTGCTGAAGTCATACTTTGCTAAAAACAGTATTTTGGCTTTCTTTGAATTTAATATACAGAAAAATTTCCATCTTAACATCTGAGAGTGTGGCACAACCTCCAAGACCTACTTATAGCCACTTAACTCATTTGGAAATCTTCTACATTGGAATACATTCAACTGAAATCCTCCCTAATGTAATTAGAGAAACGCTTCCAGTTGACCCTGTATTTCCTTTGTAACTTTTCAGTTTCTCCGCAGAAACTATTGGCTTTCTCCACATGAAAAATGTCAGGATGTATTTCCTTTAATACATACAAACAAAGAAGCTTGACCATCTGCTTTAGTTCTTAAAGCCTTGTACATTTTAAAATAAAACCTAGGGAAGAATGGCATTCCCATCCATCATGGTGGATATTTTAAATGTTTAGTTCTCAACAGCTGGATTATTTTCTCCCAGTGTAACCCCCATCTTAGCTGTCAGCTCTGTTCCAATCAAAGGTGGGTTCTTGCAATGAAGATGGCTTTACATATACTGACCTCTTCAAACCTTGCTCTGATGATTGTTATCCAGTGCTTAATGGTAGTGATGGAGTCTGGGTGGCAGATAGCTAGGATAGCTTCTCCCATCCCTGTTGCTTTATTCAGTTCTGCCTTTTTCTCTTCCAGTTTCTTCATAAATTCCTAAACCAGAGATGACAATTTTGATTAGATGTTGACACAATCTGCAAGAGACATCTGAGTGCAGTTTGGAAGGTCACAAGTCTCTTGATCACTCAAAGAGATTCTATTTGCAAGAGGTAAGTTTAATTTGTCAGAGAAAAGTTACATTTGTTTAAAAAGCCTGTTCCATATTAAGTTCTAAATGAAGCTTTAGAATCTTTACTCCAGCCTGCCACTCCTTAAAATCCCACTATACTGTAAATACTTGAAAGACACATGCCCTAATTTAAAAAAGAAGGAAAATGACAGCATTTTAGAAGTACCATAAATCAACAATATGATTGGTAGATTCATTATTGGCAACATTTCAGATGACTTAGTTTGTCAGTTACAGTAACTCTTCATAATGAACTATAAGCCTCCTAGCAGAGGCTGGGAATGGCTAACTGTAATTGCATGTTCAGACAAGATGATAGAGGACTCCAGGAGCAGCTATACTAAACTAACACAAATGTGAAAACTCAGCAGCTGAGGGGGAGAGACCCAGCAAGAATGGGGGCAGAGACTGCTAATCAACCATCTGTTTTCAGAGGCACTGCCATGTGGGAATCATCCCTTTTATGTCTAAATGTTGTGTAATTCTGTGTGTGTGTGTGAGCACCCTTAACTGGAATTGCCAGCATCATTCAGTGCCTAGAGGAATTTGTAGTTCTATTCTAGCATCTTCAGTTTGGCTACAGAATGGAACCATGTCTCTGAAAGTTTCAAAATGGGCTACTTTGGATTCCAGAAATTAAAGATCAGCCAAGTCAGATCCTAGAAACTTAAAAAAATCACCTAAACATCACAAAAATAAATAATACAATTCATAGTGACTCTTATCTTGTGCCTTTACTAGTAAGTATGAAATAATAATGTAAAAGAAACTATTTCTTCAACCTTGTTCCAAGAGCCTGGAATAGGTATGCTGTATATTTAAAGAGCTTCATTACTAATTGATTTTGACTTAAGCTTAAATTAATGTCAGAGTTTAAGATCCAATCACAATAGGAGTCCTTCTCTCCTAAAAATGAATGAGTTCTTACACTATTTCACTTAAAATGGGTTCAGAAATGGTTGTAGTGAGAGATTACCAAAAGAAGCTAGGGCCACGAGGAAAACATTGCAACATTGCTTTCCCTGCACAACTGTACTAGAATATCTCAAAATCTAAACCTATGGCACACTATATAGAATGTATTAAGCCTTCCCTCAGGAAATTATACTAATTGTATTGAACTCTGTGTCATTCCAATGATATAGACACTTCTACAAGAGGAGAGATGGGATGGTTCTCATTAACTAATGCAGTGCATTTACCCACTACACCTATAAGTTCCTGGAGAGGATGATGAGTGACAGAAACTTCTCTTCCTGAGACAGCAGAATTCATTAAATCATGTGCAATATTCAAGAAAACAAAGTAAGTAATGGGCATGAAGATGGGCCATTTGGATAAAATAGCTTATTGAAGAAACCTTTCAACATGTAGCTGGATACAAACGCATCAAAACCACTTTACGACAATCAGGTGATAAAAGATACATTTTACATTTATGTAAATAATATCATTGGCATACTTCTTGATATTAATATTTCTGCAGTATAATATAGACATGGTGTATAAAACTAATATCATATATTACTTTTTCTCTTGCTTCTTTTTTTTTTTCCTTCTTGAAAGTTGATGTTATAAGATTAAGGGGAGAGACCCCTCATTCAAGGAAGGTTTTGGTGTATGCACTTAATGAGTAGTAAAGCAGCAGTGCGGTTCTCTTCAGCTTGAAAAATTCTGTAATTCTATTGTTTGGCCTTTAAGAATAGTCGGTTGAGAAAACATGTTCTGAACCCTACTAAAAATTTAGATGCAGTATGGCCACATCTAAGACTGAGGTTGGTTGTGCTGTTTTAGTCATTATTAGGGTTTTTCAGAGACAACTTTTTTTGAGGTTTCAAGTTATGCTTCAGTTTTTGCAGCACAATTTTGAGCTTTTATACAGTACTGTTTTGTCAATCAATATACGTTGCAGAGGAAAAAAATTAAGATCTTTTTTTCTCTTTCAGTGGATCTAAGATTCAGACAGTTCTTTCATCCGTATTCAGAAACTCAAAAAATTAAATATAAGGGAGCTGATGAAGCAAGCACGTGTTGAGGAAAGACCACTAAGACAAACTTCATTGTTCTGGAGACACCAGGTTGCTACTGCCAATATTAGTCAGCTAATCCTAATGCATACACATCTGCCAGCTAAAGAACAGCAATCAGTTCCCAGGGCCCTAAAATAAATCCAAAACCAACTTCTTTAAACAGTGCAGTCTGTGTACCTTGAAAACCCCATAGTTAAGAACCATTAGGTAATTCATACCTTACATGCACTCCTGTATGTAATAATACTCACAAACTCAATTTAAACAGGATGCTTTTCCACTCTCCATTTCACAAGGGTCTTGCTTATTATTTTCTCCCAAGCAATGACAAACAACTCCACTAGTCTTAGGATTTGTTCTATAAAACTGCAAGCACTATATTCTTGGTACTATTACTACTGAACTTACCAGAAGAGCTTAACATGGGCTTAGTTGTGCACGTCTATAGCTTCCTGCTTGGGGAGTGAAAATATACTGTCTATAGTCCTTATACTACTGTACTTTGCCATTTTCCTATTGCATTGCTGTGACATTAGTTTGATGGCCTATGATCTTGTATCTGCTGTACCTATGGCACTGCCATACTTCAGTACCTAATGCATGTGAAGTATGACTCAGTGCTATTTTACCACAATAGAAGGTTATTGGATGATAACATCATTCTGCTGACATTTACAAACGACCTTGAAAGGAAAGAATATACTGTTTTGTTCAATGGTGCTCAGAAGGCAAACACACTTCTGCAGCTGTAGCGGTCTGCATTAAAATTGTCAGGCACCAAATATTCCACAGAGGGGTTTGCACCTGTCTCTAAATCTGTACAGCAACTTTCTAGAAGCTCATTATTTTCTTAGTAAGGCAGTATGACTCGAACAGCCCACCACCAGTATGGGCACCAGACTGTCAGTTCCACTGAACTTCTAGATTCTCTCTAGAAACAGTTGTAAAAAACCCAAACATTAGACACTGGATATGGTGATATGGCCCTCCTTTCTTTTATTCTATCTTCTAACAGACCCACCAGAAGGAAGAAGACACTCTTCATCTTCCTGCTTACCCTGTGCTGGTCTATCAGTGTACGTAAGGCCTCTTCATCATCTGGAAGGATCCCATGAAAACGAAGAGTCTGCTCTGCTTCTGCCAGCCACTCCAAAAGGACATGGACAACAGAGTGGAATTCCTCTGCCTGTTAAAATACAAGAATAAGTCATGGAAACTTGTGAGAGGATTTGACAGACACACTGCAGCTTCAACAAGGAGACTGAGCCCACATTTGGAGTCATTAATCACAGAGCAGTACTGGCACATTAACTTTCCATTAAAAAGTCAATGATATACACTACTACATTTTCATAACTATAAAAATATCTCATGCTTCCAAAAAAAATTATAAGAAACCTAAAAGCCTGTTCATGCTCTTAGCCATCTGATTTATAGTGTACTTGCAGCTCAGTTGAGAATGTCATGCCTTTACACTGACAAATTACACAGGAGGTGCTTTCATGGACCATCTGGAGATGAGAACTATATTTTCTGCATAGCCTAAATCACCAGTTAAACAAAATTAACTGTCAGGCTGTTGGTGTCTGACCCTTTTATACCTGGAGAAAAAAATGAAAGTTGGGCAAAGCCACATTCTGATAAAATTAGTGTCAGAGGCATCTCAGGATTGTGCCTGCTGAGAGACAAGAGGGCTGGACAAACACAGCACCTTGGGAAAGCAGGGTGGGACTTTTGTACACAGGGAATAGCTCACTATCACAGGAGCCACACCCTAGCATCACTCCAAGCTAATATATCTTCACAAAGCTGTACATCTATATTATCTCACATTTGGAAACAACAGAGAGGGATCTACTTGTCTCATACAGTTCCTAGAGTGCACTCAGCACCACTCCATTTATTCTGCAGTGTACTTCACCATGCACTGTAATTGTGCCAATGTAAACAAGTTTTCAGTACACAAATTCACTCCTTTCCAATAAAGCACGAAGGGCATATGATTGCAATCTCCTGCTCCTTGTGAAGGGGGCATAGTCCTTAATCATCCTTCACGCTTGACTGTAAATTCACTGATTTCCTTAGATGGCAAAGTCTTTGAAACATTTGCTTTGCATTTGTGATATAGACTAATAATAACAGCAATAATAAATGCTAAGAGGAATTACTTATGCACTGTAGTAAAGGGATGGAGACAAGGTAAGCAATGCATGAGTGAGAAAATGAAATTAAATAAATTGAACAACATGAGTTGAATTAAATTTCTGGCACCCAAAATGTAAGATACTTTCTATGCATCTCATAGAGCACACATAGCACAATTAGGACTCCTCTACCTGCTGAAGAGCCTGTTCCAGTCGTGTCTGCTTGGATACTGACAGGGAACAAACTGTCTCCCAGCGAGTGCTTAGCTCCTGCATTTGGACTTTGACCCAGGAAGAGTCATCACGACTGCCTTCTATCAGCTCTCTGGCAGAACGCTTCAGAGCCTGGACACTGCTTGTTCTTTTTCCCAGCTCCTTCTGGAAAACCTAGGCAACACCAAACACATTTGATACGTTTAATTCACTAAGGCATAATTATGTACAGAGAAACAAGAAACCTACTGGCTATAAGAAATCAAAATGTGGATTTAGTTCCATCAAGAATTACTCCATCAAAATGACTCAAAATCCCTGAGTTCTGTTCATTTGATTCTGTGTGAAGATATTGACACTCTAGTCTATCCTAACAAAAACGGAATATGGTAGGAACATGCCAGTCAGATCCTGAGAACACACACTGAAGCAATGCATGGGAAATCTATCCTCACCACACTGGCTTCACACTCTTTATCAAAGCAATTGATCTGACACACTTGATTAATGTGCAAGATTGCCACAGCAGGAAAAGATCAGATAAAATGCTAATAATCAATGAGACGGTTTAAGATCATAAAAAAGGAACTAAAACCCCATCTGGGGGTCTGACTATAAGACTGTATACATATATTTATGTAGGAGTATGTTCACATTTGCATATGGCACGTGCCCCAGTTACATAAAGGAACTCTTAAAAGATACTGCAAGTACAGTATTACATGCCACTATGACTTAGTTGTGATATACAATGGGATTTCAGAAGCAATTCCAGCATATTTCAGGCTAATTTTTATAGGTAACCAAATATTATTTTTCATGAGGGACAAAATTTCCTCTTCACTGAACAGCCTGTGGACACTACAAGTCACTTGTAGATGAACAGATGGGCCTCCATCTACCAATCCTGCCAGGCTCCAGAGCTCTGAATGTTTGTGGCCTTTGCAATATCAGTAACTTCAACAGCTGCTTATTCCAACCTACCAAACTGCAAAACTGTGATTCAGAGGCACACTCCTACATCTCCAACATTCCCCCCTCCCTAAAAACACTTCGGTCTCAAAATACTGTAGTTTGCCAAAATAGCCTTCCTGAGCCATAGTCTAGTTGTATGCTCCCATACGTAACTTACGCACTGCAACAACTTTTCACCATGAATATACAACAGCTCTGCTGATTTGACAGGCTGCTGTAGTCATGATGAGTGCACTGGACACTTGGTTAGAAGATGTACTTTTTATTAAAAGCTCTGTGTCCCCCAAAGATTTACAGTAAAATAATTTTTGCCACCTCTTGTCCACAAGCACATTCATAAATGCACACTTTTTGGACAGGATATTAATAAAAACAAGGATAGCAGCATTAAATGGAATATCTCAGTGATAACTGGTGCCAATGAGCTACTAACAGTTGTTATCTTCCACTTCTGTTTCATAGCATTTTCCATTCTTGATGACATGTTTGTAATATAAAACTATTACATATTTCTAAATATTACAGACTAGACAAATAAAAAGAGCATTAGAATGATACACATATGAGCAGTATAGTAATTAGAATTTTTTTTTTAATTACCTTGTGATTATCGATCAGATTCATCACTAAATCAATGTCTCCATGTACTGGCTGATCTTCTGCTAGCTGGGGTTCAATTTTGTACAACCAGTCAATCAGAGCTTGCAAAGCATCAGTAAATTGTCCCGAAAATAACAAGGCTTCCTCCAGTTTATTTTGTCTGGGAGAAAAAAAATGCAGGCACACACACAGAAGAATCATTCATACACTTTAAGAAAGCATTTCAGCATACAATGGTAACAACTAAGAGCTGGCAATCGGTGTTTCCTTTTTTAAATAGTGGAACCAGCTTCCCCACCCACCCTTCCCATACCATCAGGGAAATGTGTATTTCTGCTGTTTCACTCCTTTGGCACTTAATGATCAAGCACAAGCTATCCACTGTGGCTTTTCTTTTACACAATAAAAGCACAAATAAATCCTCTAAGCCTTATCCTCTGAAAAATTGAGACTGGTTTTCATTTACCTTTCCACTGATTTTCCACAAATTGTATCCCACTTATCCCTTAGTTCACTCAGCATATCATCAAGTTTCAAATTGTCATCAGCCAAGGTGGTCTTCTCTTTCAAGGAACGCCCAGTTCTATTTGTGGTATCATACACGGAATGTTTTGCACCAAGAGATTTCTGAAATTCCTATATATGTGGAAGAAAATGAAAACATTAACATAGCATTAACTGCTTATAGGCCACAATTAATCTTTGACTTACTATTCACAGTGGAAATTGTAAACATTGCTGCCAGGAAATTCAAAACTTACTGCAACACTTCTAGTTGCTAGTGCCACAATGCAGTTGAAATGATATGGGACTTCACACTAGCAGTGTCTCTGGCTTTTTGTCTCTGGGATTATAGCTCCACACCTACTGGAATTTCTGGAAAATCCCTCCTTCAATGAGCGCACTGATTCCTGTCCTACCATAATATTCCTACATGGCTGCCTGGTAGTCAGAAGAATATGAAAGAACTTCTGCTTTGGGAGTCATGACCTTAGCAGTCTTCACTCTGTATTTTTATGTACTAAGACTTCAAGCCAGTGTAGAGCATGCCAAAGGTTACAAAGGTCATTCTGTTTTAGCTTAGCATGGTCAAGCTGGGAAAGCTCCAGCCACAGGCATTTAGCCCTCTTTAGTAAGATTGAAGCATACTACAACTGGGAAGAATTGTATGCTAAAGGTATACAGAACCAGGCATAAGAAGCAACCAGGTGACATCTCAGTAACTCAAGGTGGGCTTCTGAGATCCAGAAACTCTGGAAGATGACAGTGACACAGCAGTTTCACCTGTCTGCCAGCTCTGCCAGCTCCTGTCCAGAGCCCCTGGAAGCTTTTCATAGGCACAGAGGAGCACACAGAAACACAGCTCAGCTGATAGGGCAGGAGTTAACTGACTGTCTAAGTAATTAAATAAAGGAACGATGCCAAAAGACAAAAACAGCACTACACAGCAGCTTTTAAAGCGTAGCAATCCTTTAAGTGTTTTATTTCACACCTTCATGAACTGCTAGCAGGAAATCAGGTTAAAAAAAAAATAAAATCACAAGTTTGCTTTAGGAAATTCATACATACAGAATCGTGTATATATTTAATTTTTTTTGGTCACAAAAAAGTACTAGGTTAAATTGACTTTCCACCTTTAACAGCAGAAAAGTAATCCACTCTTTGTAGATGTTAATGTCTGTCAAGGAAAGCTCAAGTGGAACAGAGGCATCTTGAGTAGAAGGCAGGCATTGGGTTATGCCATGGGGACAGTATGACAACTTTACTTAGGGTGATTCAAGGTTGTTGTTTTTTTAAACTTTCTTGGTACTTTTCATTGCTCTGTCCTTACTCTAAGGTTCTTTCAGGACCCAGAGGGAAATGAGGATAAATTTTTTTCAGAAAAAAAAAAAAAGGGCAGCATTTGTTTTGTAATTCAGTATTTCCTTACTGCCCTTTCATTTTCCTTGGAGAAAACAACACGGAAACACACTTTAGGAAAGAATGAAAGACTACAAACACCATTGTCAAGATACAAGTACAATAAAAGTAATTTTCAAAATGAAAATAACCATTTTTTTTTGTAGAAGTTCCTTCAGCACAAAAAAAATATTTCTGTGCTTCTTTTATTTGATGGGGTTTGTTAACTACTTAAAATTATGTGCACAGCGTTACTTGATTTGCATGAGAAAACAGAAGGAAATTGCTGCCAGATAGGGATCATACAGGTAAAAGACATTTAAAGGTGAACAAAGGGTTACAGTCAATTCATTCATTGAGACACTACACACACTACACAGTACCTACTTTCATTTGACTTCACAGAGGTGTTACTGAGCTTAAGAGTTCGGTTTAAGAAACTAGGAGCAATGTAAGATGAATGAAATCTTACTAAGTAACCATCTGCCTTCCTTTTAAGGAAGATAGGAACATATAGATAAAATTATCCAGGTTCACAGAACTGTACTGTAAGGAACACTGGAAAGGATTGGGTGACCTATAAAGAATTTTTCTATGCCTGACTTCTAAAAATGAGAAAAAATTGCTAATAAACAGACCATGAATAACCCCCAAAAGTCCCTGGCAACATGTTAGATATGAGTGAGAGAGAAAACCTATTATCTTGGCTTTCCTCTTTCAGGGTCTTTTTTCTTTTTTTTTTCTTTTTTTTTCTTTTTTTTTCTTTTTTTTTTTGGCAGTAACAACTGGCCAAGACTGAATCCAGATTATGCTTACAGCACACACAGAGCACATATTCAGTTCAGATAGCAAAATTGTTAACTAAATGGAGCAAGGAAACCTTCAAGGCTGGACAGAAAAGACAAAGACAGACACAAGGAGTATATGTGGGAGTGGAAGGAAAAGACTCAAAATACAAGGAAGGACATTGCAGTGTTGGGAGATTTGACAGCTCATTAAAAAACAATTGAGTTGATTTCTTGGGGGGGTTGTTTGAAGTTTAAAGTCACAAAGTTCACAGAACTCCCCCTCTCACACACATTCATCTTTTTCCTCCGAATCACCAGTTTCAATCCTAATGTCCCTGTGCCACGTTCCGTCTCATGCTTTAATGAGAAATGAAACTCAAGCAACTCAAGTAGCCATTCTCTGCAGGCATTCGCTATGAAAAGAAGCTGCAGAAATGATATCATTGAGAGAAGTGATGAGTCTGCCAATCCATGTGAGAAGGCTTGGGATCATAAAACGAACTGCAATAGGGACGAAGAAGTTGTAGGATTATCAAGTTTAACACTTCCAAAGAGGGGAGGAGAACAATGGTAAAGAGCCAGACCTCAGGACCTGAAAGGACTTCAAAGCAAAGTCACGTGTTGCCTGTACTTGTGACAAGTTTGAACTTTATTTAAATAAAAGAGATAAGTGGAAGGATTAAAAGGTTGATAGAGTCAGAAAGAACAAGAATCTTAGCAGAAACTTTTATCCCTAAATTCCTGTTGCTGACTCCAAATTCTGTCAACAGCAGCAATCCCAGAACAAACTGAAATTGCAGAGTTAGCCTAACAGAACGTTAAATATAGGATTTATATAAGTTTTAAGCAGCAAACACAGGTAAAACTATTTATGCTTAACCAACAGACAATTTTCACATATTAAAGGAGAATATTTTCCTGGTTGATAAACAATACTTAAATCATCATGAAAACTGAGTTGGTAAAAATATAAAGCAGAGTGATTGATACAATCACCAATCATTGAATATACATGGCAAGACTTATCAGAGGTAAAAACCACCATCTGAAGCTACACTGAGAGGAAAAAATTAGATATGCAGACCCTTGGGGATATTGTGCAGAAAGAAAAAAGGAATAAATGAACAAGAAGACTGACATGAAAAGTAGAAGTGTATGCCAAAATGTAGAAAAACGAATGATCTTTCAATACTCTGTAATGAAACTGTTCCAAGATATATTTTGAAACACAGTCTGCCTCTGAAGACTCTACCACTCACCCACTTGCTCCTCAGTAACATATTATTCTAGGCTCTTTACAAAACTAAACATGATGTAAAGATTTTTTCCATGCATCCTTTTGCTCTGTGTCTGATGTAGGTCCACAGCTTTTACAATATTGTTACTTGTTTGAAATGCCAGGTCAGTGGAGGAGAATTTTACATTTTCACCTACTGGTTTGTGGAAAGCTGGTCCTGGAAATTCGAATCTCATTAAGAGAAGTAACTTTTGCTACTAAAGGTACCACTGTACTTTCTAGAGGATTTTATTAATATTTCCTCTTGACATAAAAAGCAACTGGCAGTCAAAACAAGACCATTTTTCAATTTTGAGGTGGTCTCATAGTATATTAAAAGGAAAATACCAACACAAATGAGTAGATGGTAAAATTTAAGGACTGAAAAAGTCAGTGATCAAATCTCTTCCAAGATTACTACTTTTGAAATAGCATTACTTTTAAAGTTTTCATTGTGCTGGAAGTCTCTCCCCTTCAGTTAACCCCCAACAGAGCAAGGTACTGTGAAAAGTCTTTTTTCTCTCTCCACCTGAAACACATCACCATTTAATTTCATGCTAATAAGCACACCTTTGCAGTGAGACCACAATCTACTTCCTTTGCTGACTGAAGAGTACAAGGCCTACATCTTACTGGGCACTTTGCATTTCATCACTCATGACTCACCTTATGCTGTGCAAGCTGCATCTTTATTTTGTCTGGGTCATTTGCAATTTCAAGATCTGAGTCCAAAGACTTCTCTGACTCTTCTAGCCATTCCATTAGTTTGTGCCAGGCTTCATGGAACTGCAGGAAATTGAGATTTGTATGGATTTTAAAATTCATAAAATAATCCAAAAACATTAAACACTAAATGATTCTTTACAGGCAAACAAGTATTCTGTAGACTTCAGAAATATTTGGTGTGCTTATTCTCCCTGGTCTGTCAAGAGACAAGCCCAATGATGGGTTCACTGGACTTAGCTTCCCTTTTCTCTCAGGTGATATAGCAACCTTGAATGTATGTGATCCATACATGTAGTACACGCTTTTCAAAGACATATTAGTTACTTCTGCTGATGTGTTGGTGATTTAGATTCCTACATTCTTAGTAATGAATAGTAAATACAGCAAGTATGATGCTTAGTTATTGTCTGTATGGGATAACAGCAGAAATCACTGGGCAAAACTCCTGTCTGGATGACTGCCCAAGATTTTCCCTGGGACGCTCATAAATGTTCTCATTATATCAAATGCTATCTTGACGGGCAAGGAACAGATCCTTGATCTTCCTTCCTCTCTCAACAAAGAAAGTGCTTCAGGGAAGGAAGCAGGGAAAGACCAGAGATTCAACCAGCTCTCACAAAGCAGCATCCTTTTGAGATTCTATTTTTCTAAGCTGGTCATTTTTTTTCTCCACATCTCTTTGAAAAATTCTTTTTGCCTGGACTGTCTACACATGAAAGGACAAGGAGCTAGTTCAGCAACCTCTCAAGTCTCCTGGACCCTGTTTTTCAGGGCTGGAGATCACACCTTGACACCAGTACCCTTCAGTACTCCTTCCCTGCTCTGACTAGATAGTTGTCCTAAATTAATAATTTACTGTATTCAGCTCTGTAAGTGGATCTAGAGATGAAATCCATCTCACTGCAGAAATGCTCTGTGTGTGAATGCACAGGAGAAACTGCTGGAAAATAAGTAACATTTGATTGGCTTATGGGCTTCATTTATTGCTCAGAGAAGTTCTTACTCTATGAGCTGAGTGGCTGTAGCAGTGAACTTGGGAATGTGGCTTGCCTATGAGCATGACCAAATCTTCAGTGGTCATGTTCATTTCAGTAAAAAGCTGCTAGAACTTTCTATTGATGTTTAAGCAGAGTACATTTCTCTCACATATTTTGCATCTTATCATTTATATTCCTCATCAGGGGAACATGAATCTAAGGAAAAATCATGAATGGTGCCTGGTGAAGAAAACTGCAAAAAAAATCCCCAGGTTTTTAAGTGAATAAGTGGAGATATCTTCCCACACATAAGATACTGGTCTAGTAGCTCACACAAAAGATTAAGGAAGTGAGGAGTATTAATCAGGGCACAATGTAAACCCAACAAGAAAATACTAAGGAATACTCCCACACATTAGCAAAAAGGAGGCCATCACATTCTTTAAAATATAAGGGGTTGATTGTGAAACTTCTTTTTGAGGAAAGAAGGCACTAATATACATCTGGAAGCCATACTGTAAATTTCTTCTCTCAGACTATCCTGTATTGCAGACAGAAGTCACTGCTTGGGTTGAAAATGAGGTTTTCACCTCCCAAATGAAGTGATCTATGATTGAATCACAGAACTTGCTCCCCTAACTCAACAGTGTCTGTTACAGTGAAACCAGACTTACTTGAAAGTGCTTTAAAGCACCATATTCTTCAAGAGTCTGGATGTAATTACAGCTAAGTTCAAAGAGTTGTACAACAGCTGTTGTCCGATTACCTGTTTGGCTCTTTTCCTTGCATCATCCAAAGCTCTTCCCCTTTCAACTAAGCGTTGGACTACTTTTTCCCATCGACTCTGTACACTAATCAGCAGATTCTTAATAAGGACAACATCCTGTTTCTGACTGAAATATTTCAAATGGGTTCCAGTTTTGTCCAGCTCTACGATCTGATCACGATGAGAATTCACTTCTGTTGCAAAAACCTTGAAAAAAAGGAACAAATTACTCTGAATCCTATGTTGCTCAAGCACTGGGTAAACACTGAAAAACAACCAGTCTGGTAAAGGATGATGTAGCATGAAAGGCTATAAAATGCAATTTTAAAACAACTCAAACGTTTCTCTTGGTGCCAGTGTTACAGGGTTCATTTGGACATTGTTGAAAGTATGTCCACAGAGTGGGAGAAAAACATTACACATCTGTTTCTTTACATACCTTGTGTTCATCAATTTGAAACAAGACAGTGTCCAAGATAAGACTTGGCCGAGAAGCTGCAGTTAGAGTTTGCTCAGCCTGAGTAAGCCAATTGATGAAATCTTGAAGCGAGTTGTGGAACTCCATTGCTAAATTGAGGGCTTCTTCCAGTTTGGTCTGTAAAGATACGTCATACTTTAATAGCAGTTGATATTGTGCAGGGGTTTCAGACAAGTAAACAATTTTAGTTCAGCATTTTGAAGTAAATCATTTGGGTTCAGCATTTAGTTTAGCACTTTAAAGCATTTTTCCAACTCAGAGTTTCAGTTTTAAAATAACAGCCTACATTTGAACATATTAAAGGAGGTGGAGAGAAGAGTAATAGTAAAATTATATGTGATAGATGAGTAGAAAATACATCACCTTGTATCAAGATAAAATTTTCCATATTAGAACGTCACATCTTCTACTACTTCTAAAGGGACATACAGATTTTTCAAATTCAATACAAAACCAGCAGAATCTTAGAAATCTAAGGTGGCAGTCCATTTGGAAGAGACTCAAAGAGGTCAACTAATTTATACTCTTACACTAAACAAAGAACAAGTTTGCCTAGACAACTTCTTTATAATAAAACCCATTTGTCATTTTGGTTGTCTGCACTGAGACTCATTTTGGATAGAGAATTTTCATTCATCATGAGATATCAGTCAGACTTTCCAACATTCACAATGCTAGTCTAGCTGAGCACTTCAAGCTTTAGCTTGCTGCAAGAAGTGCTCCTGTTTGGTATCAATTAGTTTGGCATTCTTACAGTTTACAGTTACCTTAAGAGACATCAGCATTCTTACTTTGAAATATAAATAAGATTTGAGTTAATTATTTGTGCCTTATAGATATCAGGGATGTACAGAGGGTTCCTCTGTTTGTAATTATTGATATTCTTTATTGTGTGATTGAGGTAGAACAAATGGACTATATTTCGTGACGGAATGAAAGTAAACTGAAATTAATAACAAGGAAACGTATGTTGCATATCAGTGAAATCACTGATCTATGTTAGAACAAAAGGTAGTCACTTGAAGTAAGTGGCAAAAGACCAAGTGCTGGGGAATTTCAAGAAAAAAAATTGGATACAAGCTAAGAAAAATAATGTAGCAATTCTTTACTGAGAAGGAGATAAACTTGAATGATCAAATAATTTTATTCACTCTCTCATGTCTTCAGTTATTATAATAAAAAGCAAAAGCCCTCATCCTACCAAATGAGGATTATAAATACACCAATTAACATATTTCAATTGTACAGACTAGTGCCATTCTTGCCTATCCTCCTCTCAGTTATAGATAATCAGATTCCCGATTCCCATTTTTTTCCCAGTAATTTCTAAACATACCAATGAATTCTGCATAGCTGTCTCTACAATTCATTATAAATCCCGAAGATCAAGCAAGTATACATTCATAAAAGAACTGAACATTAACATCCTTAAATACCTTATTTACACTTCTATTTTAATGCAAAAACACATACTTTTCTTTCACTGAGCTTTGTTTGTACTGATTCCCACTTTTCTTTTAAGTTATTTATGTCCTGCTCAACATTTGTTTCTGCAGACTCTGGGCATCTTGCAAGCATCTGCTGGCCTTTCTGCAGTAGACACTTGTAAGTCTCCTCTTTGGCTTCAAAGGCAGCACATAGTTCCTAAACAAAGCACAAAAAAATAAGTCAGGTAGAAATTCAGTGCTCTTTACAAATGGTAGTATAGCATTTTTTCCACTTCTAACATTTAGCAGGTATGATTTAGACTAATAAAGGAAACACATGTAATTAATAAAAAGCCAAATGATCAAAGTAAAAGCCCAGTTCTTCAGGAACTGAGAAGTTGTCTGTCAGATGTTTTCTCTGAGCTCCAAAGTTTGGCAAAGAAAGTAGCATGCACTTATTGCAAAAGCTTTGCTACAGCTTGGTTCCAAATCCATCTGTAGGTGAAACAAAAGAAGTGTCAGCATTATACAGTGCACTGAAACCCCAGATCTATCCAATGCACCTTCAAAAGTGGGTGAGACAACTTGGGAGGAATGCTTCATTGTACATTAACTTGTTTTGTCCATCTTCCTTCACTCGCTAGGCAAGAGGCACTGAAGATATTTTGCACATACAAAGAAATGGTGGAAGAATAATGGTAGCAACTGTTTTACATGCTAAATAGTCTACTACTTTTTTTTTTAACTATATTAAAAAGATGAGGTACCAAGAGACTGAGTGCTCCCACACATCCCTAAAAATGACTAAAAATGGCATGTTCAATATTAGTAACAGACCATCCATAATGTACCAATGAAGTTGCTGCATTCTCTCAAATGAGTAGTATTCTCCAAGAGATGATCTTGTCCTAATCACAAGGCACTTGTGAGGAAAAGAACTTTTTCCTCTGATTGCCAAATGGGAAGCAGGTTCAACCACAAATGAGCTAAGATTTTAACAGGACAGGAAGTTTCCTTGCTTTCTTTCTGAGGACTGTGAAAAGTGGTGTCACCTAGCCTGCTTCCTTCTACCCTCCCAGCCTCCCTACAATATTTCTGCTTCCATAACTCCCCAAAGCATCTTATTTTTACTTCAGCACAAGAACCCCTCATCACAGTGACAGTCTCATCACAGTGCTTACCTCTCCAACAGAGTCATACTCTTAAGAGGACAGGAACAATTATAGGTATTTTAAAGGAGGAAATGTGAAAAATGATTGTTTTAAGCAAAACAGGTATGATCTGAGCAGCACTGAGACAGCCAAAGAGGCCTCTTTCTAAGCCCTTTTCCTGCTGGTGTCCTGTAATGTCTCTTTATATCTTTTGTCTTCCCACCTTAGCTGGAAATGCTGCCCAATTTCAACTGTTTGTGACCTGATCATGGTTACGAGCTCTTCTGTTCATTTTTGTAGAAACAGACCTTATGCTCAAGATGATGGTTTATAACATTACTTTCAATGAGAAACAAACCAAAATACAGTGCAAAGCTTTCTCCTTCAAATTAATATAACTCGTATCACTTAGTTTGAATTTGTAACTTTGAGTAAATAGTACTCCACATGGCAAGCAGCCTCAAAATTTCAGCTGCCACAATAAAAATAATGATAATAATAAAAGAGTATCTGCACAGATAAACCAAGGTTTAACTAAGCTGAAATTCTCCTGTTTTTTAAGGGTTGTAAAATCAAAGGCTAGCAAGTCAATGCCTACAGTTATATAATGGCCCCCACACAGTAACAGTCTGTTAAAACAGACATACACAGTTAGAAATGATTGTACACATAAAGTAGATATTACTGGGGACACATACACATTTGTTCCAACTATAATACTATGTTCAGCTTAAAGATTCTGTAACTAATTGATCTGTAACTGTGAAACATAGAGAAAATTTGCAAAAGAAAAAAAAAACCTGTAAAAGAAAGTATGAAAGAAAACCCTGAAATTTTCTAAGGAGTATGTTTTGGTCCTGATTTAACTTGAAGTCCAGTATGAAAAATAGGAAGAGTTCACTGACTCATGAAATTTTTATGCCCCCCCTTCACAGGAAAACAAACAAACAAACAACAAAAACAAAACAAAAAATGCAAGCCAACAAACAAAAAAGGCACTTGGTTGCTGTGGGTTTGGGGTTTTTTTTCCTTAGGACAAAAAGAGAAGGATTGGGGAGATTCAAAACCTCAAGGTTGTATCTGTGTTTTGTCCTAGTTTCCTGTCATAACTGATTTTAAAACTAAGTTATTTTCCTTCTGAAAAATAGTTGAAAAAAAACCCCAAAAAAGGCCCACCTTAGTGGGCAATGACAGTTGGCATAATTCAAAAATAACATCTGACTTCTAAAGCTATGACAATGCAGCATTCTAATGGAAACTGTGTCCTGCACTTTTGAGTTCGACAGTTCAGTAAATATCACTCTTCCATCTGAGCCAGGAGGTTAGGGGTTTAGATCACTGCATTTGGGCTTATATCCTGGTCTAACAGCACAGCATCACTTTACATAAATGGAGCACTATGAACCACCTTCTTTTGAGGTCGAGAGATCAAGTTTAAGTGTCTTTTTTAAGCTCTGTGGTTCTACAGATGGAGAATCCATATGTTTCTTAAAGAGAAAGGAAGGCAATAATTTGGGCATTCTGATCAGCTTGCCATTTCTAATGAAAGCAATTAGTTAATTTCTAATTAGTATGAGCCAGCAGTCTTTATTACATCTGTGCTAATGATGACAACATCAGCTTTGGTTAGATAGAGCATAAAGGACTGAGACTCTTAATTCAAGGTCTACTTACTGTGTGTCAGTTTTAGATTCATTTTCTTATCTTAGAAAAAGCATAAACGTAGTTATGAGAAAAAGAAGAATAGGAATCACTGAAAAATCTGCAAACACTTTGAATTTTTTCTTTCTGAGAATAAGGGTGCAAAAGTTCTCTTATTTCTGTCCCAGCACTATTAATGGCTCAGCTTTGGGCATCTCCCAAGTGACCACTTTTCCTACACTGAAAATAACAGTGTTGTTTTGAAGGCTGTTAAAATTTTTCAAGATATGGTACAGACATTGTGATATATAGAACATGTTCTGCTGTATTTACCATAAACACTCTTGAAAGATAGCTAGTCCAGAAATGCAGTTTGCAAAGCATGCTAATACTGATACTTACCATATGGGTATTAAGCTGCTCTCTTGCTGTTTCTGGTAAGCCTCCAACAGGTTTTGATGCCAACAGCTGACGTTCAGTGTCTGTCAGCCATTGCTGCATATCTTCAACTTCACCATGGAAACCTTGGGCCTAAATTATACCATATCATTTTAGAGCTTATTGGAATGTTCTTCATTCTAATACTAGCTCAGATACTGGCAACAGATTTAATCAGATATTTGGAAATGAAAGGAAAAAAAATAACAAAACTAGTTCAATCCAATCTAAATGATAAAAACAAAAACCATGGAAATCTTGAAAGCAGACTAATTGAGCAACTGTGAGATCAGTGTTTTCCCTATATATGCCTTTATAGAAATATAACCCTGTTAAAATATGTGGGCCAAAAGCTGAAGTCTTGATTCAGCACTATAAATGACAGTGTCCAGCTGTGGAAGATATGGCTGGACTCAAACTTTCTCCAGAATCAGGAATATTATGGTTTTAATTTAGGCAAACTTCTAATACACATATCTATGTATTTCATGTAGAATGACACTTCTTCTAAGTTTTCTTTTTATTTGATCATTTCCTGTTCACCTGGATCAAGGCACTATCCAGCTGTTGTTTCCTTTGTTCTGTTTTTTCCAACACGTTTTGCCAGCGCTGATTCAGAAGTTCCAACTTGCTCCGTAAATTACTTGCTTCTTCAACAGCACTTGATTCAATCAGGTCATTTCCTGCTTTCTTAACTGCTTCCACTGTGGACTGATGAGCTAAAACATCATTTTGCAGCACCTACAATTGTAACATGGTATGTATGATGGTCATGTTAAGTTATTGAATGAAGGCAATTACAGGGATCGAGCTAGTTCTAGTTCAGTGACAAGGTAAATGTTTAACATCATCACAGGTACTAGCAAATAAAGCCACTAACTAAAGTCTATTCATTGAAAAGCAGTAACAGAGAATTCTGTCAAAATGCTACATTTTATTTTTATATCATGCAAAAAATAATATATTCCTTCTGATATTTCTTTCTGAAGGCGTAGAAAAAAAAAGAAAAAAAAAAGAGCAAGCTTTAAAAGATCAGAAATAAAGAACAGAAAAAGATAATATGCAAAATGGTTAGGAAGATCATGGTAAATCCCACCTAAGAAATTTAAGGTCATGACTGCTGTCTTCCATGTGGTCTGGTTCAAGCTCACCTCCCTCACAATGCTAGCAGCATATGGAAAAATATGAATCTAAACAAAAGTAACTTTTACATAAAATATACAGAGCACCCAATGAAACAGCAAGTCACAAGTAGCCCTTGTATACAAAAATGCGTATCACGTTTGCTTTCATTCTTGTAAGCTTAGCACTGGAAGATATTAATGAATTTCCTAACACTGTGAAAAAATGGGACATTCACAGAAGCAGATGCATCTTACACCTTCCTTCCTGTTGAGGCTCACTAAGAAGAAGGTCTATTCTTTCCAAAGTTATTAAAGTGATGGATGTTTTTCCAGGCTACCACAGGATGCACTACTGTGTGAACTTTCTAACCTATAAACTCTGTTTTATAAAAAGGAAGTAGATTCATTCACGTTTGCTGAACTCCTACAGCACTAAAGGTAAATGAAGTCACATATGATGTCTGGATGCTTCTTCAGTAGTAAAACACTTTCCTTTGATAAGAATTTAAAAGGTTCATGGAGTGAAGGCTGAATTTGTAATTTTTTTTCTTTTTTTTCAATGGGCCTGTTTCTAACAGTAATCACACAGGGCACGTAGAGAGCTTTACTCTGGTCAAGTTCCAACTGACCCCACCAAAGGCTTCAGAAACTGCTTAGTGCATTACCACAAAATGCCTTCGTTATCTGCGTACTGTCAATTTCAATCAATGCTTTCTAAATCCAGAATGGAGGCTGAATACTTTTCTCACAATATACAGGGCAAAAATGAAACGGCAGATTTAAAGAAAAGGAGAGAATTTCTGTGGTTAGTTTGAAATCTGCAGGCCTAGAAAGAAAGCATCATCATGAAAAACATCGAGTCAAACAGAGACAAACAGAGACCTCTTGCTCCTAAGAGGTAAATTTCCGAATAAAGGCACAACTAAAGCACTCTTCCATGGCCTCCAACTTTACCATAATCAGTAAAAATACTAAAAGATTTTAAAATTAATCCTATATTGTATGTAACATAGAGAAAAAGAAGGGGTTATGGATACCCTTGAAGTTTGCTGAGATTTTCACAGACGCATTCTTTGTACTAGTTGGATCCAACTGAGATACGATTTTGCAGAATACAAAACAGTAAATCATTATTTTGTGAAAAGGAAGAAGCAAGAATGAAAAGCTGTGTAATTGCCATGTGCATTTGTGAGGCCTGGCCTAAACAGAACTAATCAAGGAGTTTATTGCTTCAGGAAGAGTGGTAGGTTCAGTAACTTTTAATTTCTCTGGTGAAATTAAGGTTAGTAAAGGTGGAGACTTTTTTTTTTTTTTTTTTTTTGATAAAAACTGTCATTTGCATGGCATATGCAAGGAACGAAGGAGTAAGAGTAGAGATAGGTAGAGATGTATGAGTAAGTGGAAAGATACTAGTTATTCTAAGCCTGCATTTCAGCTATAATCTTCATCTTGAAAATCTCTGTAGAGAATTACTTAACTAGGGCGAAGTTTTACTACAAGATTCATCACTAACATAAACATCAAAAGAACATTTCAGTTAATATTCATTATAATTACATACATGATGTTTGGCAAGTTCAATTTCAATAGCCTTGGGGTCTCCACCCACAGGTTTCTGTTCATTCAGCAAATCTTCTGTATGTGTCAGCCACGTCAGTAACTCATCCAGAGCATGCTGGAACTGCCCCAAGGCCAACAAGGCACCTTCCAGCTTGTGCTATAGTAAAAATAAAATTAACAATAAAAAGATTTCACAGTACTATTGAATTGGCTTATATTACCATTAGTCACCATAATCCAGAGTGGAGTCCATACATATGATATCATAAAATCCAGGGAGAAACAGTTATCCAAAAGCAACTGCTTTTTAGTTAGAGCAGAGTTATCAATTTGCTTGTAAAGCCTTGTATTCCAGGCTTAAATTCCTGATCTTTGAAGATCTCATGTAGACAGAGCAGAGTTAAGTTTGAAAGTTATCTCATCAGAGATATGACAGTAGTTTTCCATCACTTAAAATATAATTTCACTATAAATGCCATTTGGTGCATGATCATTTCAAAACCTTTTATTAGTTGTGAAATGATTCAATTTAGAAAAAAATGCACTTCAAAGTACTGCATCTCTAAACCTCTCTTTCATTTTGATAATCTAAGGAAAGGGCAATGAAACAGTTTAAAATTTAGTTGGGGGGTTATTTTTTGGTCTGGTTTTTTTAATGTTCAGCAGCTAATATTCCTTTTTGCACACATAAACATGTTTTCAGCTGCTACTTAAGATGTCATCAAGTAACCAAAATGAAATAATAATGATTCAATATGACACTGCTGAGGGAGGAATTGACCAAAAAATACTTCTAAAGGTTTAAAAACCATAAAAACAACTCAACAAATTGTAAAATTCAACTTCTACTGTATGTAGTTCTGCAACTTCCAATCCAATAAAAAGCTTTTCTCAAAAATCTAAGCTATTAAGAAAATCCCCCAATTTCAAGTTTATTTACCTGTCTATTTATAATTTTTTCTTCTAGGCTGTCCCACATTAGCCTGAGCTCAGAGAGAGGATCTTGAACCGTGTGCTTGTCACTCTCCTCTGTTACCTTCTTCAGCAATAGCTCTGCCTGATGGTTCAATCTTTCCATTTCTATCTGTTGCTGATAAGCCTCTGTCTTAAATTGCTATGGCAATAGAAAAAGAATAAAAATAAACATATCACAAGTAATTATATTATTGAAATGATACATTGAAATATTGCATAGTACAGGAGTATTTACAACACAGCACTGTCAACTTTCATAAATTTGGAGGGTTGTTTTCCAGGGTCAAAATACTTGTAAAACACTGATAATCCAGACAGTCCCAGCTAACTGAAAATTAGCAACACTGTCTTACTGTTGCAGCAGATATTGCTAACTGTGACCAGAGGATGATAAAGATGCCTAATAGGAAAGTATACTCCAGTGATCACCCTGGTCTGTGAAAAAGGCAGAATGTATATGGAGTATTCTAGCTCTTGTGATAATAAAATTCTTTAAACTCCAAATAGAATTACTCTTCAGAAGACCTAAAAGCAATTTTTTTTAGAGCATCTTCTTTTGCTCATGCAACTTGAAGTCTGAACACAACTTCCATGTGTGTAACATTTTGAACTATCAAAGATAAAAGTTCATTTGAAGCTACATCATAAAATAGATCAAGCAATCTGATCACAGCCAAAGAAGTACAAGTGGGTAACAAACCCAAGGACATTCTCTGATCATTGTTTATCCTTTTTTTTATATGTAGCTTAACAGCCTACCAACATGAGGTGCATCCACAGTCACAGACTGCTATAAGCATTTCCCTACAATTATTTCTGGGATATCAGAGTACACTCACAAAAAAACACCAAACATTGTCACCAAAATTTGGAACAGATTTTAAAATTAAAGACATTTTTAGATTAATAGTTTGCAATGAAATATTATATGAAAAATTGCATACAGATTTTCTTACCAGAAATTGAAAATAAGAATTTTTTCTCTTCAAAAATACAGAAAATTACTCAACACCAGAGAAAAATGCAGAAAGTATAAATGAAATAAATTGTTATTCATACCTTAAGTTCTTCAGTTTGTTGCTTCACTGTCTCCAGATCTGTTCCAACTGGGGACATGGATGCTAACTTGCTGCCAGCAATGTCTACCCAGTCAAATATTGCCTGAAAATCACCATGTGAAATGAAATTTAATCAGAGAAATGGCGTCATATTTGAAAGCTGTATCAAATAGAATATCAGATTGTTATTTTTTTATTCCTGAGACCAGTATTGCTGTGCTCTCTGAAAGAAAATAGTTTTCTTCAGCAAAACCTAGGTTTCTTGGCAATGGATTAAATATTAGCTAAAGCATTCCATGTAATAGCTACAAGAATGTATATGATGCAAGAATGACCTTCTGTCAGCAGTGATATGCTGCTACTCTATTGGAGTAAAATCAGTAAATTTTATGAATACCCTGAAGTAAATAAAAGACAAACTCTGTTCTGCAATCCTTTGGAGCAAAGACAGAAGGGGGTACTTGAATGGTAACACACTTTAAATCATGATTGCAAACAAACTGCCAACACTGGCAGAAGTTTCCCAGGGTGGTTGTGGATGCTCCTGCTACACCAGGCTCGATGGGGCTTTGAGCAACCTTGTCTAGTGGGAGGAGTCCCAGCCCATGCAGGGGGGTTAGAACTAGGTGATCTTCAAGGCCCCTTCCAACCCAAACCATTCTGTGATTCTATGAAGAATAATGTTATCTCTGTAAGGAACACAGAACATGACTCATTTCAGTGTGTGTTACACAGTGAAGGGCCATAATTGAGCTTTAATGAATCTCTGTAGGATAATACAGTTATAAACAAATGATGTTTCCCCAGTTCTGAGGCTTTGAGGGCACTTCTTTTGCTCCTAATATAAAGCAGAACAACCTCAAGAATACTCCACTTACAGATTAAGGACAGCTATATCAATCTGGCTAATTGCACAGGGGGAAAAACACCTGCTAGGTCCTTTTCCTCTTGCTCATTATCTGTGATTCATTTTGATGAAAGACTTAAGAGCTGCCCACTGCCACAGAGCTAAAAGAACTAGCCCCAACAAGCTCAACAGGATGAGGAAACTGCAGCTAACATTCTGCCAACAATACTTTTCATATTGTCTATTGAAATGAACATAAGAAAGCATTTAAATACAGTTTTTCAAAGTAACAAGCTTGTAGGATATACAGTGCACAGCCACAGGAAATACAAAGCAATGTTTCTAATTTAACCCTACAAGTCAAGCTCTGTGCAGTATGAACATAAGAGAAGCTGGAGAAAAAGATGGTGACAATGCACTGCAGAAAAAGCACACTGCACTATTATTAAGGAATGCTCTGCTGCTTGATCGGCGATGAACAAGTAACTGCCCTCAATGTCATGTGAAACTCTAATTTTAAGGAGCTAATGAACCAAAAGAGACAGTAATTCCACTGAGCAAAAAAAAGAGGTTTTCAAAACCTGACCATGTGTGGAATCTTTTAAAATGTTTTAATCTTCTAGCCATTCACTGACAAAGGATGTGAGGCATGCCACTCAATAATAGAACATAAAGCTCCCCCAAAAAAGGCCGAGAAATTTACCTACAGATTTAAAAAGTGAATCATCTTCTAAAGTATTGTGAATTGATAAATTATACTAAGAATCAACAAACAGTTCCACGGTACTATATTATGTCTTGCTCAAAATATTTAAACTTAAATATTTGACTTTTTAAAAAGCTGGAAAAAAAACTTCTTTTGCTGTTCTCCACGGAAAGAGAATAGCAGCAAGTGAGTATATGGGCCTGTTTTCTGTTCCTTTCAGATCATGTAGATGTGTCACAAATTCAACTTACCTATCATATCCAAGTACTGTCCACCACAAGAAAATGTGAGTAGAATTACTATTAATTTCTCAGGTACCAAAAAACCTCTGATCTTTTTATTAAAAAAGAGGGCATTAATTTCAAATCAAAACATAGTGCAACCTATGAACCTAAGAAAACAACTCATAGAGTTATTTAATGTAAAACCCTACAATTCAAGCAACCCTGAGAAAGTATGTGCCTACTGAAGAAAACAGTCACTATAATCAGTGATATGTTACTTATCACCTACTCAATCACATGACATTTTTTTACTACAGCCACATTAATTCTTATTGGCCCAAGACAGGGCTAAGTGTATGACTCCATCTTACCTGCAACCCATCCTGATATTGAACAGCTGCCTGCATAGCTTCAACAAGCTTATCCACCCGTTCTTTCCATGTTTTGTTTAAGGCATCCCAAGCAGAATTCAGCTGCAAATAAATGCATTTTACTCCAATGTACAAAAGAAATTCACTGCTTTATAATGTGCATTCACTGATCAATAAACTAAGCATTTGTAGCTCATTTTGATTTCTTATCAACACTTGTGTTCTTCCTGTTGATGCACAGTTGGTTTGCTTCAGAATACATAGGAGATTTTGGATTAGGAAAGTTGTAAACTTCAATACTCATTATTGAATATTTCTGTTAACATAGGGTTATAGCTAAAGTGGGAAATACTGTTATTAAATCATTTGGAGATATATCATTATGAAATAGTTGTCTTAAAAGAAATGTATAGTGCTGAACATTACAGAAATTAAAAGTAGTCACTGTAGTCACTTAAACAGGATTGTCAGAGTGAAGATGTCTCACATGGCATAAACCAGATATATATGAAACTTTTTCTAGTATTACTTAAAATGTAGCCGTCTATCGTATCAATCAGTAAGTATTTTCACAAAAAGCTTTGTCTTTAATTAAATATTAAATCTGTAAATCAATAGAATAAAATTGTCTGTACATTCTAATTTAATCCCAGTCAAGATTACCTGAAAAGCAAACCATACTTTAACACAAAGGCTTCAGGAATACCATACTTTGGCCACAAAATTTTTATTTTCAAAATCTGGTGAGGGTGGGGCAGGATATACCAATTTCAGATGAAAGAATATTTTACAACAGATTGAAGCATCTGCATTTCCCATACCTCATCTATACTCTTGTTGACAATAGGTTTGTCTGGCTCTCCACAGGCAGCTCTAAGTTCAGAGCCAAGGCTCACAACTGTTTCTAGTTCTTCTTGAAGTCCATCAATTTCTTCTTTAGCAGCCTACAAGGAGGAAAAAATCCAAACTGCTAATACTAAATTTAATAACCTATGTACAGCTTGTTTTCAAGGTGAACATGGCATGATTTGACCTTTAGTTCCTTTAAAGTCACTTGGGTTAAGAACTGGATGCTTAAAATATAAGCAACCATTTGCAGTGTCAGAGTTACATAAACTGACATCAGTCAAAATTACAATGGACTCTAATGTCATTTTTGCATGAGAGGAAAAAAAACCTTGTAAGTTTTAAATTAGGTTTCTTTAATCAGAGTGTTTTCTTTTTCAGAGGTTATCATTCAACCTTCAAATCTTTAACTATCAGCATAAATAATTACAGGCTTAGAGCATAATATATCTGTACACCTTTCATTTAGATATTACGTATTACTCAGGGAATCTAAAGTATGTATAACTTAAAAGTCTCAGTGACATGCTTATTATATGTATGGTTGTAAACAGATATGTAAATATAATGACAGACATGTTGCATGCCTGTTGTATGCTCATTGCAATTAAGCACTGATATATGGTATTTACCATACGCTCTTGAGATACAATTAGAGTAAATTTCTAAAAAATTATCCCTCTAGGTCTCTAAAAAAACAATTTTATCACGTGGTAATTCTGTATTTTCTCTGCCTACTGTAAATAAACTGCTTCAAGTCATCAAAAGACCTTCTACTGACCTCAGCAGCTTCTTGCTGTTGCTTGACTACAGATGGGTCAACTCCAGGTCCTTCCAGTTCTCGAATGAAGTCCTGAGTATCTTTAATAGTAGCTACAAGAGCCATGTGATCACACCAGAACTTTTCAGCTAGTTCCATTACGTCCAACAATTTGGCTTCCCTTTCCTCAGTCAAGGTCTGGATGTCTTCCCAAATAAGGACCATTTGGTCCAGTTTCTCTTGAACAGCTAAACAACAAAGGAACTAGATTACTACCTTGGCAAACAATTCTCAGCCATAAATCTCTCTACAGTTCTACAGCAGAAACATATGTGTACATTTTAAAATTTAGACAGTAAAATTGTTTCTTTACAGGACTCCTTATTATGTTAAGTGGAAACAACCAACATGGCCATTAAAAATAAAACAAAGATTATATCCATGATGAATTATTTTAAATGAATGCTTTACTTTTATAAAAATCTTCAGCAGCTTCTCCATGAGAAGACAACCCCCAAATTAGTGGCCATCAGAAATGAATAGTTTTCTATGCTGCAGCTTGCTGCACTTCCACTACATGAAACTTTCTGCAATCTACTACCTTTAGCAGATATATCCTTATCAGTTCCTTCTGAGCGAGCAATCATTTCTTCCCCTCTCTGTTTAAGTGTCTCATACACTGGCTGAAGTTTTTCCAGATCCACTGACACATTCTTATTTTCACTGATTTGCTCTTTTATCTTCTCAACCTCTGCTGAGATTGAAGGTGGCTGCCTCAGACGTTCAACTATGCGTTTCAGACTCTCAAGAGTTGGATCTATCTTGTCATGAAACTGGAAGAATGGTAAAGGACAGAAAGAAGTGGCAGAGAAATTAGAAAAAAATAGCTGAAAAAATGAAATCTGGCATTGTCTTGGAAAAAGGTACTTTAAAATTAACATATTTAATATCACTATCCAACATATGTATGTGCAACTTGCAACAATGTCTTTGTGATTCTTCCTCTCTTTTAAAATCTAAATTAAAAAATGGCCTTGCAAAATGGTACTTCCTCTAGATTAAAGACTTTCAATAGCCCAAGTTCAGTCATGAGGCATTCCATCTGCAGATACCTGCATGTAGTCCTGTGTAATTCATACCGTAATTTGCACCTTATTTTGGAGAGCCATGTTTTTCTGGTGTCATTATTTTAAAAAGATATTTACCTCAATATTAAATACATACATTTTCCTATCAGGATTAACATAAGGCATATAACAACTGATTAAGATGCGACATGTCAGGTTAACCCAAACCAGTCTATGATTCACAAAGACACTTGTTATTACCCAGGTGATGCTTGTTAGTGCAGCAAAGGTATGTCACTTGCTGCAACTAAAAGCACACAACAGTGTGGATTACTTTCACCGTACTTTGACTGAGCCCAGATAGGTGCCCAGAAACTAAGTTACAGCTATGTTTATATGGTTCATCCTTCAGTACGGGTCCAAGTTTACTATATGCTTTTGGACCCACAGAGATTCCTAAAACTCTCTCATCATCATGTCCCTTTCAAATTGCAGAAGTTAATAAATTGTGGGTACAATTAATGGTCCCCCAGGATCTACAAAAGCACTCCTGACTACACTTGGGCAAGGTGCTAGAAAGAGCACAGCAAAAGAAGATTACCTGATGTGAAGAAATAGTTACATCCTTTCTATTCAAAGGTCTATAGGCAATAAAAATGTAATTACATTTTCCCACCATACAACCCACTTCAAATCAGAGGCTGTGACTAACGTTATGGACTCAAGTGTTTTTGTTAGAAGCATGAATATCACAAAAAACAGCAATATGTGTTATGAAAGATAGGTAGCATTCCCACATTCAGGACTTCTGAAAAAAAATATTTGTGTACAGAAGTGAAAAACCCTGAAATTAAATTGGCCAAATTCATGTGTAATTTTAGGGCATATATACTATATTTTAAAATTATCAGTGCATTATGAATGAGACAAGGTGTTTTAGAACTTAAAAGGAAGAAAATGCAAGTAATTACAACTTCTCATTCTGGCTCCATAGGTTATGTCCTGCCTTTGATACATAATGCAATTTAATATAATTTAAAACCTGAAGAGTTAAATAATTAACCTTTCTGGACTGTCTAGACAAACACTGATCTAGCCATCATGTACAGAGTCCTGATAATATATATTTATGTATCTTAATAACAAAAAAGTAGATTATATAAAATTACATTCTGGGTGTTACAGTGTTTTGCTTTGTCATCAGCATATACATTTATGTATATAAAATGAACCTTAAAGGATTGCATATGTAATTATTTTCCCAACATCTCATTATATTCTAGCTGTTACCAAAGAATGCATTTTTATTCTTGCTTTCTGTACTCAACCAGTACAACGTGTTAATGTCTACCACATACAAAGCCAGGACTCAAATGCTAGATAAATATCTTGGTTTTCAAATGTGCAGTTCCAAACAGGGGGAGGACTAAGCATTTATGCTAAATACTGAATCTAACTAATCAGGCATCTTTCAGAGGTATGAATAAAGAAGGTGTTTAAGATGACTTAGTTATAATAAAACATTTATAAGCAGTTCAAAAGCAGGATGATACCCAAGTTCACTTTTTTCCTTAGCTTCTTAAACTCATTCTTCAGGGACTAGGAATATGACATTAAGTACAATGACCTTTGACAAAGGTTATTTAGAATGATGAGAGCTTTGTAGTCTGTTTCTGTATTCAGTATGTTAGAATGTAGTATTTAATTTTCTGAAAACAGAGAAAAAGGGAAATTTCCTATAACAGTTTTACAGAAGGAATTTTTTTTCTTCAGGTTTTTGTGTGGGCTCATAGACACAGTTTTACCGAGTTCTTTTCTGAATTTGGGGTCAGGTGAAAAAATTTCAGTTTTAATTTAATGACAAAACCGTAAGTCTCTAGAATGTGATACCTAAAAATACTCCTATCAGGGTTCATTGCATAGGCTGATGAACCTAAGATATGCAGGTTTCATCGACTTGATCTGCATTTTATGCTTATGATGGCATTTTATGAGGTCTACCTTTCTCGCAACACTTTTACTTAAGAATTCAAGCATATGTTATGTTAAGTTCTTTTAGGTCTGCTGCAAAGATCAAATGCTATTATCAGTGCCAAACTATCCTCTAGTTCCCTTGTTAACACACTGTAACTAAAGCTGCCAAGTCTGAGTTATAACTATACTCAAGTTGAGTGATCAACAGTGTTATCCATATACAAGCAAATCATCAGTTAGTAACAGACCAGCAAGAGAAAATGGAATAATTTGAAAATAAAATCCCACATTTTTAGACCAAATGTTCTTTTTTTTTCACTTTGTAATTAAGAAGCAATAACATTCTTCAACTGTAACATAATCCTGACTGATAAATGAAATTATAACCTATTGAGAAATAGAAAAAAATGAATGCCCTAAGCAGTGATTTGACCATCCACGGGCAATTAGGTTGAAAAATACAGATAAAAGAGCAATTTGATCTTGAGACATATATATATATGTATATGTATTTGTGACAATGTCTGTGAATCCTTCCATTTGAATGAATCCCATTACATTTTAAACTTAAATTAATACCTGGGTACACTGAGAAATGGCTTCATCCAGTGCCAGTGCTCGCTTTTTGACATCTTCCTTGATTTTACTGTAAAGGGTGTCAGCTGCCACATATTTCTCTTGGATAGAAAAGCCTTCTCCTGGGCTCAGCTCCAGCAACTGAGGCCCAGTTTTGTTCATCTTATCTATATGAGGCTTGTGCTCAGCGATCAGCTCACGCAGTTGCTATAACAAACGAAACAACTTATCAGTTTCTTATGCTTGCACCATCACATTACAGCTGTCCACACTTCTAACACATCCAGCTGGCAAGAAATTCCAAACAAATACACTTCATACTAATGTAAAGCACAAATAATATCAAATGAAGTTAATGACTCCTCTGCCAGTGATAGCTCCCATTGCAACACAGAGCTATCCAGGCATGAAACATCACAATTAGAGACACACTGGGAAGGCTCATGTGATACTCTTGTAGGACATATGATTACAGGCAAAATATAAGATGCTAATTACAAATACGATGCTGGCAACAGAAACTTCCCATCATATTTAGTACCTATAATGACAGAAATGGAAACGATATTGCAGACGTGCATAACACCACCACATATATACTTTTTATGTTGTCATCTGTCACTTGCCACCAAGCCTTCCATTGAGGAGAATCAGAGAAAGAGGCACCAGCATTGCAAGCATATTAATTCTAATTATCCTTGATTTAAGATGAAGAAACTACCACAAGAAGGAGTGAAAGCAATCAATGAAAAGGACAAAAGGACAAGGAAATCTGATCAGTAGAGACCTATCAACCTACTTTAAATGTTTCTCCTCTGGCCACAAGACTCCTCTGTCTTCACAACAACTGACACAAATCTGAGAACTAATTAATAAGTAAACTATATTTCATCTCAGCTGTCTCACTCACAAAGTAAGTCAAAACTGTTCAAAGGACTGTGCAGGCTTGTAAAAGTGAAAGGTGTCTTCCAACTTGCCTAAGAATTTTGGTTTCCTTTAGTTGCATTCTGACAAATGGGAAAGTTTTTTTGTGGGAGTAGCCTGTTCTAGTTTTATTTCTTTTCTCAACTCATTCCTCCCTTTTCAGAAAAATTCCACTGTCTTGTGAGGCACTGTCCCTCTTGGTGCTGTGAACTCCACGTGTCTCTATCCTATAGCCCCTGTGGAGGACCATGAAGCACATACTCAGTTTCTTCCAGCTCAGAGTTTGTTTAAATTAATGAAGACACAGCAAAGGACCTCTATCAGTTTCTGTGTAAATAAATCCTCTCCTCTTCAACCAAGGTCCTTTCCTTAAAAAGAAATCCTGATACTGGCTTGCTTACTTGCTCCTCCCCAGAAGAGGAGTTGAGAAGACTGAAAAGACAGTGACCATGACTCTACACAGTCTCCTGATGACAAAGCAGCAATGAAAATACAAAAAAAACCTTCAGTTACTTACTGAGAAGGTAACTCTATTTGTATACCTCGCAACAGCAAAATTAATTTTGATTACAAGTGAAAGAGGAAAAGGCAAAAGAAAGTACAGTGTGAAGCCTTTAGAAAATAAGTGTGTTTTAGTTCTGTGCACGGAGATGATTTGACACAGGGCCACCAGAGTGCACATTTCTGAGTCTAAATCTTATGCTAGCACTCTGCTCACAACTCTGTTCAAGCCAAACTGACTGCACGTTACTCACACAGAATTAACTCTATGAATTTGATGACTTGGAACAAAGATAGTAATAAGTAAATGTATCAGCACAGAAATGTAAGTGAATGTAGAAAACTGTTCTCAATTCACATTCAGAACTCTCTTCTTTAAATACTTTTTGTAATAGAACAATAAATTATTTGCTCTTCCCTGTGATTTACTATTGGGTAAACATTTCCAGTAAATGAGTATTTCAGATCAGATTGCGTGTTAAAATTGCCTGACATTAATCTTCTACTTAACTAACAAATCTCAGCTAATGGCATAGCCCAGGGAAAATGCAAAAATAGAAGCTCATCTGAAGGGCCTGTCATGCAAGTAGAATGATTAAAGTAGATGGGAAACAATCATGTAAGTAAAGCAAGCATGATTTGGTTCATGGTGACTAATCCAAGATAGCTTGTAAAGCTCATAGCTAGACTTCATAGAGCAGACTTGCTCGTTGTGGACAGAGGAGGAAGACAAATGAGTGAACGCAGTGTTTACCAGTGCATAAGAGTGGCACATCTTCATTAACTGGTCAGAGATTAAACAAGACTTTGAAGCTAGAGTTCACCCTGTCTATCTTGAGTCACTTAATTGAGGCAGCTAAAATAAAAAGAACTAGTTACTCTATGCTCAGCAGGGACAGACTGGTATCTCCAGTAGCCACATGGGCTTTGCATGTGCCAAAACATGCAGTTTTTTAACCTCAGTGACACACATCTGATTCCACATGATACTACTAGACATAGTTGAAATGTACTGATTTTTATCCCAGTTGATTTTTCCTCCATGTAAGAAAGCCCATATGGTGGCCAGTCTACAACAGTGTTTCCTCTATTTTGTGATGGTATGGTAAACAATTATTTCTTTCAGTTACTACATAAACAAACATGCTTGACATGAGAAATGATTACAAGATTGGCTGGGACCCAAGCAATCAATTCTTGGCCCTCTAATTGTCCATTTTCCTGGCTCAGCTAACTTTAGTTACAATGACACCAACAAAACAAAAAACTTTTTTTTTTTTGTTACATGTACATAAGATCAATACATGTGCATATTTGTAAACAAACTGTACACAAAGGCAGCATTTAATTTTCAGCATGATGACAACAGTGCATGACTCCAGTTCTTACGATAGTCGTATTTTACCTTCTTTTGTTTCTTGCTACAACACCCCATGTCTGTTCTTGCTATCAGTTTGGTTTATTCTTGCAATGCTGGAATTAACGTGTAATTTTAAATAAACTTGTTAACTATTAACTTTTGTTAGCTGAGTTCTCTCACTACAATTACAATTTTTCCATTTTTCTCCTCTTTTATACCTTGTTTGCTGCTTTTCCCAGAGCATCTTGTTTGCATGCACAGTTTGAGAAACAGTACAGGCATGACTGAAAATTTATTTATTTTGTATTAGTATTTTAAATAATTCTTTTTTCCAGAGAAGTATAACTGTCTGGAGTTTTAGCACTCAACAGAGTATCGCGCAGGTCTAAGCAGAACGCTGCTTTGGCTTTTGACACTGTTTTTCAAAACTGGCAAAATGCTTACCCTGTGCTCTTCCTGTTGTTGCTTTAAAGTTTCATATTCAAGGGCTGGTGCAGGAAGCTGAGAGATGATCATTTCTGTTTCAGTTAACCAGGGCCAAAGTTCTTCATAAGTCTCCCAGAACTGGTTAACCAGGGACTGAGCCCGTTCCAGCTGGAGGTTTCTCTCAGAATTCATTTGACAGACTGCGTCATATTTCTTTATGAGGCTTTCCATTTTTTTCTGTAAAATAGTAATGAAAAATAGCAATGGATTTTTCCAGGTGTTTCAACATGTCTATTACCTTCATTTCTAAACAATCTTTGATAATTAAAGCACCAAACCACAATGAACCGCATTTTAGTTTTGATAATGTTTCTACAATACCAGTCTACAAGGTAGACAAAACTATTGTCTACAAGGTAGACAAATATCAGAATTTGGCAGAATTAGAACACATTTAATGCTCTTGATATTTACAAACAACACTTTATTCATAGGGCTTCTGGTCAAGATGCAAACAATCTGACTGCAGATCTCAGCACCACTTCCTTACTGGAGATTCTTATCTTCAGTGAGACTTGGCAGAAGCTACATTTTACACAGCACTGCTGACACAAAGCATCATGAGCAACTAACAAAAATCTGAGCTTTTTTAAAATCCGGCCAGAGAAGAGGGTATCCTGTTGTGTAAGTTTACAAACTTGCAGCATAAACCACAAAACATTATTTTCCAGGCTGGCATGCATGAATTAATGAGGGTGTGTTAACATTAATAGTATGATAGAACTGCAAGGTTTAAACATTACATCTACTGTATTTGAGCATGTCATAATAAAAGAAAGGATCAACTAGCTATATATTTTTCCTGTGTAGGGCTGCCCATGTGGTCATTTTTATGAAGTATTATATGTGACAATGCACATAAATGCTAGCCCTGGAAAAACTAGACATATAAGCAAGCCACTGAATGTGAAGGAAAGAATCTTTTCTTTTTTGGCAGAACAAGCTATCCTTTCATTTGTTATGTCTTGCATGTAAATTAAGTACAGAAATGCTATCCAAAGGACAAAACATTGCCTAACTCACAGATATACAGTATTTGTGACAAATACAAATATTTAATAGAGAATCACATAAACCTGCTCCCTTATGACTACAATTTCATAGACAGAACACCACATTTATTTTAAATTCATTGAAGAGCAAATCAAATTTATTGAGAGATTCTGCAGCAGAGCACTATTAGTGATGTACTGCTGCTCAAGAAGGGTGGTCATTGGAAGGTCTAAATTTACACAACTTATCCAGCCTAACCATAATTTAACAAATAAAACCCAACCCCACAACAAAACCATTCTTATATGCCAATGCAAAAAAAAAATCTGTCTGGATATATATATATATATGTATAAAGCCCAAATATCAGGCACTGTGTGTGTGTAATAAACAGAGGCCTTTCATAAGCTGTGTTAGTCAACAGGATGGAATGATCTTAGCCAAGTAAAGTCTACGCTGAAATCAGCAGAAATGAACGTAAAGATTCACACTGAGGTGCACAACCACTGAATCTGGCACAGAAATACACACACCCAGAGCACCACTGACCCAAGAGAACTGGAGAAGATAAATAGCCAGATTTCACACACACCATCCCAGATGACTAATACCTATTCAGTCAATCATCCATTGGCTAAAATACTACTTACTGCAGATGAAGATGATAAATGGCACGGCAAATTAGTGTCAGGCTATGAAGCAAGTACACAGTGTTCACTCTTTGAACCTCTTGAAGGAAGGAGAGCAATTCACAACAGCATTTCTTCTAGCAGTACAATCCTCAGACTACAAGTGGCTGCAATTACTGCTTTTTCACTGGTATTTCAAAAAAGACACTATACGAATCCTTCAGCATATACACTGTCTGCCTATCTACTGGTGCAGATGCAATTTAAGGAACTTTACCTTCATAGTCTGCTTCTCCTCTTCAGTGCATGTACTCATAATCTTAGCCCCAGATTTTACAAGTTCATCTATTGTATCTTTGTGCCTCAAAATCTCCATGGTAAAAGCCTTGAAACACAATAAAAATTAGTCAGAAGAAAAGCAAAACAAAAACAAACATGAAAAATCAGCCAAAAAAGAGTTGAGCAAACACGGAGCAAAAACTATTTCTGAAGTGCATTTTGATGGACTTAAAATTAAATCATGCCAGTACATTTTCTGGATGGAGAGTGTGCCAGCCAATAATTAACATGACAGTTGGAAAAAAATTTCTTTTACCTTTTGAACTTGTAGCTGAGCTGTGGTCTGGTCTTGCTCAAGCCTAATGTCACCCAGCGACATCAGTTTCTTTTCTGTTTCTGCAATCCAGGCAAACTCAGCATCAGCTGCTTGATCAAACTAAATGAGGGAGACAAGAATTCGTTCAGCATTTCTATAGACATGAAATTAGAATGACTGTTCCAAAAGTTTTAAAGAAGATTAAAAACATATTTTTGAACTGTTAGAAAGATAGCAGCTCACTTTCCATGAGGTTTTTATATAAATGAAATACAAAGTCCAAAATCATTCCGAGGGATTGTAATGCAAGGAGCTTAATTCATAAGCATGACAAAGCAACAGAAGCAAATGCATTTTTCCATACAGCTCTCTAGCAGACATAAAAATAAAAAGGTTATAATTCCAGAATTTTAACTAGACTTTTTATTTTATTCTACATTCACATGTCTTTTCCCCTCTATGTTTGTTATTACTGCTGTTGTTGCAGTTATCATAAGAAATAGCTATTTGATATTATCCTTTTAATCTTAAGAGCTGCTTTGGTATTAAATGATAAAGGCAAAACAATCACAATCCAACTGAATCAGTGGAAAAACTTCACTGAATTCAGACAAGACAGGAACTCATCCCAAACTAGACTTTGGATTAAATGTGAAAACTGGGGCATTTGGATGCAGCTGCTCCTTCTCCAGGAAGATCAACTTTTGACTACCATTAGTCAACACTAAAATGTTTCAGAAATTACCTCAAAGCACAAAAGTAATCAGAGGACTTAAAGGATCTGTTTCTTACTAATTTACAAAGGAAAGCATGAGATCCTGAAGTGTGGGGATATAATTCTTCTGAAAAGACCAAATTTTTTAAAAATCATGTATTTTCTCTTCAGTTCAAGCTTGTAGGCACTTATCCTAGCACACATACATGTTGCAGTACTCAACGGCAGCAGTGTTGAGTAACCCATAGAGAAATATTACTTGGGATGATCAGATGCACAAAACATTCATTGTAGGAACATACTCATTTATTTATTTTTAACTCTGTCCACCCCCTGCAATTAGCTAATAATATGGCTCTGAATTTCTGTGAAAGTCTACCAGGACATGTCAGGTGAGAACCTGCTACTTATGTTCCAGATTACCACACTTTCCTCAAAAGTCTCTTTTTTGACCACTCTCAGTCCCTCTCATCCTTGAAATCTGATGCTCTGTCTCTTTGTGGCTGTATACCACAAAAGCCCTGCTCCTGTAATGTATCTGGAGCTCACTTCAGCCACTAAATCTGTCTTGTCTTAGTAGTTAGTTATGAGTCACACAAAAAACAAAAGAAGTTTTGAGATTTCATTCTTTATGAGTCTATTTTTTTCAGCATTTATAATCCATTTATTACATAAAAGAGAGTGCAAACATTCTTTTTCACTATATGTCATTTCTAATTTAAAGTAACAGAAAGTAAGGGTTGTCCTAAATATTGTGACTTCCTAATAGAAAGGTATGTTCTGAAACAGTCACTACTGTAAACATTAGCACAAAGCACATTTACTACTGGTAGTTAAGTCCTGGCTTTAGAATCTGCAGTTCTCAACCAAGATCTTCAGTAGCCTATCTATTTATAATCCAGATGAAGAAAACGGAAGAAGGTGATTTCAAGTGTGTTAAATGCACAAATTAATTGCAATTCACCTTCCAGATAGCAAATATCCATGGATATGGAAATAATATTGAGCAAATATTTAATGCAAATAACAAAATCCAGGCATGGCAATAAACTTCTGGGTCAGATAGCACTGAGGAAGGACAGGCCTTTCAGGTCCATTTGCTGAGGTTATAGGATTTCCAATTTGTGATGTTCAAATACAACATTAGGGAATAAAAAGCACTCCCTGCATTCAGAGTTTCAAGTGTTTTCTTCCCATTGTACAAGGCAGTTATTTATGAGCCTTGAACTTCACTTGAGTCACTACATATTTCATCCCTATCCAGTTTAACCATTGTGGTACTTCTTCTAACCAGGGATGGCTGAATTCTGAATATGAAGACACTGTGATCTGCTCCTTTACTGCTTTCTAAAGCATTTTCTATGGCTGCTTTACAGTGAAGAACAAGCAGCCTGAGAGTAGAGCATGATCTCCTGTTTCTACACTAGCATTCCTTCACTAGGGTAAGACCTCTTCAAAAGTATTTTTTATTTTTCATGGTCTCTCTCTAAGCTACATGTAAAGTATCTTATCTCACTGGAAGCATGTTAAGTCACTTGATATTCACCACAGGATATAGAATATAGGAGTACAGGATACAGAATATAGGAGTACACTGTGGTGATGTGAGATGGGCCAGGGGTATGTAGTACTAGGGTGTAACATGCCCTTGCAAAATTAGTTAGCTGAATGTGCTGAACTTGTGCTAGGGGATTCACCCTACTCACAAATTTCAGAAAACTGAAGGAGAGACAACTTACAGTCTTCCATCTCACCCTCTCATTCATTGAAGAAAAAAAAAAAATAATCACCCTTTATTTTTAACCTCAGATACAGGAGATCTGAGTTATTGCCCACATCTTTTAGTAAGCTTTCAGCAAGCTGTCTTCTTGGCCTGTTACAACTGTTTGTGGAAGATACCAGCAGAGACAGAAAACTCCACCACTATTTTTATGCCTGAACTGTAAGCAGACACTGGAAAATTGTGTTTTCACAGTGCATTTATAAGCAAGTTTAAATATAGGACTACTTAGTAACAAAATTAGAGTGCTAGTTCTCAAAATGTACCTCTATATATATATATACTCTTGTGTATGTATAGAAACCTCCACACATTAGGTAACTCAATTTTTAAGCCCCAAGAAGAAAATCACTGTGGATATGACTAAAACTAATTGCTACTTAAATCCTCCACTACAGCTTGAACAAGATGATCCAGCTTTTAATTGTAGAAGGTATAGAGGAGCTAGACAATCAGCTGATGCTAAAAGGTGTGGCAAGCTTGGTGATCTCAGTGTTGTGTTAACTAGAATTGGTTGGGGACCTGGACCATATTTTACTTAAAGCATGATCTACAAAAGACATGAGCCACTCAGTTCTTACTGAAGCAAACTCCCACTGCGGGAGCCACAGAATAGTTTCAGCTGCAAGACTAATGTTTTTGTCAATAAATGGCAGACAACTACAGCAGTGTACAAATTAGTTGAGCTGTGGCAATCATATCTTAACAGCCCCATTTCATTCAAACAGGCCTTTCGCTGCTCAAGCACAAAAACTTCTGACAACATTATTAAAGGACATCTTTTGTTCAGTTACATATTGCCTAAGATGACCTGTTTACTTCACAAAGAACAGTTTTTAGTACCTGTTGGAATCTCAGGATAGCAGCATCTATCTCATCCACCTTCTGAGAAATCGTGTCATTCACTAATCTGTAACGTTCGTTGTCCTCTGTTATCATCTTGTCGAGCCCCTCTCTGGCCCTCCATGGCACCAGCTCCAGGAAAGCACTGCCAACTTCATTCACAGTGTCCAGTAAGCCTTTGTTGTTCTTTGCTTCTTTTTTCAGCTCCTGAAAAAAGGCCATTTAAAGTAAACATGCTCGCATATGAGCTGAGCACACACACCTTGCACGGGTTTTTTATTCTTTCGACTGCTCCATGAGTTGAAAACTGAAATGTTTTCCATGCAAACCAAAGGGGTAAATTAGTACACTTATTTTCCGTTGTATTGGCTTTTTGATACTGTAAGATGTTTGACAGAAAAGCAGGTGATTCTTGAAAGTAATTTTCTACAGAATGTTATCTTAAATCTATTTCTTCAGTCAATATGAAAGTTTCAAAGTATTTGTAGTTTTCTAAGAGTTGTCACTACTCAATGCATCAACCAAAGGAAAAAAACTAACAGGCAATCTTTGCAACCTGCAACTCTGTAAGGAACTAAAACACCAGCAAGCAAAATCAGACATGTAAGAAAACAAAATACAGTGAATTGAACTGACTTCTTAGATGAGCAATTAGTGGGTTAAGTTCCAATTAAAACATCATACAGTGCTTCAGGAATTAATTTTTACCTGTGCAGGAATCCCCATGGCTGTTTCATTTCTTTTTACAAGAAATAAAACGGAAATATATATTTGTTTTAGCTTCTCCTCCTCCACATTTCCACCCTCTTTGGTTTCTACTACCATTTTTCTTTTGAAGTAAATATTGTTAAACAAGATTTATGTATTTGAAATGCTGACACTCTTCTATACTTCACAGGCTTTTATCCACAAACCAACTCAAGAAGCAAAATAACTTACTCTAACAACTGGGGAGTTTTCCCAGGATTAGGTAGCTGCTTGAATAAGAAGTGAATGTTGTGCTGCTATTATGCTAAAAATAAACCTCAGCCCAGTTTCATAGGGGATTCTAACAGATGACACAGGAAAATGAATTTGTTTCTTAACCACTGTTACATTTAGTCAAATGATCTGATGCCAGAATCAGTTATTCAAGAAATTACTTTGTGCCAAAAAAACCACACAAATCCTAGAAAATTCATACAGCAATAAATAATTCACAGGCTCTAAAACCTACTTTTTGTCTTTCTTGTACTTGGTTTAATTCTTCACCCTTTGGTATTTGATTTTCATATGAGAGTAACTCCACCTCCACTTCGTCGAGCCATTTGCAGAGATTCTCATGAGCTGAGTGCAGCTGACCTGCAAGCTGCAGAGCCTGCTCTAAGGTCTTGGACACATCAGAACTCAGTTTCGTAATGTCTTTGTACCTTGCTTTAATGCCTTCCAGTTTATCTTGAATTATTACAACTTCATCACCTAAAATATGAGAGGGAAATTATTTCCTGTGATCACAAATATTTAAAAGCCAAAAAACCCCACCAAACTCCAAATCCCAAACCAGACCTGTTACAGAAAACTCAGTATTTAATGTATAAAATAGCTCAACCAATATGACAAGGTCAGTCCTTAACTGTTGTAAATCACTCTATCTTTGCAGTCCACACAGCTACTAAGTATACCTCAGCTCAGGATCTGTCCTGTCTTTTTTCTGCTTTACTGAACTATTAGAAAGTAAGGACTTTGATCCAATATTTAACACAAATGTCCTTTAAAAAAATCCATCCTTAAATTCATTACACTTACAAAGGAAAAAACAACAACAAAAAAAAGATTTTCAAAGGGTTATTGGGAATCCGAAGGAAAAAAATCAACAAAATACTAATTAGGTTTTCAGTTACAGAAATATTTGATGTCACTGTGCCCCCATTACTATCTGTTTAAAACACAACTCAAAAAGCTAAACTGAAAACACTCCCCTGAAATTTATTAGTATATATTCATTTTTCATTATAGATTTATGCATAATGTCTACATTTGGAACAGAAAAGGATGCTTCTCCCCCCCACCCCCAGCCATATGTGTGTCTTAAAGAGTTCAAGAACTTTAGCAGTACTGGAAAATCTGCACAGATGTTGATTTACTGAACAGACATGTTGTGTACAACTGGAATGCAACTCTTCCCACAGCATTAGCTCCAATGGATGAAGCTTTCCTCTTGCAGTAAAAGGTAGTCTAATATCTCGTTCATCTGTGGATGCCTGCAGGGAATTGACTGCATCCACTGCCAAACAGCCTTCCATTATGAGTAATGTCCATAATTTGCTATTAGGAATGGAATGCAGGTTCACTAAAATAATTTTCCACTAAAAATAATACAGGATTCAAGGACCAAATTCTCCACACACAAAAAAAATAATAACCGTTTAAACCATCAAATACAAACTAATATTTACAAGTTCCTCTTTAATTTTCCCATAAGCACTTACAAGAAAAAAAGCCTGATGAATCATAGTTTCATGTGAGTTCTCACCTGTTGTTTGCTTGAGAAGCTCTAAGCCATTTTGAATAGCCATATCAACATTTTGTTTTCTAAGAAGAATCTCTTCCTGAAGATCCTAACAGAAAAGGTCATTTGTGTTAGCACACATTTAACAAATAATATAATTTTTATTTGGAATATGTATATTGGCATTTTAAACAAAATATATTAATGAAAAACAAATGAAGTATGGAAATAGAAATCAAATTTAAAATGAAAAAAATAATAAATGAACAGAAATCAAAATACCAGTAGTTCAGAGTGCTGTTTCTCAAGCAATTCTGTGTCCCAGTCTTGGACTGACAATCTGTTCAGGTTATCGTGGATTTCATTCAGCCAGTTCATCAATTCAACTTCATCCTCCCCAAAAATCTGAGCATTGCTGTAAGCTTGCTGGAGCAGTTCAGACCTGCTGTTGCTCTTCTCTTGAATCTCAATGTATCGGGCCTGAGAAGAATCTAGCTTTTCCTGCACCATATCTTTGTCTTCCCTGGAGCTCAGAGTCTTTAGAGACTGACCAGTGCTAATGGCCAGATGTAAACTCTTACTGTGAGCTAGGACATCATCTTCTAAGGCCTATATTTTTTTAAATAATGAAGAATAATGGAAAAGAAAATCAGAAAAACATGAAAGAAATGTAAATGGAACTCAATAAAAAATGAATGAAAAAGGAACTTACTGCCAACGTAAATATATAAAACTCAAATTACAGGAAAGAAATGCAGTATGGCAGAACATAGGTACACCGCAACAGCTTTGCCAGTTGTGCTCTACTTTACAGAAGCATCTGAAAAGAATGAGACAAGCAAGTGTGTGGTTTGTATCTTACTTTATGCTGACAAATTTGCTGCTGCAGTTTGGAGGCCTGAGTTCCAATGGGATCTGCATTTGCTAGTCTCTTCTCTGTGGCTGTCAGCCACTCCACCAGTGGCTCCAGAACTTCATGGAACTGCTGTGCTACCACCGAGATGCCTTCCAGCTGACGGTTCCTACCAACATGCCAAGAGAAAGGTTATTTTTTCATAATGAAGTGTGAAATAGTTTAAAAAATAAAAGCCCCATGAATACTTTGCAAAAAAAAAGGAAATAATTTTTATTGTAGGAACAAGTCACCAAATAAAAATAGAAATATATACATATATACACCCAATGAAAAAACAAGATAATGTAGAAGTAAAAAAAATAAGCAAAAAACCCCAACTTTCAAAGTGGTTTGAAACTCTTCTAGCTAAAACAAGCACATTTCACAAATAAAAGGAATATCAATTTGTTCATATGCTTTTTGCTAAAAACAATCAAGTACTCAATTCAGCAAGATATGGGTTGGACTTGATGATCTCTGAGGTCCCTTCCAACATGGCTAATTCTATGATTCTATGATTCTATGGCTTTATACTTAATTAGGATAGTTCTCAAGTTTCTACCTTTCTTTAGGGATAAAGTTCACTCCCTCAACTATTATACAAGTTTTAAAGGTAGGCAAAAGGTTTACTGATCCAGAACATACTGTCGTGCTTCCTCAATATTGTAAGATGTCTTTAAACATTTGTTCAATTATGTGAACAAAACTATTTGGCTCTAATTTTGCATCTCTTGCTCTGGGTAAAAGCTCAATGAAGCCTGAAATATTTGTTTCAGTTTATTAGATTTCTGAGAAGGGTTTTGATTACAGGAATTGTCTTCTCAACAACCACCACTGAACAACTTTCATACAAGCAGACTTCAAGAGAGATCTGGCTTACGTGAAAAACATCACAATATTTTCTTACAAATGGGGACCTCACTACTAATAAAAACTATTGTTATACGTGCTTCCTAAGACTTGTAAAAAAAGTAAACTTGACACACTCAGTCTCAGAACACTTTGTAAAGTACTCTACATCGGTTTCGAAATAATCCTCCAATCTCCTCTGCATTGCTACAGACTGGCCAAAGAAATATGGAGATGAGCTTGTGGCTAATGCATGGTTTGGAAAAAATTGCACCTTGATTTTTAATTAAATAGCACCAGACTGGGAGAACAGTATTAAATTAAACATGACATTAACATTCACCCCAGCTAATGAGTCATATTCCTTCAATAATAAAAGGAAAAATAAGGAAACAATCATCTATTAGTGGTTGACTCTACTAATTAAATAATCATATTATTAGTATGAGACAATGAAAGAGGTTCAGAGTAAAGGAACTGAAGAAAGGCTACCAAAAGGAGTAGGAGAAAACAGGTGAATTCGGTGCTATTCTGAGTGCCAAAATCCAAACACATCCATTTGTTCTTCACTGAAAGGCTTCGCTGCTCACTGAAACTCCTTTTCTTCAACATTCCACATTCTTTCTTGTTCTTAATTACATTAATTTTTCAGACCACTTCTTATGCATGCTCCTCTTCTTTCTACTCTGAACAAGCCTGTCCTTTTTCAAATCCCCACCCAAAAAACACGTCCAGCAACACTTTCAACACAGATTTCTTCAAAGACGCTTTCCAGTTCATAACTTTGCAGGTATTTTATACATCAACAGCACCTCATAAATCTACATGTGTGCATACATAGATACTGTATGTGTTTTTTGGATTTTTTCTTTTAATTGGAACTTGAATTGGACTGCAATGCCATTAAAAGACAGTGTTACGGTGTTTTCTGCGTTGCTAGAATATATCTACATATTCTGATCACCCTTTTTTTGTGAACTATTACCTTCCATAGGTACACCAGCAACCGACAGTATGAGGATCCCCAAGCTGTAGAAACTCATTATGTGAATGACACCAAACAGAAAAAGGGGAGAGTTGAGTGCCCCCTCCTTGTAGCAGAATGTCAAGATTTTGAAGTTGCAAGATAACATCATTATTACCAAGGTAACATTATTCATATTATTAGCAAGGTAACATCATTATTTGCACTGTTAAATGCAAAATTTGCACTTGATTCTGTGCAAAACATGTTCTTGCATCAAGAAACTTCCATTCTAATGAACTAACAGGGATACAATATGTAGAAATACATATGCAGTTAACCCTAACATATTGTAGCATCTTGGGCTGAATTTTATTTCCAGATATTTTGGTCTGTTCAAGTCACTTCTCTCCACATTTCCTTCCAATTACAAATTATACCAACATCAAGCCACAATAATGTAATGTAATTTAATGTAAGTGATAGCAAGATTTTACACTAGAGCTCCACACGCTGCTTCTGATCATCTACCAAATTCTATGTCTACATTTTTCAAATCTATGAAAGAATTTCAAATACCTTGTTTCAGCTTTACTGAGCAATGCATCCCATCGACTATCCAGGAAACTCAACTGCTTCAAGATTTTCACTCTATCAGCAGGCTCTGCTGACTCTGCTATTTTCTCCCCTTCATGCTTGATTGCCTCAACAGTAGGCTTCCGGTCATCCAGCAACCTCTGAAGAAGCTACAGAAAAAGCAAACAGACACCAGGTCATTAAGAAACATTGTAATAACACAAGTGTAAAACCAGAAAAAGTTAAGGATTCTTGAAAACGTGTTAAAGCAAACAAAGTTTTCCTCATATTGTGAATAAGAGAGACACATGCCACATAACACCCCCACCCTTGTGCTGCCACCCCATGTTCATTTCCATGTCTTAATTGCCTTGCTAGGAACAGCAAAGTTTCACCAAGCCCTAACAACCTCGGGTTTCCATGGGGTAAAGATGTGTTACAGCCCAAAGAGTGAAGATACAGAGGAAAAAGTTATGTTTAATGCCATTGAGGGAAACAAGCTATTTAGAGTCTATGATATATTTTACAGGAATATTTTTGAGAAAGCTGCCTGCTCTTCTAAATTTGGCAACACAAAGATAATTCCGATATATATAGAGATAGGAAAATAAGTATAAATACCTACTGTATAATCAACTCATCACTTGGCAGAGATACGATAGAGTTCATTGATCTAATCCAATAAATTAATTTATTTGTGAAAAATAAAACACACCTCTGTCTCAAAAACCTCCTTTCCTCCATTCTCTAGTTACCTTTGGTAACATTAACATTTTGCCTCTGCAGATATCCCAACATGACAACAGGTACTGACTGGGAATTTATACTGAATCTCTAGGTGACAGTGGGCCACACAGTCCAGCTGCATGGACTGTATGTTTCATGAGCCACACTATGGTTCTTGTTCCTATTAACCATTATGAAAATTTGCAAAAGTTGACAATACTGATAGTGCTTCTACATTAGCACAGGCCATTTCCCAACAGCCAAATATTTCCCAAGAGCCAAATATTTAAGTCTGTGTAAGTAATCTCCTATATATAACTTGGTATCATTACCATGAAAATTTAATAGGTTTTATTTCATACTTTCCAAATGGGCTAACACTGGATTTTATACTTTCTCTTTTTCCAGTGGACCTCTAACAATCCTCTCCAGATACAGGTAATAATTCAACCAGAGCTCGGATTGCACAGTGTCACTCTTTGTCTCATGTCCCAGAAGATGGGCACTTCTCCCAACCCTGAACAAATTCTTGAGTATCAAACAAATGGCTGCTTTAAACACCTCAGCACACTTCAATCTAATATAACACACTTGAACTAATTTTATGCTTTTCCAAAGACTGGGAATTTATTCTCATTGATCCAGCGGAAGGAGAGAGATTCTGAAGACATTTTACTTACCTTCTGTTCTTGTATTTGGGCCTTCACAACTTTGAATTCAGCAGATGGTGGCTTCTGGTTAGCCACAAGTTCTTCTGTATCAATAAGCCAGCTAAGCAGAGATTCAAGAGCATCCTGAAATCTCCCACAGTGAAGGAGGGCTTCCTGCAATTGTGCAGCACGCTGGGCAACCTGAAAAGAAAGAAGACCAGAATGTACCCACCTTTGCTTTTTATTTCTGTGAAATAGGCAGTAGAAATCTGTAGACTATCTGGGAATATCACTACAATCATTCTCATTTTCATAGCTATTCAAAACAGCACTATGGCACATTTTAGCATTCATCTCTTGGGCCTACAGACATCCAACAAAAAGAAGAGCCTGACTCCCAGCAAACTGGACCGCTCTAGTATCTCTAGTCTAAAGATCCTCCTGTTTTATATAGGTACACTGTTATATGTTTATATTTCAGATGTTCTTTATTTTCTTTATAGGAAGACCAAGCCAGGAATCTGGAGTAGCAACTTTTAATAAAGGCAATAATCCCTTCAAAGAGAAGAAATAGGAAAGGAGAAGGCAAACCACTGGTGTCTGTGGTTCTGATGCATCACTCCTTCAGGAAGACAGAGCAGAGAAAAATGAGTGCTGTTTCTGCTTTCCACCTTTTCCATTTTCCAACAGCTGCCGCTGGAAGAGGACTTTCCAAAAGCATAGAAAAAACATCTACAGCCAGTTTTCCACAGCAGTGGTACCTTGTGATGTCTCAAGCAATACACCGCTTAACATGTTATAAAGGAAACGTACCACTAGCCACACTCTTTGGGCTCACTGTTCTGTGCACTGCACAGATACAACAGTGCTCATGAAGACAAAGTGATACAACAAAGTGAAAAAATGTGTGAACTAAGACTGAAGAACTACTTGAAAGTGGCTGGCAACAAATGGGATAGCTACGTTTCCCGTGGATGTATCACAACTCTAGCCCCTTCAATTGGGTTAGCAAATGTCCTTGCTCTGCTTAAGCAGGAATAAACCCATAGTCCTACAGGAGTCTTTCCTAAAGAAAAATCCTCAACAGACCTAAAGAAAGTCTGACTAAACCTTATAAACAACAGTAATACCTCTGGCTACTAGTGATATAAATCTTATCCTAAGAATTACCATCAAAGTGATGGTGAAAAGTAATATAATTCATATTCTTAGGGTACATTTAATTTCCTGTATTTTGAAAGATGCCTTTAAGCAAATAATCAAAAAGCAGAACATGATAAAAGCAGAGTAGAATACAAAATAATAACCTTCTTATTAAGAGTCTTCCATCGGGTGTTGACATCTTCAAGGTCATGTTCAAGGTTTTCTGTGTTGGTACTTTTAGCAGCACTTTGAATAAGGCCTTGACCCAACCAATTTACCTCCTGTTGTTTTACTTGCAAGGGTTCAATTTCTTCTTTCTGGAACACCTGCAGTTGAAATCCAAGACACATGAAACACTGTATCTTCTGACATAGCATGCATCTGGTGTTTACACTACAGCATGCAACAACAACAAAAAAAATTCAGACAATTGGTGTCTAGAAAAAAAGGAAACCATCCCTCATCAGCACCTTCCTAAAAAAATAATAAATGTAAACAGAATAGACTAGATCTAAACACAGTAAATGCAATACACTGCAGACAGAAAATGACGTGCATTTCCATGAGCAGTTTTACAGGAAGGAAAGAGAGAGAGAGAGAGAGAGAGAGAAAGAGAAAGTTTTTGGGGAAAAAAAATAAATAGAAACAAATTTTAATAGAGGGAAAAGTTCTAGACTGGAGAAATTCATCTGTCTAATTATCCACAAAACCTACCAAAAAAATGGCACAGAAGGATTTTGAAGTTGTGCTCAAACACACACACACACACCAAGAGAGATAGCTGGGCACTTTTTTTTCCAAATTAGGACAAAAGCAATAGTTTTAAGTAAAAGAAGCAGTGAAGCAAGATAGATTTTAAGGTAGTTTTTAGCAGAATATAATGGTAAGAAGTGAGGAGGAGGCACTACAGATGCTGCTGAAACAGTATGCCAGCAGGCACCCAGGAGAATTGGTTTTCATTGAGGGATATTTTTGCAAATTGTCAGGGCTTTGACCGTACCCGAACAGCAGTCTGAGCAGTTCTCTGTTTGCCTTCTTTTGCTCTTTCAGGTATTTAAGCTTTTTCAGAGCCAGATTATTACCATTAGCAACAGAAATGTAAATCTCCTTTTGTATTCAGCTGCATTAGGCCGCACTGACACCAGTGTCAATGAGATCAGAAAATGGCCTGAAGCCCCTGAATTAATTACACAGGCCAGTGAAAAATAACCAATGAATAAACAATGCTAAAGAATGCTCAACTTTTGACCCTAAATCCTTCTATTTCTATAGCAGCATTCAGTAACAGTTTTGGTGTACACTTCGTGCATTCAAAGCAACCTTCCTCAGCATCCTGAAGCTGCGAACACTTTGAACATACCAGTGACTCTCCTCTTTTGAACCAAACACAGTGTGGCAAGTGATTGCTTTTAAAGCAGCAGACCTCAGGTGGCTGAGCATGCTCCCACCAGCTTGACAAGTCAATCTAGGATCGACAGCAACTACACAAAACATGAGGGGTAAAATAAATTAAGCACGCCTAAAAATGCTTGCTCTTACAGACAAAAAGACCTTGAAAACTGTTAAGACTGTGGCTACATAAAAACTGAGTGCAACAAGCTGTCTCCTCCCAGAAAATGAAAATGCTTGTGTTTTTCTTGACTGTAGGGTAGGGAGGAGGCAGGATAATATTTCCACACAGAATCAATAACAAATTCTCTTTTTTATGTGCCATAAAGCCTCATCTTTTGAGAGCAACCTCTAAGCACAGAGAGGACTGATCTCCATAATCTGCCCTTTGAAAACGTGTACATTCTTTGCAGAGAGAAGCTTAAAATAAATTACAATTATTGCTGCGGCCAAACTTTACCAGAACAACTTAGCAACAAAGCTTCAAGTATCTCAGATTTCAACCAGAGTGGGAAGAAAAAAATTACAGACCCGACAAACACCCTTGCCTTATTACAAAGCTTCACTTCTTACTCTCTTACCTCATCTACCACTTGCAAAGCTCTGCAAGATCCTGTGCTTGTAAAATACTACTGGAACGTCAGAGCTGCTTTCTGGCACCCAAACGCAAAACGATCTTTCAGAGAGGGAGGCGACGAGCCTTTAATCTGCTTGCTTTGGAAACCACAAGGATCTGATACTGTTGCTTATACCTTGATGGGTAAGGTTGCTGAGGCTGAACACATAGTCTGTGGCTGCTCCGCAATGGCACCGCGGGGACCCTGCGCTGTGCACACACCGAGCACCAACAGGGGTGCAAGGAGGAGGCACCCCTCACCAGGGGGATCCCGCACAAGCTGGGCAATAAAGAACCCTGCCCCACACACCTGGAAGTAATCAGCCCTCTCCGAAGCTGCCCCTAATTCATCTTCTGAACTGACAGACCTAGCTAGGACATCGTGTGTGCACTAGCTAGTGACCAGGACAACAAAATTTAAAGAAAGCTTTAAACAAAGCTCTTAAAGGCTACGTTTTACAAATCTACCACTGGTTACAAAAAATTACCTTGTCAGACAGTAGGCCATTGCAGACTGTATCTAAGGTTTCTTGGATGCCAGTTGGCCAGATATCGCCTTTGCTTCTCCCTGGGACAGCTTTTGTACAGCTTACAGTACTATCTAATTCAAGCTGTTGAACAGAAAATACCATTTCATTTGAGCCTCTGTGTGCTATACTGGATTCTTCTGTATCAGGTAAAATCTCGTATTTTGCTAAATCCAAGTCACTAGTATTTACAGGAACATTTGCATAATAAACACCCACATGATGATGTGCATCTTCCATATAATACTCCTCTACTTCTGTGACTTGTGTTTTAGCTTTTTCATGAATTTCATATCCATTTTCCACTTCATTTTCATCAAAGGAAATACTTCTGCCATCACTTGGAAGAGGATCTTCACATGACAGAGTTTTCTCTTCGAAATCTTGTAAGTGAGAGTATTTCCCCCCCATCTCTTCCTGATCACTCTCACATATCTGAGCATTGCTTTGTTTTACTATTTCAGAGGGTAAAATGTCTTGCAAAGCCAATCTGCAGCTTTCTTTGTCGGGTACACTACCACTTGCAAGCAGGGGGATTTGCTGCTCTCTGCAAATTCCTGGAAAATATGGTCTGAACTGACCTACCTCATGGACATCTTCTGCAGAAGATAAACTTCGTGTCTGAGCTTGCTCCCCTGCTAACAGTGTATCTTGTTTTTCTTCCCTTTCTGTTGGAGGGCTGCATAAACCAGAATCATCCTCTTCCGAGGTAAGAGAATTCGTACCCCATTTGCATTTGCCTGATCTAGCTGTACCTGACATATCAGCAGTTTCATTAAAGGAGTATTCGCTTTTGTTTGTGTAATCTGAAAAGTTGGGCGGAACAAACATTCTCCATGATCGCCTATGCTCCTTCTTTTCTGTGTGAGACTTCGCTTTGGGTAATCCAGCTGTCCGAATTATATCACTATTCAGCTTGAGAGCATCAAAGATCATTTTTTCATCCAACTTGTTAGCTTCACGGCTTCGGAGCTCAAAAACACTGGAAGTAGTAAGGGCACCATTGGAGCACAAAGTGCTGATGTCCAGTGTTCTATGACTGTAGGGTAAGGTCCGGTCCGTGAAATGCCTTGAGGAAAGGCTGCCCTTAGAGCCTGAGTCAATCTGTTCATTCAGTCGCACAGTGTCATAGATGGACCTCTGAGGAACGTAGCAGTCCTCAATATTGAGATCTTCATCTTCTTCCCCTTTGCCAACACATGAAGGATTCTGACGTAGACAGTCTGGCCTGCTAAGAGGCTTCCCCATCCTGAAAGTATTCACCCAAGTACACCACTATACCTTTGTTTTCATGGATACAGGGGAAACATTTAAAAAACACTAGCACTCTGAAGAATTACAGTAAACTTGCCCTTAGCATAAGATGCATAGATACAAAAATATACATCATAACTTATGAGGTGGTTGAGGTCATTCATAATCAGTGCATCAGTTTAAATGCAACTTAACCTGGATGTGAGGTTTTTTTCCCCCTCTTCTAAAATGTAAAGTGCTTCAGTAATAAAGTAACAGAAATCTTCCAATATCACAGAAAACCTAAGTTTAGCAAAAAACAGCAGTGGCTCAAATATTTCAGACTCTCCATGGAAGGCTTCATTAGTTTTTCCACGTCAGAATCCGTATCTGAAATCTCCCGATTAAGCCTTCCAAATGAACAAGCACTACAGAAGGCAGCACATTATCTTCTGTAGGTGATGGCTTAACTATAATCCATTTAACTGGTTTGCAGAGTCCCATCTCTTTTATAAATAAAACATGGTGTGGCAGCTTAAAAAGACAGAGTCCACAGTGGCTGTGTATGGTTCAGACCAAGGCACAGAGAAAATCTTGGGGGTTGGGGAGCGGGAAATAAGTTAAATCCAGAGCAGTAAGAAAAATAAACCAGCCCTTTTACTTTTTTGGCAGTAGCTATAAATAACCTTGATCCGAAAGGCAGCTTATCCTCCGCTTGTACCAGGCTTGTCCGTGGTGCCTCCACAAGTCCCACAGGAAAACATCACTTTCTAGCAGCCAAACCAACGCGTCGTTCCAGCAGACGGTCGGAAAATAAACTCTCTTAGACCGATTCTCCCAATACCATCCTGGAGAGGTGCTGAAGGCAACTGCAGAGCAGAGCAAGCGTGGCGTGTGCCCCCCGAAGGCACGGCAGGTCTGCGCTCGGCAGGTCCCGACTACAGGCAGCAGCTAGTGGGGCTGTCCGCGCTCCTTCCTCCTCATTTCTGAAGCGCAGCTGCGAAGAAGGCAAGGCAGGAGGGAACCCTCCCTCAGCCAGCGCCGAAGCGTACCGCCCGGCGAAGCCGTCCAGCTCTGCACCTCGCCCCGCTCTCCGGCAACGCCGCCCCAGCGCCCAGCTCCGAGGAACGCCCCGTTTCGATCTTCAGGCAGCATCTGCTACCGGCCCACCCGCTCCCGGAACGCTGCTCTGGGGCTGCCCCCCTCCTCCCCCTTTCCTCCCCGCCTCCTCCTCGTCTCCTCAGCCCCCCGCGCCTTCACTGCTCGCTCCTCGTCCTGCCGGTGCGGCGGGCTGGGCGGCGGGAGGCGGGNCTCACCGCGCCCCGCTGCCCTCCCCGTGGGGGCAGGCCCGGCTGAGGGCTGCGGGGCGCGGTGAGGTGAGGTGAGCCGAGCCGGCACGGCTGCAGCCGGCTGCCTTTCCCGAGAGAAATCCTGGGAACGACACGCAGTGCTTTGAACCACCCGATCACCTCTCGTCTGATAAAGCCAGCGTTTAAATGGGTGCTTCCACACAAAATCCAAGTTGCTGAGAGTTTATCTCTGTATTATTTTTTTGAAAAAATCCCCATAACTCGTCTTCACTGATTGGGTCCTGGCGTAGCTGCATATTACTTCATTTGACATGCATAGACAGACATTCAGACCAGTTTTAATTCTCTTTAGTCTGCTTCCTGGCACTGAGGCAAGAGCTCAGGGTGATGTCTGTCGGGGCAAACACCGTTCCAGGAACGCGGCAGTGCCGAGCCACCCCACTTCCACTGAAAGAAATGCTAAAATGTTGGAGAAAAGCAACTGTAGTTGAAAAAAAAACATTTTCTACAGGATTGAAGCGTGGCACAAGTGCAGCTCAACAGGATGAAGCTTCAGGTTTTGTACATTTACATCCGCATTTAGCAACCGCACCGGTGGGTCAAGGGTTGGACTTGATCTCTGAGGTCCCTTCCAACCCGGCTAATTCTATGATTCTATGATCTTGTAAAAACTGTTGGGTGCTTTGCGTGCGCACTTCGCACATTGATCATGCAGGCGAAGGGTTCGGAGACTCAGAGCCAACAGCACAGGAGGAGCTGTCATGTCCACAGTGCCCTGCATCAGTAGGGACCATACCCCTAATGTGCAGGGACCTGAGCTGCTGGTGTGACAGCAGCCAGTGGTTACAGTGACAATTCAGACCTCAATTTAAGGACAGCATATGGCACTTAGCGCTGAAACTTAACATAGGACATTAACTGCAATCATCTGGAGTTCCCTGTGTTAAGCAGAGAGCAGGATACACTGCATGCAGGAAATACAAACACACCACTCTTCTTGTTTATTGGTCTCCTTGATACACAGCCAGGTACATATCAAAATACTAAAGTCATGTGAGACAGTTTTCTCGTCCTCGTTTCTGGTGAGCAGCCGTGACACATTAAGAACACACCAGAAAGATACCTCTGGATACTCTTGGTTGAGAATATATATTATTAGGGTTGAGAGAAGCATCTTTTGAAGTCCTGTCATCTATGGTTATTCTCACCCAAAACACCCCCAAACAGATCCTTACTGAATTCCCAGGAGTGCTGCACCATTTTATAGGGGAAGTATGTAACTGAAATTGGTCTGTATTTGTTCAACAGCAAAAGGTTTTTATTAACATTTTAAAAATATTTTATCATTTTTCACTTAATCTACTGAAAGACTTCCATATGAAGCATCAGTCACTTACAGATGCAATACTTAAAAAATATATATTTAAAATTGAAACAGTTGCTTATTTTACCTTTGATTTTCAACATAGACTCTAACTGTAGTAAATCCCAAGTCAGGCTGTATCTCATGCCAGGGTTTGTAAACTAGTGCAAGGGAAATACAACACTTTTAGAAAAACATCTGATTATTCTTTTAACAGTATCTGCCCTCAAGGTGAAAATCGGAGGACCGATACCCCCTAAGATAAGCCAATTAAAATCTTAGTTCAAGCTCATAGGCAGGAATACTCAGGCTAGCTAAAAATTCCCATAAATTTCAATTAGAAGGCAACCTGTAATGACTACATTACTTTTGTTCTAAAGATAAAAAATTAAATGAACCATATATTATATATATATAACAGTGCCACATGACTTTTACTAAGAAAAATGCTGTTTAATGTCAGTACAAAGAATTGTTGAATCATTTCATGATGTAAAATAATTCAACTTCTGGATTTTCTCTTTATGTCAGAGAGAAACTAGCTGCAAATACTGCTCTTACCACAAATGTCCTAGCAGTGTGTGGATACTCAGACCCAGGGTGTTCTTTTTAGCCCATTTGCACAATTCTTTTGTTTTGCTTTTGAAGGCAGTAGACTTCGTGTACCTCAACTGACCTAATTTACTGACATTTCCTTTTAGTGCTGATCTATTCATTGTGGACAGACTTTGGGGGAAAAGATGTCTAAAGAAAGTGAGTTAATTAGTAATTAATTTTGTGTGGTTTATATTAATTGAGATAAATTCTTCATTTGATTATATTCTTCCTGGAGTACATCATGAAGGTAGTCATGGTTCCACTTTCAAATTAACTCCACTAGAGATTTCAATTTACAGAAAGCAAATTTTATATCTACATTTTAAATAAATACAGTTTAACACTGATTATAAGTACTTTCAAGGTAACACTCTATACTGACTGGAATAAGTAGAGTATAAAGAAGGAATATGAATAAAACAAGCATGTATATGTATTGTTATATATATATATATATATAAAACACAACTCAAAGCTTGTTTGTTTTTTTTAGTAACTATGCATTTTAATGTCATGCCAAGAAAATGCACAAGGCTCTAACTCTTTGTACATTAAAATTGGTCAAACTACATAAAAGACCTCTGGCCCATTATGTGAGATTCTTCCAGGAAGAGAATTAAGATTCCATGTGAATAAATCTATCAAATCAAAGAACAACTCTCTTGCTTTACTCTGGAGGAATAGAAGTTGATTGTACTGGACTACAGAAACTAAAAACTTAGGGAGCCAGACTGTGGTTTTGTGGCCACAGCCACATTTTCAGGTTGTGTGTGTTTGTGTACGTGCAGAAACATGTGAGCAAATACAACACGAGTGGAGCAGGATTTGTGGGAGCCAGTTTCCCTGCAGTTTGCTGCCTTCAGAAAAACTGCTCTCTGGAAGGGTAAAGAAGTACATTGCCTCCTGTAATTTTGCTGGGGCCTGAGCAGCTCTCACACTGAATATTAGGGGCATAATAGGTGATCCTGATCCTTTTCCTATCAGTACCCCTTTGCCACCTACAACCCCCCACCTAGTAAACGTTTGCCTTCTGGTCTTCCTGTTTCCTTCCTTCAAAGGCTCCCCACCCTGCCTCTTTATTTCCACATTTGCCCTTCCCTTAGTTAAACAACCCCTTCACCTTTTCATCATTTTTCACCTCCTGTTTTTCACTCATAAGCAAAAACATGGCCTAAAAATAGTTGCCTTGAGTAAAACACAGTTCTAATTTATAAATATCTAATACAAATACAATCCTGGAGCAGACTTCTGGATATTAACATGCTGCTATCAGTGTTCTCCTTTACACCTCTTCAGGGTTTTTGTTCTTTTTTACTGTTCAAGCTGTTTGGTTGAGGGGAACAATCTCCTCCCAGGTCTCCACAGACCAGAGAATGCTCTCACTCCGGAACTGTACAATTGCTGTGTCTTGTCCAAAGCCCTGACAGCACACAATACTGAGACAAAGAACAGGGAACTGTATTCTTCTCCTGTCTGCTAATCAGGCTGCTTCCCTATAAAAGCATTGTTCTTCGTGGTTGTATTTATACAGAATAGTAAACAAAGACCTAAAACTGCACCTAATGTTTGAAAACACAAGAAACTTGGTCAAATCAGAGATCAGAAATTGACTGCAACTAAAATCCTGTACAGTCAGTGTAAGCAAGAGCAATCACAGCAGGAGCTTTTGCTATTTTCCTATTTCCAAAGTGTTTTACTAACCATATACAAAGAAAAGCCATTTGTTTCTCTTTTAAATGGAGACAGACTTTTTAGGACAGACTGGCATACCATTTTAATCCACCCAGTCTAATGGAATCTCCTCATAATGTAACTATTTGTTCAAGATTTTTGTCTCTATTTATGCATTCTGAAAGATGATCAAAACTCACACTAACTTGCATCTGAAATTCCCAAATTAAAGTTTTAGATTTTAGTTTTTCTTTCTTTTCAGTTTAGCTTAAACAAGCAAAACACACCCTCTGTTGGGCCAGGCATGTAACGACTTTTTCCCAAGGTCATCTTTTTAACAAGCATAGTTTATCAAATCCTGTTATGAAGGTTTGCTTTTATGATTAACTGTGAACTAATGTACAAGTCATACAAACATTTAAATCAGTATTAAATTGAAAGGAAACCAAAGCAGTCCAGGATATTCAGTGCTACTACATAGCCATTAAGAGATTTACGATCTTTTTCAAACACTGCTTACATTTGTAGGACTTATAAATCTTTCCAGCAAGCACTGGAAATTCATTTATTGTAACCTAAAACAAGCAAGTATCTGTACTTCATTTCAGCACCAAAGCACAATTTACACCCACTATTGCTGCAATGCATTTTTTTGAGCCATATAAGGATTGCTAACTGGCATATTAAAAAAGCTAGGCACAGAAGCTATAGAGTGCATTATGGGTGCTACATAGGATGCTACACAAGGATGCTACAGTAAACTCCCAGTATAAAAGGGGATTTTACCCAATTTTTTCTTATTAGAATGTTTCAAGGTAAGGGTGGGATTCAGTGAGGTAAATCTGGCCAAGTGCATCGTAACAGAAAATGGCAAAACTTTAAGGTTTTAAACCTACATATGCCAATGCCTATACCCATGTGAACAAAAACTAGACTACCCCAGGTGACCAAAGTGAGTAACAGCTGGTATATGAACACTGAAGTTTAAAACGCCCATCACAATGAAGAAGAAACTTTGTGTAACACACAGGCATGAGAAGAGACAATAGGCAGTCGATGGACTGTATAAGGAAACAACATGTGAAGAAAGATGAAGAGGGAACTGTGAGCCGAGTTGCAAAGTCACCAGGGCCAATCCTTAGCAAAGGATTAGCTCAAGATATCTCACTTAAAACAGAGAAAATGCATACAGGTAGAACTGACTGCTGTGAAACAAGACTCCTCCAATGTCTGCATTTAACCAACTGTTTTCACAATTATATTCAATAAAACTGCATTGTGGTAAAATACTTCATAGGAGTAAGAAAGAAATCTTCCTACCTTGAATGTATTCAGCTGCTGATTAATAGTCTCTGTTTCCATTCCAACAGGACCTTGTGACTCTTCATGTTCTTCAGCTCTCACAAGCAGACTGGAAAATTCTTTAAGGTTACTGTAAAACTCCTCAACACGGCTAATAGTAGCCTCTACTTGATCTTCCCTGGTTTTTGCTCTGTCTAGTAGCTTGTTGCACTGTTTATTTAAGGCTTCCAAGTCTCTTTTTATACCAACAAGATCAGGAGAAGCTTCTGTTTCTGTGGCTAGCATAATTTTGCAGGTTTTATTAGCATTTTCATTATTCATTATAAGATCCTCCAGCTTTTTCAGGAAATGTTTTATGTCCTCTTTCTGTGACTGCAGCACCACAAGATCTCTTCCCACTGGAGCCATGCTATCAAGTTCATCATCAAACTCTGCAAACTGAGAGAACATCTCTCGGATGCTGTTTTGGAAATGGCCGATTCCCTGAAGTTTTGTCTCCAAGAAAGAGCACCTATCTTCAACCTGCTGGTTCACTGCAATGTATTCTTGCTCCAAAGATTCAGCTTGGAGCAAAAGGTCAGAAACACCTGCTGAATCAGAAGCTTCTATCACCAGATCTTGGGCAAGCTTTTTTGCTAAATCAACATGAGGCTTTAAAGCCTGCAAGGCTTTCTGTTGGGCCTGCATCATCGTCAGATGTTTGTTACTGAATGATTGAGGTCCAAGTGAGTCGTGAGCTTCCAGATGCTCTTTAGCACTTTTAAGCTGTTTTTCAGTTTCCCTGGATGATTCCTGAAACTCTTTCAACCTTTGTGCCATATTTTCCAAACATTCTCTCTTCTTATGTAATTGTTCTGTAACCACATTCACTTTCTGATTCAGCACCTTAGTTTCTTCTTGAATAATTTCTTTATCTGTTTGACTCGCACTGAGCAAACTTTCAGCAGTATTATTTAAAAGCTCCACCATCCCATGGTGTTTATCCAGGTCCTTCTGCCAGGCCCTAACCTGAACAATAGAATTCTCTATTTCAGCAGGGTTTATCCCAACTTTTAATTCACAAAGGTTACTTTGGCATTTCTCTATCCACGGCTGCAGATTTTCTACATGCTGCTTGTATTTGAGGGCTTTCTCCAGACAATCTGTTAATTTATCTTGCCTTTCTTTTACCTGCTTATTCATTTCATCCCAGTTACTTCTGAGTGTAGCAATTTGTGATTTTAACGCTGCTTTGTCAGCTCCTTGAGTCTTCTGTAAGATACTTTCTCCTTCTGCAACAATTCTTTCATATGAACTAATCTGATCAGTCATGGTCTTCTTAAAACCTTTCTGTTCTTCAATTAGTAACTGCAAGACATCGAGTCTGGCAGATACAGGACGAGCCTGGTTCAGCTCTTCTTTCTTTTTGCCTAGCCAAGCCTGAAAGTCCTTAGACATTTGCTGGAACTGATGAGAAGCAGCATATGCTGACTGAAGCTGCTGAACATGGTTATCTGCATAAGAGAAGAGAGCACAGAGGTTTATTATCAGAACCTTCTAGTATTCAGTGAAGAAAGAATCCTATCATAGAATTATAGTATGGTTTGGATTGGAAGGGGCCTTAAAGATCATCTAGTGTCACCCTCCCTTGCATGGGTAAGGACACCTCCTACTAGATCTTTAATATTGATTCTATTATGAATTATCATTATTGCAAGAAAACCTGTTCCTTAGTATGTGTTGTTCAACTGGAAGACAATCAAGTCTATCAAGCTTTTTGCAAAGGACAGACTCGTGCCTGTACCACAGCAGAACAGTGAAGGCATCTGGACATGAATCAAATAAGGTGAGTTTAGCAAATATACATTCACAGGAAACCTATTCAGGCAGATTAAGGGGGTAAAAAATACACAGTTTCATGGTATTATGAAGCATAAGGACAGGAATATTAAGTAGTCTAGCCTAAGAGTGTCTAACTCACAGCCTGCAGGCAATATGTGCTCTTAGGGAGATCCTCTGGAGTTCCTTGTGACCAGAGGAAATTAAAAAGCTAACCCTGAGGATGTTAGGCAGAAAAAAGTATGATATTGGTTGCAGTATATTACTTGCTCAGTTCTGTTGTTCACAGAGTAAGAGAAGGCTGCAGACTACCAGCCCTCTTCTGTCACAAGCAGTATTATACAATGACCACTGTTTTCACCAAGCCATTAACCAATGCTTGCCTTGGCTTACACTCTGCACCTATGCAGTTAGGTAGCTCAATGACCAGCATCCCCTTTTGGTATTCTACTTCAGTGAAGATGCACCTGAAGGAAAAGATGAGTAAAGAAGCCCTGCTATTTGGCTTCAAATTCTCTCCTCAACTGTTCACTACAGATCCTGCTTTTTGATTTTACCTTTACAAGGTATTTGGGCTCTATTAAATTCTTATGTACAAATGCTTGGGTGTTGGACTGGAGTTCACTTATCATCTCTATAAAGAAAAATGAGATCAATATGCTTTACTTTACATGGGGTTTACTATTTTTATTTAAATAAATACTAACCTGATTTTTGCTCAATATCCTTAAATGATTTTAAGATGCCATCTAACTGTCTCGTAAGTTCTGCTTTCAAATACTCTTCTCCAACCAGTGTTGACAGCTCTTCACAAAGAGCTTGAGCTGCATTTATATTCTTCATTTCCTGTTCTATTTCCTCCTTCATTTCTCTAGCAATTTCCAGTTGTTGTTTCACAGCATCAGGTTGTGTACTCACAGCCAGGCTGCTGCTTAATTTGCTATCCAAGGCACTTAGCTTATCAGACAGGCTTCTGAGTAGACTTTGATACTCCGTGCTTTTCACAATGGCTTGATCAATTCGGTCACATCTAGTCCTCAGCTGGCCAGTTAGACTGTCCCATTTTTGTGCCACAGCTGCCAGTTGCTTTTTTACAGTTTCATGGGAGGGTGGATGTTCACCAGGTCTCTTCAGAATCCCTTCACCAGCCATCGTTAGCTGCTCATATTGTGGCTTTCTGGTATCAAACTCTTTGAGCAGAATCTGGGAATAAATAATATTTTTAAAAGGATTCACCTCATGAAAAATAGTAGCCAAGTGCTTCTGAAAAAAACTCATGTAAAATTTGTTGGAGCAAATTCCATTCTCTTATGGAATAATCAATCTCTGGGTTTGAAAACCAGTGAAATAACTGCATCTTCTACACATAAACTTCGCTGTTTCCAAGTGTTCACATAAAAGAACCACAAAAAATAAACTTAATTTTCACATCATCTATTAGAAATTCAATCAGCAGACAGAAGTAAACAATGAATTGTTAATACTACAGTTACTAAGTAACTGTACCAAGTAAAATAATCACTGTGTAGCAATGCTGTGTGTTTTCCTAGCCAGTCTTGATATTTGTGTTTAGAACTTCAAAAAAGGTGTATTATGACAAAATATTGCAACATATTATTATAGCACAGAGAATATTTTGATAATTTGCAAAATGACTGAATGTGTACTTTAAGAATTTAAAATTTTGTATCACTGTTTCCCAGTATTTTATTTTCTGTCCCTTCTTCATACCTTTCAGAAGAAGGGACAAATATCATGGTTTTACACTATAGAACATTCCAAACCCTTCTTTTTAAGTCAATTAGGTTTAACTTTTAAGGACCATTAAGTGATAAATTATAGTCTTATGCCAGCTGTCTAGATTTATGAAGCACTTACAAAAAAATATTAAGTCATTTCAATACACTTGTTTAATCAATATTGATATGTCTGCTTCAATAATATTTTTGCAAAATAAAATCGTATTTCTCATTACAGCTTAAAATAACTGTCTGCAAGGGACATGTTTGAAATTAAAATTTCTATTTTCTGCAATTTAGTCTGATTTAACTTTTTTTCTTTTGTCTGCACCTTGCTGTATTTCTTTAAATGAGCTACACCACTTTTTCATTGTAGTTTTTCTAATTTCACACTCTTGGCCCCATGTCTATTCACAGTACTGCATTTCACTTCCCCTCATTTTTTTTTCTTTACTAGCTACTGGCACAGTCAACTGAATAAAATCTCAAAAAGCTAGTTGTATATAAAAGACTGTATATAAAAGACTGACCATAAAATGCTATATACATACTCAACCTAATAAAATTTCAAAAGAACATTTTCATTCAATGAGAAACCACAGCAAGTATGGTCAAAACACAAAATGTAGCTGAGGATCAGTATCTCCTCAACATTTTTTTCCTTTAGCTGCTCTGATCTTTCTTCACTCATGGCATTTTTTTCTTATAATTACTGTAGTCTAGTATGATTTAAGCTGGTCTGTGCTGATAAACAAATGTAATAGCTCATACTCTAATACTCTGCTCTACTCTAATTGCAAAATAGCACTTTGCTAACAGCAAAAATGCAGAACCTTAATCAATAATGTGTGTTGGCATGACTCACCTGAACCTGTTGCTTTTGTGTGTTCAGCATATTAGGATCAATTGACAGTGGTCCCAGCACACTGACCATCAGTTCCTTTTCTGTCAGCCAGTGCTTTAACTGTGCCTCTGCTGTCTGGAACTGGGTCAGGTAATTTGAAGACTCCTCCAGTTTTTGTTGTCTCTCAGATGTAACTTCATTGAGTTCCTTCCATTTGGAATCTAACAGTGAGAATGTTAACATACTGCATTACATGTTCTAGCAGATGGGTTGTCAGACAGCTTGACTATATATGAAACATACACAGAGCTCTCTAATAAGGCTCCTTGCTGATTAACTCCAGATGTCTTATTGCTGTGACTCGGCAAATGCAGTTTTTAACAGCCAGATCCAAATACACTTGGATGAAGCTCTGCAGTTTAGCACAGCCATTTGTAGAATTGCAATGGAATTGGATTGGAATATCACTGAGTGAAATACCACCAAATTTAGGTTTTGATCTCACATGACATAAAAGCCTGTGATCAGTTTTAATTTAGGTGCCTCATTCAAAGACACAAATCTTTCTGCTTATTCAGTAAAAAGAACTAGATACCCTTCCAAGGGTGAGAAGAAGCCCTAATTTAGGTTTTTACCCAGAACAGGCCTCTGAAGGAACAAATGTCAGTATTAGGAGCCTGTGGAGATTAGCTGCCTCATTTCAATATCTAAAACCAGGCACCTAATGACAGACTATGAGGATACCTCAGTACACAGGTATTTCAAAAGTGCTGTGTGAGCTGAAGTTCAGACCTAGGCCAATAAGTGGTCAAACTGACTGTAGCAGGTGGCTTCCAGAGCAGCCACTGAGTCTTATTATCTTCCCCCTTCCCTCTGTGATACTGTCAGTGCTTGCTAAGTCAGCAATACCTTGTCCCTGAGTTTCCTCCATGCTTTCTCAGTTTCTTTTGCAAATTCACTGTCTTTGAGCTCTGCTTACTCCATATGAATTCCCTTTCAGCACTGAAGTTCTCTTGGGGACCTTACCGGCTACTTAAACTTTTCAAAGTTTCACTTAAAAAATGAGACAGATTGGAAAAACATCGCAGTTTTAAAATAATTATTGGTGTAGCTAAAGGAATTCCTGTCAGTATGAAACAAGACTGATCTATGATACATAGTAATTTCCAGTAATTTTCAGCAAAAATTACAGAATTAGTTTTAGAAAACAGCAAAAAGCCATCAAACCCACAAAATTACAAAAGCCACTAATGCATGGGAAAAAAAGCATGCAGAAAAGCATTACCAACTACTTAAAACTGTTCTTGCCATGAAATTAGAATTAACTCAATTTGCTATCTTTTGTTAGAACTACATGAGCATCTGGAGCTATAAGTGTCCAGTCAAGTTTTAGTCACACATTATTTGAAAAAGATAAAGCCCTCTCAAACAGGGAGTCAAGATGTAGCCTCTCTCAATTGCACTGATACAAATTCAGAGCTCCTGGCTGTCAGTGGAATGACTCCAGATCTACACTTCTGTTAAGGGAGTTTTCACAGAATTTAAGGGGTAGGAGGGAACAAGATATTAAAAACATTAGGGGTTACTAATACATTAAAAAGCTCATAATAAAACAGCTTCCAAATCAGTCTGAGCTGTAATACAGCTTTACATAATTACCTATTTTTTCCAACGTTTGTCTCCACTTGGGTGCTTCAGGAGAGCTGGGGTTCTTCTCCAACAGTTCAGTCACTTTGTCCTTTAGTTCCTGCACTTTATTCGCACTTTGCTTTAATTCCGTTTCAAAAAGCTGAAAATTCAAGTGATAAATAAATAAGAGACTAAAAAAAGAATGGTAAAGTGTGAAGTTGGAAGGCCATTATACTGAGATGCCAAGCATGAAGATAAACAATAAATATCTAGTGCTTATATTCTCTTCTTCTACTATGAATCTCAAAACACTATGTAATGGCATACGTAGCTGCTTAATTTTTTTGGAAGACAAACCTGACAGATTTAAACTATATTAATAATAATCATTATTGTTTAATAAGAAAAAGTGAACAAAGAATTTAGGTAAATGAGATCCACAAGGTCCCATCACAGTCTCACACACTTGGAAATCATTCTTGTACAGAAAGGAAACTGACTAATGCACAGTACAGTTCAGAGCAGAAATAACCCAGCTAGCAGCAACAGAAAGGAGAGCAGTGTAGCCTTCTACTTCAGTGGAAGTCCTGCTATCACTGCTGCTTGTGCTGCTATCAGGTGGCTTTTTGTAGATCATCTAGAATTATCGTCTAAAGAGCAGCAAAGCTTTAAGTGCAGACCCAGCAGGAGGCCAAGATGCCCCAGCAATTCCTAATGAATACTGTTCTTACAGACAGGAGTGAACAGTCCTTATGCCTGCCAAAGGGCCCTTATACGGATGTTCTTAAGTAACAAAGCTTGCCCCATGGAGCCACATTTTAATTATCCAAACCCCATTAAAATAAATACAGAACAAACCTATGCTTCATTTAGAATTTTTAGTAAAAGGTACGATTGCATCAGGAGGATGAATCTTGCCTGAGCACTTGCTCAGTTTTCTGCCTATGAATACTCTTCTGTCACTACCCTGGAGGAAGGATAGTCATGTTAGCTTTGCACAATCTGTGTTAAAAAAATGAGATAGTTTCCTTCCACATTTAGTCTGAGTTTTGGAAATGAATGTTATTCAAGTCTGAGGAAAGTTAGGAGCTCTCCAGGTTAATTTTTGAGGGTGACCCATCAAATATAAATGTACCTCACCTGAATCAAATTCTGTTTCTGCTTATCCACAATCACAGACAAGGAAACAATTTTCCCTATCTGTAACATTTCCCTTTATAGATTAACCTTTACATGTGTAAATAATATCCTTCATGGCTAAAGAAGCATATGTCTTCAATACAGAAACAGGACAGCAGGTTACTGCTGATTCAGTGCTTTTCTCATACCAGTTTAAAAGGGGGGAGGAGACTGTTGTGCAGCTATATAACTTAACAAGCATGACATGGCTGCTGAAGAGAAACACTGCCTTGGAATAGGCAATAGCTGCTGCAGCTGCAAAGACCAGGAGGTCTGTGGAGTGTCAGTGAACCAGCAGCTGCAGAAACAGCTTTTGGATGGATTTAGCCCTTCAGATCTTACAAGCAACCCAGTATATATTACCAAACCACTGAAGAGATCAAAAAAGTTTCTTGCATAATCAATATAGCCTCACATATTTAAACTGGCCACTGTAATTATTATTTTCTTACCTGCATAACTCCTCCCTGACACAGTGCTCCTTTTACTCCACTGACAGAGTCTACCAGATTTGGTCTAAGCTTGACTGGCATGCTTACTAAGATCATGTAAATACTCCCTGCAACATTAAGCTAGGCTGAGATACTAGTTTTTCAAATAGTATTCGCCCAATAACTGCAAGAAAGAGTATTTTTGAAGATACAATATACCTTATGTTGCTCAACTTGGGCTTTAACAGCTTCACTATCAGTCGGAGCAGCTTCCCAGCCTGATGCAGTTTTTTCCATTTTTTGCAACCACTGCATCACTGAGGTTGATTCCTCCTGAATATTCTGCATTTTTGAAAGCATACTTTCCAATTCTGAAATCTTTTCCTTCAATAAAACTCCCAAATCTTCATAACTGTGATTCACATCAGACATGGCTTGTTGAACAGTTGTCAGTTCTGTATAAGGAGAGATGCACAAAGACTCTGTTAGAGGTTACAAGCCCTCCAAAAATACTTTTTGTTCTTGATTTCAAGAACTTCTAAACAGTACACTGAGTTACAGCAGTGGATAGCTATGCAAATAAGAAGTCACAGAACGTTTTAAGAGTTATTTCCAGTTCACTATCAATACAGCAATACTACATCAGAATGACTTAATATAAATTCCTACTTGGATTTCCGCTTCTTATCTGACAGAAACAATTAATTAAATACACAAAGGTATGCAAATACCTCACAATCTTTAAGCCCATTGTTATTTCAATATTTTAAGCAACAGTTCCATCACAAATAGTTGAGCATACTGGACTACAGCTCAGTTACTATATGACAGCCTGACATTACTCCAGTAATATTTTGCGCATTCATGTACCATAATAAACGTGGTCTATCACTGAGAGCACAGCAGGCACCCTGTGTATGAAGAAGACCGTAGGTTAAGAGAACAGACAGTGCTGACTGGGGATGAGGTAAGTGGTGATCCATAAGTACATATAAAGTGCCTATGGCAGTTCTTTTGTGTCTGTAAATAGGTTGGTCACATAAAGTGACCAATGGAAAATGGGTATCTTCGTATATGCATGCTTCTGTATGTGTGTGTTGTGAACACTGGCAAGCATTAAAAGGTTTCAAACTACATACTCTAGAATTTTCTCAAAGGCCACATCATACTGAAATTGTTATCCCTGCATACAATTATAGAAGCACCTATTGATTAAGAATACACAGCCAGATTTGATTGGTCTTCAATGAAAATATTTGAGATAGGTATTTTTACAGTTAATTTTAGTATCATGTCCTAGTCAATATAGTTTTCTTATGTGATGGTGATGTGAAAGTTCAGTTGAGTAGTGACTGCTACAAGCAGATTTATATATAATATTTTGGAAATACTTACATTTTTAACAGTAATTGGCAAGTACATTTCTTTAAAACATCGTAAAATTGTTACTGACCTTTATTTTTCAGGAAATCCTGAGTTCCTGGACCTCCCCCCTCACCATTCAACATTGTGCCACCTGTGGATCAAGAAAGAGCAAGTCCTACACTCATCTGGGCCTTTTCCCACCAAATACCCAGCACTGCATTTCCTCTTCAAAACAACATGATACAGAGCTCTCATTATAACATTAAATAAGTATCTCAGTGCTAACCCTGCTACAACAACTACTTTATTTAAACTGCATTATGTATATATTAGGTTGCTTTACCTTTTGAGCCAGCTAGTGCCATGAGTGGTATCACATAAGCATAACATATGCATAGCAGGTGGGTGTGCATGTAGATGTATAAGTATGCATGTATGCATGATGTGTAAGCAGTCCTACCTCTCACAATACTACACTAAATAAGCAAGTATAGTGGACAAAGGTCTGTACCCTAGTTGTAAGGCCTACTCACATCCATACAGCTAACATCCCTGCCTTCCTCTCCCCAAAAGGAGCTCGTTCCCTACTGCCTACTGAGAACATGGTTTTCCCCAGCCATGCCTGAGTGCAGCCTGGGAGAGGGCTAGCTGGCAAATGCTGGGACTCTGAGGAAAGCATTTATCATAAAACAGCAAAGAAGACCAAAGTGGTCATTGCAGACACTACAACCAAAGCCACTGCTTACTAAGGATACCTTTACCCATCTAGGAAGTTGTAAGTCACCATCCCTACAGGGATTTAAAAGACATATAGATGTGGTGTTAGGGACATGGTTTAGTGGTGGACTTGGCCATGCCAGGTTAACAGCTGGACTCAATGATCTCAAGGGTCTTTTCTAACCTAAATGATTCTGTCATTATGCAGCATCTTACCTCTACACAAAAAGCTCTTGAACCAACCGGATAAATCCCTCCCTATCTTGTTATGAGCAAGACTTGAGCATGTGCTCCATGACAGGGATTGCAGTGTGGAGTCCCTACTATCACTCACCCAGGCACCCCTAATAATTCAACATAATTTCAAAGCTTCTGGAACCAGGGCTACGTGGGCTTTGTAAAACGCTATCAGACCACAGTGCTGGAGCACACAGTCAAACCACAGAGTACTGCACAGAGAATCCTTTTCAGCTCTCTCACACATACGTATTCCCAGATGAGCAATTAGCAGAGAAAGATTAACAGTTGCCTTGGAAAAGGCTATGCATCCGCCCCACAGTACCAGCTGGACAGGGAGGACCACATTAGTGGCAGCTGGAGGATGGCAAGAGAAAATAAACCAGATAAGAGAAGTCGCAGGCCCCAGCCAGAGCCTTGTAAATCTTCATGGCCTATTAGCTGGACTCTGGTATTTATAACTGTGATTAAGTGATACACAGTACAGCTCTTGTTTAGGAGGGTGAATACACTAGTCTGGAGGATTACAGCTGCTATCATATGCTAGTTATTTAATTATTTTTCTGTTTAGATGCTAAGGAGTGGAGAACAGGGCAGAAAGAAGCCTAAATTTCCCATATGTTGTTTGAAATATTTTTATTTGAAATGCAAACAAGAATTGAAGCAGAGGCAGCTGAAAAACAAAGTGCTCTGCTCTTGTCAAATAGGCACCTTCTGGCAGACTCCATCCTCCCCATCTTCTGCAGATGACCAATGAAGGCCAACACATTTGAACTTACTAGATCTGGAAATACATTCCAGAATTAACTGAAAATGTGCTTATGGCCATTAAAACACCCTCAGTACCAGAAGCCTTGAACTATGGCTTGAATTATACTTAGCAGAACTACTGGTTTCTGTAAAACAACTTACCATTCAAACACCAGAGTACAGAAAATCATGGAAATAGACTTGCTGTCTTTAAAATCAGATTACCAGTAAAAAGGATTTAGCTGAAGCCACAGACTGGACACACCCTTTGGCCTAGAGAAGTCATGTTGAGATATGGAATTAAGTCCCTTCTGTGCTGTTGCTTCAACTAAAATATTGATAGCATTAATATACTACCATACTGGGATGAGAAGGTTCACATATTCTCACTTTTTAGATAAACCATGTCCTCATCACACTTCTAACAAAAACATTATGGTGCTGTAAACCTTTATGTGTTTGGATGGCACGACACAGAATAGCCTTGTGGCCATGAAAGAGGTCTCACTGCAGCAGCAAAGGTGTGCAGGTAAGTCAGTGTTTGCAAAAGCAGAGTATGTATTTTTTCTGCTTGGAGACTTGGTGGATGTATTAAGCCCTAAACACCAATCAGAGTAAGTCAGTTTCTCATCATCAGAAATTTTCTGGCATGAAGTGAAGGCAACTGTGATACTGTTCGGGTTTTTTCACTATTTGGGAACTACGTACTCTAGTTAGCAGCTTCAGGACCTGTTAATCATTCACACCAAAGAGCTTTTATGCTATTTTGAAAGTAGGAAGCAATCAGAATGTGTGAAGAATTACAGCAGCAGTCAGACAGTTTCACAGCAAACGATGGTCAGAACAGACAGAGCTAGCTGACTTCTCACAGGCCATAATATTCAGAAATCTAATCCAAGGCTGAAATATTTTAATTTTGGCTCAAAGTTTTTCAAAACTCCTGAAATGGTAGGCTTACCTGTTTATACAAATGCATACCTGATTTTGTAACTGCTCTCAGTTTGGCAGGAGAAGTCACAGCAGTAATTAGATTACACAGCAATGTTCCTCTGCTATTAATTTTCTGCAGCTCAGGTGCTTTTAATGTCCATTCATCTTTTAAGTTCTGGTTAAGAAAAATAGTCATTTATTCATTACTTTACAGATTTCAGACTTAAAAGATTTAGTGTAGAGAAAGGAATAACCTTGCTACTTGGGAATCCCCTGCAGCATATCCAAACATGCAAAGGAAATAGGAATATAAATGAAGACTGCAAGCTCCCCAGTCCCCATTACTGCAACTGCTTAGCCCTTAAGTCTATACTTTTCATGTTAATAATAGATGCCCTACTTCCTTCAGCCATATTTCACTTCTTATCAACAATGCCTTACCAATGTATCTTCCAAAGGTTTCTTTAACTCCTCTGTATTCAGAGAGGGTTGTGCTGCTGGAATTCGTTCTGTCGTCTCTTTTATCCATTTCCTTAATGATTCCACAAGGAGCTCAAAAGTATCCATTTGTTTCTGACAAGATGATACATCCTCTTCTCTGAACAATTAAAGACAAAATAAGAAATTGAGGGCTGAATGTTGGTATTCCTTCTGATAATTAAACCAATAGACATTATAAATCCGCTATTCTTAAATTCAAAAAGTAAAAAAACCTAATTTTATGAGCAGAATGTGGAGAATCTAGTCTTGTTATACAGGTAACTTATATGGAAGCTCTAATAATTTCTTCAGTTTTACTTTGCAGCCTAGTTCCAAATGGTGGAATTTACAAGCACTAATTTATATTCTTTGAGAGAAGGGAAGTAGGATTTAGTTAGAAGTGAGAGGACTATATAACAGAATTTGAAAAGAGTTACTTGCCTTTACAGCCACTGTTGAAGCTATTGAACCAGACAGACTAACCACAGAGTCTTTTTCAAACAGAAATCCCCTCTTTTTTTTTTTTTTATAATAAAAAACTCTGTAGTCTGTGGTTAACTGAAGTCCATTGAGACTGCATGCAAGAGCTAGCAGTCATCACTACATTCAGACTGTATTATTAGCCAAGGTGGAACCACTTTAATTATTTTACTTACTTTTCCTTTACAGTCTCCTCTACCTCTCTGAATTTCTTTGACAAAGCATTTACTTTTTCTAATACCAATGCTTTATCTCCAGGAAGAGCATAGAATGAAAGTTCTTCAAGAAGCTGCTGCAAAATTTCCAGATCTTTCTTATGTTGTGCCAATTCTATGCTAGCTTCCTGCAAAACAGAATTACATTATTCGTATTAGATTTTCTAATCACTTTTTCAAAATTAAATTTATTTTAGCTAACCAGGGAAACAAGCATGCCTTATTTACTGTATAACCACTTGGATGAGTTAGACTAGCAATGTCCAATGTATGCAAATGGAATGGTACAGTACCTGCATGTATTGAGACACTTCACTAACATCCTTTCTCAGTGCCTCTGTCTCACTGAGTGCCTGGTTTTTCTCATCAAGAAATGACTGAAGTTTTTCTGACAGACCTTCAAATAACTCCACTTTAGTTTTCAACTCCTCCATTTTCATCAGCTTCTCTTTATGCTTGTTACTTGCTTCAGAAAACCGTCCTGCAAGTTCACTCATTTTAGCTTTCAGTGTGGACGCAGTGGATGGATCTGCTGTTTCTGTGAATTTCTTCACTTTTTCATTCATAGTGTTTATACTGCTTTGACGGCCTGCAATGTCTTGTTCTAGCATCTGAAACAAGAAAGAACTACTTTGTATTGCTTACAGCTAGAATTTTAAAATAGGAAACTGGTCCACCATATGAAGAAACAAATCAGTACAGCCAGACCACCAGTGTAGATCTATTTCAGCTACAAAAAATCCTTATGCACAGTTTTACTGCCATCATCCTATTTATTGAGTATTTTGAATCCATTAAAGGTGCCAAACTAAAGATTCCAATTCTTTCTTGAAATCTGAATTATCAAACAAACGCTCCTTCTTTCAGATAATGTTACTTACAATGCTTTTACTAATAATATCCTGAATAGCAGCAGAATTCAAAGGCACTTGATCTTGTTCTTCCAGGCTCTTTTCAACTCCTTCCATCCAATCCAGCATTTCATCCAAGCCATCCTGCACACTTAGTGATCGTGTCAGGGTTACTTGGAGCTTCTCATTCCTTTCATTCACAGACTTGGATAAATTGTCATACCTCTCCACAATATCATCTGACAAAGAGAAAATATATTTCAAGTTTTTCCTTTAGCCAAACTAAGTTTTCAAATCATTTTACCAGTTTTCACCTAGTAAGTGAGCCAAAAATGGCCTACATTAAACCGAATCAAAAACATCAGCTTAATTCAGTAAAAACACACACCCAAAGATCAAAATCTCCAAATAGAGAAAAAAAATCCCATAGGGCAAGGGAAATGAGGGAGCAGGCTACAGCTGTGCTCCCCAGCTTCTAGAAGCTGGTTCCCATGCAGCTCTATCTTATGGCAGCTGTTGACTGTTCCCAAGAAATAAAATACCAGAATATTAAGACAGCTCTTCTACAACTGTCTATTATGTTATTGTTAAAGCTGAAAGGTTCTTCCAGATCGTTCTTAGCTAGATCTTCAACACTTCTGGAATAAGGCTCTGAAAGTAACAGGTTCTGTGTATCTGCCACAGAGTTTCATCACTGACTCAAAAGAGACAAGCCCATAGATCTTCTGTAACTTTGCAAGTTACTTCTGGGATTCTGGTACAAGATAGGTATGTGACACACATAGAGTCTTCAAACAGTGGCCAACATCATGCTGTGCTGCTTCTCACAACTGACAGGTAGGAGTATTTAGTGTAGGTGACAAGGTTTTTGGCATATGGACTCGGGCTTGTGCCATGGAAGACACAAATGGTTCCAGCAGGCTCCAACTGATCCACAACAGGGCACAGCTGAGCTCCTTGGCCAGGCTGGTTAGTGACTCTGAAAATATGTATTTAGGAAATGGAAAAATGCTGCCTGAGACTAGCAAGGGAAGCAAATAGCAAGGGAAAAGGAAGTGTGAAAAACAGCCCTGAAGATATCGAGGTCAAATAAGAAAGGGAGGGAAGATGTCCAGGCACTGGAGCACATCTTTGCCTGAAGCCTGGTGAAAGACAATGCTTGAGCAGATAAGCACACTGCAGCACATGGGAGACCCCATGCTGGAGGAGATAGGTCTTTCCTGAAGAAACTGCAACCTGTAGAGAGCCCAAACTGCAGTAAGATTATGCTGAAAGATTTCAGCCGATGGGCAGAATGGGTGCCAAGGGAAGGAAAAAAGCATGAGAAGGAAGCAGCAGTAGAGAGGAGCTGTTATGGACTGACTGCAGCCACCTATTCCTCATCCACCCTGCACTGCTTGGCAGGGAGGAGGTGGGAAGGAAGGAGTGATGGTAAGCCAGGTAAAAAGGGCAGGGTTAGAGGAAGGTGTTGCTTGAATTTGTATTTGTTTCTTGCTATTGAAACCTATTCGACTTAGCAATAAATTAAATTCTGTTTTCCCTAACTCAAGTCTGCTTTGCCCATGACAGTAAATGGTATGTGACCTCCCTGTCTTTTTATCAGCCCATGGGCTTTTCTTAGTCCCTACCCCCGTCCTGTTGGGCAAGGGGAATGAGAGAGAAGCTGGGTGGGCAGCCAGACAAGGTCAACCCCCTCACAGTTTCTTGAAGTCAGAAGAAAATAACTCCTTGGCTAATCAAACTTCAAGTAATTACTTGCAAACAGATAGCTGGAGTCTGAACATGCTTCTCTGCTCTGGAGAATTTATGATCCTACACAAATCACTAACTCTGTGTGGCACATCCATCCATAACATGGGAATCAAATGTAAACCCAATTTCTGGGGAAAAAAAAAAAAAGATTACAGCTTTTAAGCTTATGACTCAACAAAACATGGAATTGACCAGTGACACAAGAATGTGGAAACTGTATTTTCTCTCTTCCTGTACCTGCATGCAAACAGAACTGATAAAATAAGTACCAAGAAATGTAAAAATTTTACCCAGTGTTTTCTGAATCTCATCTTTGTCTGGTGTCAACTCTCCCCTTGTATCCAATAGCACTTCAGCAGCTTTTTTCAGTTTTTCTACAGCAATTTGGTGGTTAGACACTTGTCCCTGAAGAACCTGCAAAATCCCACAATTAGTTAAATTTTTCAACAGACATGCAAAGCTTGAGGTAGTCCATACAACCTAAACTTAGTGCTGGGAATAAACTAACTCAACTTGTGATTTCTGCTTAAAAAAATCTTCACCAGTGGCTTTGACTGCAGTTGACCTTCTGGCCCTTTTTTTTAATTTGTTCACCATCTTTTTTATCTTCTGTTTTACAATATTTCTCTGGCTCAACTGATTTTTTGCATGTAACTTCAAAATGTGTCTATTGATTAATTGTTTATAAAGACCACTTTCACAGACTCATATAGGATACAAAAGAAAAATAAACATCTTTTTTTTAACTCAGCATCAGAGAAAAATTCAGGAGAAAAAATTCAGAAGGAAAAACATGCAGTCATCAGCAGTAGTTACACATTTACCACCAGACAAAGGATCAGGCTGATACTATAGTGTAAACAAGAAAAGCTTGAAAGGAGATGATCATCTTCTCAGTTTACAAACCTCCTGAAGCCAGGGTCACAGAACTTTGCCTAGGTTTATCCATGCATCCAAGGAGCACCATCCCAGCCATGGCTAGCTCCAGAATCAGAGAAACAGAGAAAGACAGGAAGGCTGTAGCAATATCCCAAAGCAGCTTCCCCTCTCCAGTGCATAAAAATACTTTAGAGTGACCAGTCTTTAAATTATTTCAGGCTTCTGTACCACTGTATATCATGTATCTTTGTCTTGAGTCACTTGAACCTTATACAAGTACAAAACGAAGGTCTTATTTATATTTTTGATACACACTAACTTGATGAACATATGATTCAAAAGGCAATCCTATCTGCCCTGACAGGACAAAGAAGTCATATCAGTGCATTCAGCACTAGAATCCAGAGCACAAGAGTACAGCATGTTGGCCAGAACGTCGTATGTCTTACTGACCCACATGACCCAGCACAACTTGGATAGACCTGAAGAGGATTTTTCCTTATGTTAGAGAAATATACTGTAGTTGTGCAAAAAACCAACCAACCAACCAACAAAAAAAAAAAACAGAAAACCTTATTTGCTGACAGAAGCAAGCAAGCAAGCAAACTGATGCCAGAGGCACTGAAGAATATGCTGAAGAACAGTTAATCCCCTTAAAAAGATTAGACCCCACCATGCTGCCAAGGTCTGTGCCTAGCTGGATTATCAGCTGCATGTGTTGCCTACAAGGGACAGCTTTAACTTGCAACACCTGACTTCTTCAGAAATACTCTTTGTTTTGCTTTCATTAATTGGTTTTCTCTCTTCAGCCTCCTGTTTTTTCTCTTCTTTTGAATTTTTTGACACTTTGTACCCTCTCTCTTCTTCCCAGCTCATATTCATTGAGTCCTCTTTTGTCTGGGAAGTAATCCATGTAGGAGTTTCATAAAAGAACCGCAGTACTCACTCCTTTTGTATTACTTCCATGAAAATTGGCATTATACAGGATATAATTCGTTTTGGCATAAGGAACAAGAAGTTTAAATGAGGCTTCAAATTGTAATTGGTGTTTTTCCTACTTTCCTGCTGCTTGGAAGCACAACTGTACCTAAATTGTTGCACTGTTAAACTGTTAAGAGTTCAAAATGTGCAGTATTAATTTGGTTGTCTTACAACATGTGATTTGTCCCCTCTGATTTCTCATGCACCAAAGTATTGGACAATTCCACTGGCAGATATGAAAGATAACATGTGGTAAAGGGACTACTGCTTAGTCTGATTTAAGGGGAATGGACTTAAAGCATGCACTTTCCAAGAGCCACTGGCAATCATTTATCAATAGCAAATGTATCTGACCTGCAGATATTCCCATAGTACAGACCAAGCAGCAAGGAAATGCCTGACCAAATAGCCTTGCTCACTGAAAAATAAATAATCTTTCATTTTAATTATAGTATATATGATTTAATATATTTATGAAAATGTAAGAGTCAGTTCAAAGACTACAGACTGTATGAAACTTTATACAATTCACCTTAATTAACCAGAGTTTTGCCTTTATAAGCTCCATTGCTAACATGCCTTGTCTCTCTTAAGGTTTACATACAGTGAATAACTCTCTTGGAGGTGGGAGAAAAAAACAAAATACCGTTTATTTGTGCAACACAAATGATGCTACATTCACTCTCTGCAGGGCACACAGTACAGGGCATAACTGAAGCAGACAAAAAGCCTGGTCACATCGCCCTGCTTATCCAGTATGATTCATTCCATAATGCAGTAACATCAAATGTGAACAGAAAAAAGCGAGAGTCACAGACAACAAACTTCAAATGGTCTTCTCTATCAGGAGCTCAAGTCCCCAGTCCTACTCTGACAGCCAACTGTAATCACTAAATCCCTTCTTCGTTCAAAAACTTTCCAGATTTCATCCTATCATTTGCTAAGTGATAGGAAAACACATCTTGCTTTCACCAGGGCTAAGGGCAACTCGGTGTGTCCCGCCCCCCTCTCCCCCCTTTTTTTTTTCATCCTAGTGCTTTCCAGATAACACTTTGGACAGCTGAATTTGAGAACTATAAAAGCTGTATACCCACATGTAAGGCAAGAATTTAGCTGTCAGCCACTTGGATTACATTAGATCATCTTGGTTTTCAGACAAAAAGTTGTCCCTTTTCGAACACAGATACTTCTGGTTTTTAAAGCATTTTACCTTGGTTTCTTCTAGTTGTCTTTGGAGATTTTTGGGATCCACTGCAATTGGCTCTGACAGTTGTTTGTTCACAGCTATTTCAGAGGCCTGGAGACCTGACAGAAGTCCAGATGAGGCATCTTCATAATGCTGGTATTTATCTACCAGGTCCTTAAGATTATTTCCAAGTACACTACACTAAAAGAGTAGAAAACACACAATCAAACACCCAGACATTAAACTGTGTGCTGCATTGCACACCAATCTCAAAGTCATACTTTCCCTCCTGAAATACTACAAAAGGAAAAGCTTTAGGAATACTCTTTGATTCATCATCGTAAAGATTCTTTATCAGCACTCTGACACTACAAATGCAGACAATGGAAGCTGGATTTTAATTTTTTTTAAAAATCAGATGTATGTTCATTAAAATACAGAACAGCAGAGTATTGCTTTCATAAATGCTTTATTTGCATAGTAAGTCCTAAGTATTATGGCTTGGTATGGCATAAATGCTTTGGTCTGGTTAATCAGGAATGTCATCTGGGCAAGATCTCATTCGTCCTGTATTTTAGCATACCCCAAAATGCATACAACAAATAATCACGTTAAAAAGTCAGTGGTACTATTTCAGTCTTTTTGGAGATGGTTTCACATGCAAAATCTGATAATATCAAGTCATAATATTTATAAACAGTTATTTCAAAATGTATTTTGAACCTTCCATGTACCATATTTTAATATTTACATTTGGTACTTCATCTCCACCTGGTGGAAAAAATTAGAATGCATTAATTTATATACCCAGTTAACTAAGAATTTACTTTGATTCCTCATATATAAGCCTATAAACTCCTTTGTGTGTGCAAATACATAAACTTAACAAAAATAAAAGCAATATAAATATTTATTAAAATCAAGAAGCTTTTACAATAGGCAAAACGGTTACTACAAACCCATTTACAACTTGGGACAGCTCACAAATTCTTGAAAATCTCACTTTTTAAAGGTCTCGCCTGCAAGTTTTTAACAAGATTCAATTTAATAAGGAAAGTTTACTTTGTTGGCTTTGCTCTACATATTTCTGATCAAGCATTTAAAGCATGCCTATTAGCATGTCTGTGCTGAATGTATATATGAAAAGGACAGGATTTGGCAAGTTGACTAATCTGAGACCACAAATCAAGCTGCTAGCACAGGATTTTTATGTGGATAAAAAATAAGCTCTCTAAAAATTTCTGCAATGAAATCTTTCTGTTAACTCTCAAACTAATCCAATAAACCAACTGTTTCACTGTTCAAGTAATTAGGAAAATGAGCCTCTGCAGAGAGAGAGCCTTCTTCACAAATCCTCGACTTTACAGAATTTAGGTTTCTGAGCAAGAAAACTGTAAAGCCATGAAAATGGTCATAGGTGACAACTGCTGCAGACCAACACTGAGCCAGTGGAGACTGAAGATCTACTAAGGAGTCTGCACCTATGATCTTGGAAAATCATGAAATTGCAGTCAAAACACAGACAGTAATTGTCTCTTAAACGGTTCAATTAATCATTGTTTCCTAAGTTAACAATTTCAGAATACTACCAATACTGAACAACAATATGTTGCTGTTTCAAAAACAGATGGAGAATAGGTATGTGAGACCAGTTGGTGATGTTTGTCTCATTCTACCAGACAGATTCCAACTGTGAACCTGTCACAGAGATCTGGATTATTCTCCTTCTCTAAGGTACACAGACAATTCTGCACTAATAGTTTCTCATTAGTTGAGAGACTAATTTCAGATTCGTAAGAATAAAATGTTTATTTGTCAGAGTAGTTGAAAAGAATTTCTCTCCTCCAATCAGTACTTTCTTGCATGCCTTGTGCTGACAACAAAGGTCACATTAGGACAAACCATAATGGTGATATTGGGACAAAATTTTTGGATACAAACCAAACTGAAATTTTGAATATTAATCTTGGCGTAGTCTCTCTTTCTATACTAATTGTATTAGTAAGAAGCCATGTAAATAAGCAGCTGTGAGAAATATTGCGAGGAACATATAAAAAGGTTATCCATCTAAAAGTATTACTATTTCTTTCCAGCATAAAGTGTTACTGAGGTATACTGTGCAGTCATAAACTCAAAGATTCTGTTTATGGCTGGAAAGAACAATGCAGGAATCTGGTCTGATTTATCCCTTGTAATGCAAAGTAGAAAATTTCAATCATTCAGACCTTAAACAGTCTGGCACATAATTAAGCTAATCCCTTTTTATACAAACTACCAAATCAATTATAGTAGTAGTAATTATAGTCTTTCTGAGCCAGTATAAAACAAACTTACCTTAGTATAAAGAGATTTGAAACGATCTGAAGCACTATCCAGTTTATTTTGCACTTCAGCATATGTAGCCGAAGTATCAATTCCATCTTTGTCAACCTTCACACCATCTCTTTTGCTACATGATCTTGCAGCATCTAAAACTCTTTGTCCAGAAATTGTTATGTACCGTAAATCACCTTTGTGGGATATAACATCTTCTGAAAAACTCTTCTGCCTTTTCAGTTTGACCATAATACCACTGAAGTCAGAAGCACCTGCCTCCAGATTGTCAAGTTCTTGTTCTGCCTGCTGCATCCAGGTTTCAAATTCACTATAATCTGCATCAAATTTCTCAAGCTCTTCTCTTAGAGAATGAGTCAACTTCATTTTCCGTTCAGATTCAGCTAAAGCAGTCTCATACTGAGCCTTCAGCTCTTTCATGTTCCTCTGCATCTTGTCTTTTTCTTCAGGGGAAAGGTAGTGTCCTTGTTTCTCAAGCAGTGCCTGAGCAGACTGGGTTGCTATAATGACAGCCTGCTGCTGTGAAATAATTTTCTCATGTTGAGCCTACAAAAAAAAACAACATATGACCAACACCCTTCCATTAGACCATCACTGCCTTGAAATCTTCGCTGAATTCTGCTTAGAAATGACAAGTAGAACAAAGTCCAGCAAAATGACAAAAACTTCTTCTAATTTTCATTTCATTTCTTAAAAAACATTTGGAATAATTTAAGTGAAAGTGTGACTCACAGTCATCATATTTCTGCGTAGTTTCAAAACTTTACATAACACCCAATGGTAATTCTAGCCAGATACACAAATGGGAGTCTTCAAATATCACTGTAACTCTGAAATACTAGGATATATTTATAGCACACAAACACTTCCCCTTGTACTTTCTAAAAGACAACTTTATGGTGAACTAAGACATTATCAATCTCAAAAATTTTTTCCTAGTAACAATTACTTTGTTATTTCTTAACATTTAGGGCAGCATGCTTACCGTAATCAAAATTTTCCTAATTGTCTGTCTTAAAATAGGATTTATTAAAGTCTTCAAACATAAGTGACTTTACACATCAAAACTGTTCCATTTCCTGTTACATATATTGTAGCTACCATTTCACATAATCAGACCAAAAGAAGTGAAAGCACCAAACATTAAAAATAATACAGATACTTTCTTACTATCCCATTTTTAAAATTTCATTTTTCAACTTCAAGAGCAGTGATGACTATCAAATATACTTAGTCACAAAGCAGGTCCATTTGACTTTAGGAACTGAGACACATTCTGTGCATGTAAATTGTTCCAATCTCGTTAAAAAAATAGTTAAGTCATAAGAACTAGAAATGTATGCCAAATAAAAACCGTATTTCAAAAACATCCATCCTCTTTAAGGTCTTCTATTCCTAAGTAAAATAGCTATGTAAAATAGACTGTTATGCTTGTCTTCCATGAGTACAGTGGCCAATTATCCTGTAGGCATTAGATGCTGAAAAGAACTGTCAAAAAAGTGCAAGTAACATTATGTACGCAAAACACTTCTATGTTTTCATTTTCTGTTTGGGTTTTTTTAGTAAGAAAGGAAATCCAAAACAGCATCAGCTATCAGCACAATCATTTTGATCAACATGTCCATAAAAGAGGCCTAATAGTTATTGGCTGCTCAGCTGCAAGTCAACAAAAATCATAAAACTTAGCTCTTATAATTTTAAAAGCTTTCCATTATCTTACTAAGAGAACCTACTGCTAAAATGCTGTGCTGTGGTTTTATGTAATTCATCTTTCTAAAGCCTTCAAGTAGTGCTTTGCCTGTGTTCTAAAAGTTATAGGGAATGAACACTGCAATTTCAACAAAATATTTTTTGCACCTCTTGGTAATCAAGTATTCACAGGGTGCTGCAGGGGACTGAATCATTTAGCTGCTACAAAGATTTTTGAAAAAGTCACATAAAAGGTATGAATTTGTGTTGCTCCTTTTTTCATTTTATTTATCTGTGCTAATTTCTCACTACAGAAATTAAGAATAGACTCACCATAAGGATTCTTATCATTTACCTTGTAGAATATGCCCTTTTTCTTATTATGCAGGAAATAATGCCAGTAACAGCCAAAAAAGGGCCAAATTTGCAATATGTTCTAACTACCGAAATTCCCACCAATAACTTAGTCTATCACTTATTTTCTACAGCCTGTTCCAAAATCTGTCACAGAAAGGATCACTGAATCATCCTTTGAATGTAGACTGACTGGTTGAATGTAGACTGACACTCTTAGCACCTAAATGCTGAATAAACCCAGTGACAGTACCTTGACTCTCTGATACTGCTGGTTCAGATTATCATCTGTGCATTTTATAAATCCATCCACTTGAGTTTCAATGTCTTGCTGAATTTCCAGCAGATTACCGTTGACATCATCCTCATCTCCTTCCAAAGCCTTCACATCTCCATCTTCAAAGTGTGTTCCATTTTGTTCTATTGCTTGCTTAAATTTCCTGCCATGCTCTGCTTCTTTATCCACATTTGATAACCAATCCAAGAGATTTTCTATAGTGTTTTTACTTTCTTCCAGCTGTTCTATGGCTGCAACCTACATTGAAATTTCAAAGTTACAGTTCAGAAATCTTCTTTAAGCATTAAGAACACACACACAGAACACAGAACATTTACAGTACATTAAATGAAATTTTTGGTTGACATATATGTTGCTGTTCATTTTATAAAAATAAACCAGCAAACAGTTTATTAGTCACCTAAGTGAAATATTATTTTAATCTCTCCACAGTGTATCAATGACAAGTTGCAGGACATGTAAAAAGTTTGAACAAATGTATGAAATTGTTGGCTAAAAACCTTTTCTGTTTCCTGCTTAATTGCTGTTGTCATAGCTTTATCGAGTTCTTTTTTGGACTCTTCTGCCTTCTGGCTAAGGAGCAAACACTTTGTCTTAGCTTCATTCAGTTTCTGTTCAAGAACAGTCTTGTCTTCTTGTGACAACTTTTGTCCATTCTCTTTCAAGAAGGTTTCAGTGTTTTTCACAATCTCTGCCAGTGTCTGGGCACTCAATCTCATATCTTTCTGTATCTCCTTTTGAGGAAAAAAAAAAGAGTAAATAGGAGTCAGTAAATTATTCACCAGATCTTTCCAATTGAATTCATTGGAACTCTCTCTGTTCTATGGGTAAGCACCACACTGGTCCTTTTTAATCTGCAAAAGTACATGACACATTACTAAATTGCAGATAGGATTATTCAAAAACCAAAATCAGTTCAACAGCTGACAAAGTTGCTGCAGCTCAATTAGTTTGATTGGGGTTTTTTGTTTGTTTGTTTTAAATTGCAAATCTGTTGATTTACACTCCTATTCAGACTGAGGCCACTTTTTCCCAGCAGCTCAGCTGTTGTATTTCCATGTACAGAGAAGGTAATATCTCATCTTTTAAAAACCAAGAGATAAAGTAAATCTGCTACACTTTGGTTAATAAGGTGAGTTTCCTGACAAATCCCATTCCATTACACTCCTAACTGAAAGCTGCAGAAAATAAGGTGACTGAATGGAAACTTGCAGTCATCTTTCACAGGTCTAAGTTTTCCTGTATTTCTTGGTTTTGTTCAAGCCAGGAATGCCATAAGAATGTTTTTCTTTAATTGTGATACTTCAGTCTCCAAAGAATGTTTAAGTCCATTAAATTTCATAGAGGACAGCTATCTAGTTTTAGTTTATCCAAAGCAGTTTGCCTAATCCTATATCTGTCCTAAGACAGATAAAAACATCTACCTTCCAGTTATCTGAGGTGAGATTTAGTTATACAAATAATTATTGTGATGAACACGTTCACTCAGTTATTAAAATAGTGGGTTTTTTCTTTATATGCCATCTAAAACTGTTGAAGCTGTATATCTTGTCTTGAAGACAAAACATTTTATTCTTATTCTAGACTACAGATTTTGCAGCAATTATAAAATACAGTTTGGCAGCTAAAAATGCATCTTGTCTTAATATAGTGTACCCAGGAAGATCTTTCTAATATATTTAGTGAAATGTTAAAACAAGATTATTCTTCTCTGACAAACATCTCCGTGCTCCCTTTCAAACAGCTCACTGAGGCCAAAAGCTCTGATTTGATCTGTAAAAGACTTTTTAAAGTCTCCATTCACCTCCAGAGACACATTCCTACAATGGTGTCTACAAGAAATCAGTCAGCAAATAACAACTAGTCTGCTAGGCAGACACAAACAACTGATGGAAAAAAAAAGGAGAATGATTTGCTGCCTGAGTTCTTCACTCCCATGTGTACCTCAGTCAGGCCATAAACTCTTAAGACAGGTAAGTGATATGAAGAGGTACCACAGGGGTGTCTGTATATTTCCACTGACTATAAAAAGAATTTTCGGCAAACTAGATGTGTTACTTTCAAGATAAGTAAAGGAAGGTGTCCTGGTTTGAGCCAGGATAAGGTGATTTTCTGGTTTGTACTTTTGCTTTCAGCTAAGTTTCTTGTAAGTAGCTGCACTTGCTGAAATTAACAGAAGTTTCTCAGACAGTGTCTGCTTCTAGGACTGATAACACTGGATGTTTATAGTTACTGCTAGAAGTTGGTATGCAGACTCAAGGACAGTTCTCAGCTCTGAGGAAAACATTTTACCCTGCAGAAGGAGTAAAGAGGTCCCACCTGAACCCCTCCTTTGGGAGGCCCGAGACAAGATAGATGCCAGAACTGACCAAACAGAGTATTCCATCCCATACATGTCATACTCAGTATAAATTTGAGGGATCACGAGGGTCGACACCTTTTTCCTTCCTTTTCCCTTTCTTTCCCTTCCTGCTTCTCGTCCTGCCTTCCTTCACCGGGTTTCCCTGTGTGCTTCGGCATCCTGGGAGGATTCCATCCATTCATCTGCCTGTGATCCTGATCCGTGCCAGCCTGAATCTGTGTGTTCCTGCCTCCAGCTCCCGACTGCTCCTGACCCCAGGGTCCAGCCTGGACTTTCCCAGGGCTGCCCTGCAGCCTCAGTGGTGACGTGAGAGTTATTGGGGGAAAGGGGGGAGGACGTGGGATCAATCTTTTCCTGTATATTTGTATATTTGTATATATTTAGTAATTTTTCCTATTTATCATTCCTGTTTCATTAAAGTTGTGTTCATTAAAGTAGTTTCCAACCCATAAGCCTCTTTATCTTATTCTCTCTCCTTTCCTTATCAGGGAGGAGAGGGGGATTAATATAAAAATCTGTTTTTCGGTTTAATTGCCGGGCCAGTGTCAAACTGTGACAGAAGGCAAGATGAATTTTCTGCCTTATAGATTACTAAACCTGACTTGGAGCTCTACGTTATACTAAACCACTACTAGAAGAAGGAGGAAGAAGAGTATCAAGTCCTGACATCCCTTTAACTATCACAAACTCAGTATCAGTCAGGACTGAGAAAAAGCTTATAGGTGACAGGATAGAGCTGAGAACCAAGGTCTCAATAGGAAAGCAAACTCACTGAAAGGACTCTGTCATACAAGGACACCAAGGAGTTTGCAAGCAACACTAAAAAAAAGCAACCAAAACTAGACTGAGGCAATGGAAAACCTCTGGCAAGAGAAAGTCCTCCAGCAATCCTTAAAAATTCTATGAAAAGGCATAAGGGCTCCCTGATACCAGTTAAAAAGCTGGGTAAATTATTTTAGTGTAATAAGCAAATGTGATTTTACCACATACATCAGGAACAATCTTAAGTTAATATATAGCATTATCATACCTGTTCTAAGAGTGCTTCTTGAAATGGAACATACTCTATTCTGATGTCTCCTAGTTTGAAAGTGTCTTTCTCCCACTAGCACATACTGAAATGTATTCATGGGCAACAGTTTAAATACATGCCATTAAGCCTTTACTTTTGGTAGGCTAAACAAATCATTTTACTCTCCTCTCACATGACAGTCTTGTTATACAACAAAAGAATCTAGTCACTGTCCTGTGCACTCAGTCTTCTTTCACTTATCCCACTAGAATTGTGCATACCTCCTGTTTGGTTTGGTATTGTTCTAGCTCAGCCTTGCTGTCTCCAATAACAAGAGACTCTTGTTGTCCAATGAGTTGATTTTCAGTCTGGGTAAGCAAATCACAGATTTCCTGCAGCTTCTCTTTGCATTCCTGGTGCCGTTCAGCCACATCCTATATTAGAGCCAAATAAAACCAAATAATAAAACAAAAACATCCTCACTTGAGGAACTAACAGACACTCTAACAGGAAATACTTTTGAATATCAATATTAAAAAGCAATCATCGTAAAAGTATGCTGTAAACATGATAGCAGTGGTACAAAGAGCAAGATGAACATAAAGAAGTTACAGGTAAATCTCAAATACATTGTAAGTAAACGAGGCTGTGTTTGGTGGAATTACTCAACAGAAGTCTTGCCATGCACATATGTGAAATCTCCAAACTGTGGTGAAAATCCAGTCTCTGAATGACTTGAAACCTGTGATAAACCCTACTAATTCTGGAAAAAAAGGATATCAAAACAGAGGTTAGTTGCAGTTGTGAGTTAGCTCATGTTGGTATGCATAACATGTTACCTGAATAGAACAAGTTGACTTTTCAAGCAGTAGAAAAGAACAAAACATGCAAGCCCATTATTGCTACTAAGTCCTAGAATAGTTAACTGTGTCTTTCCTTTACTCAATGTTATGCTTCTTTCACAAAGTATGTGGAAACAAATATTCTTAAAATGGCAAAATAAGTCTTTAGAATACTAAACCACCTTTCACTGTGCAAAAACTGGAGGCTGAGGTGGTGATTCTAAGTCTTAACAGTGATTGTATAATAGAAGAGGAGATGCAGTTACCCTGCAGCATCTTGTCAGCCTCCTTTGGCTCTACAAAGGCTGCTTATGCTTGCCAACTACAGCCATGCCAGCTGAAGAGGAAACTCAACTCATAGCTTTCCCAGTGCCCATGTCTAGAATTTCAAGTAGCTAATGTCTAGAATTTCAATGTCTAGAATTCCATGTCTAGAATTTCAAGCTTAGCTCATTTATTAATATGTTTGTCCCTCTAACCTGCCTCAGCCAAGACAAGCCATGCTTTAAAGAAATCTGATTCTTTCACTCTAAAAGACCTAAGAAAAAGTTCACAAAAGCAGACAACCTGGCAAACCAGAGAAAAAGAAAGTCCTCAGCAGGACAGAAGTGATGAGCAGTGGCATGGTAGTAAATTCATTGATCAATACAACTGCATCCAGAAGAGTTCACTGCTTTATTTAATTACTGCTGTAGCTGCTAAACAAACAAAATCTGTGAAATATCTCAAGTAAATTTTTTTTATTGCTAAAAAGACCTGATCACCTCAGACTGTACAGTCCCTAATGCCCAAAACCGTATCTGCGCACAATCTAATATTCTGTTTCTGTCACCTTGCCGAGGAAAGACAAAAATGACAATTCCCCAAAGTTGATCAATACCACCTTTGTGGAATCGTAAATATATCTGTAGTAAAAACTGAGAATACAGGGATACACTTAATATTGCATGCTGGTATTAAAATTCCTCATCGATAGACAGAAACACTCAGCACACATTTACACAGAAAGGCAAACCTTCTTATCACCCAGTTCTTGTGCTGCCTGTAACCAAGTCTCTAAACTTTCCACTTGAGGTGCTATTGCTTCCTGTACTTCCTGAAAAGATTTCTGGGTGGTATTTAAAAGCCTCAGCAGTTGTTTGCTCTGATTAGGAGAAAGATCTTGGGCATGTTCGGAAATGAAGAACTGAACATCAAACGCAGTTGACTCCAGTTGCGTTTTTTTACAGCTGAGCTCTGCAGCACTGTTCTGTAAATGAAGAGAAAGAAAAGATTGTAATTGAGACAAATTCAGTACAAATAAACACAAATACCACCATCCTGTGTTCTTGGGGCCTGTTCCAAAATGCTTTCAGGAGATGATTTGACCAGAGTAAATCAAAACTCTCTGTCATTACCATTTTGATGTTTTCGGATACATTTGAATTTCCTCATGGGACAGTCCACTCCACACAACAAATAATATGACCTTGTACGTGTGCATTTCTTTGCATTCTCAGGGATGTCTAAAAACCGCCTGACTTTCAATTCTGGAAGATTTATGGCAGGCTAAGTTTAACATTTCTAGGTTCTAGGTCTGAAGACCCAGAAATGTTGAAATATTTGCTTGAAAGCATCCCTGTTCTTAACTCCACAGCAAGAAGCCCCACTTCCACTTTCAGTGGCATGGCAAATTCTGTCCATAGTTACACACTGTACAGCTCCCACAACATTACCATGCATACTGGAACATAACTGTAACAAATTACTGACAAAAATGATTCTGTTTTACTTTCTTGAATACAAAGGTGTATGAATTTTACTAACAACTCGATCTAAATCGTTTCCTGGAGTGTGTAGCAACTAAATAAAAAAAACTAAATAAAAAATAAGTAAACTAAAAAACTAAATTTAAAAAAGAGGTTTTTTATGTCTCCCTCATATTCTCTTCTCACATGTAATTGATTTGGAAAGTAATTTAACTTCCATAAATATTCTGGATCTTATGCATAAGATCCAATTCTAATGACCAGAATACTTGTATTATAAATTAAAATTTCCAGAAAGGGTCAGATTTATTGCAACAAACAACTCTATCAAAATGCTTTTTAAGATAAAAAGCAAATCCACAAGATTTATAAATGGATTATCAAGTCATTGTCTTAAGTAATTAGCTCTAGCTGCCTGTTTAAGCAACAGAGGTTAATGAGCAGGTATGAAAAATAATAAGTAGTAACATTTAACATATGGCACAAATACCTGCCATGAAGAATACTTACCTTAAGCAGCTGTAAACTTTTCTTCATATCTTCTGTATCATTAGTATTCATGATGAAGCCATTCACGATTTTACTGTTTTCTGAGATCCAGTCTGAAAATCTCTGCAGCTTGCTTAAAAGTTGTTCGTGCAATACTGCAAGCTTAGTCTAGAAAGGGAATTTGTATATTTATTTATGCCCCTTGAGTCTAGTCACATTTTCTATGACATTAAATAGAATCAAATATGGTTTTTTATATTAAAACAAAGTAAAGTAAAATAAAATCCTTTCTTTTTAGCTGAATTACCTTGGAAAAAAATCAAAATAAACCCAATGAACATACCATTTCTGAGTCAACAGCACAGACTATTTGTTTTGCTCGTTTGGAAGATATATCACACACAACTAGAAATGCTTCCTGTAAATAGTCATAGTTTCTCTTTAGCTCTTTAAGATTGTCTTCAGGAATATCACTGTGACAAAACTTTAAAAACTCTTCTGTCAACTTCATGTCCCTTTTTAGGATAATTGCAAAGGTAGCCAGTCCTGATTCAAATGACTACAAAGAGAACATATATAAAACACACAAAGTTACTACACAAGGAAGACACTCAAATGTTAATATTATTTGAAATAACTTTCTTTTATCTAAGGGCTTTTCCTAGCACCCATTATTAACTAACAAGCACAAACACCACTCTACTTACCTCTAGTTGTTGCAGTTCATTTTTTAGTATTTCCAGGTTGTGACTAATAGGCTGCTGGTTATCTAGATGGTTCTTCATATCTTGAAGCACTGCCAAATGTCCTTGCATCTTCTCTGTTAACTTTAAACATTGCTGGATTCGATTGACCTGAAAATCAGTTTAAAAATTATTTTTAAAATAAGAAAAGGTTTACCAAACTGACAGACTTGAAAATAAGCAGTATAAGTCCTTGTTTTGATTATAATTTATTTTAAGCTTCTAATTTTAAGCTTTCTAACTTGAGAAATAATTCTCAACCATTTTTCCTTTTTCCTTATTCTCTCCAGCACCTGGAAGGATGCAGTGATTCTTTTAACACAGAACATGCAGCACACCACAGCTGCTGTTACTTACCATGCTAGTGGGGGTGTCCTCTGGGACTGCTGCTTCTGGTTCAAAGCCTGTAGGTAGGCTGTCTGTCTTCACACAGACCTGGCCACTTTTCCAAGCACTGGCCGTGTCACCTGCCAATGTATTCTCTAGGGCAATTTCTGATCTAAACTCTGATTGTTCTGTTGAGAAAAGAGTACAAAACCCATCTACTTTGCCTTTATTCTCTTGTTCTGCTGTCATAACAGCAACCTGTGAGCTCGTTAGCAAACCACTAATCAGCTCCTGTAACTTGCTTGTACTTTCATCTCCAGATGAGATCTGAAAAATCTCCTGAAGTTCAGAAATAGTAAATTTAGGAACATCCATTTCACTCTTCCTTTCACCTGGATCATCTATCTTTTGCTTACAGGATTCCTGCTTCAAAATATCACGAAGAAGATCAGGACTTCTACAGTCAGGCCAAAGCAATGGAAGACTGCCACTGTCCTTTGGCTGTGTACATGGTGTGGTAACCATTAATTCAGTTCCAACAGCATTGCTTATTTGCTTGAGATTTGACCCACTAGGTGTGTCACTCCCAGGTTGGGTGCTTCTAACCATTGTAAGTAAATTTTGCACTAAAATTTTGGTATTGGAGTAACTTAGGGGTTCTCCCTCCTGCTTGCAGTAAACGTGTCCCATTTTCAGTTTCCTTTGTAATGTATTCTTTAAGTCTTCCATTAGTCTGCCAGACATTTCATTTACTTGAAAATCTTTGCAAGGTCCCATTTCCTTCTGTAATGACTCCACGGACATCTGGTTTTTGAAACCATTTCCAAGGGAAGAAGTCTCACTGGCTATGATGTTTCCTCCTTTTGTGTTTCTCAGCATCTCAGGTTCTTTCTGGGCACCATAATTCAAGTCAGCCCCTGTGCTGCTCAGAATTGCAGAAGAAACATCAGTGGAATGGGTATGACTCCCAGAAGGTAGCACTCCACTCCCTTTCCCTGATTCTTTGGCATCCTCAATACTTTCTAAAGCATCTGCTTTTTCTGAGGAAAAGTCACTGCTGCTCTTGTTTTCTGAAAAGTCTTTAAGGACACTGTCAGTATTTTGACAAATAACTTCCTCTGTTTCTTTGGTTACACTGATTTCCTTTAGTTTCACTGTATCAGTTGGGGTAAAAGAATATGTGTTAAATTCACCTGAATGCATTTCTTGTGTATTTAGCAAAAAATCCTTTTCATTCTGTATACCCTCCTTTTTCTCACTTTCCTTGTTCTCAAAAAAAGAAGATCCAGTTTTATCCAATTCCGAATGGCCAGCTTCGCTTATGTCTGTTGTATATTGTTGTAGAGAAGAGGAAATGTTAAAATCTGTCATAAATTTATCTGATTTCACAACACCTCCAGTATCAAACAAAGTTTGCTTTACTTGCTCTGTACTTGGAACAGGAGTTTCTCCAGCAGCTTTATTTAGTGACCCATCAAATATTTCCCCAAGGTTTTTCATCTGAATGGGACTGTCACTTATCCCCATAGTATCACATTCCTCTATAATATTTACTCTATTTTTATTTTCTGTATAAATTTCAAAACCTTTTTCTAGTTGGTCATGCTTCCCACTGATGACTGGATGCAGTTGGTCACTAAGCAAATTCTCACCATCACTCACACAAGGCAAATCCACAAGGAATTTATTGACCACTTGGGATGAACTTTCCTTTAGTTGCTCCATACCAGGCTCTTCCTCTGCAAATACTGGTTCCCTCTGTCCATTATTTGAATGTAATATTGGCATGGGACTATTACTTTCACTCATACTATAAGCAGAGCATTCTGAGAGAAGAAAACTTGCCCGAATACTTTCATCACCACCATCATCATCAGTTGCTTGCTTTGTAATTGGTAAGGCTGTTACACTAACATCAGATGTTACAATTTCATCAAGAAGCTGAAAATTTTGAACCTCGTGCTGTGTTTTATTATTGCCTTCGCTCTTACATGACATCCATTTAGCGTCAAAGGTATTTTCAGACTGAACAGGCTCAGTAGTATCTTGAGAAATGTATTTACTTTTGACAGAAGCTTCATATTCATCTTCTGTTTCCTGCTGTCTGTCTTCTTCACTTGTACATGTAAGACTAACACATCTTCCCTCAGAAATATCTGATGCAGATTCACATTCTCCTGAGGATAGCTTTCCATTTTCATGGTTAGACTGAAATTGTGAAGTACACTCTCTCTTGTGGCCTAAAGAATAGCAAGAGTCATCGATATTGTGATTATTTTCATCACTATTTTCTATGTCTCCTAAGGAAATTAACAGCTGGTCACCTTTATTTATACATTGATGGTGTGAGTAAAGAATATCCATTTCTTCATCACTGTCTGAATCAGTGTCAGAGTCATCATAACTATCATAGTCTTCCTCATAATCTTCATCCTCCTCTGTTCCTTCAGATTCATCTCCATAGGAGTCACTTTCCACTTTCATTTCATCTTCCTCATTTCTGTCTTCATACATTTTCCGTAAAGAGCTAATACCTCCCTCCTTTCTGCCTTCACTCTCAGGAGGTAAATTTTGCTCCTCCTCTCCAAAGCTTCCTGTTTTTTCCCTTTCCTCTTCAAGGATTCTCTTAATAGTTGTGGCACTTGCAGAAGCTGTACTTATGCTCTCAGGTAGACCTGCTGCATTTACATGGACATTCTCTACAACACTAGGTTTAAGTTCTTGAAAAGAGATGTTTTTTTCTTTCAGGGTTACTGGACCACCTCTCTCCTCTAGTAAACCTAATGGAACTGATGTTCCAGAGAATTCTGGTTCTGGCTTATCATCATCACCGAACTGCAAGGTATCAAAACCATCATCACCTTGAGGAGTGTCATAGGACTCATCGTCATCAATTTGTGAACTATCACAGACATCACTGCCATCATCATCAGCCTGAGGCGTTTCATAGGCATCATCATCATCATCATCATCATCATCATCATGAGAGCTGCCATCTTCAGAGTCTGCTTCACTACATTCATGCTGCAAGCAGTTACTTTCAAACTGTGGGGTGCCATCACTCCCTTCTGCTGATGAGTCAGAACTACTGTCACATGGCACTAACTTGTAAAATGTAACATTGCTTTCTTCTACTGTGAGCCTTTCTGCTGTGCTGCTACTGTTCCCCACAGGTGGTCCATCATGTCCAACAGTATCACCACCCACTGAAGGCCTGCGGTGCACGTCTCTACTGTCATCTAGACGCAGTTTACTTTGTAAATCAGTACAATCCTCCATGAGTGGCCTGCCACATACATGAAGACAGTCCTCTAGGGATGGCCTGTTCTGTATATCAGTATAGTACTGTAGAAGCTGCTCATTATATGCATTGTCTTCAGACTGTAGTGTGTCACAATACTGATAAACCAATTCTTCTGGAAGTCTGTATTCATTACTGGCACTGATGGATGAACCAAGACTTCTCTGAAAATCATCTATCTCACTGCTATCCAGCACTGCTCTGCTATTGTCAGCTTGCAACGTGTGAGATCCACATTCTGTGCATCTTTCCAGCTCTCTCCAGGTTTCATTATTTGACAAATCATTCACACCCAAGGAATTGTTTAAGGTTTTACCATTCTTGTTTTCATTACCCAGACTGCCTGCTGTATAAATCTCTTCCTTCTCCATTTCTAAAATAAGATTTGGATTCGAGTAATTTGGATCATATCCTTCGATGTTTCCTGAATTTGCCTTCTGATTGCTATGCTTACATAGTTCTGTCCATTCAGAAACTTCTGGAAGATCTCTGAGTGCATTTCTGTTCATGGAATTTTGAATGCTACTTACTACATTTCTAAGTTCTGTAGGGTTAGTTAGCACTGTCTCCTGTGTATATTCTGATTGCTCAAAACCAATATCATTGCAAACATCTGGTCTATAGCCATGGAGATCTTCTCCCTGTGAAGATATGCAATTCCCAAAATCTTCAGACTCATTTAACTGCCCATTAATAGAAGTATTCTCAGCACCTAAAAGATCACCCTGAACACTGCCTGTGACATTATTATACTGGATACTACCAGATGACTTTAGGTTAATTCCATTGGGGCTTATGTATTTGTTCTTAAACTCCATTTCTGATACATCATTGTATGCAGCACCATCACCTTCCAGCAACATAGTGATGGCTTCCTGCAGTTGTCCATCATATAACAGAAGTCTTCCTCCAGTGTTTGCGTCCATATAACTATTTACCATCAGATAAGATATGAATAATTTCTTAGCTTGATCTAAATTATGACATACAGGGTCTTCTGTGCTATGATCTTCATGTTCCTCCTCAGAGTCATGAAATACAGATGGCAGGAATTCAAATGTCGATAACCATTTTGCAGCATTTTTATAAGGGGACTCTAATTCTTCAACACGGGGCATTTTATCTGGTAAAGTCACATTGGTCAAAACAGACAGAGTTTTGAGGTCTATTATCCCTGATTGTGCAGCCTTATCTAGACTGACTATTTCACAAGTTTCTGGAATGTAAAGTGCAGCAATTTTCTGTCTGTCATTTAGTATTTTGCATGCCAACTCATTTGTTATCATCTCTTGGTGCAAAGAAGTTGATATGGGAAATATTTCACCAGTGTGAGGCCAAATGAGTCCAACAAAGCCTCTCTGTGCTTCTAATACCAGCAGTGCACTGGTAGATGATATTAAGTTGCACTGCACAGCTTCATCAACAGTCAAGCGTTGTCCTGAATTTGGACAAAGGATTCCACCAGTCTGAACCTGATGTGTGAGGATCCCACAAGCAGTGTCCTGATCTATTAACCCTTGTCTGACGGCTTCTTCCACAGTCATTTGCTTCCCAGAGTCAGGGTCAACTATACCTCCAGACATTAACTGAGCACCCAGCAGCCTGAACATTGTTTCCCGATCGATGAGTCCTTCGTGGGCTGCCCTTAAAATAGTTATCTTCCTTCCACATTTGAACACAATTCTACCTTTTTCTTGTGGTTTCACAGGTAGGAGTCTTAACCCTGTTTCTTCATGTATTATGCTTCTGTGAATCATCTGTTCAAGAGAAATCTTCTCAGCACAGTTGGGGTCTATGAGATCTTTACATGTGTCTTGTCTTTCCAGAAGCTTTGCATATACTATTGGAGAAATCAGGCTTCTCTGGAAAGCACTCTGCAAAGTCAGAGTTTCTCCAGTAGATGGCAAAACCAAGTGGCCACTTGAAAGCTGATTCTCAAGAATTTTAATAGCCAAAGGTTCTGAAATTAGACTTTGTTCTAGAGCTGATACAACTGGAAGATTTGAGACTGACAATTCTGAAATAAGCTTCTTTGCATTACTTAATTCCTGCAACTGCAACAGAATCTGTTCATCAATTAAGACATGAGCTTTAGCTTCTTCCAAATCGTAACATGCTCCTAATTCTGGAGAAATTATTCCAGAAAGAATCAGCTGATTCTCAAGTAATCTAATTCCAGTGTCATAGTCAATAAAACCTTTTAAAATAGACTGAAAGACTGAAAGGACTTCTCCAGTTGTTTGGTCAATGACACCAGCAATGACTTTATTCACCTGAAAAGGAAAATAAAAGAAAAGCTATTACTATTTTCAGACCACATTTTAAAAATTGCTTTTGCTTTTGAATGCATGATAAGCATCAAAACACGTACTTACCAGGCCTGAAGGAATTCTGTGAATGTTAGCAGCTCAAATGCGCAAGTGATCTATGTCAGTCACTGAACAGCACACGATGTGATAAAAGATTTAAAGTCAACATGCATCTGTGAATTGAGAACCTATGCTTTGCATACATAAACAGGGTTAGTGAAAGACAGTAGGAAAAATGATTGCAGAGTGAGCAAATAGAATATATACCTGAAAGGCAAATTTTCATGCTCTAAATGTCTGTGAATGGTTAGAATATTTGGAAAAAGTATGTGATTCAAAACAACCATGCTATTCATGTTTACAGCATACAGCACTTCTGCATATACACTCAACAATACAAATCAGATACTCTAGCACCAAATATTGCATTTAGTTTGCATGGAAAGCATGAAGTCAGTTTGGCAACTTTATTTGGACTAACTACACAGACACTGCTTCTACATGTATACAAGAATGTTCATTTGCAACATAAGTTTTGAGGATTCCATATTTAAGATTAAGGTTCATTAACAAAAATATTTGTAGTGTCTCAGAACTAATCCTGTTATGTGCTCCCACTTTCATATCCAGATAAATTTTAAGAAAAAAGTAGATCTCATCTAGGCCATTTCTGAGTGATATATGGGAGAGATGAAGTTATTTTATGGTGTCATTTTCACAGCAGAAACACAGACTTATCTAGCAGTCAAAGAATGGCTTTTAAGAGAAGAGTTAAAAGATGAATGATTTCTTGAACTTTCTTCATGCAAGGCACACATTATTAAGACTCTTCACAAAAAATCTACTGAGCTGAACATTGATATGTATATGGGTAAGGTCACACAGTATTTCATGGCAAATACACAAAACCTTTAGTCAATCAAATCTCAAGTTTCTTTACACAGTGTTAATAAAAGCGGCTTCTTTAATGACCACATCTGGTTTCAAAACCATGCAGTAAACCTCGAAAGAGACTGAAATCTAAGTTTCCATCTTTTTACCTTTTCTTCCATCTTTTCATCATCCAGATACTGTGCTTCCTGTAGCTGCTTCAAAGCTGCATTGGATAACAAACTGTAGCTCTCCTGGAGGGATCTGACTTGTTTTTCCATTTCATTTTTCTCTTCCTCCGTCATTCTGTTAAGAAAAAAAGAAAAATGGAAGAAGGAGATCTCTTTGAGTACTCTGTAAACTGCAGGGAGTGATCTGCTTTAAAATTTACTTAAAAAGAGGGAAGTGGGAGATTGTTAAAGTAGTCTGAAAATCCTAATTATGAGGATATTCAAGAAAGCTACAATCAGCTTGTCATGATTCATGATAAGAAGCTACATTAATCTACAATTTATGTTTTAAAATTACCATAGCATTTATCACTAGCATGTGCCTTTGTGAACTGATTACCAGCCAAGACAGGTAACATAACTAGCAAGGAGTCAGGAGATAGCTCAGCAATTTAGTACCTTAAACAGTCTGACTTCAGACACAGAGGAAACAAACTTGTAACATACAGTTCAATTACTAATGTACTACTAATTTGTTAATTATTTTTACTTCAAATGAGTATTACTAATATTTTTCAACTGACCAGAGCTATAGAAACCTAGCCAAATTCTTGAAATAAACAAAACTTCATCAAGCTTCCTCAAATGGGAAGACAAAATTATAAAATTGAAGAAAGTAAGTGGACATATTTGTATATGAAATGTAATTTGAACTGTGAGATGAGGATACGATTTCTTTTTAAACAAATAGTATGTACCGATTCAATTAATTTACATTATTTCAAAAATAAAAAATGTCATACTTGTCACTGTGCTTAGCTAAAAATGACTGAGTAGTCTGCAGAGCTTCAGCTATTTGTTCCTTCTTGGTTGACATTTCATCCATGGAAATCTGAAAAAGAAACAACTTGTGTTCATGATTTAACTATGCACATATATAAAAAGAAAAGAAAAGAATAAAGAAAAAAAACAATGTAGTATTTCTACCTGGGACTAATCTCATTAGTATAAGAACTTGATTTTTCTCTTTAATACCATCTATTCTTTAAGCAGGATTATTCACTATGGAACTGCATAATTTCTACACCTTATGTTTAAATGAGTTGCTTATATAAGAAAACCATTGGGTAAGACAAAAAGAATTTATTTCGTATTTGCTTGAAAATTAAACAATCATTTAAAATCACTTATTATAGTTGTCACAGTTTAAAGTAGCTTTATAAAGATAGGTATACAATGGCCTTGTTCAAGAAGTTGCTCATTATGATGAGAGATAATAACTTTTAAAAGAAAAACATACCAGAGGGCCACAAACCTTCATTAAATTTAATGGCAGAGATACAGTGTCAGACACTTGGAAAAAATGAATTATTTACTAATATTGTCCCTGCTACCATTTCTGTGTCACCCCTATTAAAGCACTTCTTCTGCCAGAGGAACTTGGGAGAATTTAATCTTTTCACTCTTCTGAAAAACCACATAGAGTCTCTTCAAAGAAGAGCAAAGTATCAAAGGGGATTCTGAGATCTTATTGTCAAGACCAAGATACATTTGTCAGTGCTAAGAGAACTTTGGCAAGGTGTTTGGGCCCTGCATTCGCCTGCATCAGGACACAACCAATTCTGTCCCTGTGTGACCACATCAAGTGCCTTAACAAGGTCCTGAACAGAGCCTCCCTTTACAATCACCACCAGCAAGCCACAACCCCACCACTTGTGCTGCTTGGTCAGAAACTGAGAGTGTTGTACCAGAAGACAGCAATATGAGCAAGCTGAGGTAGCAAATGGAGCCATGAGATCCACTTTGCTCGTGGAATTGGTGTCACTACAACTGCTGCTTGTGACCTGTCACTACTGGCATCAGATTCACCACTCACTCCATGGCTACACCCCATAGCAAACCCAAACCTCTCTGTGAGATGTATTGCAATCATCATCAGCTACGAAATCACAAATCTACATCCTTCCACAAAACTTGCCAAAGCACCTGTGCTAGTCAGCAGAGACAGAAGCAGGCACCTATGAAAGGTGCAACTGCCTCACTGGGATATTTCACAAGGGAAAGAAAGACCCTTGGTGCACACCCATGTTCAGCAGGCTGGAGGAAGCCAAGGCAGCTAACTCACAGGTTACTCAACGAGGGTTAAGGATAGATAGGGAAGATGCCACCCATACATCCTGTGGTAAGCTGAGATGCTCTATGGAGTTGAGCAGTATCCCAATCCTGACAGCTGGACAGAAATCCTGACTGTTTTCACTACTGGCATTAACGAGGACAGAAAACGAGCAGTGTTTTTGCAAATCCTGACCCTAACTATTAGTGATTTACCAATCAATATACTCAAATTAATGCAAGCTTACATGCTCCTACAGATAGAGGAGAAAAGTCAGTAACAGCACTGGCACTATCCTCTACAGACAAGCAGTGTGCTGGGACTGGTGGCCACCAGGGGACTGCTGATGTTCCTGACAGCAAGCTTGATTGATGGATATGCTGCTCCAATGGCTCTAACCAGCACCAGCATGCATGACCAAAATAAATATGCAGGAACAGGCTGCCAGGAGGGCCAAAATTATGTCTGCCTGACCACACATCCAGCATTGTACTGAGGGATGTGGAAAATACACCGCTCCACCTCTCTGCTGCTCAGTGTGCAGGAAGACCTCCAGATAATGAAATCTTTTTTTGTATAACTAAGGTATTCTGTGGGACAAGCTGAGCAGAGGAGCTGTTAGAAATTATAGGAATTTCACACATGGAAATTTATGGGCACACTTACAACTGTACACAACAACATATCTTAAATATAAAGGCAGCAAAATGGGCTACTCCATCAGACTGTGTGATGATAAAGAGGACTCAGTCAGCACCTGCTGTATTCCCTAATACCACAGTTTTGACTATCCCATAAGGAAATTTCCCTCAAAATAACTTTTTTTAAAGCAAATAGAAAGAAACCTGGGCCTCAGGCCCTTTCTGCCAACTTTCCCCTTCTTGGTGCCAGGGCAGTAGTCAGCAGACTTCCTCATCGAACTATTTCAGGACAAGGGGACAGAGCTACAAAAGTGCTGTCCTGGCAGTATGCACTGCCCCCCTACAGAGGCTGAGTTATGGTGTGCAGGATCCAGTTTTTCTAAACTGACATTTCTAAACTGACATGTAGTGTCAGAATACATCACATGCCAGGCCTGTAAAAAGCAAGTTGCATGTCTTCCCAAGTAAAATATTTGTGCCGCTAAACATTGGTGTTCATTTACCCAATCCTCCACTTGCAACAAAATGTGAAATTGTGTGTGGATGGTGATTTGGAGAAAAAAAGTATTTCTGGAATATCTTCTCATTTTAATCAACACAAAAAGCTAAATAGATGAAGTAGTATTTTACCAAATTACATCTGTGTACCTGCTGCTTAGGCAAATCTGTCTTTTCAGCCTTTTCTCCTTCTTCCTTGAGGAGTGTCTTGCTGAGGGTTGACACCCATTTCAGTAAATCTCCAGCTTTCTCAAAATGTTCCTTCTTTTCTTCTTCCATTGACTTCTGATGAGTACCATGAATTGTAAAGAAATATGTAAATGTGATTGGTGGAGTATTTAACAAAAATGTCCACAGAAACACAATTCTACCACAATGGCAGTATTCTCAAACAAACATAAAGTGATTTTCTTTTATTTATCACCACATGCATTACTCTAACACTTTGATGTATGAAAAAAAAAATGCCACAATTATAAACAAAATTATTCCCAAATCATTCATAATGATGATTACAGTGCTTATTCATAGACATGTACATTCATTATGGAAGGACTGGTACTAAGAAAAAGCACTGCTTCCCAGCCATTACTCAGCAGATAAAATCTAAGAGAACACTTCCAAATAAAGTATCTTCAAATTGCTGCCTTTGCATTACCCTCAGGTATAGATATGTACAGCCAGCATAGTATACAGCAATCTCTGCATGTAGATTACTAAATTAGGAAGAATACATTGGTTTTATGTCTACAGAAACAAAAACAATAAAAGTAAAATCCTTAGACATTTCCTCTTTCTCTGCAGGGGAATATAGACATCTTTTTGTAATAGTACAACCTGTTACTATTTTGAAATTTAGCAGTACTTAGGAAACAGGCCTTACAGCCTTCAATGGACCAGAAGCAAAAATGAAATTTTATTTCAATTACTTTTATTATTTGATACATAATTGTAATTCATTTGCCTTTTAGAGAATGAAAACAATTCTAAAAAACACAAAAGTTTCCTGTAGCAAGAGAAAAAATAAGGCATATAACTTTATGATGTAAGTAACCTATTAAATTAATGAAATACCAGAGTCAGAAAAGTTACTTAGGCACAGATTTAACCCGTGTATACTTTTCAGCCACTTCCTATCTGTAAACTGATTTTCTATATTACACTAAGTAATCAGGTCACTGCCTTTACTCACAAAATGGACATCTATTTTGATTTTAAAGACAAGACTCTGATTCTTATCTGCCCATTTTGCACTAATGTTAACTTCAACAACCTCAGGATAAATTCCAGTTTATAGTACCTACATATAGTATCTTGAAACATCAGATAAGGCCTTCAGATAAAGTCTGAACAGACAGTCTGTTTGAAACTATGAATCTGCCCATGTTTATAAAAAAAATTCAACTTTGTAACAACAACAAATAATACCTGATTACAGGTTTATGGCTTGTACTAGTTAGTTTTAGTGCAACTCCTGATTCCATTAGACAACATCATATATAGTTTTCCATAAAGGTCATTATAGAATTTTTTCCTTGACTTGCGTGGGTTTTAAAGCAGGCCCCAAAACAAGTACTAATATTTTGTTCCATTATGAATTATAGTACAGACTGGAAATGCCTGTTTTCATGGGCTGAGTTGCTTCTAACAATCGCAGCCCAGTGTGGCAATCGAAGACAGCTCTCTCTAAAGCTTCTTTATAGGTTATTTTCTTCTTTGTTTTGGGGCATGTTATAACTTTAACATACGAACGTTCATCTTTCATCTTCGTAGCTGTGCCAGCATCAATAATACCATTCTTAATTGCATCTTCCATTGATAATCTAGAATGAGATTTGGGATCTATCAACCCACCAGTCAAGTACTGGTACTCCAGGCAGCGCACACTCATTTCTTTGTCTACAGAATTTAAATGCATAGCTTCAACAGCTGACATTACTGTGTTCCTCACAGGATGAATGATCCCAGTAAAGATCAGTTCACACTGCTGGATTTGCTTGGCACAAGCATCATCAACCAACTCCCTTTGCAAAGCTTCTGAAACACTGTATTTTTTTCCAGTAAATGGATCGATTATGCCTCCTGTACTAACCTGAGCTTCAAGACAACGAAGGGCAGTAATTCTATCTACCAAGTTTTTGCGTGAGGCTTTTAAGACTGGGATCCTTTCATTGGTCTCAGAAAGCCAGAACCCTGCAATAGGACTGTTTAAATCTTTATTTGGCTTTGAACTGCTAACTAAAATATCACCAAACTCATTAACTGAGATTAAACCCTCCTTATATTTGTTAAGCAATGCTTTGTCAATTCTACCCTGACATAAGGTCTCCTCAATATTAAACTGTATACCAGTTTTAAGATCTGTAAGCAAAAGAAAAGAATTCCCATCAGAATCAAAACATGTGGACTCCTTCCAATCAAATTCCTGTTTTGAAAGCTCAAGATAAGTAGCTTTATCAACACAATTTCTTTGATAAGCCTCATAGGAAGTCATTTCAGCTCCTGTTTCAACATCTACTACAGAAATTTTGTGACTTTTCTCTGCTGATGGGCTGCTTATTTTCCTTTCACCAAATGGAAGCAGAAAGCATTTACTGGTTACACTGAACAAACACATTTTCAGCAAATCACAGTAGTACATAGCGTTCTTGCTGTTTGGATTGTGAAAACATTTTGCATTACTAGAAGGTTCATGCAAAAATTTTAGTACTGTATTATTAAGCAAGCCAAGCTGCACTGCAGTTTCTGGAGGTACACGAACACTTCTGACAGGATCAATGACCCCCCCGCTGGCAATTTGAGCCTCAAGGATATTTTTACCTTTTTGTCTTTCTAAAAGTCGAGCTTCCATAGCCTGATACACCGAGAACACTTTCCCAGAACAGCAATATCCCAAAACAGCCTTCTCTGCCTCAAGTAGTCTATTCTTGAATTCAGTATCTACAAGCCCTCTAATGACTGAATCATCAACAGAAAATTTCTGACCTGTTGTGGGATCAATGATGAAACCAGTAGCTGCCTGAGCCTCTAAAAATGCTAATGCCAATGCTTTTCCTATAATTCTTTTCTTTGCTGCTGCTGCAAAAGAGAGTATTTCTTTGCTGGATTCCATGTACAGCCCAGCTATAGCTGTAGGTTTAGTTAAAAATTGTTCAAGACCTTTCTGTACCTCATCGATAGTTTTCTGCCCTGAAAGGAGCTGCTCAACTGTAAGCTTGTCTAAAAGTTTCAATTCAATCAACTGCCTGGCAGTTACATCATGTCGGAGACCTTGAAATTTTATATTATTGTATTCTTCTGTAAAATATTCCAACTGAGTAGCATCATCAACAGTTTTCAAAATATCTTCCCCTAAGAAAGAGCTCATCTTTCCAAGGTCGTCTCTCCTAAACCCTTCAGATGTTTTGTGTCCCTCAAACATCCTCTCTTCATTACCAAAAGTCTTGTCATTTTCTTGGTTTAGTGTAGCGACTTCAACATGCATGCCATACTGCTTGTTCTTCACTCTCTGTAAATAGGAATTTTTTGACACAGTGAGAAATACATCTGTAGAATTATGATGTATGTAATTCACTCCGAAATCCACCACCAGAAAAAGGGAGAATTTGAGTGTAGGTCAGAAAGGAGAGCTGCTACTAGCACTGAAGAGCAAAGAAATAGAGATAGCAAGTTTTAAAGTGTATTTGCTACACAAATATTTATTCAATAACAGGAATATGACTAGACTAAGCAACAGTAACTGTTATTTGTTACTTTATGAATTTAGTGCTGTCAACCAAAACTAATTTTGACTAATAATGATACAACAATGTATGCAAATTCCTATTCCCAACACAAACATTTAAAATAACATGCTTCTCTAATGTTAACAAATCTGCTACAAAAGTTTAATGAAAAGCTTCTTGTGTAATTTAAGGATAAGTCCCTTTCACCAAGGCAGGAATATAAGAAACATTAGAGAGAATACAGAATAGTGACAAAGCATAACTAAAACCAAAGAAAATAAAAAACAGGCTAGTAAAAACCAGCACTATGAAGGAAAACCCTCACAAAATGTTGTGTACCTCCAAAGGATGCAGTTTTACCACTCCTAATTCCCGTTTCATGTCTTCTTCATGTCTAATAGTTTGTCTGGAACTGTGTAGGTTCCTGTTTTGTCTTTCAGATGTTCCAGAGATTTGGCTTGCTTTATCAAACTTTATCTCAAACTGTGTGCTTGTTTGAGAAACAAACTCCATGAAAGACTGTGGGCTTGTATCTTCTTCTAGTGACTGGTTTATTCTTGACACTTGGAACTGCACCTCTCTTGGTACTGCATCATCTGCACTCACATACAGTGTATTTTCTTCTATCTGATCAGATTTAAAACCAGGTCTCTCCTGCTTCTGCCTTAACAAAGGTGAGCCAGGTTTTGCATGGGGAGGAGGAGGCTGCTCAAATTCTCTAGCTGTGGTGTCACTCGGGTAATTGAAATCATTCCCTCTTCTCTCACAGCTGAATGCAAATCCAGAATCTTGGAGTTTACTATTTTGCTGAACTTCATTCTGAAACCAAACAAACCTGTGTTCACTCTCCTTGACCTGCAGGTCCATTTTCTGTTTCAAGTTCTCAACTGTGCGCTTCTGCACTTCCAACTCTTCCTCAAGTTTCCTGCATTTCTGGAGATAGTCCATTTCAGCCCGCTTCCCTTGTTGCAGTTGTTCCTGACACGTTTTAAGCCTTTCTTGCAGATCTTCCATTTGTCTCCTGTACAACACAATGCTTTCCTCAGCCATATGCTTTTCCTGCTGAAGAGCAATACATTCTAGCTTTATGCCAGAAACGTCCTTTTCTGTGATGCTGTGGGATTCCAGTAGCTTTTCAACTTTTTTCCTAAATTCCTCAGCAGAGTGTTTAAACTTAATGGATTCTTCCTGAAAAAGAATCATCTTCTTCCGTGCCATTTGTTCATCCAGAGTTTTCTGACGGAGTTCGTCCTGCAATTTTTTTAACTTACTACTTAGCTCTTGTATATGGGCTTGTTGTAGCTTTATCTTTTGCTCATTCACTGTTTTCTCCATAGTTAGAGCATTCATTTGGGCATTTAGATTTTTAACTTCCCAGTCAATGGTTAGGGTGGAAGCAGTTTGTTTATCAAATTTTTGCTTATATTCACTAGCTAAGTCTTTTGTTTTTGCTAGGTCAACTTCTAGACTTTTAATTTTACATATGAATTCTTGCTCAATTATTGTTTGCTTGTGCAATTGTTCATTTGTTTTATGCAGTTGCTCTTTGAAACCATCTGCTAGGGCTTTTAATGCATCATTTTTCTTCTGAATACTCTGTTTTTCCAAATTCATCTTTTCTGACTCAGACTGAATTTGCTTCATCTGTAGTTTTTTTTCAGTATTCCATTTATTAAGGTCCTCTATCTTTAGCTTTAGTGTTTCTGACACCTGGTTACTTTTGGCTAATTCACTCTTCAGCATCTGAATTTCCTGCTCGTTTTCTTGCACTACTTTTGTTTTTTGAAACAACTGTTCTTTAATTTTCTTATATTGATCTTGAAGATTATTTGCTTCTCCTTTGCATGACTGTGTTCTGTGTTCAGCTGCCAACTTCTCTTTTTGAAGAGTACTGATTTGTGAATTTAAATGTTTGATAGTTATTTCAGTTTTTGTCTGTGATCTAGTTAATTCCTCTACTTCTTTTTTTAGCTGCATCTTCTCTTGCTGAACGGATTTCAGCTCCTCCTGATACTTCATCTTAATTTGCTTAAGATCAATAGCTTCTTGCATCACCTCTTCAGCTCTATCTGTCGCTCGATGTAGCTGCTTGTCCAGATCTTTCAATTGTTGCAAATATCCCTGTTCTACTTGGTCTTTTTCCTCCAGCTTAATTTTTAAGCATTTAAGTTCACTATTGACTTTATCTAGTTTTTCTTTTAATAAACGAGACTTTTCCTCTGCTGATGATTTCTGAAGCTCTATTTCATTCAGTTCGTATTTCAGGTCTTTAATAGTTTTATCAGCTTTTTTGTTAGCAAGTGTTAGCTCATCTATCTTCTGTTTAAGCTCTTCTATTTTTTTGGCTTCTTGATTCTTCTGGAAACTTGCAATCTCAGAATCAGTCCTATATTGGCTACCTTGCCCAGCTGTGAAAGTTGATAGGGAAGTTTCCCTACTTACGCAGTACCTGCCTTCAATAACCTTCCTTCTGGCTTCAGTTTTCTCTTTTCCTTGCAACTTTATTTCTGAAAGGTACCCTTTAAATTCAAGATCTTGTTCCATTTGCTTTAGCAGTTTCAATAGTTTCTCCTCGCCTTCTGTTTTCTTCTTCAGCTCCTGCATTAATTTTTTTTTTTGCAGCTCTAGATCATGAAGATTAGTATCTTTTCTTCTCAGGTGCTCTTCAAGATTTCTTCTGGTACAGGTGCTTTCTTCTATTTGATTTTGAAAAGCACGGAGGTTTTTTTCCAGTATGCTTCTTTGAGTCTCTGCCTGACAAATGAGCTGTCTTACACACTCTAACTCCTGCTCTGCATCTGCTTTCTCTTTCTCAGTGTTCTCTAGGTCTATACGGCATTGCTTTGCCTCTTGTTCAGCCTTAGCCTTCTGAAGACAGATCTCTTCCATGTCCCTTTGCTGCTTCTTGCGCTCTGTTTCTGCAGCTTCCCTCACTTTAGGGAGCTCTTGTTCCACTTGGAATTTTTGTTTCTTCATATCCTCCAACAGCTCCTCAAGTGTTTTTACCTTCCCCATGAGTTTTCTGTTATCATCAATTGTTCTGTTTTGCTGTGCCATGAGATCTGAATACGCCTCACGCACTGATGCTTCTTTAGCCTTTAATACCTGTAAAAGAACGAAAGAAGTTGGAATGTACTTTTTCTAACAGAGCATGTGAAACATGTTAGGCGCTTTGAAAAGCAGAATGGAAAATACTTACTCATAGATCTATGGCATGTCCAGAAAGCAGGATGAGCAGTTCCCACCACCATCACCTTCTCTTGATACAGCAAGCTTCAGGAAGTTACCATTAGCCAAATAGGAAACCCTTCATAAAGACATCCACAAAGCGAAGAAGTCCTGAAGCCTCTCACTTCAGTCAGATGCTTCTTAGTGGTAAGCAGCATCAAACAACAGCTCGCATATGCTTTTTCTCCAAATAAACAGGTAGAGCAAACAGTAAGCCAAACACTAAGTGCAAGAATTCCCAAGGAGAAAGCCTACCATTTCTGCATCAGTTCAGTAGAAACCAGAAGCAGCATTTCATGCTTGCAAGCACAAGTAACACAAGAGAAGTTCAGACATCTCCTCCAAGAAAAGAAACAGCTCCAGAAAGAGAAGTATCTAAAATGCCAGTACATCCATCTTCCACAGTCTGCTCTGCAGTCACAATGCCTCCAACTGATGGACTGGTAAGAGCAGAGTTGCTCTGCAGTGTAGACACAGAAGTACCCACATAGTAATTAGGTATATCCTAGTGAAAACCAGTTCAGCTCGTAGTCTCCATATGTTGCCAAGTCAAGGGAAACTCCTATAAGCAAGATGTCTATTCACCACTAATAGTATAGTTGAAACCATACATACCTTGTCTCCATTAGCACTACCATGGCATTAGTTACCAATGTGAGCTAACATGAAGAACACACCTACATTCCTATGATCATACAAACATGGCAGGAAGGATAATTATAGCAACATTTTCAAATAGAAAAAAAAAGTTGGTTTAATTAAGTTTACCAGATTTACTTCTTTTTGCATATGATACATGAAACTTATTCCTTAAAAGGCTAATGCAAAGGCAGCTTCTTCATTTTCTCTCCATCTGTCTCTTGTGTAACAATTTTGAACAGACCCCAACAAATACAAAATATTTAAATTGGTTTCTTATCAGATCTCTCCAAAATCTAATGCATTCTGCTTAAGAAAGATACAGATAGAGTCTTGTTAGCTTTCATTATTTCTAATTTACACGTCTGAGCACCAGCTGGATGAGGAAAAGGATGACAGTTAAATCATAACACTAATAAAAAAAAAACAAATTTGAAAGAAAATAATTAAGCATCTCAAAATGCACAGTGATTAATTCACCATTAGCATATCCATTGTTTAAATTAAGTTCAATCAACTTTAAATGACTTGACATATTTTGAGATTGGATTACAATCATTCTTAAATTAAATGTTTCATTTGCACTGCACATAAACTCTAGTACCTTAATACCAGTTGTGGTCCTTTTCTCTTCATTATAATTGTCTGGGGGTTTTTTTTGCTTTTCTTTTTTTGCAAAAGAGGCTTTTTTCTCTGTTTTTTCACAGAATATTTTCTGCAGTTCAGTGTTTTTTCCAGGTACCTTTGTGCTATGACCCTTAGCTCTAATGTCCATTTCTACAACTAGCACTGGACCTTTACACTTCTGGCCCTGTTTGAACTTGTCTTCTTCATTACTCTTCACCTGATTTATATTTCTGGTGTCTAAATCACAGATTTTACCCTGTGGTATTTTCTCATTTACTTTCTCATCATGGCTAAAGGGGTTTTTTCCTAGTCTGTGTTCTGATAAATATTCCTTTTCTCTAGAAATAATTTCTGAGAGGGCTATATTTGCATTTAAATCACCAGCACTTCCTAACAATTCTTTACCTAAACTTGGATCATTGTGCACTGGTGACAGTTCAAAATCTAGTGGGTAAGATTCAGAAACTTTTGCTGCACATCAGTTCTCTGAAATATTTCCTGAAGAATGAGCCAAAATTTCTTGCATATTACTCTTTGCTTCATTAGGATTAAAATTTGATTTTTCCAGGATGTTGTTTTCTGCTATGAAGTACCTTTTATCCAGAGTTGCCTTGTGCAGTATGTTCATATCCCTTTCAACACTATAAGAAATGCCTGGATTATTCACCGATTGCAAATTTAACTTTGTTTTTTCACTTCCATTGTGCATTGCCAACTCTCTGAAGGAGGATACAGCTTTCTCTGAAGACACTGTATCTCTTACACCTAAAAGAGAGCCACCTTTTTCATCACACACTTGAAACTCTCTGTCTTCAGAGCTTAAGGTATTATGGCTATTACTATCTGTGAAGCAATGTTCTTCAGGCTGACATTTAAAATGAGTTCTTGGGCAAAAATGTTGCTGCTTGTAAAGGCTGACATCCAGGGCATGCTTTACAGTAACCTCATCTTTCTTTGTTGTTAGCTCAAAATCAGTTTCTGATTGCATTTCACATGCTTCCTTTGTTGGAACATCACTCCCTGCCCTCTTTGAACAACTTTTTGCTGTGGTTTTCTGTATCATCTCCACTTCAGGCAACTTCTTTGATACTCCTGCTGCTTTCCATCTGTCTACATTAGCAATTTGCTCCTGTACCTCACCAGGATCACTATTCACACTCACAAAGATCTCAGTTGAAATAAAACAATCTTTTCTAACACCTTCTCCTTCTCTTTCTAACACCTTCTCCTTCTCTACCTTGATTACCAAGACCTATCAAATCATCTTGCTCTGTGTATAGCATACTTTCTCTGTTGCCACTAACACTCTTGAGCACTGAAATTTAAAAATTGCTTTAATGATCTACCAGTTTTCACTTTATCAAATTGGTCCACATCTTGTTTTCTTCTATCAATTTCCAGTTTGTTTTCTGTCTGTTTAGGTCTACTGGAAGAGTTATATTCACGCAAACATTCCGTATCCGCCATGCTTTCATTAGATGTGGTTTTGTCTCTGAATTCAGCAGCTTCATTACATTGTAAATGTTGAAAAACTTCATCTGACTTCACTGGTTGCTGGAGTTCACTCTCCCGTGGTAAGCTCTGAGCATGACACCACATGGACTAAATTGAAGCACCAGGGAAAGGATCTTATTTTTTCCTTATTCCATCCATTCTTAAAGCCATTACTGAGAGTTACAAAGAAAAACTGGCATAGAAAAAAAAATCTTGGAAGAATCACACACTTCAGAGGTCTGATCCCAGAAGTAAAAAAAAATACCATTCCTCTTTTGTGAAAGAGGAATTAATTTTTTGATTTGTTACTCTGATTACAAAGGAAAAAATAAAATCAGTTTGAGACTGGAAACCTAGTTACATTATCTCCAAAGAAGCTATCAAAGATTTATAAGAATGCTGGAAGGTGGAGAAGGATGAAAGATTGGGACTGCTGGATTTCTAAAAAGAAAAAAAAATGCAGCCCTGGAGATTCAGAGCAGACTGAAGCTCGAAAGCATTTAAAAGTTTTAATTTGGTCTTGAAGAACATGAAGCCCATTGTCATTCAGATTTCTTGATCCTTGTTTCAATTCTTGTTCTCTGTTTCACTTTTTATCTTTAATACCATTAGCATTTTTAATCATACTCAATCCTCAGTTACAGTAGCCACTTAACAACAAACACTACCTATTTCCATCTGGATGCTTCACTGCTTCAAGATGTACAAAGATACTTAGTGGTGGTGTTACAGTTTGTCCAGAGGAATTCACAAGCAAGAAAAGCCAATAAAGACAAAGCCAGCACCAGATTTAGGTAACATTTAAGAACTCTGGTTTTTTTTTCTGTAATAGTAACATTAAAATGTGTACCCTTCTGAGACTGCTCTCCAATTTTATGTAATTTATATAGAACTACATTTAATATGGGCAAAATTCATTACAGGACTGTATTTAATGTGGGCATTATTTTTGAGACTGCACTGAGTAGATTGAACTACAAAATTCTGAATGAATTACTATATAATCTCTTTCAGAGAGAAGCATTTCCAAAGAAAGTGAAGAATTTAAAAGTATTTATTTCTCAGTTATTGGGAAGGTTGATTGTGCAGCAAGCATGTAGCTTGTCTGTTCAATTTCAGTTTGTCCCCAAGGAATCAAGACAGCAGAAAGATAGAAGGAAAAAATATAGCTAAATATATCAAAGAACCTCAAGAAATTTAATTAGGAGGGCAATGCATCTCCCAGTTCAAAGAACCTCTCTATATGTTAAGTGGACCAGATTGCATACTGTGGAATATATAAGGCTGACACGGAATATCAAAGGTGTGTGCACACTAGTTTTGCCCTCATCTTAATGTCTGCATTTACCCAAAGGATCAAGGCCTAAACTATTAAAGCATTAAGATGTACTGCATGCAACTATACCTCTACCAGAATTTATTGAAACATATGATCCTTCTAGCTGTAAAATGTATGGATGGTATGTGCCTTTGCTTATCTGAATGACAATAGTGTAATTTAATACTCCTACATTCCTGTCTGAAGTGCAGTATATGGGAATTTTACTTTTTCATATCTGCTGCTAACTTTGTGAATAATTCCAACAGGTATAGTTTGTTCTTTGTTTGCCTGGCTGTTCTTTTTTGCTTGGTTGGATGCCAGGAGATGACCTACCTCTTCCTCTTCCAGTCTTTTCAAAGAGTCACCTGCAAACTTAATGTATTGGGTCATCAAGGTCACTAAGGCAGTGTAACGAGTCCGCAAATCCATGAACTGCAGATAAACAGGGTGGGGGGGGAGGGGAAGAGAAACAATCCCATTAACCCACAGAGGTGATAAACCCAACTCTAGAATCTATCCCCATAATCCTAATTGTGTAATCCAAAATTCTAATTTTGATTTCAAAGTTGAGTGCCATAAGCAAGGTGCACTTGCACAAACAAAGGCTAGGAATCTATGAGGAGATTCGTAAGGAGAAGAAACATAGACAATGTTTTGACTTCACGGTTACTTGATTCTTTCTCTATGTAAGAATAAGTTGTGAGAGGGACACGCAATGCAGGTCACTGTTCCTCTCTAACAGTTAGCAGGCAGATGGATTTTTCTTTCCCACCCAAATTTCGGCTGACTTGCCTTGGAGTCCATCAAGGTGTCTGGATCTGGTATGTTTCACCACAGCAAAGATGGAAGCTCTCTTTACTGTTATCAGTATCAAGCCCAGAGAGAGTTCTAAACAATTTTACTAAGGTACATTTCTCCTGTATTTTTATAACTCCAGGGGCTTTTCTACATCAACAGTGATACACTGTCTCATTATCTAAATACTACATAATGACCGATCAAATATTTACCACATAATGTATCTAGAGAGCAAAAAAATTATCTTGCTTGGGTTACTATCATTATTCCATCATTAATAAATCATAAATACCATTCTTGTGTTTACTATGGTTTAAGCAAAGTCTCATCATGTTTTGTTGTCACATGAAATCCACTTACCTCTTGAATAATGAAGTCTGATGAGCTTTGCATTCTTCGGCGTTTCACTGGAGATTTTTGTTGGGAGTCAACCATAGCCCTGTAAGTCATAGTCTGCAATTCATAGTCCTGTAAAAAACAGAAAATACACAAGGTTACTGACATTCCACATGATACTGACATTAAAAAAATTCCAAGTATAATGTTTTATTTATTACCTTCACAGCAGCTGAATATTGTTCTGAATATTTTTGGCATTCATCTATTTTGCTTTGTTTCATTTCTATCTCAGAAACCAGCATCTGTAAAATATGAATTTTACATATTTATCTTAAAACATTATTTTTATTACCATTATTTTTAGGATTTTTTACTTATCTAACTTATATATTAATTTCCATTTATGTACAAGTAATTAAATGCTCAAACCTATGTCCTGGGCTCTCTCAGGTTTACAGTATAAAAGCAGTGAAAAAACCCTGACAGCTTAAATAGCTGGTAAGTTAACTTAAAACAAAATCAGGTATTTACCCTTTCATGCACATAATTTGGTATTCTGTCTCTTATTTAAGCCACACTTCCTTCTTGCAAGAGATTGTTGAGGTTAGCTATGCTTCCATGAAAATATTCCTATATCCATAAACACCAAGATTAGTATTTGATAAAAAAATTATGTGATAACGAGAATCCAAAATTTTAGGCACTCCCTAAGGTTTTGCTCTTCTTGCAGATTTGAGGACCTAAACTATCTCATCTATGAACTAGCAACAATCAGTGAGTGAGGTATTCATTATGTTATTTGCATCACAAACATAAAACCACAAAAGCTGGTGATGACTTTTTAGTAAGGGCTGTGGGATACAAACACCTTTTATCAAGACAGTGGGTTAAATGGGTATTTCAATGGTTGAGTCACTACAGCAGTGCTTTCCTACAATAAGATCACTTTCATACCTTATGTTGGTTCAACTGTTTAGCCAATGCTTTGCTATTTTCAGGATGGATTTCTTGAATCTTTCGCTGTGTATCTTCCACTTGTTGAATCCAAGTGTCCAAAGAACTGTAAGTATCTTTGTAATACTTCAGAGATTTATTAATACCTTCTAGGTCACGTAACCTAATTTTATATTAGAAGATAAGCCAAGGAGAAGAATATTAATATTAAAGATTAAAAGTAAAATAACAAGCCAAACAGAGCTTTAAAGGCTTCAGATGCCTAAACTCTGCTATAGCTCACACTTGAAACATCCTTAAATAAGACTAAATAAACAGTAAATTAACTCCTCAAACACCAAGGTTCCCAGATTTATGAAATGTTTTCATTTGTCAGAACACCCAGGAGAGATTCTACTGCAGAAGAAACACTGCACATACCCCTCTTAAGGGAGCTAAACTGCTTGAATTTCCAAGGGTACAAGAAACCCTAAGCAAGAAGGAGGGCTTTGTAGAAGCAATTAATTTTGTTAAAATAAATGAAGGTATTTCAAATGTCACCTGTGTGTATCCTAGTTTGCTGTCCTCTGTTGGAGTTTATTGGTTCACCATACTCTCTGTGTCACCCACAAAAACAAAAACTAAACAGTAAAGCCTTTCAATATTCAAATATGTGAAAGCTATTGATCCCGTAAGCTCATTTCTAAATCATGTTCTTGACCTGTAAAGAGACTGCTTTGTAGTTCTTGAAAGTGGTTTCCGTACTGGTAAGAATAGCAAGAGTTTTTCTTTCATGATCCTCATACTGTTCAAAGATCATATATACATGTGACTACCCCAAAACACTTCAGGAAAAACCTAGTTGTTAAACAAGTACTTATAGCTTGACTTGGAATTAATACTCTGAATTACCCTAGTGTTGTTCTCAAGATGCCAAAAGGACACCAAAAAAGAACAAGCAAAGGAAACCATATTGCTCAGGTTTCATACTTTAGCACGTTTTAAATCTAATAACCATGAAAAAAGAGAAAGGATCATAATAACTGCAGCCAATATTTGTACAAACTTTTGGTATAATCATTATCAGTGTCAAGCTGTTAGGAAGCAGCAGAGCAAACATTTGCAGAAATCAGTTTTTTTACAGCTCCATACTGTAACTACCACAATCTGTCCTATTTACTCTAGAAGCCACTATATATTAACAGTAATTTTTTAGCATATTCTAGTCAGGGTACAGGCCTGTGAGAAGAGCATGTGGTTCAATATTTGCCTTTGAAGAAATACAAACACTTCAGTACCTCATAAACCTACTCTTTTATCATTTAAATTATGTCACACTGTCAAAGGATGAAAAACCTGAGGTGGTTTTAAAGATAGCCATTCTGCAGTCAGCTTTAAATGAGACAGCTTTTGCTCATCTTCCTTTTAACTTTCAGCAACGTTATATGAAGAGAATCAAATTAGTTAATTAGAAATAAATAACTTTAGTATTGTACCTGGGTATATAGTCACTCCTTAGAAAAGGAGGACAAAAATGTGAAAGGTCATTGTGAACATTTACATCAACACTACCTTTGATCGTGTTCAGATTATCTATGGTGAAAAGCTAAAGAAGATTTTAAAGGAATTATTTTGGGGCAATAGTAGAGACTTCCTTAACTGACCAATACTCTTTCCTTCAGTCTGTAGTCTAAAGGAAAAAGCACTTCCAGGAATATTATGTATGGACAACAGCTTCAGAATCACAGGCAGGTGTGTTCTGCTGTACCTGCACGTCTGTAGGCATATACATTTGAGTAACAGTCTCCAATATCATCACAACAGTCATAGAGAAAGGCTGACTTTAGAGAGCAACATCTCAACTGGATACTGTGGCTGCATGAAAACAGTAGTTGCACAGCAGAACAAAATACTGGCACTTCACCAAAAGTTATTGTGGTGAAATGATCACAGAAGTCAATGGAAGCTGAGCACTTCCAGACTTAGTAATTGAGTCATTAAAAGCAAGCAAACACCAATCCAATCAAAACTAATTAATCAGCTCATCAAGTCAGCCTGTCAGAACTAACTATGTGGAGAAACAGATGGTATTTCCAGAGGACAGCAAGTTGTTTCTGCAAGCTTTTTTTGGAGGGAAAAAAATAATTTAAAAAAATAATAAAGATATATCCCTACTGTGTCTCTGGTAAGTTATAACCAAATAAAAGTTTCTGTACCATGTTAATGTTTTGTGCTCTAGTTACAGACATTTTTTGTGGAAAAGATAAGGTAAGAATTCATTACTATGGCACATTCTACGAACAGTTCAGAATACTATCCTGACTTATTTTAACATTCATTTCTGATTATTTTCCTCAGAAACAACATAAAACATGACTAGGATAGAACAGAACAGAACAGAACAGAGTAGAATAGAATGAAGTATAATATATAATAAATGTAATAAATATAAAGTTATACAAACCTATTTTCAATTTGGGAATGAATACTTTGCCACCTCTCAGCTAACTGATCAACTTTTTCTTTATGCCAGTCAAAGTCAAGATCCCGTTCCTTGTGCATTTTAAACATCTGATCACTGATCATCTTTGCCTTCTGCAGTTCATCCTCTAAGGTATGGAATACTTTTCTTCTTTCATCTACTTCAGATCTCCATTGCTGGTAGGTGATAAATGACAAATTGTAAATAACTCCTAAATTATGACACCATCTTATAAATGAGTATTTTACATAAGTAAAATATTTAAATGAATAAATTTTAAAAATGTTTAAATTAATATTTTACTTCATGTTGCTCAAACACTGGAATGGAACCAGAATCAGTTTGAAATAAGTGATATTTGTATTACTTATAATATGTATATATAATATATATAGTAATACATAAGCTATGAACTGCAGCACAATTCTAAGTAATAGCATGCCTTCCAGCACAATACACAATACTTCCAACACACACATCAAAACATGGACAGCAAATTCACCCACTTTTCTTACAAAATACAGCTTTCAAGAAAAAAATCATTAGGTGAATGCTAATCACTCTAGCTAACAAAAAGCATAACTCATCAAAGCGATATTAAAATGAGGTACATACAGCACACAAAGCGTGCTGAACTTCAATTTTACCCTTTCTCAAAGATATCTGACAAACCTCCTAGGAAACCCTCATTAGCATGCCATAGCAGTAGCAGGAATGGTATTGTGGCCAGATGTATATAACAATATATTTATGTAACCTTAAGCATATGTTACCTTTTGAAGAGACAAAATATAAGTCTTACCCAAGCACAAGTAAGTGCTACTCTTAGAAGTTCAGACACATAAGGGCATTTCCTAACAGCAGGAGTGCACAAGCAAACTATCCAGTTCCTAGTGCTTAGAAGCTGTCATTTTTTTTCTAACATGTCAATCTTATTATGGACTTTCCTCCAAATACACAAAAGCCAACATTTGATACAATATATATAACAACATAACCAATACAGGCGTTATAAAATAGATAATTTTCCTATTATTTTTATTTGCCCATGGAAAGGCACCAGCCACTTCTTACCTTCAATGTACCCATCAAATTTTCTATATTATTTTTGTCAGCCGTTACTGCCTCTTCTTCACACAACTTTGTTTCATAGAGTTTTACTAACATTTCTGCTTCTTGGGTGTTCTTCAGCACCAAATTTACTGTTTTTAACCTGAAATTCAGTAAACTTGTGTTAACTGAACCATCAATAACAACGCTCAATACACTTGTGTTTATCATCCTTCTCATGCATGAGGTAGACCCATATACAATGTAAAAATTATATTATCTCCCTTCATACTGGTATCATATTCATATTGGTATCTTTATGTTTAACTTGAAGAGAAAACTGTAAACTAAAACATGTATGTTGGCAGATAGCCTATTACATACTTATCTATGTAAATGGAAGACATGGAATAAACTTGGTTCATGTTCTGAATAACAACATTGAGTTCAGAGCGCAGAGTAGGGACTGATGGTGAACCAGCAGCTTGGCCAAAAAACTCTTCACATTTCTCTGTGATGACTCCCAAGTCATCCTTCAAACGTTCCAGTTCTTTCTTCAGTTTCTGTAAAATAAAATGTGATTGACAGTGCTTTTATCCTACATCAACCTTATGTAAACTCTAAATATCATTACCAGTACAGGTTTGCTCTTCTTTGCTTGTTTCACCTGGACACCACTAAAAAAATTTCATAAGAATCAAATTTCTAAGAGAGAAACTAAACAGAGACACCATTTATTGGCATCTTTTTTCTCAAAAACACAAGCCTAATCTTTGACTCTTGTCTTTTCCAGGTACAACATGAAGTCCCCTAGCTACACTCAAAATATTGGGATATATTTGTTTTAAAGCAGAATTCTTTTCCTAGGTAAAACAGCCTTTCTCAAAGACTCACCTCTTGCTCTGAAATCCTAAGCTCACTCTCAGGTATATCATCCCTCTCCATTGGGGTTCGGATCTGCCGTATTAACCGCTCCTCACAACTCTCCAGCTGAAGTCTGATATTTCTGACTTCAGAGATATACAGATTATAAATAGATTCTTCCTGCTCCTCTGTTGAAAGAAACAAGGCACATGTTAGCAAACAAAGCCCAAAACACCATGCCTTCTTATGAAACACTATATAAAAAGTTACCATTCTACGGGTCTTTTCATGACTAGCTGAAATCTCATCATTTTCTATTGAAATTTTGGCTATAATGCAACCCTTAAGTTGTAGCTATTAGTAGATCACCTCCTCATACATGAAAAATTACCATACATTTTTGAGCACTCATCCCAGACACCAGCATCACCCATATGCACACTGCTAAACTCAGTGACTGACTTTATCAATGACTCAGTCACTGCTACCAAATACAATACTACAAAAAACCCCCAGGCCTTTCTTTTTTTAAACCTCTTAACTAACAGTGAACTACGTTAATGCAGTAATTATCTTCGCACCACTGTATTTCTTGAAGTCATTAACTACTTAACATTAAATCAGAGCAGATATTTTAAGCTTTCTGGTCCTTATTCTACTTAAACAGTTAAGAAAGGCACTGGAGCTAGGAAAATATCTAGGATACTTTTCTTGCCTTAGAAGTGCGAAAAAAAGCTGTAATTCTGTTATGAACTTGAGCTAATCAAGGTGCATTTCCATTATTCAAAACTGCAATATGCAGAATAAGCTAGCATGTAAAAATTTTTGTAGTGCTCTGTATTATTAAGTAACACACTTTATTTTTACATAGCTTAATATATGCAAAGTTTAAAAAATTAGAGCTTCTGTACAATGTGAGTGTGCAGATTGTTAAAATGATGACTCTCATCTGTTCAGAAGAACCAGGGCATTTACAACATTAATATAACAAAATGGGCTTGCATACAGAGAGAGAAGATTTATAAAGAATGACAATCTATCTTGTGAGGGCACCTTTCCACTGTCTCAGCAAAGTTTTACCTCTTTCTGCAGATTTCAATAGCTCTTGATAGTATTGCTTGCAAACATTAACTTCCCTTTCCAGGTGTGCTCTATCAGAGCTCGTAAAGATTTTGGACTCCTGGCTGTCTTCCACAAAATCATCAAAGCGGGACTGCAAATTGCTTAGAACCTGCTGATGTTCACCTGGCAGCATCGTTTTTATCTGCAACAGATTATAAAGGTATGGTAAGCAATGCTGCAGCACTCACATATTTCTCTATAACGATATTGACTAATTATTAAGATTGTAAAGCCAAAGAATCAAGGTTCTGAAAGCTTGCTGTTCTTAAGCTAGAGTCTTCTTGACAACTGACAGTTTACGCTCACAATAAAATTCTTTTCCATCTTTAATGCTAGCAATGGGCTGTGTTATGCCAACCCTGTATCAGGCACCATTACTCCATCTAATGCCATGTAAAAACAAACAGGAAGCCAGCAAGAGTCACAGCAGCAGGGATACTTAAAGAATTCTCTCAGATTCCTTCTTTTCAACTGCAACAGTGGGAAATTAGACGTGAAAATGTCAGTTTCAGTATTGCAAATATTATTGCAACAGTTTCTAGACAGATACACACCAACATTTTTTAAAAACTATTAAATTGTGTTATGCTATACATCTAACATTGTGTAATTCAGTGATTTTACAGATTGTTTTAGACAGAAAGAATACTATTTCCATTTATATTACTGTTTCATTTCTAACAGGTTGATCCTAACTATCTATTTAACATTCCAAGTTACAGATTTATAAGAATTAAAAAAAAAAAATTCATTGCAGAGGAGTAAGTTTTCAGCTTCCTTAAGATTAAAAGACTAAAAGCCACTTCACAGTTGTTCCATTGTAAGAAGCTGCAGCATGAGGAGATAATGGGGGTTTTCATTAAGTTTAACCTTAGAGTAATGAAGCTAATCTCCCCAGACACCTTACACAGAATTGTCAAAAGGCAGATTCCTGCAGAACAAAATTCAGATTTAGTCACTGTTCATTGATTTAAAGAGATCCTGTACCTCTGCTAGCAACAGGAGATTACAGAATTAGCACAATTAGGCTGCAGGGTAGTTTTCAGATACCAGCTCTATACTCCCTCCCCAAACATATCCATGTAAAGACTGCTCAGATCAAGACAGAACTTTGCACAGTGGTAAAAAGTGTGGCTGCTACCAGCTATTCTCACAAGGAAGATGAGGACTGATGCAAATTTCTAACTACACAACATTTCTGGTAAGTGTAACCTATGACTTCTGAGCAAATGGCTAAGCTGCTCTTTCTAGACACAGCACATACCGAGGCAACATTGCCAGCTCGGACAGCTTCAATTTCATTTGTAAGGTAATGCCAGGACACCACACTCTTCATGTTTACGTGTGACTCGTGCCAAAGGGCTAGAACATTCTGAAATTGCTGTTCAATCCTGAAAAATAAACAGACTCCAACTTTAGATCAGAGCACACTTGAAAAGGGAGAAAAAGTTAGACATTATTTTAGCTCAAGCTTCATATAAATAAATTTTTTTAATAAAATGGGTGAATTTACTTTGTCCCTACCTGTTGGCTGTATCTATTGCTTCTTTGTTTGGTGGAGGAACAGTAAAGCACACAGATGGAACCATGGCCTCATTACCACTTGGGCTAATGACTTTCCATTTTGCACGATGGGAGTTGTTTGCTAATACACACTCATCATCTTTGTAAATAGTTATCTAGTGTTAACAGAAAAGCAGAATAATTTAATGAGCTAAGCATTACAAAATACTTTTATAAAGCACTTTGCAAATGTTGTCAACAAATAAGCAACAGAGTAACAAAAGCAAAGCTCAACACAGGGATCTGCTCTTGTTCACTAGGGTGGAAGAAATTTACAGCTTGGTGTTCTCCAGGAACGTGGTAATTAATGAAACTTTAGCTGAATTCTGATGTCTGCAATTGATTCGAAGAAATTCAGGTTTCTAACCTCAATTTGTCTATAGTCACAGATGGCTTTAATTGGAATGGATGTCTTGAGTATACAATCAGGATTCCTTGGCTTCAGCTGAATTATTGCCTTTGCTCGCCCCACAAGGCCGGCTACTGTGCTCTTATACTGCAAGAGTTGTTCTTTTTCTTCCTAAAACAGTTAAGAAAAGAATACATTATAAGAGATGGACAGAATACAGTGCTGCTTCTTTGATACTGTTAAGCTGTTCTTTGCCTGACTTGTTTCACTGTGTTTCTTAAAAGTGATACATTTTTCAAGAACAAAGTATCTTTCTGAAGGCACTGGTCTCTCACAACATCTGGTATTGTAAAGACAAAGAAAACACCAAAAAATCCCAATAAAGCTGTATTTTCAACTTATGAAAAGCAGTCATTACACTGGGATAGATGAAATCATTTAATTTTAAATTCTAAAAATGTAATTTTCCCCTCACTTTAAAGGAATAATTTTAATACAGAGATTTTATATGCAACTATAATCTACACATTTCTTCTTTAATTGTAACTCATGTTAATAGGATCTTTGAATTCTTACCATAGACTCCTGGACAAGGTCTTCCAGCCTATGCAGGCTGCTTGATCTATCACAACTGTATTTTCTGTATATGGTATCTTTCAAATTTTTCAAATATTCCATGGCTTCTTTGGCATCACTGAAAAACTAGGATAAGATAAATACCCAGGTTATTTTTAAACAACCTAAAAAGGATACAAACAGTTACACTATGAAGTTTTCTTTAAGTGCTGTCTTTTTAAAAATAATCTTTTCTAATACCTTGAAGAGACCCCTGCACCATAAAAAAAATTTCATGATCTCATGTCTAAAAGTAACCTTCAAAAGGCACACATTGTAACACCAGTTATTCTTGGTATCATGTACATGAAAAATTAACTCAGCAGTTACTGAACCTTAATTACTGTTCCTGTAATGGAAAAAAAAATCTGAAGTGATTCTTGCCACCCCTGGAATTACAATGATTTTCATTTCTAAAGAATGGATAAGGCCTACAAAACGTGGTGAAGTAGATGCAAAATTCAGTGTTCTCCCTTGGCAATCACTAACCACCCTGCACTCTACATTATCTGCAGAAGCTGTATTGGCAGCAGTTGTGCATGACAGGAAGAAAACACAGCTTCATCATCTGAGTTCCTACCTTTAGCTTCAGCTCTCTGAAAAGATGTCAGGCCGAGTTTTCATCTGCTGTGAACTGATGGAACTGTGGTGAACACAACTGATGATCTTTCAAGCTTCCTTCCATCCCCTAACTTTCTGTGATTCTGTGGTAACACTGTGGGTGCATGGCTCATCATCTTATGATTGCACATGACAAACGTCAATTCTACAGCTACTGTGAGAGAGCAACTAGCACTTTTGGTATCACTTTTTGACTATGAACAAAACTTAAAACATTTCACACTTTTACTGATTTACTTTCTTACCTCAAAATATGCAGCATTTTCTCTCAAATGTTGTTCAACACAGTGGCAGAGCTGAAGAATCCAGCTCCATTGTGTCTGCATTGCAGCTCTGTAGGCCTTTAAGGAAGGAAGACGTATTTTACAAAGGAAACAAACATTAAAATGTGCATACCTCTACAGGATTTAGGAAACACAGAAGTAGTGTAGCATACATGAGCATCTATATAACCTGACCTCCTCACCCTGAAAATCAAGCTGCTGCAAGGGAAATTCCAATTAGATGTGAGGAAAAAAGCCTATCACTACAGCACAGTCAAACATGAGAAAACTCACCCAGAGGGGATGTGAAAGCACCATCCTCAGGCACGTTCAGAATTCAGGTGCTCAAAGCCCTGGCACTACTTTAAGCAGAGGGGCTGGAATATCCCTCCTGATGTTCCTTCAGCCTAAGCTCATCTATGATTCTGTGTCTCTATCTACTCAATAAAAATCGTTGGATTCTTGCCTGGATGCAAATCGGCAATTAAACACTGAGTACACAGTAAATGTTTGTGTGTCAGGACTTGCTGCAAATATGTAATCTGGTGTCAGAGTTGCACAGGAATTTAAAGAACATAATCCTAGTCGAATGATGCCTCCTATACTGTCTGCAGGGTGCTGCCACTAGAGATGCACTGCATGAACATTCACCAGCAGAGGTCACTCTTGACTCAGTGAAATCAGCCAAAAGTCAATTTTTCAATTCCATATAGTTCTCAGGGATTCAAAAGTTTTTCCATTGGCTTCGAATGCTTTCAAACTGATGCATTCATACATGGATTCTACTGTAGAAATGGCATAATTTTCTTTTTTTTTTTTCCTTTTAAATGTCCCACTTATTGCAGAACCCAAAGCCTGCACAGTCATCTTCACTGCAACAGCCTGGTTTCATAATCCAGTCATATATTATATATTACACTGATAAAACCCCATTAAAACAGCATATACTTTTAAAGAGTAGAACTCCCCACATCACTTTAAAAGTCATTTATTATTCCAAGTAAATGTCATAAGATGGAAGGAAGGGAGGAAATGCAGATGTCAACTCATTGAGCTGAACCACCATAAAAATCCATCCTCTCTGACCTTTTTTTTTTTTTCATTTTTATATAACAAAGGAGCTTTTTATGGTTTCCATTTTTTCCACCACCTACATTCTGTGTTGACTCCTCCTCTGAAGACATACAGGGAAAAGCATTTTACATTCTCATTTGGAAATCTATTATCCTAGAACAGGTACAATAAATTTTCTGTAAGCCTTTTACCTATAACATAGAGCTTGATTCAAGACTGAAGTAAATCACACTGCCTGGTCAGTTTTAACATCCAAACAAGTTTCATAATTCACTGACAAAAAAAATTACAAAAATAACCCTAAACCCTGAAAGGAACCCATATACTACATGAATAGAAACATGAACAGTGACTGGAAAGGCACTTCTGAAACTTCTTTCAATCCAACGGGAGAGAAACCACATAACAACTGTTCTGTGCCCTCCCTTTGCCAATGCAATTTGTATCAATAGTTGGAACCTATGTGCATGATCAGAAATGTCTGTACAGACCAACTCTGGAAATTTTAATTTTAGACTTCAAGAGGATTTTCTATAAGCAATCCATGATGTAACCATAATGTTACAGAAGTATTTTTACTTTCTGGAGACTTGAAGACAGATATAACAGAGAGGTTGAAGAGCAAAAAAAAAGACCCTATTATTCAGAGTCTTATTGCTACATTTCCTACAATTTAGCACTTCCTGTTTTTTCCCCATAAAATCTGAAGTCTATCAAAACTATTTTCTTGTTTATGTGCTTCTTTTACTGACTTACCTCAATGGTTAGCCTGGCTGGGTGATTTTCCAGTAGTAATTGCTCAGCTATTTCTTGCACTGATTTAATAACTTCCTCTTTTTGATCTAGTTCTCTCATTAATTCCTTTTACCAGACAAAAAGAAAGAAAAAAAAAAAAAAGAAAAATGTTTTAGAAATCTCTTGAATTCTCGAGGATGATTTAATTATTCCCTCTGGATTATACTAGCAATACATACTGCATGGTATTCTTTTTTTCTTGTTATATTCAGGTTTCTCTCACTCCAGTCATATGCAACCTCTTCCTCTTCTTTTTCATTCAGCCATATCAGCTCTCTAGTAGCACGAGACACGAAATTGTGAAGAGTATCTAGATGCCTTTCCTGATTTCTTGATGTGTTCTTTATTAGAAAGAAAAAGATGGACCAAACTCAGATTTTAAAGCTCTCCCCTTATCAAAGATGACATACACTGAAAAGCTGAACATAGAAGAGATACAACAAACTTACCAAGAGTTTTGAATACTGACTCTCTAGCTTGTGCAATTTTTCTGCATAAGCGAGTTTCAGAGGGGGAGTCATCTGGATCTGTATTTGGTATGAGGTCAAAAGACAATAAAAAAGTTAGATTCGTTAAACCATTAGATCTTCTAATTTCATGATATATCATCTAGACATCAGTAGTAAAAGTAAGACTGTGAAACCCAAACAGAGTTCTAAAGTTCAACATTAGTTTATAGGTCACCCAGTAAGAAAGTAACCAAAGAAATAAAGAATATGGTGCTGTACCTCACTGATTTTAGCTTCTTTAAGGCTGGATTCAAATTCCTCAATAGCTTTGTGGCCATTTCTGTGATTTTCTAAATGGCTTTCAACGCTTGGCAAATCTGAACCCCATTCTGCTCGATCAAGTTGCACCTTAAAATTAGAAGAAAAAAATTATCTATGATCTACAAGGAGTGAGAGTCATAATTAGAAGCTATTACCATAAAGATTGCTACCTGCATTTCTTCCACCCAGCTCAATAGGTCCTGGACAAATTTCATGTTCACCTCTTCTTCTGTTAAATTCTGATCCACAAAAGCTGATTTCATAAGAGGTTTCCTTATTTGCATCAGTTTGAGTGTTTGCAGTGTCCCACTGTCTACTCCTGTCACATAGCTTTGAATTAATCGTGGTGGGATGCCTGGTGTATAAGCAGGAGTGATGGTTGGTGTCAGTCTTGAAGTAAGACCTGATGAAAGGCCAGATGTCAAGCTGGAAGAAGTCAAAGTAGGTGTTAAACCTTGGGTCATTGCAGCATTTATTTCAGGGGCTAGGTTTGTTGTAAATCCTGAGTTTAAGCTTTCTGTTATTCCTGATATCATCAGCCTTGTCTGTTCCGACGCCAGTGCATGCCCCTTGTTGTACACTGAAGAACATTCAGTCCGTATGGACATCAGCTCATCACGAAGCCTTGCAACTCTATTAAAATTAAAAAAAAATAAACTCAATCAATGCTTAAAGTTTATCATGCTGGACTGAGTGGCAATATGAATTCACAGGATCTCTTACATGTTAGTTGTACTTAACTATTTCTAAATAAGCAGTCATATCAGAAAGTACAGGATGGCTCAGCTCATACTTATGTAAGTACAGATAATACATGCAGAAATCAGGCAATGAACAGAAAATCAGCATGGTCTGGGCACTAACATGCACCATACACAATTCCAGGGAACTATCAGCAAGCAAAAATCTTACAAGATTCTACACATTGCATTACATCAACTGCTTGCTCCATTCATTGCCACCGAGCCATTAGCGCTCAGCCTCACCCAGCTCAGGACAAATCCTGAAAACCTTTGGAGCCACTTCTTCATAAAATTGAATTAGGCTGTTTAAATGCATGGTTCTGTCAAGACTGTACACACTGCCATATATAAGCTCGTGTTATTCCACTTATTACCCGATAAGAAATCTCGAGGTATAGACATCTCACTTCTGTTTTATAAATCAAAGTTAGTGAATTCCAAAAGCATTTCAGAAAAATACAAGTGTTGAAGTTACTTGTATTTACTATACATGTATAAAAACAAACAAACAGCATCTAACACAAAACACAAATACCAAGTTACCTGTTTCCTTCTAAGGTGCCATTACCAAAGCTTATACAAGATTTAATCAGTGTAGGACCACAATTAACAGAAAGGAAATTCTCATTAGAGCCAACACTGGTTCGAGCACTAGTACTGTTGCTAAACAGTGAATCACTGCTATGATAGCTATAACTACTGCTATTCATTTTCAGATCCACAGCACGGTCCTTCTGGCTGTTTACATTTGCTGAAAATGAAAAAGATAAAACTCCTACAAAAGGTACGGCTTCTAGGGATGAATTCACTACTGGCTTTTGAAATACTTAGCACTCCTTTAAATAAGCTTCAGTACGCACATTCAAAACCCTGCAATTAATATTCTGCCACCTCTTCAAAGCATTTTACCTGGGGCTATGTACACTACCTTGCTTTTGGCTTCCCTACCTTGCATTAAAGCTTTGCAAGTACAGACTAGGCAGCAACAGAAGGGCGTCTCTCACAAACAGACATGCCAAATATTTTATTATAGTGTCACTGGATGTCTAAAAGCCAAATAAGAACTCAAAGAAGTCTTTGCAGACTTCTTTCTCAGATTCTTCAATAGAAAGTTTCAAAACAGAATGAAGTGAACTTCACACTCCATGGTAAGGTACAAAACACCTCCAGGTTGGGCTGATTCCTCTTCTTTCAAATGGAACTACAGAATAATATTGGGGGAATACCATGATTAATCAGATCATAACAATATAATCTGAGGCATTTGTACATATAATTAGTCCAAATATACACGTTTACTAAATACCCTGTCCTACCAATCTGTCCTCCTGCAAACTTCCCTTCAGCTTCTTCCACATTCAGAGCTAATTGTTCCTTGCTCTTCTGACCACAAAACAAGTAAGAAAAATCTGATCACTGCCTTTAAGTTGAGGTTTTAACTCAGCCATTTTTAACTCAGCCATTTAGTTGGGGGTGTTTTTTTCAGCATTTCACTCTTTGCTGCTTTTCAGACCTCCTGAAAAACCACACCCATACCATACCAGAGGACTGTGTTTACCCAGAAGAGCAAAGCCATAGACACACCCCTGTAGTAATGCCAAACTCTTAGTTTTTCACATTAGGAACAAGTTTGGCACCCTCTTCACAGATACTTTATTGATTTTGATCCCATACACCAAGCTGGCCACGCGTTGTCTACCTGTATTGATACTTTCAGTTATATTCACCAGACCTGCAGACAAACTTTTGGTACTTGTCAAATTTCAGTGTTAGCTGGGGTCCCTTTTTTGCCACAACCAACTCCCACCCCAGGAGCTGTATAAACATCTTGTATTATTAAGATGCACTCATAACCAATACAACAAACATGGATCAAGACTTTGTGTCCAGATAAACTGAAGATTTTAACTTAAGTCAGTGCAACTTTTCTCTCTTACTTTACAGTGACCACCAAATGAAGCAGCTATCACTATATGATCTGTCACTTTTAAGTGTTCCAATCCTGAGATACAGGAAGTTTATGTTTGTGTTTGTTTACCTCTCCTTAGTCCATCTGAATATAAAAGAAATAAACTAATGTCATTTATACACATTCTTAACAAAGATAATCTAGCTTTCTGCAAGTACAAATAGAATTCCTTCGGGGGAAGGCTGCACTAATGGCTTTCAGCAGGTGAGGACAGATAAACCTGCAAGATCTAGCAGGCTGTCTTTCGTCTGCTGCTTTCCAGTGTTCTGCTCTGCATGGTGGGGACAACTTTGCTCTCTTCTGTAGGAGCTTAACAGGATGCTGTTAATCCTCACGCTCAATCTGCCATTTCAGTCATACTCTTGCTTTTGTGAGCATGACACATTATTACTCAACTCTGCCAGTCTTTGAGCTCTTCTCTGGGTAAAATCTGTACTCCTGAGCAGTTCCTAAAAAATGGTCTGGATTCTTCACACCTGATTTCATGTACCTAAACCAGAAAGAATGATCACTCTATTGTCACCTATGATGGTGTTTCCTTTGGATACTTAAAATTAAGCTGAACAAATCCAGACACAGGTGTCTGTCTACCTGCACATATAAGCTTAAAGAATCATGTTCCTTAAAGTTAAATAAAAGTGTTTTAAACAGACCTGTGTCTGTCACCAAACTCAAAAGAGGTGCCACTGAAAGCAGAAATGCTCTAAGACTGCATTAACATTTCAAACTTGCTCAGTGTGTTGTTAGTGATGGACAAAACAGTGTCACACATTCTGCTGTCACAGATTACTACGCATGTTGTACATCTAAATGCTTTGTGTGTTCCTGAGTAAAAGCAACTTTTAAACAACCTCAGAACAAGATGTGAGCCCACAATGCTGTTAAGCAGATGAAATACATGTTTCATGTAAAAGATCACAGAATCACAGAAATGCTAGGGTTAGAAGGGACAGTACAGATCATCTAGTTCCAACCGCCCTGCCTTGGGCAGGGACACCTAACACTAGATCAGGCTGCTCAAGACCCCATCCAAACTGGCTTTGAACACTTGACAGGGAGGGGGGGACATCCACAACTTCCCTGGGCAACCTGTTCCAGTGTCCTGTCACCCTCATAGTAAAGAATTTCCTCATCATATCTAATCTAAATCTCCCCTCTTCTAGTTCTAAACCATTGCCCCTTGTCCTCTTGCTATATACCTGTGCAAAAAACCCTACGCCAGCTTTCTTGTAGGCTCCCTTCAGATATTGGAAAGTCACTATAAGGTCACCTCAGAGCCTCCTCTACGAATTTCAGGCCCTCAACAAAGGCAGAAGAACTTGATATAGAAAAATAACGTGGATATCAATGGAAGGAAACTGTTACAATATGCAATATGAGCTAAACCAACAGAAAATATGCAAACCAAGCCTGTCAAACATTTGCTTACCTCTCCACTTCAGGCCGAAGGGTCTTCTCTCTTTCCAGCATGGCAACAATAAGCTTTCCCCATTCTTTTTCTATATCATTTGGATGGTATCCTTGAGGAAGTTTGATGCGTCCAAATTCTATCCAGACCTTAACAATTCATAATATATTTTTTGTTACTTTAAGTCACAGAAAGGGAACTTCTATGCATTTCAAGGCATTTTAAAACTTACCTCTAGCAGTTTATATAGACGTTTAATTTTTGATTTATCTGTCTCCTTTGGTGGAATTTCTGATTCTTTAAACTGTAGATACTGATTATAAAGTGCCTACAGAAACATAAAAACCATCATCAACTTTTATTTACAGTGAATATAACCGTATTCTCTAAAACCTCTCCTAATACTCTTCATAAGCTTACATTCTTATCTTGTACTACTTGAGTTATAAAAAAAAAAAAAAAAAAAAAAAAAAAAAAAAAAAAAAAAAAAAAAANTTGTTTTGGTTTGGTTTTTTTGGCTGAATAATCCTTTAATTTCCACTCCCTGTACTTTGTTACTCTTTTCTACCAGTCTTTGAGCTCTTCTCTGGGTAAAATCTGTACTCCTGAGCAGTTCCTAAAAAATGGTCTGGATTCTTCACACCTGATTTCATGTACCTAAACCAGAAAGAATGATCACCCTATTGTCACCTGTGATGGTGTTTCCTTTGGATACTTAAAGTTAAGCTGAACAAATCCAGACACAGGTGTCTACCTACCTGTACATATAAGCTTGAAGAATCATTTTCCTTAAAGTTAAATAAAAGTGTTTTAAACAGACCTGTGTCTGTCACCAAACTCAAAAGAGGTGCCACTGAAAGCAGAAATGCTCTAAGACTGCATTAACATTTCAAACTTGCTCAGTGTGTTGTTAGTGATGTACAAAACAGTGTCACACATTCTGCTGTCACATAAGATTACTACGCACGTTGTACATCTAAATGCTTTGTGTGTTCCTGAGTAAAAGCAACTTTTAAACAACCTCAGAACAAGATGTAAGCCCACAATGCTGTTAAGCAGCTGAAATACATGTTTCATGTAAAAGATCACAGGATCACAGAATCACAGAAATGCTAGAGTTAGAAGGGACAGTACAGATCATCTAGTTCCAACCGCCCTGCCTTGGGCAGGGACACCTAACACTAGATCAGGCTGCTCAAGGCCCCATCCAAACTGGCTTTGAACACTTGACAGGGAGGGGGGGACATCCACAACTTCCCTGGGCAACCTGTTCCAGTGTCCCGTCACCCTCATAGTAAAGAATTTTCTCATCATATCTAATCTAAATCTCCCCTCTTCAAGTCCTAAACCATTGCCCCTTGTCCTCTTGCTACACATCTGTGCAAAAAACCCTATTCCAGCTTTCTTGTAGGCTCCCTTCAGATATTGGAAAGTCACTATAAGGTCACCTCAGAGCCTCCTCTTCCCCAGGTGCAACAACTCCAACTTACTCAGCCTGTCTTCAGAGAGGAGGTGCTTCAGCCCTCTGTTCATTTTAGTGGCTCTCCTCTGGACATGCTCAAAGAGCAATATGTCTTTGTTATTCTGTGGACTCCAGAACTGAACACCATACTCTGGGTGAAGTCTCACAAGAGTAGAGGGGAAGAATCACCTCTCTTGATCAGTTGTCTATGCTTCTCTTGATGCAGCTCAGGACATAGTTGGTTTTCTGGGCTGCAACTGCACATTGATAGCTCATGTTCACCATCATCTCCAAGTCCTTTTCCTCAGGGCTGTCCTGAATCCTTTTTTGTCCCAACCTGTATCAGTGCATGGGATTGACTCAACACAGGTGCAGAACCTTGTACTTAGCCTTGTTGAACTTCATGCAGTTTGCATGAGCCCACTTCTCAAGACTGTCAAGGTCCCTCTGGATGCCATCTCTTCCCACCAGCATCTTGACTTCACCACACAGTTTGGTGTTGTCAGCAAACTTACTCAGGGTGCACTTGATTCTATTATCCGTGTCCCTGACAAAGATGCTAAACAGCACTGGCCTGAGTACTGACCCTTGAGGAACACCACTCATCATGTGTCTCCATTTGGACATTAAGCCATTGATCACAACTCTCTGGGTGCAACCATCCAGCCAGTTCCTTATCCAATTAGTGGTCTACCCATTGAATCCATATCCTTTCAGTTTAGAGATCAGAATGTTGAGCAGGACAGTGTCAAATGTTCTACACAGAACAGGTCCAGGGAGATGGACCTGTTGCTCTGCCTCTGTCCAATCAGGCTGTGACCCCTTTCTAAAAGGCTACCAAATCAGTCAGGCAGGACTTGCCTTTAGTGAAGCCATGTTGGCTGTCACCAATCACCTCTTTGCTATCCACATGCTTTAGCAGAGCTTTCAGGAGCATCTGCTCCATAATCTTGCCAGGCACAGAGGTGAGACTGACCTCATCCTGAGGATGAGGATGTTGCTTATATGAAATCAAGAACAAATGAGACAGAAATATTAACCTAGCTTGAATTAACTGTACAAAGAAGATGACTATATTTGTGTTCAAGTGCTTTGATGATCAGGTGCGCTAATCATGACCTTCTGAGACCAGGTAAGTTATTTCCATCTGGACCTTCTTCTATGAAGCAGATAAACTTCAGGCCCTCAACATAGGCAGAAGAACTTGATATAAAAAAATAACATGGATATCAATGGAAGGAAACTGTTACAATATGCAATATGAGCTAAACCAACAGAAAATATGCAAACCAAGCCTGTCAAACATTCACTTACCTCTCCACTTCAGGCCGAAGGGTCTTCTCTCTTTCCAGCATGGCAACAATAAGCTTTCCCCATTCTTTTTCTATATCATTTGGATGGTATCCTTGAGGAAGTTTGATGCGTCCAAATTCTATCCAGACCTTAACAATTCATATATTTTTTGTTACTTTAAGTCACAGAAAGGGAACTTCTATGCATTTCAAGGCATTTTAAAACTTACCTCTAGCAGTTTATATAGACGTTTAATTTTTGATTTATCTGTCTCCTTTGGTGGAATTTCTGATTCTTTAAACTGTAGATACTGATTATAAAGTGCCTACAGAAACATAAAAACCATCATCAACTTTTATTTACAGTGAATATAACCATATTCTCTAAAACCTCTCCTAATACTCAAAAAAAAAAAAAAAAAAAAAAAAAAAAAAAAAAAAAAAAAAAAAAATCAGCAACAAGCTACAGATTTGCTTTTGATTGTTCATGTGTTAGTAATATATTTATTGTACTTTGAAAACGTTAAGGAGTAGTACTGTTCTACTACTGATTTGATCGTTTAAATCAAACACTTGATTTGTTCAAGCATGCTTTGAATCAGTAAGATAAAGTGGTATTGCAGCAAGGAGAAAGGAGTGTAAGACACCACACCTCACCTTCAATTCCACAGGACTGTTGGGAAATGTCCTGTCAGACATTATCGTGACATGGTGTCTGATCCACTGCATGAGGTAGTTCACCATATTCTGGTATTCAACCCATTTGACTTCAACATCCTACCAAAGCACAATCCAGATTACAGATCAGAATATCATGTGAGAGCTCACTGTTGTGTTATCTTTGAAGTCTGAGGTCTTCACAAACACAGAAAAGAGATTTTTAAACCTTGCAATTCTGAAATAATATGTACTTGCTCCCTAAGGCTCACTTAAAGCTTCCAAATAGATGATTTCACTGTTCAGTTTTGATCCCAAATAATTCCACTGAAAACACTGAATTTTCTAATTGAAGAAACTTCAAATTGCTAAGAATCAGTGGCATAATTTTAGGCCCATGACTGAAAATTAATAATTTCAACTCTATGTTTCTTCAATCTCAGGTATATTTTTTTATAGTTAAGATTTTTGCATGAGTGTTTTCATGTCCAGAACATGAAATAGCTACTAAGTGTCTAAAATCTCAACCTACAAAATCATGTCAAAGCAAAGTGTGACATTAGTCTTAAGAAGATCCAGCTACACATTCTGGAGCTGGAACCCAGAATTCTATTAAGGAAGATCACACATCATGCAAGTATTTTTCTCCTACTTACATTTGCACTGATGCCTTCACCACCTTCTGGTACTTTGGGAAATGCATCATAAAGTGATGACACATAAGTTATTACCGACTTCTCATCAGGTGAGGAAACATCAACATCTATAAAAGCAAGATAGAACAGTGCTTTATCACGTAGTTGTAACAATGCCCACAAATATGCTACAACCTGTAGGCACACCGGATTTTAGTTTTATATTAGGGTTTTTACAACAAAGCCCTTTGCAGCTATCTTACCTTCAGGATCCAGAAGTCTGGCAACACCAAGTTTTTCTGCTACAAAAAAAGCATGTTCTAAATTTGCAAGGTTGCTTTGAACAGCAACGGTATTCATGTCTATCAGGTCCGGCCTGTCAAATAAAAACAGTAATATTTGATTACAACTCTTTACCAATTTTAAGTCATTGCTGTATTAGTAAATCAGAACAAGAGTGTGGATGGATATGGCAACAGTTCTCCTTAAAAAAGGATTTCATTAAAATCATGAGAACAAGCTGAGGTCAATGCTAAGTGATAAACACCAACAGCAGACAACTAATAACACTGTCAGTGCTTTATCTACAAGATGAAGTTTCTAACCATCCCTCTATAATTAGTATTTCCTTTAGGTTTATTAAGTGGTGGCAAGCTTTTAGATCTTGGAATTCTCAGGACAGAGTGTGTGACTGCATGCTACCTTCATCACTGGGAATCCTCTTAGCCAAAACAACTGAAAGGAAGAATGAATTTTCAAAGATGCTGAGCAAAAACCTGTCCCAGTAGAGTCACAAGGGTTTGAAATCTATGCTACTGAAACCCAGATCCACATTGAAAAAAAAAAAAAAAAAAAAAAAAAAAGAAAAAAAAGCTTTAGTGAACAATTCAGTCCTTAAATTTTCCCTTTTTATTTACAGAGAACCTATTTTCTTAGTTTTACCTAGCAGAAGCTTAAAATAATTTTAACAGAGAGAAATAAATCTGTTCAATACAACACTGCTCAAAATGCATGATAACATTTCATTTGGCAACAAATTATCTTGATCTCAAAATAGTATTATATTTGGGAAACACAACAGAAGCTTATCTATGAATTAACTCCAAGAAGACTTTAAATAAAAATTTTTTTTTTTCCAGCCATTTAGAATCTCTGGTTGCCTTGTGTTCTTTAGAAGACAAGTTTACAAAACAAATAATACTGCACCTATTATTTCTTGAAAGGACATTTAATTAATAATAAAACATAAGTGGTGTAAAAAGAAATATAATCCTCCTAAAGCAGCAGGACTTCCCACTTCCAATATGCTTAGCAGGAGCACGATCAAGCTCATGCCATTCTTCTCTGAATTTCAGAGCTATGAAAACAATGCAATGAAACCAATACCATCCGTTGCTCTTAGCAGCACAGAAAATCCATGAAAAATAAAGGACAATACTAGAAAGGGAAAACAGAGCACTCCAGTCTCCAGTTTCAACCACAATAATGGAGCCAGTATGAGTAATAAAGATTGCTTTCACAATCACTTGTCACTTTTGACAAAAAAAGCAGGTTTGATATAAGCTTACACTGTTGGTTTGTTTTGGGGCTTTTTTTCACCTGCCTTCTTTACATCTGTTTTGCACGTGATAAAAATGTCTCAAGAATCACTTAGGCTGCCTGCTCAATTGCCAACTCTTAGAACAAGCAATGAAAAATTGTTGGAAAAGCTTTGACTGTTCCCAGAAAATGAGCTACAATCTGCAGAGACACGACCATCTCCTTAGAATAAAGCTTTCATTTAGATGTAGAAAAGGTAAGGTTTTTCTCACTACAGTACTGGCAAAATTAATACAACTGCTGTTGCATATAACATTATTTTAAATCACTGCTGTGGCCTCATCCCCTAGCTGAAGAGCAGTCCACTCTGCAAGATCTTCCCCCAGTTTTAAAAGCACTGTCCCATCCTCACAACTCCTAACACCACACGGTTACTCCAGCTCCCATTTAAGACAAGGGAAAACTGCAATGAATCTCGCTGATTTCAGTTAATTATACACCTAAACACAGCATACTGACCTAGATTAACTATTCTATATTTATCTTATGTTTTGGTCTACCAGAAAATACTACAGAAAACAGCATTTGTCTCTTTCTTGCTAATGTTTGCCTTTGGCTTTGTGAAGCAGACAAACTCAAGAGCTGACTGAGAACAAGCACAATAATGACTCATAAGATGGGAAAGAAAGGTGTTGTAACTTGATTCAAATGTACCTGGTACTGGGCATGGAAAGTGCACACTGCCTTGAGCTTGGTGCCTCCACCCTCCACAGGTCACCCTTTCCCTATACCAAGGAAGAAGACATTGCAAAGCCACAGAAAAAGTCTTACCTCCCACAGCTCAGTAAGATATTATTTTGGCCCTATAAAAATGCATCCAAAAACCATGGCTCAGGAAATCAATGACTGACACATTGTTCCTTTTGATTAGGAGTGTTTACTCAAGATATGAAATAAAAATAAAAGCTGATTTTATCTACTGTGAGCTTGCAGAGATACCTGTCCTCTAACTGGGTACATGGGAATTTGCATTTGAGCACTCACACCTGGATTTCATGGCAGCAATCACTGATCATCACCATTCCCAGAAGAATCTAGGGAATCTGGTATTACTGAGCACATATTGTGCATGTGAATGTCCTGGGGCTGAATTATAAAGGATCACAAATGTTTTCCAGTTTCTTTAGTATTTCTTTTCTCCTTTGAATCCTGAAATACTACTAACTGCTAAATTACAGTGTGATGATCATCCTTCTAAGATGTTTTTGTTTAATTCTCTTAACTGAAGTAAACACTAGATATAAAAGCATCATCTGGCATGGAAAACATTTTCATTTTTAAGGCTAAAGAGAAAATACATGAGTTTTGTAGAAGCTATTTGTCATGTATTATAAATACATTTTATAACTGTTTTGCATAGTGCTAGTAAGTGGTATTATACATAGTAAATTAAATAAAATTAAATGTCCTTTAAGTAATAGATGATGATTCTACCTTCTCTCATGTTGTGAGTCATCTTATGGCAGATTTTTCAGTGGGCTGGGCCCTTGCCATCAAAACACACACATAAACAACCCAAACACCAGCCCAGTTGGAACATTCTATGCAAAGGAGATACTTCTGCTGCAGCCGCACCTAAGTCAAGGAGTTTGGCTTCTGCATCACCAGTCATTAATCATTTCATTTATGAAAAGATTGGTGCCTGCCATTTGAGATCTTAGGGTAGGTGTTAGACACAACTTGTTTCAGAAGTGGGGAAAAAAAAGGTGTGCTTAGTACCTCTTCAATTGGGATGCTGACAAAATTTTGATCAATTCAAGAAAACAAATACCTAGCACCACACAGAGAAGCAAGTGAACAGTATCTGCAGTACAGCACACAGAAATGAAGAGCATTCTAATGCAAGTTACATGGATCACATGCAAGCTTTCTACTTTGCTTAGACTCCTTGAAATCAAAGAGTTAGGCACGTGCAGATTTTCCCATAGCCAGAACCTAATGCCTAGTGAAACATCTCAAGATCCGAACTAGCAGCTACAAAACTTGGCCATTAAAACCAAAGCTTAGATTTGAAGGGATTTTAATATTTTGAAGGGGGAAAAGATATTTAACTTAACTTTTTTTTCCCGATGACTTACAAAGAAACCACATCCTTCTTTTCACTGTTCCTGGATTATAGTTGCCCAAGCTACACCAGAGTAATCTTTCTTGGCTTACTAATGAGCAGCAATGGTAATATAGTGAGGTTCAAGCAGAAATGTGAAAAGAAAGAAAACATGTCTGAAGATCAGGAATGAAGTTTATGCTTCACTATAGTCCAGTTACCTCTTCCACCACTGTAATTAGAAAATGCCTATAAAATTAAACTCTTTGCTTCACTGTTCACAGATAAAGGCAAAGGATAAGCACCAGAAAGACATTTTTCAGGGATAGGAAGACTACTGAAACAAAACTATGCCAGAATACATAGTCATACAACTTTTTTTAAAAAAAATATAAGAATAGAGACTTCTCAATCTGGTAGGATTCGACTCATATTTCAGATGGGAACACATGAAAGATACTATCATACACTCAAGAGATTTTGGTTAATAGAATGATTGCAAAGACAGGAATCAGCAGATAGGAAACATCCATGAGATGAAACAGACTACTTTTCAGAAACATCTTCTTGAAGGGGAAATACATGAAAAATCCTTCATATTATCTCAAATATAAGACTAAAATGACAGTTCAACCACAGACTTCACAATAGTTTCTTCAAGCAACACATGACATTGTGACATAAAAATTACCCCAACGCATCAAACCATTGGGTGAAGCTGTTTAGTGTCATCACTGAAGTTAAGCAACACTTCAGAATTCAGGGAAAATGCAACCAATTTTCCAACTGAAAAATGTCATTCTAGAAAAAGTTTCATCCTTGCAGCTGGGATATACCAGAAATTACGTTGCTGAATATAGCTCTGCATATTGTTTGTCCCAACTATGTGGCAAGTTCTTTTCTCAAGCTTTACAGGTCCCCAGCCAGTCTCACTGTCACATTGTTCTCATTTATTTCAGATGATCATTATGACTTGTACAGTCATTCTGGTTTAGTCTTCTCTTGTGTTGTCATGATTGGAATGTCTGTAACATTCACTATTTTATATGCCTGTATAGATTTCATTCACTGCCTCTCTGAAGCTAAACGTTCATGCCTTTTTATTTTCTCAAGAGCAGAAAAATTTTCATGTGATCTGAATTCTTCAGCTCTCCTTTGACTATCTTTTTCATATTTTTTTACATAAATTTTCAGATACAGTGACTCTCAAAAATCTATTGCAAGTGATGGTGAGCTGGAAATACAGCAAGAAGGGCACACTATTTACAGAAACATTTCCAGTCTATTCTTCAGACATCACAAGTCATATAAAGACTTCCAACAGAAAAAGTAATAATGTTTTACCTGCACTAAATATAAGGAAAAAAGCTGTTATGCGCCTGAATATTAATTTAACCCCTTACAATATATACAGCTAATTTACTTTTATCATGCTTGTCCTTGATCTGACAAGTACTGAGTTTAATAAGCCTACTGAGGCCTCCTGTCTCCCCTTTATGAGCACAGCAAAATTTCACCTGTAGCTTGCCATACCGACTGATTTAGATAGAGACACAGTTGAGGCATGGTAACAGCAAAGACCCAGTTAAATGTCGAGTTCAGCTTTAGCTATGCCTAGGGAACTCCACTCACAATTTGGCAGCAAGTTTGCAATGTACATTTCAAGCTCAGTATACACATGCATAAAACTAGAAAGGATCTCAGTCAGTCCTTTCACCAGCTTGAAAATAGGTTTTACATTCGCTTGTATGACAAGATGGTTTTGTCATTACAAAATCAGTAATGTTATAGTGACTTATCCAATTTTTTGTCTGTGATAGAATTTAAACAGAAGCAAGGCTCATAGCTTCACCTTATAGCTGTGCAATCTGCAGAAATAGCTATAACTATGTACCTTTCCCTGGAGTGCTTGAATACCAAAAAGACAATGAAGAAAGCCAACCAAAAAATTCTTCTGTTTTGCTCCCTAAGTCCCTCCACAGCAGCTGCCTGACACACAGGCTTCCCACTGAAATGAGTTCAAAAGGTTTCCCAAAGGCTCCTTGTACCATCCTCTCTTAGAGGCAACCAGTTCTCCATATGCCACAAAATTTTCACAGGCACTGCCAGAAGACCTTTCCCCCTGTCTGATTTATCATAGGCACATAAGCCTCCACTGCTCAGACACCACACCCTTTTGGACAGAGATTTCTGACACCCATAGGTGCTGTGGTCTTTAATGATCAAAGAGTAAGAGAGACATAAAACCTAAATATAAAAATAGGCCTTTCAATTCAAAGCTTTATTTTTCTTTTTACTCCTATTTGGCCTAAGCAAGAGAAAAGCTTTGATTTCATACCACTATTTTTTCCCCTCTCCTTTATAACAAAAAGAAGCCTGTTATCATTCTGCTACTCAGCAGAAGGATCTAGTACAACATACACAGGCATCATTTTAAGTCCAGACCTGAAATTAATCAACCCAACTGCCCAGAAGTCTTCCATCCAATACCCACTAAAGCTAACCACCACCACAACACAAGATGTTAAAAAGCCATCACTGAATTTTTTTGAGTGCAATCAATTAAACTGAGCTGAGTTTATTTGCTATTTCTAAACCCATTAGTTATATGTAGATGCATACTCAGGCACGTAACATTAAAAGCCCATCTACTTGCCAATATTTCTAATCAACCTAAATGCTGTTGATCTTTCCCCAAATTGCCAATTCTTAATGCCAATCTGTTTCTTCTACATAACAAAACCAGATGAAAACAGTTAATCAGCTTCTGAATGATGAGCTGGGTGAGAAGGAGGGAGGTGAGGGCAACCCAACCAAACTCACATTTTCTTTTTGTTAAGGCTGGGTAACAATAAATTAAGAGTTACGAAATGACAAGCCCAAGCTAGCAAACCCAGCTAATCTCTTTATTTAAAACATATTCCCTAGAGTTTTAAGGCTTGACACTGTGTAATATTTAGGTTCTTTCTCATTCAATGCCCAAGGGTATTCAACATGTTACTGCAAATTAAGGCATCACTATCCCTCCCCTTAAGGAATGCATTCATGTCAGTACCTGACCAGCTGCAACATGTTTTAACATCAGAGGGATGCCACATGCACTGCTGGCCAGGAGCTTAGCATTCAGCTAATGGTACAAATACGACAAACTGTCCTGGGTAAGAATGAAACAGCTTGTTCTAAACCAGAAGAGTTATTTAACAGGCAGGAATCTAGCTTGTTCCCTGTTATACCACACTCCAAAAAACATCTGCTTAGTAATTTTGAAAGCCTATTTGGTTTTATAGTACTATTTCAAATTAAAAGCAGTGTCACACTGAAAAATTTTTCTCTCACTTTATCTAGCACTTAGGGAGCTGTCAAAGTTCTCCTTCCTTTGGTGCCAGACTCTTTCATGCAGATTCAATTCCTCTTTGTCCTCCATGAAGCACCCAGCGTTACTGAAATTCACCTGCAAGCCCAAACATAATTGGACATGTCCATGCTTAAAGTGTAGAGAAGCCAAGACCAAAGTTCCATAATGCTTTGCTAGTCCTTCCCATAGCATGACCACGGCCCACTACGACTCATGTCTTGCCAGAAAGCATCTGAGACCAATTCAAGTAACAACACTGACCCAAGACTGCTCTCAAGGGCTGCACAGACTGTCTGAGGGACAGAGGGGAGAGTTCAGCCATGCAGACACCCATGGGGCAGAGAGCAGTGGCAAGACCTGCTTCATTTATTAGGACAGATCTAACACCAGGGACTAGAACTTGAAAAATATGGCTTTATCCAGCAACTGAGCTTACAGCTTTTCCTGAACAGATGCTATTTTTCACCATGCAGACACCACTGGGGCTACTCATTAAGTTATTATGTAGTTACACAAGATCCCACTGCTCTTGCTGGAATTTCTTTGTAAACACTAAAAGAAAAATTACTGATTTATTATAAAAATTGTAAGAATACAAAAATAGAAAGGAGTGCACACGTTTTTGCAAAAAGCCTGCGTGTCGGATGTTGATCTTCTTTTCAAACCCTCCATACTTGACTTTTTTCCTTAGAAATCAAGATGAGCTGGTCTGTAAACATGTCTGTTTTCTGAGTATCAGTTGCCACTGTCCTTAACGAAGTGTCTACAGGTGCCATTTAACTCTAAATCTTACAGCTATTATTTTTGCTATTCCTTAAATTCCCTTTTTAGACACTTTTTAATTGAAATTGCCTGTAGATCTTATGTACCACATGCTCAAGACAGTCTGCCAAAAAAAGCTGTTTGTTACTTTAACTCTTTATTTTAATTTGCTTTGCTTTCAAATAATGCATGCAAGTCCTAATGAAAGAAGAATAGCCTTCCTTCTCGACAGACACCAATTATGCAGTTCTAAAAAACTATTATTTCTTCTTCTAGGGCAAAAGGCATGTACATAAGACAATAAAAACACAAATCAATAGCATTTACCTACAACACAGTTTAGGCTAGAAATACATTGTAGAGCTGCAAGATGAAGACCCCAGTGTGTAGATGTCTGGCAATATCTCTGGGAAAATCTGGGCAATACATGCTGACTATAGCCAGCCTCCAACCTGCTTTCAGGTTTTTTGCTGCATATGATATGATGGTATGAAAGAAATATCACGTACTTTTTAAACTGCCTGAAGTCAGATTTCTCCAACACAACGCACTGAAGCAAAGTCTTCAATGAAAAATTAAGCTATAAAAGGACAATTACATAACAGATGAGACATTAAAAATATTCTCAAATCTCCTAGGCTTTAACCACATGTCCAGAGAGAAGTGTGGAGGTTCAAAAAGGATCTGAAATATGAGATACTTAAATAAAATCATACAGTTAACAACATGGTAGTGTTCAGTATTAAAACTGAGTTTTTATTTGGCCTTTCTACAAAATAACAAACATTTTGTTATTTTGTACAGACTAACAACATGAAAAGTAAAATCCAGGGCCTGCAATGGAGCTCCCTGAGGCAGTTCTCGAAGCTGTTGTGAAGCCCCATTTATTTTCCAGGGATTTAATCAGGTACAGGATGTTTTAAAATGGAAGCCTTATATACTCTTCGAAAGCTAAGCCAAGTAATCTTCAATTACAAACAGAGGCTGCTGGAACCTGCTGAAAACGTGCAACCTCGTCATGCAAAAAAAAAAAAATAAAAAAAAAAAATTACATTTTCCTAAATTTGTATGGAAAAAATCACATTGTATACAGAGTCAGCTTAAATAGAGTAATCTTCCCCCATCATTTCTGTCATTCATGAAATTTCTTTCCTAGTCTTAAAGAACACTGCAAAAATCACTCAAAGCTCATTCATACTCTTAAGAGATAAAGTGACTGAAGGCCCTTATAAAAGCTCTGATAACCTGACCCTTGGCACTTGAGAGGAAAGAAAAAGCTCCTGCGTTTGCTCAGGAGGGCAGGTGACTGCCTCAAGTGCCTGCAGGCTGCCCCTATCTCCCAGCTCAGTGCTGGGAGTGGAGTGCTGTCAGCATGGCTGTAGGTGCAGGGAAAACTGGAGGAGCCTGACTTCCCCAGCCACCACCCACCAGCCTGATGATTCCTGATGAAATGCTGCAGCAGGCACCACAGTCACTTGTGCTGGGGAAATGTTGGCTTTATCCTGTTTCTCACACAAACCTTAGGGGAAGCAGGGAGCCGTGCCAAATCCCTGCATTATTCCTGCAGTTGAGCATCATATATCTTAGAGGGCTTACACCAAAAGGTGCCGGGATCTTCTGCTGGGACAAAACCACATAAATAAACAAATAAATGACTAAATAAAAGAAGAAGCCACTACCAGCAGCCCAGATGAAATACTGCTGGAGAGAGTTTGCAGGCTGTCAGCCTGTGGAGGGGAGAGGCTCCCTGCTTGCTGATTCCCAGCTCAGCACCTTGCCCAGCCCTCCACAGCATCAGCAGCTTCCTCAAGTACTGAAGCTCTAGTGTACTTGGGATTTAAAACATCACTTCTGCCTGGAAAGGAGGTAATTATAACCTGCCACTTTCTTCCCCTGTCACTTAGGACTGGAGAATGACATCTCACTATCTCATGGCTGACTGCATGGATCATGCTGCACCAGCACAGCTTGTGTTCTCAATGACACACCCAGAAAAGGGCTGTCAGCCATGGTGTCAGGGCTGTGAGTACAGTGTTTGCCTGCATGCACTCAGGTTCAGCTGTGAGACAGCATGGCTCCTGTCCTCTGAGAGCTGCTGGTGCTCCTGCCTCCAGCCCCCAGCTGAGTTATGGCCCCTGCAGAGGTGTAGCCCCCCTGCAGACCCAAGTCCCAGGCCCAGCACTGGCTGCAAGGCCAGAGCTGACCCCGATGGACCCTCCTCTGGGGATATTCAAAACCCACCTGGATGCAGTCCTGCGTAATGTGCTCTAGGGGATCCTGCTTTAGTGGGAAGGTTGGGCTAGATGATCTCTAGAGGTTCTTCCCACTTTTGATAATTCTGTGATTCTGTGACCTTCTATGGGGAACCCCAGTGCTGTGCCCTGACACGGATAAGCATGTATTCTGCATCCAACATAGAGCTCACCAATGCCCAGAATAACTGCACTTCTAGATAAAAGCAATACACCTGGGTATTTTTGAGCCCATTAGGTCTGGGCCCAGGAGGTACTGCCACACTGCAGCACATTTAGCAGATGTGCATCCACGGGGGGTGCTCTGCAGGGGCAGCAGCCCCATCCCACCCCACCACCTGAGCAGACACATTTGGGCATCTGCCCTGACAGAGCATGACAGCTGGTGGCATCTACAGGTCACCTACCCTTTCTTCTGAGACCACCTGTGATCCACAGACTGGGAGCTACCAAAACAGAGCACATGGAGAATGCCTGCCACAAACATGTGCATTTGGTATGTGTTTAACCTGCTTACTGCTTTGAACATAAACCAAGCTTTAAAAGAGCTCTCTGGAGTAAGACACTGTAGTTAAAAATACCAGAAGACTGTTTAGAAAGATCATTCCTATCTTGTGAGCAATAGCTGGAAATTATTTTCTCTGTTTGAACAGTATAAAATGGCAAAGAAAAGAAACACAGAAGCTCACTGAGATCAGTGGATAAATCTCATTGATTTCATAAGCAAGCTGGAGTCTGAGAATCTGTAAGCTCTCACAGCAAAAAGACATCAGACAAAGACAGTAAACATTCATGGGAAGGACATGGAACTTTAGGTGGAAAAACTGTGCTTACAGGAAGAAGCTGAGCTAAATGGAAACTGGCACAGAAGCACACAAAATGGAGATCCTGCTCCCCAGTCACTGAATCTGCTTTGTGCAACGCACTCATGTCAAAGAAGCCTGTGCTTCCCTGCTGAAACACTGTGAATGAAACTAGCAGAATGCTGCCAGAAACACTGCTCCAGCAAAGCAACTGCACGTACTCAGTCATGTTCCAAAGCATGAACGTTTGCACAGCTGGAGGACAGAATTAAAGTTTTTCATTACTTATTACCTGATCTGTACCACAACTACTAGTTGCTGAGCTGTAAAGGCTACACTGTTTTATGTTTTATGTAAGGCTCTGAAAACACTCTGAGAAATATTTTCCATTACACCATTTCATTAAGGTCCTTCTTTTTTTCCCTCCCCTCTCTCTGTATCTTTCATATTGTTTATTTCTTCAAATACTTTCCTGTGCTACGTTCACTCTTTTGGCTGCTCAGTCCTGAAGCAAAACAGCCTTGTGTTTTGCCAGCTATATCCCTTTGTCTTGACAACGTTACTAGAAGACTTTCTTACTGGCATTCACTTCCTCCCTCACTGGTTACCCAGAACAGAAGCGTGGTCAGAAAAAGACCTAATTGATTCAGATACAGCTTCATTTTTACAATGAAGTTAAGCACTGCCAAAAATAGCTTCTCTAGGACTCAGAGCCCTGTAATGCTATGCTTACAGCCTCTCTACACAGCGAATAAAGAAAAGGCTGCATCTGCTTGACTCATCTCCCATTTTACTTTAGTTTCCTGGTCCTCATACTTCATGGATTTTGGCTCTGCCTAGGTTTCCTTCTGTAGTGAGCCAAATGGCTCCACAAGAGGAAAGTCAAGAAGAGAATAATCTGCTCTGGGTCTGTTCCCTGGAGATGCACTGAAACATATAAAACTTGTGTCACTACCTGGGACACTGTATTTTACCAAGGCAAATAACATACCCTCAGATTTCCTTATGATATGTCCCAGTGTATACTGCAAGAACTTTTACACATAAAACCCAGAAATTGCAAGCCTTGTGCAGTGAAGGGCAATTCAGTACATGCTAACTAGCCCTGTGGCCAGAATACTCTCTCATGCAGTCTTCTAAGACAAAAAGGTCCTTATTCAATTCAGGAACCAAAAATTGTACAAAACCAGAGAGAAGCTGCCAACCAAGAAGGAATGCTGAACACAGCAATGATCTTAAAACCTTGTTCCTCCACCACGTTTTGGTGCCAAAATCACTTTAGGCAAGAGAGACCTGTTTTTTACTTAGAATCCGAAACTCTAATTCCTCCCTTGTCATTAGACTTCTTCAGCTCTATTTTAAGTAAGTTAATGTAGTGTATCCTTTAGCTTCTAGCCACAGACAGTGGATTTATACATTCCCATTTGTAAAATTGTGGTCACAAAAGCACAGAAAGAGGAACAAAGTAGCACAGTTCTGTTCTCAGAATTTTCAAGCCAAGTGGTCACATTTTTCATGTGACTACCCTGCCATTTTACAGGAGACATCTCAGAGTAGATCTGGGCTCCAAACACAAAGACCAAAGAAGCTCTGGGCTCCATGGGCAAGGTGAAGTCACACATGGAAGAATAAAAGGATCTTGGGCTACCTCGGGTCATGCAGTAGTTGATGGATTTCACCAGAAGTGCAGCTTTGTGATCAGTGATCATTCTACCCTGTCTATACTTAAAATATCAGATTAATAAACAGGGACTGTAGAGAAGACTGAACCCCAGGGACATTCTTCTCAGCAGCTTACAGGCACCTCATGGGAGATGCACAGGATTCGTGGAGATGCTTCCCCTGGGGAAGGCAGAACATGCAAGGACTAATGAGACATTCTTTGTCTGCAAAAATCAGGGAATTGCCCAGAACAAGCCAGTGTCATCTCCACAGCTGCAGCGTTACTACAGGCATAAACCACAGAGCTCTCTCTCTATGCACATTAAATGCTATAGTAGGCAATTTTCAAGAGAAGGGAGTACATACCTGTATTTATGAATGATGGCATTAAATAATCTTCCATCACGCCAGCAGGTAGTGAAATTTTCACAACGGATTCCAGCATAACCCTCAGTTGTCTGCTGTGACCACAGGAGCAGTCTCTCTTTAGCAGACATGTCCTCTGACTCTCCAGTGACATGGATATCAGATATCTAAAATATAGTTAATATAAGTATTACTACTACATCTGACACATTTAAAATATTGCAGAAAACCATTCTGCATTACTGAAGAATTTCCTGATATCTGCATACATGAATGTTGATTAGTCATGCACTGTATTACTACTCTTCTGTTACATCTTTATGCAGTCTTAGCATCTTCAATATGAAATACAAAATTCATAGCTTCACAAGTTTCGAGCAAGCTAGTTCTCAGCCTCTTAATTTCTAATGACATACTATTAAATAATGAAAAATATTTAAATGTGTCAGCGTTGATAATGTGAATAATAACATATTTTATATGGTATACCTCTTACACATAAATATCATATAATTAAATATAAAATACAATATATGCATAAATATTCACATCTATATAATATCCATATTTATATTGCAGGATTTTGTTTAGCTATAATGTTCATCTCTCAAAACAGGTTAAATTATAATATATTGAATCCAGTAACAAAAGCTCTGTTTTATTGAAAAATGAAAATAATGGGTTTAGGACAAAAAATTCCAAGAAGCATTTTAGGGACAACTGAAAGGTTGAAGGATTTTACATGAAAATTTGGTCTGATAGAGAAGGCTTGTTTTTCTGTTATCTAAGGATTATCAACTTCATGTCAGACAAAGCAGGAAAGCAGGAAAGAAGTGGGAACTTCACACACAAGCAACTAAGTTCTACTACCTTAAATTCTACCCTAATGAAGTTCAATCATTTTGCTTGGGAAACTATTGCTGGATAAATACAACGCACATATTTCCCTTATTTGCATGGGTACTGTTTGCACCTTATGTGATAGAAACTGTAATCAATGTATATCTGAAATGCAAAATTGAAAAAGAAGTCAATGTGCCTTGATAAAGTGATATCAAAGGTTGTGTCCTCCTAAGTAGTCATCTTTTACCACTTATTCAAACTACAGTAGGTAATACAATGTTATGAAGAACACTAAGAACCCAGGTACCATAAGCACTCTATATAAGGACCCAAATATCATAGCTCTAAATCACAAATATCAGGCTGAGGGGCTTGGGCAGAGGCAAGAGTGTTTGAGACAATGCCAAGATTTGTGGGTGGACACATGAGACCACAAGGGAGAGGTCACACCACAAGCTACATCTCCCTCATCTGGGAGACACAGCCTGAGGCCAGGGCTCAGGGAAGGTTTTCTCACAGATAGGTTTGAGGGGAAGGCAGGTGCCCAAGTCACCTGCAGAAGAGGCTTAACTCTGAAGCTGTGCCAATCCCTGCAGTCCTAGAGTAAACCCAGCAGCTATGTTCATGAGGTCAGATGGCACTGTCACAAGGATGACTTGGAATCTCTGCACACAAAGGTATGAGGTTCAACAAGGCCAAGCACAAGGTCCTGCACCTGGTTAGAGGCAATCCTCACTATCAACACAGGCTGGGGGATGATGTGATAGAGAGCAGTCCTGCAGAGGGGACTTGGGGTTACTGGTGGATGAAAAATTGGACCTGAGCCAACAATGCATGCTCAGCCTACAGTGACAATTGCAGCCTGGGCTGCATCAAAAGATGTGTCACCAGCAGACTGAGAGGTGAATCTGCCCCACTCTACTCTGCTGTGGTGTCACCTCACCTGGAGTAGTGTGTCCAGCTCTGGACATGGACCTGTTGGAGCAAGTCCAGATGAGGGCCACGAAGATGATCAGTGGGCTGGAACACCTCTGGTACAAAGACAGGCTGACAGAGCTGAGGCTGTTCAGCCTGGAGAGAAGATCCCAGGGAGACCTTCAAACTGGCTTCTAGGACCTGAAGGGGACCTACAGGAAAGCTTGTAAGGGACTGTTTACAAGAGCATGTAGTGACACAACAAGGGGCAGTAGTTTCAAACTAGAGTAAGGCAGATTTAGATTAGACATTTGAAGGAAGTTCTTTACTATGAGGGTGGTGAAACAGTGGAACAGGTCACCCAGAATGTTGGTGGAGGCCCCATCCCATCCCTGGAGACATTCAAGGTCTGGCTTGGTGGGGCTTTCTGAGCAACCTGATCTAGTTAAAGGTGTTCCTGCTCACTGCAGGGGAGTTGCAATAGATGATCTTTAGGGGTCCTTGCCAACCCAGATCTGCTGTCTGGATACTTCCTAGGGGAATTAAAACAAGTTAGGCTGGAAATTACAAGGTTTTCTCACGTTACAGCCACAGTGCCAGGAACAGTGATGTAGGTTTCCTACTGATGGTGCTATGCCAATGACTAATACAAGGTAGTGGAAAGCACTAGGAAGCACAAGACTAAAGAAGAGCTTTGGAAATGTCACTGCTGCTGGAAATCTCTGTGATTTCTGCTTAAACAACTTTCACATTTCCAGTGGATGATGAGCATTTACAGCCATAGAGTAAACTGTGGGTACATTTAATACAGGGGGAGTATTAATTTACATTATTTTCTATGCAAGAATCCATAAAACACCAAGTTGTGAAAGCAGTTTTTCAGATACTTATCACAGGCCATCATACGTGCTGGCTCTAGGTAAGGGAAAGATATAGTCACCAAAGCTAGAAAGCAAAGTAGTTTTAACTGTTCAACTAGCCCATAAATAACTGAAGATCTGACACTATTTTTGCATCCTTTTGTCTCTAGCTCCAACACTACATATTTTGAAAAAAAAATGGGAAAAAGAGGAAAAAAAAAATCCTTTTTTTGTTGAAAACACTGAAGAGAAACACATGCAGCTGTGATTGTTTATACACTTCTAGGTATAAAAGCCTGCACAGAATATTTACTACATGAAATCGCACAAAATACAGACAACATGAGTCTTATAAATGAAGACAACAGGGAATTCAACATGGCAAAAGACCAAGTTAAAATATCTCTGAAAAAATCTAGGGAACTCATCTTCAGTAAAAGATTTCCTTTCTGTTGGTTACGTTTATTCTTTGGTATTTCAGAGCAAGAAAACAAACTAAATATTTTTTCAGTAGCTATAGTTTCTGTTCATTTCAGAACAAACAGGCCACAATATGAATGAAGTCAACCATTTACCCCTTATCCAGACAATGCTTCTGAAAGAGATTGTGTCTTCTGAAGTGCCAGATATGTAGGAAAACCCCCCGCCAACTTTAATTTTTTTCTTTCATTTTCAGAAGTCCTCCGGGTGAAATTCTAAAGTATCAGTTTCAATTTTTTTTTTAATATATTCTAAGTAAGCAAGCTAACAGTGTCATTTGCTAATGCCCATTCCTTATGGGTAAGCTTAAATCTTTAGCCTCCTTCATGGTTAATTGACCATCAATGCCTATGTACATTTCAGACTGCAGAGAATGCAAACACAGCATATTTGAGTGCACATTAGATTCCTCTGGCAACAAGTGATTTCAGACATCCAGTAAACTTCTGAAGGTCGTACTTGTATCTGTTGTTACATACAAAAACCATTTATAGCTATGGACAAAAACACAGGAAAATATTTCTTATTTTGAAATTGAACACTAGGCAAACTTGCAGTTCAGATTTTGGATGGCTAAAAGAGGAATTTAGCACACTACCCTAAGATCAACAGGTTTTTGATCCAAAATCTTTCAAACACCATTGAGCAACCAATTTGGGCTTCTAAAGAAAATGGAATAGACTATACTGGGTTTAAAAACTGAAATTATTTTTCACTCATGGAAGCAGCCCTTTTCAGTACAAGTTAAGAACAGTAAAATTAGCCTGAGACCTGAAACAGCCTCAGCACCTTTGTTCTCTAAATAAAATATTTGAGAATCAAGGACTAAGATTTCAGACTATTTCACAAAAGCTGAATTTGAAAGTATAAAAATACACAGAAAGATGGTGAGTGAAAGAGCTACATTTGATTATGCTTATAAATATGAGATCTGCTTTGCAAGATGCTCTACTAACTTGGAACTCCTTACCAAGTAAAACATGACTCCCACAAAATAAGATATCAGAATGCAAGTGTGTGTACATCTTCCCTTTGATAACCCTATAAGGACAGTAAAAGGTACTCATCTACCAACTATGCATTATCATAAATATTTGTACCATCATTTGACACAGGAAAAAGAAGGACTAATAAATTAAGAATACTTGAACAGAAAATAAGAGGCAATCAAATCCTTTACTGTTCAAATGTTGTCCTTCAAATAAAATAGTTTGTGTGAACCTTTCATTCTTATATCCCATAAGCCTACCCACTATCAACAGTTACTAGAGAACATTTGTTCCTTAAGCATGGTGCAAATTACTGCGTTTGCATGAGGCTGAACAGCTGTTTGCTAAAGATCCAGTTTTCCAAATTATCTTAAAGCCTCTGAATTACAAATTATGCAAGAAAAGGGGACAGAGATAATGCACAGGACTTGTATTTCAGGATCAAAGTCTCTTATTTGTAACTGGGAGAACTAGTTCACCTCTGCTACTGCAAGTGTTTTGTCTTTGCCCCTAAGTTCCTTCTGTATACACAGTATACAAAAATGCATCCAACAAAAAGCCTCAAGCTTGCACTGCTTTCAGTGATGCCCTTTTGAGTCCAGAGAGCAGATCAGAGAACAATTTCCAAAAGAGATCAGCAGTAGTGCTGGATTTGTGTGTCTCTTTTTTTACAATGCAAACAGAAGACTGGAATAGATAGTAAGGAATCTTCTCTCCAATTCCATCTTATCCCAAATGGTTTGAAGCAAATCTAAACTCAACATAATGTACTTAACTAATAATGGGTTTGATATCTATGATGTATAATGAAACTTATTCTGATACCATCTATCCCTAACCCAGAAAACTCTGAAGAACACTAAGAAAAAGTTTGAAAAGGACTGACGAGAGCATTTTGAGGGAAATACAGTAATAAAAATGGAATTTGAACTTGCGTGTGATCACAAGAAGTCATTTCCCCTCATGTTAGAGTTAGACTTTGAGTTTCCCTTTGGCCATAAATTCAAATGCTCTTAAGTCAGCTCTCAAACAAGGCTCTGTGGAGCTGCAAGTTCAGCAACAGCCTTCAAAAAATATCCATCAGTTGAAGCAGATTGAAAGAGAAAAAAAAGAATGACAAAGATCTAAAAATACATCTGTGAGGAAAGATAGAAAAATTTGGTTTATTTAGTCTAAAGTAGGGAAGTGAGGGGATGGGATAATAACTTGTCTTTAAATATCTAAAATGCTGTCGCAAAAAAAAAAAAAAATCAATTCTGGGAATGGGAAAAGAACTAATGAGTTTTAAAGGAGCATATGTGTTTTCACCTGAAACCACGTTATAATACAAAAGACTGATAAGCAATAGAATAATTACTTGGGAAGCATTTGAAACTACCAATGAGACAGACACTGAAGAAGTATCAGTCAAGAATGGTTTTCATTTTTATTTTTCTTTCAGGTACAGAGATGACCTATCCAGAATCTTTCCATACCCAGTTTTGTAGTTCCATCAATAATTATTGATCTCCAACATTCACCAGCATTTAAGGTGGATTGTGCCTGCTTCTTCTGAGTGTTACAAAGAAGCAAGCAAACAAAACTATGCAAATATAACAAAACTTTTGCACCCTTACCCTGCAAATCACATTCCAGAAGACCAATGCCTCCCTCCCTAACTGTACTACATTAAGTAGTTGCCCAGGGAAGCTGTGGCTGCAACCTTCCCTGAAAGTGTTGAGAGCCAGGCTGGATGGGACATTGAACAACCTGGTCTAGGTGGGAGGTGTCCCTGGCCATGCAAGGTTGGAACCAGATCATTTTTAAAGGCCCTTCCAGCCTAAACCATTCTGTGAGTCTGTGACTAGATAATACAAGATTATATGGTGGTGGACATAGTTGGAAGGTGGCTTGTTATCTTACAACTATGTGTAATAATAACTGAAATAATAAACAGATGACTACTTAGGACTATTCTACTGAATATGCTGATTATAAATAATCTTTTTTTTTTAAATTCCTTTGTCCTGTCTCAATTGAATATGTGCTGTTTGTTTTCTTGCAGATCATTAGTACTGTAGATGAGGTAAGAAACCCACTTAGGAAATACTTTGTAGATGTATGGCAAAAAAGCTTTGGAACTTGTAGTCAAGACAACAGTTGAACACTGGAAGTACATGAGCTATTCTGTTTAAATATTAGACATTTTATTCTAGAAAATGTTTACATCCATAAGATGGAACTGAAACTACTGCAAATTAGACTGGAAAAATAATCATAATGATTGATGATGTGATGCACATAAGCCACCGGTTTCAAAACAAGCTGACAACCACCAAAAGCTGGCAGTAACACCAGCTGGTAGCTATCTTTTGATGATATTGAATGAAAACCATGTTTTGTTTCAGCACAGAAGACACCAAATATCATAGTGGCAGTATCCCCTGTAAAGATGTCAAAACTACAACCTTGATTTTCTACTCTACCTGCACTGGGCTAAAACATCACTAAGAAGGCCAACTTGCTGCCTGTTTCAGTCTTGACTCACAACTTCTTAGCCTTAGTGCAAACCAGCCATATGCTCTAGGACAGGAGTGAGTTAAAATAGTATCAGAGTCACCTCCCTGTATTAGGAAGAAAGGCTGCTGAAATTAGGCCCAAGTAGAGTATAAAAAACTTTTCTCTCAAAGCTACTAGTGAGCAGTCAGCACCAAAGCTTCAGAACACCCCAATTACCTGAATTTTGAAGATAGGAAAATAGAAATAACGTGCAAGCAACTATATGAACACAAAATCATAATTGTTTTATGTGCATAAGAAGATGTGCCACAGAATAAAGCTCAGAAGAAATAGTCCAGCATTGAGGACTGTGCTGTTCCAGAGGGTAAAACCCTCTGGAAAAATATCTTGTTAAAGCACAAATTAGCCAGCTGAATCAATGAGTTGCCTTTGGTGTCTGTCTCTCCATTTGAAAAGCCAACATGCTTTCATATATCAGCCTCATCTGAGGCACTGTGTAAGATAGGCTACATTAGAGCATGGATAGGCTGACAAAGGGAGGGCAGGCTAGCAATCCCTGTAATTACAACAAAATTAAATGGTAAAAAATTAGACTGGTAACCCATGTATCATCTCAGGCTGATAACAGGAACTTTGCAGATTTGTATAAACAATAGCTTTACTGTTTTACACTGGAACCTAAGACATTCAAATACTTGTTCAGTCCTCAAATGCAATCAAAAGGAAAGTGGTTGTGACTTTGGAAAACAACTAGAGTCTGAAATCTAGTTTTCTTCCTGGGTTTCTTTTCATGTTAAAACTAGGCACTCTTAAAATTACTTATACTGAGAATCTTGGTTTGAGAAACAGAACTGAACTGAAACTCAGACATTTCAACCACTCAGGCATTTAGCCTAATCTGTCATTAGTTTTCATATTCGTATCATTATGCAGTATTCTATCAGTAGCAGCAAAACAAGTCTCAGTGATGATGTAGGTGCTGAAGGGAAGTCTCTCTGCCCCACCACCCCTTTCTCTCCCGTGGTAACAAAGGGGCATCTGCCTGGTTGGAGTAATAACTGCAGCAATATTAGAATTTGTGTTACTCTGATTATACAGGAAAGAGCAGCCAAGCTTGGCTAAACATAGCAGGCCTCATACTCTTCCACTCAGTAATGACGTTTTGTTCAAATCAAAGGAACATGCTTAAGCTGTTCCTGAATTCCAGCTAAGATTAAGAGGGCAAAGATCTCCATGTGTATCAGGAGGCTGTTTGTACTAGTGTGTACTGTGTGTTGTAATTGGGTGTGTTATCCGTATTTAAAAGCTAAGCTGAGAAAAAATATAATTTGATTCCTGTTTAAAAAGTAAATTATATGACTCACAGCAGAGTAGCTAGCCCTCTGATGGAAAAGAATACCTTCAGCATATATACACATTCCTCCTGTGCCTTCAACTCAAAATGCAGATGTCCCTGCTGAGCAAGGAGAATTGGTTTTAGACTAGATCCCTCTATTGTCATTTTACCTGCACTTACAGATTTCAGTTGTGCTGAGGATGAGTGGGGCAGAACTTGTAATATGGATTTGATTGGTAAGAATGGCTATCAAAAGGCAAAAAAACTGCTATCCTTGAGATATTCTGCAACTAATCTCACACTTTGGTTTCTTTAATTGTTAAAGGAAAATAATCCTACCCTCAGAGGAAGAACGAATTTCATCTAAACAGTTTGGGAGAAAGGATCTTTTAAAAGAAATGGAGAGCATTATTAACATGATTTCTATTCACTTGTTCTATTTCAAGCTGCCTACATGTTTCTTTTTTCAGTTCCTACTGGCATAACTGGAAAGAATTACAAACATTCCTTTTCTTGATACAAGACCCAAAGAAATTACAAGACCATCAAGAGTTGATAAGAAAATTTACTGCAGATATTGAATGTGAACTTAAACAACTCTCTAAAATTCACTCCACCTTCTAGAACTATTTTAACATTCCCATATTTTTCCTAACTTAGGAAACAAACCAAACTACAGACAGCAAAACAGCACAAGGACATATCAATACTCCTGAAGTATAGCAGTATTACTTAATCTATGAGAAAGATTAATACTTTCTGTTAAGACTACCTGCAGTACCACTGAATAAGTAAAAGGCTTACATACAGGAAAGTGATAATTTTGTAATACAAAAAATACTGTTCTAATACTTATCTTAAAAAGTTATCTCAGAATAATGTAGTGTGCCAAAATATTTACCTTGCTTCTGTTTAGTGGAATGCTAAATAATGACTTTTCTTTTGGTGACTGGGAAAGCACATCAGAAGAATGAATTCTCTTTTGTTCAAGCAGCACATCACTTTTGCTTTCAGGAAGAAAGTGATGTAACTTTTTAGATTTACTGCTTTCTGGGACATGTTCAAAATTTCTGCAAGAAGTTATGTTTAACCCAGTTTCTTCATGTTGTCTGCCTAAAATATGGATAGCAGAATCCAAGCTGGCTGCTTTTCCATAATGAAGACCACTGTATTTCTTCAGGAATGATAATTCTTTACTGTCACCATCCTCTGAGTATTTCCTCTTCCATGTACAGCATTTCTCTGGATTCCCCTTGTCTTGTTCCTTTAACCATGTTTCTGCTTCATCAGACTTGGTGAGCTTTTGACTATTATTATGAAAACTGTCCTCACAATGAGAATCACTCTTTGTTTCACCTGGTAAAACTTTTGCTTTAACACGATCAGACAAAAGGTCTATACTCACAGGCAGAGCATTACCAGCCACTGTCACTGTCTGGGGGAAGGAATAAGCCAATTCCATACCCCTGGGACAAATCTCAGCGTTTTCTGAAATCCCCACTTCATACTGTTTTTCTTCTTCATTTTCTTTAACTTGTCCAGAATCTGGCCCCTNGAGACAGGTCTATATATGACTCTGCAATGAGCCTTAATGCCTCTTCCTCTTGCTGTGGTTCAGATGAGTCCCAGAAATTCCCAAAACTGCACACTCATTTTCTTACCTGGGAGTTAGCAACTATTTTTTTCAAGAATTGCTGAAGAACTCTGGAAAAAGTGACTAGGATCTCAGCTGAAGAATAAAACTGGGGAAGAGTATACCCCATCAGATGCAGAATGACAGGCCTGCTGCAGTAGCCAATGGCTGGGAATTGCATTTCTCAGGTGGAATGGTACACAGTCTACCCAAGCAACCACTAATAGTCAGATGAGACAATTGGCTGTGTAGCTCCATCTTTAAATCCTTGAGTAGATCAGACCTTGAACTGTTTAGGTATTTGAAAGCAAAGGCAGATTAAACTTCGGCCCTTGGGCTCCAAGACCCACAGTTTGGGCAAGACCTACAGGCAAGCTTCAGAGGCAGCTGCCACCAGCCAGCCTCTCCCAGCAGAATAAGGTGCCAGGAGAACAGCAAGTGAGGACCAGAAAAAGCTCTGTCCATTGCACACTGTCACCTCACAAAAGAAAGGAGGAAAGCAGCTGGCATGGCTCTTGTGACCCCATTGTGGAAGCAGAGGGAGGCGCATGGGTCCCAGAACATCCCATTGTTCCTCTGCCTTCTGCACATCATTTACTGGAAGGGGCCACCACATCTGAGCTGTCTCCTCCTCTGGCCACCCTGGATGAAGGCCACAACCCATGACCAGTTCAAGAATGCTTAAGAACTGCTACCTGCATTTCAGGCTCTGAATACCTAACTATGGGAAGAGGTGTCAGGAAGTTGAGGAGTGTCTGGGTAGCTGTTCTTTATCTCATCCTAGTAATCTACAAAGAAATCCCCCCTTTTTACCTTTTTGCCCAATATGGGTAGATGTTTAACTGTTGATCTGTTAGACCAAATCAACAGTCTACAGACTATTCCAGAGTAGGCTGATAAAAAAATAATTTTGCTTGAAGTCTTACAGTGAGTCACCAGCAAAAAAGTATTTGCTGGATGACAAGAGAAATGTGAAGAGGTTACATGTGCCCCAAAAGGGTCTGAGAGGAAACAGTCATCTGGGCAGAGGGGCTGGAAGGTACTGTAACATCTGGACAAAACCATTACACCAATTGGAGCCTTAAAAACCACCATTGGGTAAACAGGCCAGACACCAGGGAGATGGGGAGGGTGGAAAGAAAAGTGTTTCCCAGCAGTTCCTGAGCTGCAAAATTATGATGAAACTGAAATAAATAAGTTATGACTTTGAAGGTCCACAAAGTTTTTCAAATCTGAGTTCACATAGGCCTAATTTTGGATTCCTCGAAGTTTAAATTTTCAGTTCTGATTTAGCATGGTTCTTTTACCCAACTGCAAATTGTTCTAAATATTTAACATTTGTTAAATTAAACAATATTTTCAGTGGTTTGAAAATAAATTACAATTTTCACAAAAATTATCCTACTAAAATGGTGGTTACGTACTGAGGCCAAATTGTGCTTACATTTGCTCATTATCAGTGTGATCAGTGAAAATGTACTCGGTGGTGAAGAAGTGCATTCAAACATTAATTTGGATATTTATACATACATCCTACAATTATACAAAATACTGTAATCTGATTTAGCATGCTCTATAGGTGCCAGGTAACTTACAGTAGTAACTGCATTATGAAACTGGATTTTTTAAAAGCCACATTATTTAAAGTAGATTGCCTAAGTCCTAGTATATACTTGTCTCAAGTAGTTTCAATACCCACAGGACAAATTATTTTCTACCATACTCTACTCCATAAACCACCAGATTTCCCATTCCATCTTTTCTCTGTGTTATATGTAGCTACTTGGGACACAGAAGAATGTCCAACTTCTGGACTTGCGCAGCTTCAAAAGTCAGTGGTAAACTCTGAATGATCATTATATTTATGTAATTATGGGCAACAAATTACAAAGTCATCACCATCTCTAAACATAATTTAGATGCAAAAGAAACATAATTCTCAAACGCATATAATGATTTGGTTTTGTTCATCACATCTTCTCCCTAAATTTATTTCAAGAGTGAAACAGACTTTTGGTTTTAAGGAAATATTATTCTCCAGATAGGTGCCATCACTCAGAGAAACAAAAAGCCACGAAGAACAGTCCCCCCAAAACTCTCTGGTATCTTGACTACCTCCCAGGCTGCAGTGTTATTAGAATACACCTGAGCAATGGAGTAGAGGCAGTAACAACACACAACAACAAGCTCCACCTAGAACATCTGAGACACTTGAAACCATCTGAGATATCTACACTGGGGACAACAGATAAACCACAGAACCTAAGGAAACTTGCTTCCCACCATATATCCTATTGGATATCATGTGTCATTTCAGATCACACCAGGCACCTATAATGGACAACTGAATAGCTCAGGCACCTACTGCAAGTGGTCTGAATTGCTCTACCAACCTCACCTACTGTATATACTAGCCCTCCAGGCCTCAAATCTGTTGCTAAACATGGTTTAACAATTTAGATACTTTATACCTATGAACACAGCTCCCCATAAACACCTGGATGCAGCTGTCTTAACTTCAAATTCAATCTCACCATAACTTTCCCTGTATCTACAGGATTGCTCCATGGGTAAACACACTTCTTGTCATGAAGCTCCATCCCTTACTATAAATTCTGCTGTTAGATGTTCTGTTCAGATTTTTCCCTTATTAAAAATCTAAGTGAAAGAAAAAAACCCTATGTGAGGTGTAAGTACACAAATTTTCCTGAACTTCCTTATACATTCTGAACCCAAATCAGTCATATAAGGGTATACATGACATGAAGTTGACGTGCACTTCAGAAGAATCAGTGTACAGGCAAATGCCAGAGTAACACAGAAGGTGTTTCTTACATCACCTTACAAATCCCTTCTGCATTCAGTGACATTAGCAGCAAAACCACAGAAAATGTTTCTTAAAAAATCCTGTTTTTCAGTTATTTCACAGTTGCTAATGAGGCTTTATGTTTAGTTGAAGAGCAGCTATTCATTCTTAAAGTTATTTCAACAGCAATTTTTTAAAGATACTATTTTGAAAAAATAAAAACTGACAGATCTGCAAGGCCTGAATTCTACTGGTAGAGATTTAGTTGGTAATTACTAGGAGTCAAGACAGGGGGAGTGTTTTACAACAATTTAAATGCTTCTACACGTTTCTAATGGAGCTGGCCACCTTACAAAGGAAAATCTTTAACATCAGCTCACCTAAATTAGTTACTTTACAGAAACATTCTTCCTTCTCATAATTTCTTGCAGCTGTAACAAGTAACACTAACTTTCATCACTTTTCTATAAGCACCCAAAATTGAATCAGAAGTCCTGTGCTTCAGCTAGGGAGAAAAACAACAATTTCATCCTGCAAAAACCTGTTTGTCAGGTTCAGAAAGATAAAACTTACACCAAGTAAGGGTTAATTGTTAGTAAATTTTTAATAATCTGCATTTCTTAAAACACAGCAACATTCAGTCACTGCCTACACTGTGGGTCATGCTGAGATAATTTAAGCCCAGCTTCCTCTCTCTGTGCAGCCATGTGGGAGGATAGACTGACAGGACAGAGGGGAGGTGAGGGAACCTCAGGTCCTCACCGGCAGTGAGCAGTGAGTGGTTTCTCCTTTACCTTGTGCACTGGCCTAGGCTAAGTCAGTCAGCTAGTTTAGACCAGGGATACACTGGCACTCTTCATGTCCTCAGTTCTTTGTTAAGTTTAGCAGAAAAGCAAATCAAGATCCTAGCAGCCTATTTGGGTTTTCTGAAGAATTTTTTTCTAGTCATAAACCCAGTCCAGGATATTCCTAAGTGAGCCATACTTTTTCTGTATGATAATGAAATTTTTGGACTATTTAAATGCCCTGCACAGCAGAGAGTTTATCACTAACAACACTGCAGTCACTAAATGAGAATTATCTGTGGTCTGAATTACATCATCTACAGCCATGGCCATTGTGAAAGCCTCATTTTGAGAAGCAATTTAACACCACACACTGTAAGAGCTGCATTATAGTGTGCACAATCCCACCAGCGTACAACAACCAGAGTGCCACCTAGTGTGACCCACATTACCATCGCCAGGGTGAAAAACAAACACTGAAGTATTAGGGACTGCTGGAAAAGTCTGAGAGCAGGGCTTGCTACCATACTCCTATCAGCAAAGAAATTCGGATCCTGAATGAGAAAAGATGGTTTTAATATGTTTTAATATTCATCAAAAGAAGTTTGGGGAATAAAACAAGACCTGATGATCTGAAACGTCTTTTCCAACCTTAATGATTCTACAGTTCTATGAAATGCTGGAAGGAATTACATTAAGTATCATCCTTAGTGATGTTCAAAACCTAAGCCATTTTTTTCCTCACAGACAGGAAATTAGCAAACCACACATTCAAGTTCAGTTTATATCTAAAAACCTTCAAATACACCTAAAAGAAAAGATACAATCCATATTTTTGCACAACCTACATGAAATCTTGGCTAAGCCTATACATTCACCTTAATTCTATGTAAGAATCTGACCAAATACATACTTTCAAGCAAAATGAGACTTACCTGAAAGTGCAAAATTATGGTCCATATCAACCCCAAAGTCAATTTGGGATTCCCATCTGTTATGTCATCATTTCTAATGTTGACCAGTTTCACCTGCCATAGTGGAAAGAAAATACAGACACAATTGAAATAATTATGTCACAAATACATGCTGCAATACACAGACGTGAGTATAAATGATGCATTACACCCTTCCTGAGCCTAGTGTTGTGGGGTTTTTTAATTCTCAAGAGCAGGATGGAATTGCATTCTGGGTGTAAGCAGCCCACTAGGAATCACCCTCTCCCACCCACACCAAGCTGAGAAGATGTCTCAGCTGTCACTAAGTCAGCAGATCTGGTCCCCATGCCAAATACTCTTCACCCTGGTCCATGTCAGAGGGGAATGGTATGACAGAGGGGGGAAGGATAACAAGAATATGATGATCTGTAACTGTGGTGGAACAGCCCCAAGGCAGTGATGTGACCCAAGAAGCTATCACTGCCTTTCTTCCTCCCCACTCTCTCCTGCACCAAAGCAAGAACCCAGCAGCAGGGGCACTAAAACATAGCAGTCTGGCTTAATAAAACCAGGAATCTACTCTCACATTTAAATAACCAATGGCTCAACAATGACAAAATTATCATCACTTCTGTGGCTGTTCTCATTCACAGTGCTACGAACATGAAATGGTTAACAGGATAAAAACAAAGCTGGAGGTTTTTGCCACCCCAATGAACTCACTCCAGAATGAGTTCAATAATTCCATTTTCTTTGTCATATTTTATTATTGCATTTAATTTCTTTAAGTGCATTGTGTACCCATATAGCCTAGCAATAAAGATGACTCAGCTAAAAGGCATGTACTTTTTAACATATACACTGTTATCAACACCAAACAAGCAAAGGCAGATCCTTCTCCTGAACTGCAGATATAACCTGAACTATTAGAAAAGAAAACAAAACAAAACAAAAATAATTTAAAAAGCCAAACAAACCAAAACACTCTCTTGGAGAAAGGGAGTGTATTCCACAGTTCAAAAAAAATTATAAACAAATCCAAATGTTTTCCTCCCACTACATTATAAAAACTATCAAATATGCCTTGTTTTGGTTTTTCCTTTGTTTTGTTTGGCTTTTTTTTCCCAATTCAGGCTTCCATATCACCAATACACAGGATCTCTCTGCCTTACAACAATAATAAAGCATTGTATTAGAAGGTTATACAGCCAACCCAAGCCAAATCAGCTCCCAAATACAGTTTAGAAAAACCTAGCAGGGGGCTGAAACTTAAATGAAATACACGTCCCGCTGGCAACTGGCCAAGAAGGCAATGCCCTAGAACCACTTGTACAGTAGGTGACAGCCACCTTCACAGAACTGAGAGGATAAAGACAGCACAGAAGTCCTCAGATCACAATCGACAGCAGCGTGATGGATACCTGCAGCTCCCAGTATCACCTGCACATTCATAAACATAAAGGAGATCCTACATCTCCTGTGCTTTAATACACACAGTCTCTCCTACAGAGATAAGGTATGGTACAGCACAAGTCCAGAGGTCTCCCTGGATAGAAATGCCATTGTGGCCATCATTTTAAGTAGCCAGCCATTCGTTTATTTCATAGTGCATTTGTTCAACAGCTCATTTAAGTTAACAGGAAAAGTTTGCTTTGAACTCAGCATAGCAGGATTAAGCTCTCTGTAAACACACATCACTCAGTGAGACCATAACCACACTAAGTATTTTCCTGTGGTTTTCTACCTCATGCTATTTCAAGCTTTTTATGTAGCAAATAAAAATTAAAATTAAAAAGTCTACCAATCAGAAAGCAGATTTCCCATGTCAGTTCATTTGGATGGGATGAATACGGACATTCAGTTTTTCCTTCCATCCACATCATGACATTTTTAACATCACTGATTTGCAATGGGAGAAAGTAAGAATTTTGTAGGTGTTTAAAATAAATTTAAATGTGGAAAACAAATAAAATCAAAAACATTAATATTAATTTAAAAGCAGAAAACAAATAAAATCAAAACAATGAACTCTCATAAAATGTCGCTTCTGTGTTTTGCCCTGAAAATTAGATTGTGAACAAAACTGCATACCAGCTAGTGTCTGAACAGCAGGAAAAATAGTTACTTTTACTATAAGCAACTCCTGAAAATCTTACTCATTTTTCTCCTTTTTAACATCATATTCTGCATGCAGTGTGTTTATGTTATTGCTCTGAGAGAGGCAGTGTGAAGTTACCTTTGCCACATCTCTCTTGATCAATCCAAGCCTACACCAGCAGCTGTGACACAGCATGCATAAAAGATGGGAGCCAGAAGCATTTTTTTTTAAATTAGCTACAGGTGACAAAAAATTCAGTGTTTTTTATTAAAATGTTGACTGTACCTGCCGTTTTTTCAAATATTCAAGTGCAATTTGGACATTCTGGAGTCTGTGGAACCGCATCCGACCTTTTTCCCGGGGCTAAAAGTAGAAAATAATAATTGTGAGACTTTCTTTCCAGACAAAAGAACAAAGAGTCTGATTTAGGAGATACCACAAAAAACATTTGAAACACTACCATTTTAATGAAGCCAATACCTTTGGTGGAAAAGCATGCTTCAACTGATTTTTTTTTTGACTGTAGTTGAAATTTTTTTATCAGAGTAGATGGCAAGGGAGATCAGTGGTCCCAAATTGTAACTTTGATCCATGCAGGCTGACAGCTGTTTCCCTGTAAAGTACTATTAAGACCAGGAGGGCTAAAAAAGGCCCCATATGAATCTACCCACGGACACTAAGCTGCAATTTGTTATTATAAAATATTTACAGTATATTAAGCAAAGCAAAATAGTAAGTCATGTCATGGACCTTTATATTGCTCTGGTAAACCTGGTGATGGAAAAGCTTACCTCTATGTGCAACTTCATGATATAATGTTGTTTATTTATGGTATGACTGCATAATCACTGTGATATTGATAGGCACTTACTTAAAGCATTCAATAAATGTAATGCTTCCCTCCAAACAGAATAATACAACATATACTTCCAACATAAGTTTAAACTCTTGGTTTGGGTAAATATAAAGCATGAAAAAATGTAACAAGTCACTCTTCTCAAACCAAAGCTAAAACTAGCAAGAAGAAACCATAAAATAAGCATGAGTGGCATGTTAATGGAAACATGACAAAACTGCATGCAGTTAGTGTAAAATCACCAAGAAGAATCACACAGCAAAATCATACTTTACTTAGCTGTCACAGATCAGCAATGGGAATGCAGTTACATTTATATCATCATATGCAAATCCTTCTATTCTTCTTCCTGGTTTCAGAATTTTCACAAACTTTCACAGCAATAAACTGAAGAGGACTGTAATATTGCTAGGAATCAGCCATCAGTATTTCCTCACACAGTCACTGTGAAACACACAGATACAAGCCCAAGCCTTCCTCAACTGCCTTTTCTTTCCCCTCTGTGGAATACCAGATGCTTGCCGAAAGGAAACATGGGAAAATGGAGTTGAGTAAAAAGCACAAACTAAAACCACAAAGAATTTTGATTTCCATTATAGAACCCTTCAAATTAGCCCCTTCTTTTTCACACCAATAGCCCAGGATCAAGCCCTGCAGCCCTTGACTTCTGAGCAGCTTCCCTGGATGGAATGAAAGACTGCAGACCTGAAACTTAGGTTTTATACAACAGTGTAGAATTAATACCAAACCATATACTAAAGTATAGCATCTCAGAGGAGTAATGTTGATCTCAAGATACAGCTAAAATGCCGTGGTTTGAGTTACGTTATATCCCAGGAAAAAAAAAAAAAGCACACAAATTCCACTGAAATCACAACTGCAGCACAACACACAAGGAGACAGGAAAGTGCTCAGCACCTATGGCAGCAAGTTGCTTTAGCAAACACTAATAATGCAAGGTCTACAACAGCATGATAGAACTCACTTCAACTAACAAGCACTCAGCATTTTAGACTTTATAAGAAAATATTTCCCTTCTGGATGGTAAAAAAACCGTGAAGTAATAATTAAGGCATTTCTTGCAAGGAAGATAAACACTGCAAACCATCTGTATATTTAGGAACCACTACATAGACCTGTCATTTAACTTCTACTTCGACTGTTATCTATTAATAATTATCTATTAATAATTGTCTACTAGTAATTATTACATTAGATAAATTCCAAGAAATATATCTGCACATCTGAATTAGCTCACTTCAAAATGGTATCCAGTATTATATCAAATATACTGCAGGCACAGTCAACTGATGCTTCTAATTAAGACAAATCAATTTTTCTCCATTGACCTGACTAAAGAGAGCCTTTGAGCCTTTGTCTACATTACCTGAATATTGGCAACACTGCTTTCAAGTAAAAATAACCAGCTCGCTTTAATGGAATTATGGTACTTCCCTACTTATTTAACAGTTGGGTTTATAACATCTTGATAATGTTGTCCAGCACACATTTGTGCCATGGTTCTGCACAGCTGAACAAAAAAAAACAAACAGGAATTCTGAAAAATTGCATTTGAGCTCTTCACAAAAAAAGCAGAATAAAAATGTGTCTTTACCATACTTCCACCATAAAAATACATTTACCAACGTGAGTTCTTTTGTCCTCTCTACAGCACACCAAACTCAGAATTGACATCAGCAAACACCACACTTCAAACACTACATTAGTAGAGTTATGGGGGTCGGCACCTACCCCCTTATCCTCATCCTCCACATCCTCATGCTGTTCATTTGCGCATGCTTCTGTTGAACTCACCAACCGTAAGGTCTTCAAAAAATCTCGCTCTCTTGGCTAATGAATATAACAGACAGGAGACAAGGACAGCAAAAACACAAGACAGACCACAAATGAAAAGAAGAGCATGAAAAGAAGAACATAATGAAGGAACAAATACCAAGCAAAGGGAAGTAATGCTCACAAAGAAAGGAAATGACACCTGAGGAGTGTGTTAGACAATTTCAGGGACATTTTATCCTTGTTATTTGTAAGTTACTCCCTTTAATGTGAAGGGATATTAAGCATTCAATACTTGTTAAAAGAAAAATAGTAAAGAAAAGGGAAGAACAGAAAAAATAGCGCATTACCCTATTAAGAAAGGCAGTCTCACTGATCACAAGAAACCAAGAGGACAGATTGCATTCCCCCAGTGGAATTTTCTACCAACAGAAATACAACTTGTGTCTTTGGTATCAAGTCACAGATTTTGGAAAATACCAAAGAAACCTCCAACAGTCAATACACAAAGAATTAACAAACAGAGCAAGTGCACATATTTAACAAACTGGATCCACTGCATTCTGATCTAAAAGCTTACCAAGGTGTCTCCAGAAAGGACTTCTAAAAGTGAGATCAGGTTATGTCCATCTCTAAGGTCTTCATACAGGTCATTCACATGCTTTCGAACCTGCACAGATAAACACCAAAATTAAATAGAAGATCCCCATTTATAACTGAGAATTCACACTCATATTAACACCTGTATTTTCATATACAAATAAACCTCAGCATGGCTTTTCAAATTTCTTCATTTCCATGACAAATTTACAGACCCAAATTAATTGCAACAGATAAAAATCACATTGATGTCTGCACTCGCACAGTTAAGTCACATGTACCATCATTTTACTGAAAAGAAAAACTGGATAAAGTTATGGATAATGAATGCATATTGCAGTGACAGAATCAGTCTCTGACAATTTAAATTATACCAGATACTCACCTATTCTGACCTAAATAATGACCACTAACAGCCAACAGCAGCTAGATCCAATGAACTGAACAAGAATACACAGAGCTAAATCCTGTCTCAACATAGGTATTAGCCACAAAGGCCACAATCCACCGATTAACAATGTTTTGTCACCTCAGATTTCTCAGTGAGTTTTCCCAGTGCCTCACACATCCATCTTATGCAACATTCCAAAGAAATATGACCTTAGGCTGATCTGCAAAGCCAAGAAGAGGCACAGCCCTTCCCACCAGCCATGCCAATGGCAGAGATTACTGCTCCCTACACCTCAGCAAACTCTCTGCCACCAGCAGTCCCCAGCCCAGCCAGTCCACTCCTGTGCTGCCTCCTGCAGATGCTCAGCCTTTGCCAGCCTACCTCGTTCAACTAAACTGGGTAGAGAAGGGTTGATAACCAGCAGACCCTGCCAGGCTATCTAGAGCAGATGGAATGAGGACTGAGACAACTAAAAACCCTAACTTTCCTGAGAGGCACAAAAAAGGGAGAGATTCCTGTCCATAGGCCAATCTCCTCTTTATTAGCATTAGCAATGTAATATGTAAATGTTAATGTTAAAATACTTACATAAAGTAAATGTAACTTTATTTGAAATTTCGTTACAATTTGAACCAGCTCCTCCTTAGATGTGAAATAAAGAACCTCATTTTTCAGAACCAGAGATTTTTAACACCGCCAGACAGAGCAGAGGGTGAGTTTTCCATCTCCAATTTAATGATAGTTCCCAGATGCTCCCATTGAGGCACCAGATCATAAATTTTCTAAGCTTGAAGAGGATAAAATATTATATCAAAAATTTCTTCTTAAGTTATCGCCTCTACTAGAGACAAACTGTACTTCCATTATGAGATCTATGGGACACTCCCCTCACTGCCAACATCTGTGTGTGTATTATGAGGGCAGCAGAAACAGATCCAGGTCTGCCCACCTTCATGCAGTACCTCTGCTTGCTTGACTTCTAGGAGAATGTCCAGAATCATCCTGCTGAATAACTAACGGTCTCCATACTGGTGATTACCTTCACACATGCTTTTTAGTTCAGCTTATCTTTCTTTGACTTCTAAACATGAAATACTTTGCAATCTGTTTTCACAAATCTGTTTTTATTTATTTCATAAACAAATAAATACCTGATAATAGTATCAAAGCATATTTATGTTCATGCCAAAGGCTACCCCGAAGAAGTCATCTAGAAGACCGTTCCATAGGAATTAGCACTGAGAATATTTTCTAAATCCTTTACACGCAGACTGCATATACAGACAACTTACATTTGAATACTGTTATACATACACAAAGCTTTACACATTCAGAAACATATACAAATAATATACTCTTAATTTTAGTTCTGATATTTAAAAATAATATATTTAGTAATACTTAAGTACTGTTAGGCTGAACAAAGAAAAAGAATAGATGTTATACTACATCCATGGCAAAAAGAAAGAAAAGGGAAGCTGCATAGATACCACAAAAATCCCTGATAAAAGATATGATTATGCTAAATGCTTGAAAGATGAAAAGCACAAGGGTATTTAATTTTTAATGCAAAACAACTGTGACTTTTTATTTTTCTGCCCAAAGAACTATGCCAAACTGAGCGCTAAACTCTTTCCAACAAAACCAGGCAAGTTTTATTTATAATAAAACCCTGTGAGAGGGTTCCTCACTCCTCCCTTCCTCTCCAGCCAGGATGTTCCACTCTCCACTTCCCTGAGGAAAGCAGGATCCCAAGACAAAGCAGATCCATAGTGCAGGCTGGTGGTCAGAGGCACGGGAGAAGGTCAGGCTAAGGACAGAGGAAGGCAGTTTACATTTAAAAGACACTGCACCAGCATAGCTGAAGAACTATCTGTACAGCAGCAAGTCAATGCCTACATTCTTTTCAATGTAGAACTCATGGAAGTTGCCCAACATCCAGGAATCTGAACTGTGGGATGAGAAAACACTGCCCTTTCTAATCAGTCTACTTCTATTTTCCATTAGATGATGGTTCACACAACACACATTTGTTGGCCTTCAGTTTGTTTCTTAGACTCTGAGGTTTCCAAGGTATTACAGAAACAGCCATCTTCTTTAACTTATCTTCCTAGAAATCACAGATGCTTCAGAGATGAATTCATACTGTGTAAAAAGACTGTGGCACGGAGTTGTCAAAACAAGAAAACCAGCAGAATGCCTTAGAGGTGATTCTCCCCCTGTACTCTGCACATCTCACCTCAAATACTGAGTCCAGCCCTGGTGTCCCCACCATAAGAAGGACATAGATCCATTGGAATGTGTCCAGAGGAGGGCCACAAAGATGATCCAGGGGCTGGAGCACCTCTGCTACGAGGAGAGGGTGAAGGAGCTGGGATTGTACAGCCTGAAGAAGAGAAGACTCCAGGAGGACCTCATAGCTGCCTTCCAGTACCTGAAGGGAGCCTAGAAAAAGGCTGGAGAGAGACTTTTCATGGAGTGTCCAGAGACTGGACAAGGGGAAATTGATTTGACAAGGAGAATAGGTTTAGACTGGATATTACCAAGTTCTTTAGTACACAGGTGGTGAGACTATGGAACAGGTTGCCCAGCGAAGTTGCAGATGCCCCCTCCCTGGTGGTGTTCAAGGCCAGGTTGTATGAGGCCTTGAGCAACCTTGTCTAGAGGAGAGGTGTCCCTGCCCATCAGTAGGGAGGTTGGAGTAGAGGCCCTCTAAGCTCCCTTCCAACCTAAGCTATTCTGTGATTCTCTGTCTTAGTTCTGCCCCTGGCTGACAATTACCATGAGGATTTATGATTTAGGACATCTACATTGGTATGCTTGTACAGGACAAAATGATAAGAAATTTCTTCCAGTACCCTGAGCAGCAGATGAGCACCTAAAAAAAATGTATTCGGGCAACTAATGTGCAACAAGCATGTACATTCAAAGCAGTAGGTCACTTCTTCACAACAACCCCATGCAGTGCTACAGGCTGGGGACAGAGTGGCTGGAGAGCAGCCAGGCAGAGAGGGACCTGGGAGTTTGGATCGACAAGAAACTGAACATGAGCCAACAGTGTGCCCAGGAGGCCAAGAAGGCCAATGGCATCCTGGCCTGTATCAGGAACAGCATGGCCAGCAGGTCCAAGGAAGTGATTCTGCCCCTGTACTCAGCGCTGGTGAGGCCACACCTCGAGTACTGTGTCCAGTTCTGGGCCCCTCAGTTCAGGAAGGAGATTGAGGTGCTGGAGCAGGTCCAAAGGAGGGGAACCAGGCTGGTGAAGGGACTCGAGCACAGATCCTATGAGGAGAGGCTGAGGGAGCTGGGGCTGTTCAGCCTGAAGAAGAGGAGGCTCAGGGGAGACCTCATCACTCTCTACAACTACCTGAAAGGAGGCTGTAGCCAGGTGGGGGTTGGTCTCTTTTCCCAGGCAACTACCAGCAAGACAAGAGGACATGGTCTTAAGTTGGGCCAGGGGAGGTTTAGGTTAGATATTAGAAAGAATTTCTTTATGGAGAGGGTGATGAGACATTGGTGGTGGATTCTCCGTCCCTGGAGGTATTTAAAAAGAGACTGGATGTGGCACTCAGTGCCATGGTCTGGTAACTGCAGCAGTAGTGGGTCAAGGGTTGGACTTGATGATCTCTGAGGTCCCTTCCAACCCAGCCAATTCTATGATTCTATGATTCTTTTTAAAGGAGCACTTTGTGCTTCTCAAGAGATCCTACACTACAACTTGAGGAAAAGCTTGCAAAATCATTCCTCTCAACTATCATTGGGTAGGTCTTGTATCTCAACATATATAAAGAATTCTTTAGATATATTTAAATATATTGAAATGTTTAAATTAACAATAAATTAATATTATTATTTCATTGCCGTTCCACTGCCGTATTCAGCTTCCTTCAGAATGCATAGTACCACAAGTATTAAAATGCAGAGGGAGGTTCCTGGCTGGACCTGTGGGGTTTACTGAGCCCTATGGCATTTCATAATAGCTCTTGTGGCTTTTCAATGAAATCATGGAATTGTCAGCCCTACATTTTACAAGGTCCACGTGCAAAGTAGGTTATATACTGCCTTGGGCAACTTTTTGCAATACACCCATGTCAGTGTGGCAGATTTGATAATTTGGGCATGAGAAGAGATTCCTTAAGGAAGACGTAGGAGATGCCGAGTGGCTGAGGGGCATCTGACAAAACAAGAGATGCAAAATGCCATCACCAGTCAAAAGAAGACAGGGAGAGTTTAAGGCACTGTCTCAGAGGTGATTCATCTTCTGATCTTCATCTTCTGGCATGTATACTGTGATGTTTGTAGCAAGCAAAGCTTCATCCCCCTTGACATAAGCATGAAATAGTTTCATAAGATACTTTCCCAGTGAGCTCAAACTTTGCAGCCTAGTGCCTTGGGGAAGACCTGCATGACCACCAGAAAAAAAAAAAAAAAAAAAAAAAAAAAAAAAAAAAAAAAAAAAAAAAAAAAAAACTGTAGCACTTGCAGATCTGCAGTCTCGCCCCTGGACTACAGCATGTTAGGCACTCAGCAAATAAAGACTGCAAAGCTGGCTGCTGCTTCCAAAAGCCAGCAATCTAATACCCTGCATAACTTGCATAGCTTTATCATACTGTTCAGCTGACACATCTGGTTGTCCTTAAAATGAAGTTTCTATTGGTCCCAACCTCATGTCCCATTCTGCTTCTGCAGTTAGAGACCCTGACCCACACAGCTCAGCTTCCTCTTCCGTGGGCGCAGATCACAACAAATCTGTCACTACTGCCCTTCAGCCTGCCTGTTTCTTATTCCCCTTGACAGCAAACGAAGCCTGGGGTCACACCTACAGAGTTTATGATTAGGGGTATGCCAATTGCCTTCCGCATGCTTCTCCAGAAGGACTGATGGCTGCCTAAGTCCTGCCACCCAGTCCCCCACAGATATTCATCCTGAATACCCCAATACAAATCAAACAGCCCTGGATGTCCACGCTTAGGGAACTGAATCTCCACCTAGCAATCTCTATTTTTGCCATAAGCCAAAGCAAAGAGCAAGCCAATTTCCCTCTCAAGCCTGTTTCTTAACAATTTTTCTTGATACATTTAGTTGTGTTGGTAACAGAACAAAACCTGTAGTTTACAAAACAAAAACAAACAAACAAGCAAACAAAAAAAACCCACTAAAAGGTTCTTATGCTTATTTGGGTAAAAGGGATTCTTTCCGCTTCTGCAAGCAAAACCATCTTGGTTTTGAAAAGGACAGAAAGATGTAGAGGCTGTAACACAACAGGAAGGTCACTCTAACATTGCCACACCTCTATGAAAACACAGAACAATCACCCCCTTCTTCTTAGTCAGAAGGATGACTGGCAGGAAAATAGGGCTGTGGCCCTATACACACCCAGCATATGTGCAGAGAGACCTCACAGTCATTGCGGTACAACATATTCCAGACTAGCACCTAAAATGCAAGGGACCACATTCATGACTGTGATAGTATAGAAAAGGAGTGGAAACAAATGCTCATGTGCTGCTGAATCTAGAGTTGAGAGAGGCAGGAGAGAGTCAATAATCAGGCAGCAATAACTAGAAGTAACTCCCATGTACTGGAGGCTACCAGGAACGCCCTGAGGAAGGTGAAAACATTGGGGCCCTGGCAGGCTGCATGGCTTGAAAACAAGGCAGAGTTTTGTGCTCAGACACTTGCAAACGTACCCATTTTTAACAGCATAAGGGAAGTAGATTATTGTAAAACATCAGGATTCTCCTTATCTCCACTGCAATTAAGCTGAACTGATTCTTAGGAGAACACGCCAAACCAGACCTTTTCTTAACAGTTTCCAGAAGAGCCAAAAAGTATAATGAAATCTGAAACACATTTCATTTGGAAAACTGAAGTTCAGCTGACAAGCCTTCATGAAAATCACCATCATCCTCAGGCATTACCAAGAACTGTAATACTACAGATCCAACAGAGGCTTTTTCAGACCACATATCCTGGGAAAGTCTTTTTGAGAGCTGCTCTCTCTGCTTCTGAAAGCAAAGTTAATTAAACGCCTGGCCCAGACATAAAGCATTACCACTTTTTCAAAAGAAAATGGGATAAGGCTCAAAAGTTAGAACTGTAAGGGGTGTGTTTGGGGAAAAAAAGGGTCAGGCTTTAATTACCATTGAGGTCACCGATAAGTCCAAACAACAGCTGGCACAAGGCCACCACGAGTTTCACAGTAAACTGCCAATTTATTCTTAAAGAATCTGATTAAATGCCCTGGAAAAAAGATCCCTTAAGACTCCCATTCACTTCAGATAAGAGTAAAATGCTTTCCTCTGAGATAATAGATGCAAATGGTTAAGAGCTCCTATTAATTACACTATTCCAAAGAAAATGTCATTATCATTCAGACCACTGAAAAACTGCTGTGGCCACTGCATGAAGCCCTGACATCCTGAAGAGTTCCCATAATGTTTCAGCTTCCTATAAATATATTTAAGGTGGTTTTTAAAAGATAATTTGTATTAAAGTTCTAGTCTTGAGGAAGTAGTTTCCAGTAAGTTTTGACAATGTGCTTTAGTCCTTTCACCTTTGAAAATTAAGGAATCACATGGGCAGGTCTAACTGCATGATAACAAATCTATGCCACGAGTAAAGAATAAAAAACCCTCTCATGTGAAAAGTTTGGTTTATGTGCATAAATAAAGGTGTAATATGCCAACACAAGCAGTATAACTTAGATAAACACTCTGAACAGGTTGTAACAAGAATCACCCAACATGCAATTGACAAAATATCAATTTGCCAAAATATCCCCACATGACTGATCTGCCAAGCTGGGCTGCTGCTTCACAATCTTCACTACCTACTTATCTATACAAACTTCTTAGATTCCCCCATGTAAAGAACATAAGTGCTGCTCCATATGCTACAGGGCCATATTTCCTAATTTCCATCCCAATGGGCTGCTCAGAGCAGAGGCACTGAGCTGTGGTCCATGGCCAGCCTGAAGTCATGCCAAGAGATCAAAGAGCTGAAGCAGTTGGATGCAGACTGACATCCTCCCCCTAAGTCTCTTATGGTCTTTTATGTCCTTACTTTAAACCCAAAATTCACTTCTGAGGAAAGTGTAAATACACACCCTGGTCACAACCTTTGTTTTGTACAGAATCCTATCCTAAACTGCACTCAGCCTGTCAAACACACACACAAACACACAAGTTCTGGCAGACTCCAATCCCTGGCTAACCCTGTGTCAGTGACCCATGGGCACAGCTTTCCCCAGGGATGGGTACAGAGGTGCAGATGGTGCTGCCCCCTCACCACGGTGCAGGCAGACACACTCCAGTGCTGGACACCCACCCGCCACCCAGGACACACCAACCAGCTCCCCCCTGCCCAACAGCATGGGAACACAGCCAGGGCCGGTGGTGAGACAGCACAAAGGAAAAAAACCTGTGCCCAGTCTCTTCTGTGAGCTTATTCACTTGCAAGCAGAGTCTGGAAAATCCAGGTTTAGGTCCAGTGGTCTCACTCATGAAACTTCTTTTCATTCTTTTCTTTTGCTCACCAGCCTGATAATCCACTTCACATATTTCTTGCAGTTCACTGAAAATAAATCATTCTTTATTTCATACTCAGGAGTAATTTTCTAATAGTTTGGCATTGTTCCTGCATATTAATTTTCCCAGCTAGCAGACACAGTTAATGATACTCCATTTCATAAAGCCCCTTTTCCATTTCAAATACTTTTACTAATCCATCTTTAAAGTCTCCCATCCAAAGTGAGTCCAACACTCTTGATCATTCCTTATAACAGATGTTTCCTAACTGCATTCTTGCATTCATCCTTCATTTTCTCAACTGGCCAATGCTCTACACTCAGTAAGCATGAGAACTTTATGATGATTTGATATATTTCCACCCTCTAAGCTCTGCCCTTGTATCTAAGCTTGGAGCAGCCATAATTTTTTTGGTTTGTTTCATTTTGGATTTTTTTTTGTTTTTTTTTACATTAACCTCTTCCAGACAACCCAATCGTCCAATTAATCCACTGCGTTTGCATAATAATAATTTTGCCCTCCAGCCTTCAATTGTTTCATGTCTCTGGATATATCCTGATCATCATTAAAAAGGCACTTGCATGGCTTTAAGGTAAATATACTGTCACTTCATTTAAAAAATATATTTAATAAATAAATAGATCAGGCCATTGCTAAATCTTGTCCCTGCATATTTCTTCTTGTGTTGTGCCACAAGAGTTTCAGATTAGATATTAGGAAAATATTCTTTACTGAAGGAGTGGTCAAACATTGGAAAAAGCTGAATACTATGTTGGAAGAGAGGGGCTGAGCCTTACTAGGCTGTCACAGAATAATACAATTGTAAGGTTTAGAAGGTGTGAACAGATCACCTGACCCAGCACAGTGAAACAGATTGAGTTTGGCTAGAATACATTTGAGATCCTGATCTAATTTATTCTTGAAAATTCAAATTAATGAAATTCTACAATGTAATACATACACTTCAGTGTTTACTATGCTTACTTGCTTTCCAGGGAGGAGGATTTTTCCTGGATAACGTTCAAGATAAATCTTCCATTAACTAAGCTGAATTTTTTGTTGCCTCCCTTTTGAAAAGCCTGACCTCAGAAAACTCACCAGCCTCTGCATGACCACCTTTTAAATACCCAGCACACTTTATCAGGTCTCCTTTCGGTCTTCTCTGTTTCAGACTAAACAAGCTCAATTACCACAACCTGCCCTTGATTTTCCACGAAAATGAGGTCTGCAAACCTGTTGTCATCCCAAAGATCAGGAGTTGCACAGCCAGGCACTTTCACAACTGTGAAGCTCACTCATGTTTCTATGAAAAGTCAGAATTACAAGTTGTCTCCTAAGCACCAGGACCCACAGCCAGAGCCCATCTGTAGCTCCCAGAGCTCTCTGGACATAAGCCAACACAGCCCAGTGCCCCTGATGGACCATGGGAAGAACTGTTGTAGAGTGAGGGCCACAATTCTTGCTTGACAACATGACAGAAGGCCTGAGCCACAGAAGAGCACAGCCACAACGTTAGAGAAACAGGGGTATCAGCACAGAAATGAAGTGACAGAGCTTCAATACCCACTTGAGGATTTGTCATGGCAGGGGCAGCAGGTGCTCAGATGCCATGTCTGGGTGAGAGGGAGATGAGTCCTTGTGCATGTCTGTGGCCTCTCAGAGCCAGACGCTGCTGCAGCACCTGGTAACAGCCACAGCTGATGGCACTGGCTCTTCCTACTGCCAGTTCTAGCTGCAGCTGTTACTGATGGCACTATCCAAGCAAATTATATCTGGGATCCTTACGTTCAGACTTTGTGACAATAATCTGCTAATGAGACTGCATGTCAAAAAATTAAGATACACCATGTACGCCGGTTCCCCTTTGTCCACTTTCTTTCACAGACCAGTTGTCCCGACAAAGGTGGGACAAATGATAGTTCAATAATTTGTTCCATGCTTTTTCCAGGAGGAGAAACTACTCTGAAAGGTCTGTAACTCCCTGTTCTTTTCTTCTGATTGGGAGAGACATATTACACCTTACTGTAACTTCATACTCCAAGGAGTCCCTGTCCTCTGAATTCTTCAGCAGAATGATAAAACGTTATACATCACTTCAATCAGTTACTATTGGGTGAATGAAGCTGTGCAACCAGAAAACACATGACTTATCTGAATATTCTTTCATCTGTTCTTTCTTATTTGAATTTTACCCTCATTTTATTAAAATATGTTTCATCAAGTCGGTATTTTTAGGCTGTAGAGGCTGGAGTAATTCAGCTTTTTCTGCACCATTCAGTACTATTTCTCATTTTCTTCCTTGGCAATACATCCATACTTCTCTACTTCCTTCTTCATATTCTGACACAATTACAGCATCTTTGTCCTGTGAACTCTTATGTCACACTGTGCCTCCTTTTGGACCTTCTATTTCTCTGAATGTATCCTATCATGCTGTATGAACTCGTATATACAAATCTTCAGTCCTGCTGCCCTCATTTCCACCTCTTGTATGTCTTTTTTTGTATTTCACACATCTCTTATTAGCAGCAATATATTCTATACGATGCCTCCTATCTGTCCTGCCACGCAGCAGCCTGCTTTGTGCCTCCAACACAAATGCCTTCAATGTCTGCCAGATCTCCTGCATTCCTCTCTCTCCCTGATTACTTTCCCAGGAGACCCTACCTATTGCTTTCCTCAGTTCAGCTGCTTAGAATTTCATTATCCTTTTTTTACCTCTCACTTTTCTTTTTTTTTTCTTTTTTTTCTGAAAGGTAAGCCTTCACTGAGCAATCACTTGCTGTGTTAAGTTACCTTCCCTTTTTAAGTTTTGAAGCAGTTCCTTACAGTCAGTCCAGACCTAACTAACAAGCAGTTTTGCCAGTGACTTTCTGAATTTGACAGTTCTCTCTGGATGGTAATTCTTTCATAAGATGTATGCCCACATCAGAGGCAGCCACGCCAACTCTTGCAGCAGGCAGGTAAAGAAGAGTGTGTCCTGATCTGGTTTGCACACCTGCTTGGGTATGATCTGAGCTGTGCCACAGAAATGCCTTCATTTTTCACAGGCTACAGAAGGCACCTTTGTAGGTGTTCAAATGCAGACCTCCAGTTCTGCTCCTCCCGTGGGTTACAAGGACAAATGATTTTCCTCATTGCCATGCAGCCCTGTCCTTCCAATGCTAGTTAATGACCAAAAATCTACTGTCAATCTCCTTCTCGTTCAGTGTCTCAAGCTGACAGCTTTTACCTTTTTTCCCATTTTATCTTAGTCAGTCACACTGCAGTGTTTCAGTGACACAGTACCACCACTTTTCTTTACCCTTCATGCTTCCAACTTGCCCTCTTTCCAGCCCTACACAACATGACACCAAATACAGCTCATCAGGAATTAATTGTTTAAGGTATGGGAATAATGCTAATAAATCTGTTATTACCAATAAATAATAAATATGTTAAAACATGTTTATTAAATAAATTTATTAAATAAATCTGTTAAAACCAATAAATCTGGCTAACTCAGATAAAAAACAAACACTACATCTGCCTAAAGCAGGTAAATACTAGGCTGACAGACATTATGCTGATTAAAGCCAAGGTACTGCATTTCAGTAGGCAAATGAGGATTCTAAACATTATGCTGCTATCTTCAAATTCCCTTGTTCAAAGCACCATAAACAACTTTAGCAGACAACACATTCTTTACAGGAAAAACGAGTTCATTCCAATACCTTCTAAAGTCCCCATGTTGTTGTACATCTACATTACCCCAGGGCAGTGGCTTTCCAAAGTATATGAACTAGAGATTTTAGGATTAAATATTCTGGTAATGTTAATGCCTGAATGCTAGAGATTGCTTACTGTCTGGAGGCCACATACCAGGACAAATACTACACCCCACTGCAGCCAAGGGCACAGTTACACTGGCTCCACAGGAACAAGATCAAGCCAGAGTATTTCTGAACTGTATAGAAGTGATTATTAAATGCGGATACATCAAAAGCATATAGATAAAATATAACCCCATGCATAATTTAACAATTAATTAAAAAGCCAACACTTAATTGCAGATGGTAGAATTTTGTCACTCATGATCTCTACGGAATAAATAATAGTAAATAAAATCTATGCCTAAATTGCAGGCAATGAACCCACAAAAAGAGAATTAATTAATATATTAATATATTAGTCTATCATAGGAAACATATTGATTCTAGTGGTTGTTTTATCACACAGTAATCTCACGGTAGACTTAATTCTCCTTAAACTCAATCTTCCATATATGAGCACATATATAAAACTATTTAAAAATTTAAAATACCACAATTGGAAGGATCACAAAACATACACTCAGCTGGTTCAATAGTGCTGTATGCATTAAAAATATTGATGCACTATCATATTTTTTCATGCATACATAATTTCCTGTTTTCAATTATTCTCTTGCCTTCCCCCAATTATTCACGAAGCCTGAATGCATTAAGAGGATCAAATAAACTTGAAATCTGTGGCACAGTTTTTATTGACTTTGGTTTAACTTATTTATTTATTTGTTTGTAGAAAGCTTTCTGTGATGCAGTTTATCGTTAACCTCTAAAACTTTGTACAAATGTCTTCCTCTCTTCCAGCTTTAACTTCAGGAATCCTTTCACCACTCTTCCTCCCTGGTTACCTTTTCTCCCTTGTCTAAACTTTGATTAAACACAAAAAAAGTTATTTTGTTTGTTGATCTGCATTGACAACAGCTAGTGACTATATGAAGCAGATGAAGAAGGCTGTGTGGTTTACTTCAAAGTGGAAGATTCTTGAGAAATTCGTAAACAGTGTAGCATTACTAAACTGTAATTGTTCATATTTCTAGAGATAACAACAAAATCAATTATTTCTTTATACCATTAACTGATTATCTTTTTCAACACTTACTTTCCTTGATTTTTCAGAAGCAGCATGCCTTAAAAAAGAAACACTTCAAGATTTTTAAAATTGTCCTGAACACACAACAGCAAAAATTTTAGGAGAAAACCTGAAATAAACTTCTGTACCAAGGTGACAGTAGGCCTTGCTGAACAATTGTAAAACAAAAGAGGAAAAAATACTGATAATTTATTCAGTTGTACCCAGTGCCGGAAGCAAGCTGTGTGCTGTGCTGCAAGTAGGATTTGATAGGATTTGCTGCCAGTACAGTTTTCCACAGCTGTCAGAATTAACTGGAGGAATACATGGAAGACTCATTTAGATGCACTAGCACAGCAAGCAATCTTTATCTTCTTTTCCTTAACACAGGAAAAGAAACCCAAAACATGCTTTTTCCAAGCATGATTCAAAAATAAAAGACATTAAATCAAGACTTATTTTTAAAAATACTCACTACCATTAGATTAACACCAGGTGCCTCATCCCTTAAAAGAAATATAAATGTAGAGCTACTAAAAAGTACTCACTTCTCAAAGAAGAGTAGGTGAGGAATTTCAAATAGCAGATTAACTGCATGTCTGAAAAAGAGACACTGCAGAGTAATGCTATCTAAAAATGATAGCCATTAGTGTCAGTGAAGTGCCAGCTTTCAGCAAGGGAACAACTGCACTATATCAGAAATAGTTCCTCTGCTATTAAGAGCATACCTGAACATTTCACAAAGCAATCGACCTAAGTGGTCATTTACAAACCATGTGCTGCCTCAAGGACGAACAGGAATCAATAGCTTTAGTTCTCTGTTCTGAATTATTCATTCAAATGTTGCTCAACAAAAAGCTGCTTTCTCTCTAATGCACTGTCAGTGCTACACAGTACAGGACTTTAAACATGAACCTTTAAAACTAGTTTTAAAAGCATTTTGTCCAGCTGCTAATAAAAACGTTCTTGCTCATAGGACCTTTGAAAATGACTTTTGGAGCAACTAATAAAGTGTGCAGGGATGCTGCCCAGTGCTCCCATCGCTAGCAGATCTCTCAGTCCAGCTAGTTGAGGGTCCCAAGACAAGCAGACTGGGAGAGGGGGACATTAGGTGATGGGGCTCCCTGCTGGTGCCATGGGCTGGATAGCCCCCCTACTCCAGGGAGCTGCTCAGGCATCCCAGAGACCAGCATCACTGCTAAGATTCATGTAAGATTCTCTCCAATTTTTGTCTTCCACAAAAAAGAAGGAAAATTACTGTTGGAGGAAAAATATCTGGGTGTTCCTCCTATTTTCCCATCAGAGCACTGGTTGGATCTAGCCAGTCTCTGGCTACCTTGCCTTTAGTCCCATTTTTTGTACATCATGATTTCTGGTTTTAAAAAAATTAAAATCTTTTAAGTACTTCAAAAGAACCTGTTTAATCTTTTGAGATAAAGATCTTGCACCACAAAAACATTTTTCAAATGGTTTGAGAAAGGAAACAAATGACAAGAATTTGCTGGCTTTTACACTCCTCTTTCATCAACAACTTTTTTATTTTCTCACTTTCACTTCATTCTTCCTTTGTATATCACATTTCTCTCATTTTTTTTCTTAGGTTTTGGAGTCTGGAAATCAAGGATGTGTCAGGAAGAATTTCTGGGCTACAGTGTAAGTTCTATTTCCCTTTGAGTGCTCTTGTACCATGCAAATGCTACACCAGAATGAACTGGTTTTCTTCCACAAATTTACCTGTTTGTGTTACATTAGGAGGTACTTACTATTGCAACAAGCACTACAGTTTAACATACTCCTTTAGACAACAACAAAGTGAAACACTCACAGGAAGCAGGGGCAGATTTAGAGAAACTGAGAGGAGATCTCTACAACACCGAAACTCTGCACCAGCATGTGAGTTTCTCCCTGGAAGCTCATAGGAGAGCAGCAGGCTAGTCTGAAGTCCAGTATCTCACCTCTCCAGCCCATATATCAACAAGAAGTAAAAGATAACATTTAAACCACAGCCCCACCATCAGACATAAACCAGCAGCCTTACAAAGTGCAATGCTCTAATCAGTCCTCAGGAAACCTGCTGTTGATTTGAAAGACAAACGTCAGCATCTAAAAAATGTAGTGACAGTCCACTTGATCTTAGACTGTGGAATTCAGTGATAACTTACATCCTTGAATTTTGCAAATAACACATTATGTACCTGTCTCTAAAACTTATCTCAAGACCATTTGCAGTAAATATTTCTGCAATGACTGCATTCCCAGTTTAACAAAGTACACAAATATATGCTTAAAGGAGTCAACTGAACTGACTAGGAACTAATCTTGTACACTGAACTTTATACATTACAAACTTAGAGGCTTTGCAAAGCTGGGCAATGGAGGACAGATGGGTAAATGTTTCTCAGCCTTCTTGTTTTTGATTATTCAGTGAATCCCATGAATACAGAATTTCATTAGAAGAACTTTTTTCATTAGAAGAACTAGGCTTCTATGCAATCTCTCAAAAAATGATGGTAACCAGTAAAAGCACTGTGCTGCTGCCCTAGAGAAAACTCTTTTGAATGATCTTCTATAAAGGGATAAAAGTCCAGTACTTTCATAAGGACTGCAAAACATATTAATTGAAATGATCAAGGAAAGAACTAAACAAGGAGGGGGAAAATATAGAGTCAATAGGAGAACTAAAAAACAGAAAAAATAAAACCAGAAAAGAAACAGGCTTGAGAGAAACAAAAAAGGGGAAAGTTCAGGACATAAGTACAATCAAAAAAAAGAAGAAATTAAAATGCAATCCATCCCTATGCCTGTAGCAGGGATTCTGTCCATATACATGGTCTGGTGCTTTCCACAGTCTCTCAATTTCCGTGATCACCTTCATCCTTTCCACTTCTTGTTGAACTCCACACAGTGACAGAAAAAACAGCATGGCCTCCTTTTCCCATCAGGGGAACAAAAGCACTACCAGGACACAACTCATCTCCCCCTAAGGTAATAGTATGTTCAAGGTGTCTAGAAGGGCTTGATCACTCTGCTACTTACAAAATGTCTGGGTAACTATCTCAAAATAAAGCTACTGAGATGCCTGAAATAAGTTGATTGACACCTTTTTTTTTCTTTTTTTTTTTTTTCTCTGCGACAAGCTATTAGCAGTGAGTGGGGAAATGGGGAAATGAGTTGCATGTATTTTGTTCTAATATTATAATTGTAATATTATAATATATTAATAAAGCTGAAAACTAGGACTCAAATTCAATTTAATGCATAGACCAGGGCAGGTGTAGAGACTCTCCTAGAAAAGTAGTCATTTATGGTGATACTTCCTCGGCACTCTGTCCATTATACAGTATTTTAAACATGCCCTTCTGTCTTAAGAGAGAGCAATGGAAGGATTGATTTTAATTTCCATGCAGGTCTTTGTCCTAGAAACAATCCTGTAAGAACAGAAATTCACCAACTGTATCACCAACTGCTTTCCAACTGAGTATTTGCATAAAATAAAGCTGAGTTGCTATTTAAATTCCAAGTTAATGGAAGAGCCAAATTACATCTGTGTAAATTAACAATCCTTTTTGAATTTTAAAGTGAGCAACTGAAATGAAGGCCAGCAGCACAGGCACACAGAATATATATATCTACATCTATCTATATCTATCTCTACAATCACTCACACTGAAGATGATGGGCTAAGGCCACTGACCTTGGCAAATAAGTCAAAAGGATTTGGCATGAACTCTTTACCCCGATTTCCTTACAGGTTTAGCGTTTAAATCTTTTTTAAGCTACTCCCTAGAGGTTGACAGTAGGGCAACGATGACTGTGTACGTTTTAAAATTATGTAAAACAATGGTATAATTGTCAATACACTGCTGTTCTGTAAAAATAGGCCCCATATTAAACATCAGTTAAAGAACTGACCTCCCAAAAGCTTCAGACAGACTTTTCTGCTTCCCACAGGAAATTAAAACTGCATCTTTAAAATGCATCCTTAATACAGAAATACTATAAACACAGTAACAATTACATTCAATTAGAAGAAATGCCTGATGGCTAATCTGGAGATTGCATTTTGCTTCCAGAGAACTAATCTTCCTGTATGTTATTTTCTTTAAATCTAATTTACCTGAAATACTGGACCCTGGATACATTTCTTGCATTGTAAACATGAGATAAAACCCAGAAAGGGAGGGCTGCAGGTCTGCTGCCTCTTGTCTTTTCTCATTAGCAAGCAGAAGAGTTCTGCAAGGACATGGGGACACCTGAGTATTTCAGGATTACAAGGAGGAGATGGCTGTATAGAAGGGGTCCTTGGAGCAGCTGCTTCAACACAGCATGATTCCTTTGGGTCTAGCAAATCCACAAAGGAAAACCTATTGGTGTTAGTATTAAGAGCCACTCTGTGATTCCAGACTCACCCTACCTACAGAAAGGTCGTGCATAGCTGCTGATGCACAGGGGCTGACGTCAGGAAGGCTCCTGATGGTGAAGAAAGATCTCTTGCTGAAGACAAAACTGACACCAACTTCACACCTGGGCCTTGCTAGATCCCCAAGTCATTCCATTTCCAAGAGCCACAAGAGTAAGTCACCTCCTAAAGAAAAACTAACACAGGCAAATCTTTCCAGCTGTGTCTGAACTCATTATTAAATCCCAGCTCTGACAGTTTGCAGATACATTTTTATTTAATGTGACTTCTACATGAATTCAAACACTGAATAAAAAAATAAAAATCAAAGCAAGTTATGTTGGGTAATTATACAATCTGTTTCTCCAGAGAAATGTCTGGGCTAGACAGCTGGTGCTGAAACAGCAGATTAAATTTGGAACTGAAGGGCCATGCAGTGAAGGTGAACTTGTGGCTTTTAGTTCTCTGTTGATTAAAAGCTGTACGTGTTACTAAAATTATGGGCCATGTCCCTGGGGCAAGGTTCACTGCTATTCAAAAGAAAGATATTGAAAAGTGGCTTTTGTCCCTAGAAAGCTTCTAATCCATGAGCAGCATACTGATGCCATGGTATGATCTATAGGTATTCTTCTGAAGGAGGTATCCTTTTTCTGTCCTCAATCCAGAACTTAAAAAATAAAAAAATAATTATTTTCTTTACCTGTGTTTTACTAATTTTAATTTCAAATGCAAGCATTCAAATATGTAACATCGGATATGAGGCAGGAGCATTTCAACTCCCCTGTGAATCCTTGAAGACCAACTACATACACAAATCTCACAATTTAAGTTCTTCCTTATTATATGTAACACAGAAGCATCCTGAAATCAAACATTTAATAAAACACACAATCACTGCTGTAGTAATCAGTCATCCAGACATCACAGAAATTAACTGACCTTCATGAGATGCTGATTTATCCATTTTGTGAAGGTCTTCTTTTGTACTTTGTCCCGCTCATCTGGGGGAAAAAGGAAAAAGAAAATGTTTTTTAACAGCCCTAGAAATTATGCAGAAGGTCTTTTTATGAACATCTTTATAAAGTTAGCATACTAATAATAATTTGCAGAATAATCTGTAAAAGTCTTGAAATGCCAAATTAAAATAATATGGTTTTGCAGTACAACAGAGCGTGTCACATAAACATTTTTCAAGCAGAAGCTCCATGTGGGTTCCTCCAGGGTAAGAGTCCCACTGCTGATAGGAACACTACTAACAAAAATGCAACTTCATGGGAAAAATCACCATCTTCTACATTGTAAGAAAAAGATCAAGTCATGCTTTTAGAAGCTAAACACTGCTTGTATCCTCTAAAATCTAATTAATTATTAAAGTATTTATCAACAGGAAATTTCTTCATACAGGAAAGCTGGCTTTTTTAATCACTATGCTTTTCGATTGGAGTACCATATTTGTTTCAACATCCAAGGCTGAACTACAGCTTTGGTCAGAGAAAGGACTTTTTCTTTTAACCCTTTATAATATAAACAGGGATGTTCACTAACACTGATATGGGACTTAGCACTGACGACAGTTGTCTCCTTGACACTGTAGTTAGCATCAATTGCCCACAAAATGTTGAAAAGTAAGAATAAAAGCAACAGACCTTGGGTTAGAGAACATCCCAGTCGTGGATGGGAACTCTGTACAGGTTCTCTGCACAGTCATTTTACAGAAACACTTGGGGCCACTCCAGCACAAGCATTATCTCCAGAAATCTACGTGTGGCACCAGCCAGTGTAAATGCCACAGAGCCCATGCACAGCCCCAGAGCTTCCAGTAGCAGAAGCTGCTGTGCATTAGTACTGGGACCATCTGGCCAAGCCTAAAATAGCAAGATCCCTTAAGACCCTGTACAACAAAACTGCAGCTGTTTCATTGATTCGGGTTATTTGTAGCGTGGCTGAGAATGAGTAATGAGCTCAGGTAGCAAAACAAGACCCTGTCTGCAGCTACTGCCATCACAAAAAGAATGAAATAGATCTGGTATTTCACAGATAAATACTGATTCATGAACTTTTGTGTCTCTGGTGTGATACTGAGGTCTTACAAAACCGCATGAGAACATACAAGAGTCCATCATTCTGCAAAATGGACACCGTATGCTGTTCCTATTTGGGAACAAATGAAAAAAAAAGACAAGTAAAAGCCTATGAACCCTGTGTATACTCCTCCCTCATGTGACTCACCAACTCCTTACATGCTTATACCTATCTTTATAGTTAAGAGTCCTAGATGCATTTTTTATCTTATTTTTTTCAAACTTTTATTAATACACCTTCAACTTTTGCAACACAGTTCACTGTGGCAATGATTTCTTCAGGTAGTACATGTAGTGTATGTGTACATTCCACTCCATACAGAACAGCTGTTGTTCCCTAAATGCTTTTTTCATGCCACTAAAAATCTGAATCTCAGAAAAAAAAAAAAAAAAAAAAAGGATTAAGAGACAAACTGAAGAGTAGTGGAGAAAAAATTAGGCAGATTAAGAAGATTAAGAAAACCTTTTGCTATATATGCATTTCACAGTAGGCTTCATCTAGACAAGACAGCACTTCCAACATCAGTAATTTATCCTAAGATGGAAGCTCCAGTTCAACAGAGACAGAGAACAGAAGATGTCAGAAGAAATCCAGAAATTCTTCTACTTGCAACTGCTCAGTTAGTTTTCCCAACTACAGAATTTAATGTTCCAGCTCACAAGTGTACAATGTGTCTTTTTTTCCGAAGGTATTTCAGCTAGTTTTCACTAACACATTTATAAGTCAGGAAATGTTACTGTGACAACAGCTTGAAAAAAAAAGAAAAAGAAAAAGAAAAAAAAAAGTTTAAAAACCCACTTCCTTTTATCATGTTAGAACATGCAGTGACTATTAATTTCAACTCTATTTTAATTAAAATGCCAACGTCAGTAAATGATGCTTGCTACCCATATTCCTTTTATATATTCACACACTTGTAGGAAAACTTGGTACCTGACATACAGAAATATGTAACAAGGAAGAAAACTTTTGCTTGTCATGCTGTGAAAAACACCAAGATTAAAGAAAAAAATAAAATATCACACAGAACACCACACTCATGATTTTTAATCAAAAAACCCCAAATATTTCCACAGAAAAGCAAAGGCACACTAGGAGGAAAGTGCAATAGTATTCTGTGTGCTCAGAGCAGAACCTACCAAACCAGCCCTCCAACTGAAACAGAAAACAGGCAGCTTACTATGAAAAAAGCACCCAACTAAGAAAAAAAACCCACAAAAGCCTCTTGCAAGAGCTTTGGAGCCCAGAGAAGAGCTCAGCTCTCCCCCACGGCAGCCCGGCAGCTCTTGCCTTACTGACCCATGCAGCACATGAATTCCACCAGCCTGGCACTCCAGTCCATTTCATCTTCAGCAAACTTTCTCATTCTTTTGTTCAGGACTTCAGAGTTTCTTCTCTTTTCAGGGAAAGAAGAGCCAAGGAGTGACCAAGGCTTCTCCTAGCTGACTGAAGGTAGCTACTCCCCTTTTTAAAAAAACAGAAGCAAACAGCCCAACTGCTGTCACAGCAAGTAGAACTGCAAACCCTCTGGAGTTAACCCCAACAAGCAGTAAATTAAGCACCTATGTAGGTTTGGATTCATCCTTTAGGTGCCTTAATACACATTTGAATACAAATGTTGAGCTTTTCAAACCAGGAAGTTTATTTTTTTCCTCTACTAGCAGTGAGGAGGAAGGCAAGAGCGTCACCACGGAACAAGCAGCAGCAGTGCTGTTTAAGCAAAGGTAATTTAAGAATACAGGTGAGGCAGGAGCTGCAGAAAAAAAAGACATCTTCAAAGATCATCTTATCTGTTCATCATCACAATAAAACCTAAAGAGTTCATTAATCAACTTGAGTGCTTCTGCTCTTACCTGTTATTAAAGAAACTAATTTATCAGACATACGAACTGAGTCTCCTATGCTTCATTTACCTGGAAAGTACACAACAGAACGTCTCCAGTCTTAACAAACCAACACTTTACAATCCTGCAGTACAACACAGCAGCATGTAAAGAGGCTTCAGATTAGAAAATTTAAAATTAAAAAGCAGTTGTTGTAAATAAGGTATCTCATTGCACATTCTTGTAATTCCTCAGCCCCAGGGACAAACGTAGGGGCAAGAGTCTTGTAACATTGATGCTCCCTGTCACGAATCCTATAGCTTTGCTTGGATCATGGTGGCTGCAAACTAGACCTCAAGAGGACAGCTTTCTACCAGAAATACATCCAAGGCAACACATGGCATTGATGCCCTTTGTCTGGTCTCCTGGGGAGAAGAGGTTGCAATGATCATCTCTGGCTGAAGGCAACCCAAAATTACTTCTGAACAACCACACCAGACACCACCAGCCTGAATGAGCAAAGCAGTGTGCTTGTCTCCACACCAGCTTGAGAAAAGGCAGGAGAACAAGACCCTAATTTTGTACCAGATGAGCTGCAAATTTCTGTGCTTCTTTCTTCATTTGAATGGTGAAAATACCAGCTTGGAGTTCCTCCACCTACTGAAAAGACGAGAAGAAAAAATAAAAAGTCCTTTACTAAAGCAGCTATTTGCATTGCTAAGTTACATCTGCTTCTTCTCTGCCAATATTTGTTTGCCTACCTGAATGGCCAGACAGGCAACAGGTTTTTCTGCATTTGGCCAAGCATTTATAGAAGCCCAGACAGGCATTTTTCCTTACTCATGTACAAATGCACTGATTTTTCTGCACATATTGTTGCTATTTACAATACCTATTTATATTAAAGTAAAAAAGCTGTGTTAAAAGCACTCAAACTCCACTCAAAAGAGGAGTTAAAACAGGAACTAAAACTGGCTGTTAAACTTTAATACAACTCTCTCAGGAATATGGCCTATGATATTTAATTATAATTTATTTTTATGAGATCATTGCCTTTTGCACTGAAGAGATGCTACTCATTTAGTGAAAAGTTATTGTATAACATCTCATGTGTGTTTTGAATGTGGAGCACCAAATCTATACACTGCATGTTATTCAATTTCTGAAGACAAAATTCATTTCACAGAAGTTTTTTCCTCTGGTATTCCTAAAAATAGTGATCAAGCACATAGTGCAGAATAATCTCTTAGTCAACATTTCTAGGAAAGGAGGGACATATTATTTCCACTTTGCAGAGCAAGGAAGAACAGAAAAAAAAGAAAGATATTAACGAGTAGGTACTAAGGCAGCGAAAATTCAAATTTTCAGAATAGTCTTATGTTCAAAGGTTAATTTTCATCAAGTTCTGTTGCTCAGCACTTCTACAAACTAGACCCTGCTACCTCCTATGTCATACTCTGAAAATATTTCTCATTAACGTATGACCTCATGGGAAAACATTTGTTTTATGACACTTGCCCACAATCATAATGCTAGATAAGAAATACAGGACAAATTCAATTCTCCAGTCAGTGCAGAAACATCTTATCTAGAAAGCCTTTTTCTCTGCCCCCGAAAACTTGACCTTAACTTGTCATATGCCTTCCATATCTATAACAATTATTCAGTCTTAGTGATTAACAAAGAACTGGGGAATATCCAACAAACCTATCAAGCATCTGAGACAGTCTCTAGGAAGGTAATATCTCTAGTTCAAATGAGTTGTGTTTAGAGAGTTAAAACTACTGGATTTTCCAAAAGGAAGAGTTGAATAACCTTACTAACAGGTAAATTACCAGCTTTCATATCATTAGGGGGTATTCTTAATTACAGCTGGTTTTAAAGCCCCCTTAACTGTAGGCCTTGTGCATCAATTAGGAGAATCTGAAAAAAATGGCTCTGTGAAAGCTAGCCCTGCTCTGAAGAACTGGGATTTATCCTTGATCCCAAACTACGGAATCCTAAAAAGGAAAAAACTAAAACTCTAACATCTCATCCAGTGAAGTGTATGAGCATAGACTTATGCTATTAATTTTCACATCAAATTTTCATTAAGACAGCATATGAGTTCTCATATAGTTCAGCAATGACTTCTGATTTAAAAAATCCTTCCTACTATAAAAATATCAAGACTGAATTAACATTCACATATGTAACAAGATTTCTTCTCACTATGTTATTCTCAGATAGCCGAAATATGGAACTGAGGTAGTGCCACAGAGGAAAAAGTTAGGTTATGAAAGAAATATATCCATCAGCAACCTTAAAAATGTAAAGGAAAGTGCTCATACCCACAATATTTATGTCTGAACCCTGTGAGAAAAGTTTGTATTATGCACTGATGTTTCCATCACTGCTCACTGTATTTTTAAGCGCAAACCACCCAAGTACTGGATAAGTACCACTAGATCCTTCTCCTGCTTTTCCCAGCTGCTGTCAGAGAGGGACACCAGTGAGGTGGAACTCAGGGCTTCCCCAAGATGTCTCATAATCAGCTGCTATCCTCGCAGACATAAATATTTGGTAACTGGTATTGTTCAACCTCTAGTTTTCTAGAAAACATATCCCACTCAATTACTGTCTCCTCTGACAAGGTCTGCAGTGAAAGTGTGGCTCCTCTTCTGCATACTCCTATCAGGCAAGACACCAATTCTTACCAAGCTTCATGTCAAATCATATAGGCATACAATTTTGGAAGCAAATTTACTCCTGTAATGAGCTTCACATCATTAATTTTAATACTAATTGAATATGAATCTCAGTTTAGGTCTTCTCGTAATTCTGGTGGTTCCAATTATTCTTTATGAATTTAAGTCCCTCTCTACTTCAGTTTCTTCTCCTCTGAAGAACTCCTACACACTGGGGTGAAGATTACACATACAGTTGGTCTGATTACAAGGACGAATCAGAACTAAAGTTTTTTCCCATTTATTCCAAAATCTGATGACCCTTCATGTTTTGTTTTTATTGAATTGTTGACTACCTGCATCCAGAGCTGAGGATGAGCTAGAAATTATGTGTTTGTCCCAGAACTGAGTCAAGCAAGACCCAACTCGGACCTCACTGAAATTAACAGCTAACCTTAACTAAGCCCCCATTGGCATTTGAGTTCAGCCTTCATGACTTCTAAACAATCATTGTTTAGGATCTCCGATAAATTCTTCAGAGTATTTTTATTTCTCTGCACTTCACAAAATAGTACTGCAAATTTTACTTGTCAAAACATTTCTATGGGTATGTATTTAGCTATAAAAATGGTTTTCATGTCTTCTGAAAAAATATACTTTAAAGAAATGAGAGATGTAATTCATCAGCAGAATGTGAAGTAAATCTCATGACAGACTGAGAAGCGATCACCTTTATAAAAACTGCAGGACAAAATGTAATAAAAATAGCAAAGACTAAAAATGAACTGGTAACTTCTGCACTGGATGTTGCTTTACATTCAGTCATCCCTTAAGTGGGCTTCCAAATGAAGTTGTCTTGACTGCAACAGCTGCAGACAGAATCCAAAGACACCAACTTTTCATCTGTGTTTTAGTTAATGCACATTTGTTCATCCAGCTCCAGTGACCCCCTTCAGCAGCTTCCCAGTCTTGCAAGTGAAGTCATGAAATAATGCTGCAGATTAATCCATGTAGAGGTGACTTAAAATACTACAGGATTTTAAACAGTATGATCTGGAACAATACTTATCTTTCAAACTGCAATTTTTCACAACTAAATACTGGGATAATCTGGTTTATTAATGTCTTTCTTAAAATGGATAGAGCAGATCACAAAATCTGAAATTAATCATTTTTATATGTTAGCAGTACATTTTCAATAAAATTAAAAGGTTTGCAAAACACACGTGACTAAACACTTTTTTAAAACCTCTTTTATTTGCTCTCTCATTGGCTCTTGTAAAAGGCTTTGCAAAATACAGCCCTCCATCTGGACAACAGGCTGCTCCCTGCCGTAAAATGAAATGCAACATTTAGATTCATATCCCCAGAACAATCTGTTGCTGGATTAGATGGGCTTATATAGAGTCAACAATAAAATTTTAACATTAGGTGCATCATCCTCTCAAACTGTACGCACGCTAGTTGTTCATGTATTGTTTCTTAAACAAAAGGCCCAATTCCACATGCAAACAAGTAAATACAGTTTCCCTGAGAACAGATAAAGATCTAGCAGAACTCCAGGAGGAAAAAGTTTCCCTGGAGTCTGGGGAGCTCCAGCTGCCCACATGGCTTGGCTGCCCTTGCCTCCTGGCCCCACAGAAGACCTCAGGCTCCTAGTGATAAGCTTCAGACATTCTTTAGCAAGCTACTTCAGGGAACTGTAGTAAAACAGCTGTACCTGGGAGCATGAATCCACACTCTGATCTTACGAAGACCTAGGCTGCTGTGGCTAAACTCTTTCCAAGTTCCCAGCTATCTGGTTCCCAGGTACATCTCATCACGAATCTGATCATGAACGACAGCATGAATGTCAGACATGGCTGTAACACCAACACTCATAATCCAGACTGACACAGACTGATCTCAAGAGATATTTGTTGAAAGATAGACAGCATAACACAGAATATTGTTCTCTGTTAACAATATAGTTTGCTAGAAACGAAGTAAGACTTCATGATATTTTTGTAGGGCAGAATTTAATCCTAACTGCAGATGAAGGAGCAATCGTAAAATTCCCATTGACTTTGAAACATCTACAACTACCTTGTAAATACAACTTGAAGAGCACATGTAAACAAAGCCACACATAAAAATTCAAACCATAAGAGTGACAGGCTCACCATTTGTGATATTCTGTAACACACAGAACCTCAACCCTACAAACACAGGTGAACACAAAACGACTACAGGCAGTAAATAAATGCTTTGTGCACTGAAAATATTAAAAAATTTGCTAACTGCACACCCATCTGGTTCAAAAAGAAACTGCACTCATCAAATTTTCACTTGGACCTTTTTTCTGTTACTACTTGCCATCTATGGCATCTATGGTTACTACTACTGCCTTGATGCAGGATGAAGAATTCAGCTGATCTATGCCTGGAACCTATGGGCATACCCAGCTGCATAAAACCTCTGCAGGCTTGCTCAGCTTTATCATCCTACACTGATGCTGCATTTATCTTTAGCTACTGGAGCAAGAACTGTACTTCTGATAGGATTTGAAGGTATGAAAATTAACAACACCCACACCCATATGGAAGAGATACTACTGCTTTGTGTGTGTGCACATCAATTCTAAGAGGAAACCGAAGGAATCGCTTTGTGTTCATAGGGTATCAGTCAGTCAGCACTTCTGTCAGTTCCTGTACTAAGTTGGTCATACCTAATTAGAAATGACACACAAAATTAAGCTCAACAAGCATTTTTCTAGTGTCTTCCAGTCCCAGCACTAAGTGCTCCAAAAGGTCTAGAAACACAAACTAAATAAGGGTACCAGTCCCTGAAAGCTTACAGCTGAAGTATGAAACAAGGTATCAACCACTGATACAAACAAAGGGAGAAGAAATACAATGAAATACTGAAATAACAGCATTTATCCATAGGCCTGTTGCAGTTAAGGAAAAGATAGGTCATTAGGCACTGAAATTTCTTATCTAGGCTTTTTAAAAAAGAAATAATTAACCGTTAGAGTCTGAGACTTTGTTTTGCAGATCCAAAACAAAAATAAATTTTAATGCTACCTTGGACCATAACATTAACCAATTCAGATTAACTAAAATAATATAGAAAATGTGTCCTAAGCAATACTATGGATCCCCACATCTAGTTCTTTTGTGACCAGAAAATCACTGGGTATGTACTACACTATCAGAATATCCTCAGAACACAATTCCTAAAGCTCAGTGACCTTCTCACATATTTCCTTTTGTGCAGCCCTCTCCCTCAAGCCCTGCAGCAGGACTATTAAAAAGAGACCAAGAAAACAGAACTCCACAGACAGTGGAGAATTACACTGACTCTGTGTATTTCTGGCCTTTGATCAAGTCCCTACTTTGCTTCTTATGTTCCTCCTTGAAGAAAAAGCAGAAGCATGCATTCCAAGAAATCCATGGAAAGGTCTTGAGAGAAGAAAGCAACACCGAGAATACCATTCCTTTTGCAAGTCCAGTGCTTGTAGTGACTGTACTAACTCCAGACTGCCACAATGTGTGAAGAATTGAAGGAAGAGCAGAAATGTTTCCTCATGATACAGATAGCCTGTGAAGAGTGCCATTCCTCAATACATTGCCATTTCCTCAATTCAAGCTAAGACTATGAAACTCGAAATGATTTAAAAAAAAACCAAACCCAAAACTGAAAAAACACAGCATACAAAGCACATTAATACATTCACAAGCAGAGTCAAGGCAGCTTAAAAAATAGAGGATAGGGGCAGAGATCTGTGATGCTAAGTTTGGCAAAATCAGTAGTTCTTGCTGTCCATCTCATCTTTACATACACAAATACTCTCACATTAAAAAAGATTAATTCAATTTACATGCAGTGTAAAGACAACTAGAGCAAGAATAAGAATCATTGTGCATTAAAAAAAATAAATCTCACCAGCTGATGTTTACACCACAGACATATATGTTATTGCTCCTCATTAATCTCCAGCAGCACATTCACCCATTGTTCCTCCCTCAGATTCACAAACAATAAAAGATTCTCCTCCACAACAAAGAAATGTAAAGATAACTTTGTGGATGTTTTCTGTGTTGCAGAGACAGAGAACACACACAGTCTGAAATCACTATCAGATTTTATGCCACCTCTTATAAAAGCATTTATAAACATATAAGAAAAAAAAAAGAAAGTATTCCAGACTGTTTAATAATACGGTATTTCAAGTATTCCAGTCAGTTGAATTTGAAGACTTAGCATAAAGAACACACTTCATTTCTAAAGCAAGACTACAATAATTTGGAAATTTTGCTGAACACTTTCTTTGACGACCACGCAAACCCAGTGTCAGAGTTGAAGTATTTCACATACAGTTTGTGTTTCACCAGGAATACCTACAGTATTAACTTCCTTCTCAAAGACTTACTAAATAAAGCTATTTTTTCATTCATGTGAAGGGAAAACAGTTGATGGAATTGTCATGCTGAGATGTGCAAAATCATGTTGAGGAGGAGGAAAATAGAAAAATTATTTAAGTAAGTGAGATATTTTTCAAATATAGTGTTACTATGCAGAATATACAGCTGTACAAACATCTGGAAAAACAGTGGAAAAAAACTGGAAACTGTGTGTTTAACAACTTGCTCTGGAGAAAAAAGAAAAAAAAACCTACCTAGACAGGCAAGATGGCCCCATCAAATTATCTTACCATCTTAAATTCTTATTATATATTTCAGTCTAAAGCATGCAGTCTTGCCAAGCATCCAGCTTCTGCATCTCCCCATTTAACACAGACTTACCATGCATATTCACAGTCTATATCAAAACATATCTCTGCCTTTAACTTTCACAGAGAGATGTGAAAGTTTTGTATGGCTTACAGGTATGATTACAAAATTTCTGCTCTTCATGAAACACACTAAAAATGGAGGTAAACCACATAATTTCACTACATGGTTATGCCAGTGTTATTAAGTTAAATGTGAGAGTTGTGAACTCAGGACAGAAAGGATTAACAGTGCTAATTTAGTCACATTAAAATTATACTGAAGTAATGACCACTCCTTCCTAAAGTGAATTTCCACGTGCAAACAACCAATCAAAATTAAGTATTTTATTCAATTATTTGTTTCCTATCCATATTCACTGCAGCATGTATTGAGAAAATACAGTATCATTTGAATTACCCATGGTAAAGATGCAAAAATGATTTCTCAAATCCTGCAGTAGCACTGAAGAGTATTGAACAAGGGGACAGTGGGGCTTGGAATTATGTTAGGGCAGGTACCTGTTTCTTCCTGAAACTTACTAACCCACTAAATGACCCTCCCCATCTAATCTCATGCACTGCCAGAGAGGGCCTGTCAGGGATTTTACCCTGTGGTGCTCTCACTAAGGTAGTGCTAGAGGAGCTGGGATGCCTTTGCTCTACTGATTCCCTGGAGTTTGGGGCCTGCAAACTCACCACAACACATGCACTGTCCTCTTTTACCTGTACTGAAAGGGCCATGGACCTCTCTGATGGCCCCATGTGCACAGCAGCTGCTCCACAGATAAGAGAAGTCTCACCATGGAAGGAGATGCAAGAAGAGGTCACTTCTGAGAAGTCATTGCCACGCATGAAGAACAGCCAACAAAGGGTAATACAGAAGAACACTGGGCAAAGGGATTTTTGAAAATGGCACTGGCAGAAGAACAGAAAAATGTAAGGAACGAGGAGTGATAGGGCAGAGAGAGCTCTAAGTGGTACTGAAGATAAAGATAAGAAGCTTGTACATTTTATAGTGGAAGGATAGGATTCCAGGACAGCAATATTGGAAGATTATGATTTTAGTGAAAACAAATTACAGGTTAAGCTTGGCATCTGGAGTAGCATAGAGATGGGTCTTGTGGCAGTCAGCTCGAGACTCAGATCTCTCTGGAGGAAGCTTACACTGCATGTACAGAAAAAAAGACAAGGTTTCCAAAGCACTCTGTAGTCTGAAAGTACTGTGGAGGATGGATTGGACTCAGAAATACAAAATGGGAGATAAGGCCAACAAAGAGCAGTCAAATCTCAAAGGAGTAAGGGAAAGAATTACAAGGAGAACTTCATTCAAGTAAAAGCCACTCAAAAAACCAAAGAGAAAAAAGCAAGGGTGGAATGGGGTTGAAGTTAATTGCTTCAGAGTAGTCACGGAGATCAAATAAGGAGAGAAAGAATTTAAAAGAGGACAGTGAATACAAAGCTCTAAATGTGCGAGAACATTCCATCAAGGTTAGTCAAAACAGTCACATGTAAATTACAACTACATGCTGGATTTACCATGTTTAAATAGAATAATTCTTTAAACAAAATGCTAGTGAGTAGTAGCACACTGTGCGATTGCTCTTATTTTCTTGCATTTACAGATTAAAGGATTGCAAGCTCTAAAAATTATAACCAAACAAGGTACATCATGAGCAGAAAGCTTAATCATATTCCAAAGCAGAACATGTGTTAACATCTGCTAAGAGCAACGCTCTGCTTCACTGAAGCTTCTCAAGAAGCACTATTTCCACTGCCAATAATGTTGCTGAAGTGGACGTTCCCTATAATAAGCAATACCTGGGTTATGGTTCAGACTACAAGGAAAGGCATCTATTTATGAAAGCTTTTGGATACTTAAAAAAAACTGGGGGAGCAACGCACAAATGAATCCAGCTGCCACAAGAACCCTGGTGTATCTGAGCTCTAAAGATCTGAATCAAGCATCTACAACCTACTCTGTACATGCTCAATTTTATTATGCCTTTCCAGCTATATAATTTTTTTTTTTTAAATTATCCTTCTGGCTATTTTATTACTATGTTTCACAGCATAAACACTTTTTGAGCTGTGTCATGAACAAGATTTTTTCACCAGTTCACAAATAAAACCAGCACCATCTCTCAGCAGCATACTAAAAATGTAATCTTTGTTACAAGTCTGTTGAAAAAAATACAAAACAAAAAAAAAACCAGCACATGCATAAATCTCAGCCTCACTAGTTAGTGATCCATCTTTGCCTCAGAGAGTTCACAATTTTCTTCTTTATTTAAGTAATTCTTTGCAAAGAGAAGGTTATTAAAAAAGTAGTCACATTTCTGCTGTAACTGAAAGAGAATGGTGAGGAGCTCTGGAACATGACTTAAACCTATGTAACAGAAGGACTATCACTAGAAGAAAATATAAAGTACATTTAAAATAACATTTCTGTATGAATAACAGCTGATGGTTTGCTGAAAGACCCAGAGAGTTTTGAACCAAGGGCATAAATAAAAAATTACTACCAAAAGGTAAACTTGTATACTTAAAGATAGCGTTTAACATTCGGCCATAACCTTTCAGCCAACTTAAATCATCTCCTCATGTGTGACTGTATGACTCTGCAAAGAGTAAGTGTCAGGCTGGTATTCTGCACTGTGAAATTTAGCCAGGGAATGCTAAATCTTGTTTGAGGCAAGATGTACCTTATGACAATAAATGAAGTAATATATCTAAAACCTTCTTCAAAATTACATTAATATCACTGGTCATAATTGATGCCCAATTCCAGTAGGCAGAGGGGAAAAAAAAAGAACCAAACAAGAACAACAGGATTTTTCCCTCCTAAGACTACTCCCAATTTCCTCTGAGGACAATTTAAAAAATTAAAATAATTGGAATACAATCCATTTCACCTAGCTGCAGAAGTCTGCGAGTGCAGATGCATCCATCTGAAGAAGTAACAACAGGATTTCTTTATAGCAATGGAGAAAAATGAGCTCTTTCAGAACTGTCTTTTCTCCACTAACCACAAAAAGGATCTACACAGTTAGCTCATACTAAAATATCTCCATTTCTTCTCATGAACCTAACAACTAACCCAAAGGATATACCTACCACCTATTAAACTGAAAGTTAGCTGGGAAGAAAAACACTGAAATCACATCAATTTATAAACTTTTAGCTTTGCAGTTTGTACAGTTAACATTTATACCTAATCTTTTCTTACTGTTAGTCTTAAATTATTAAGCTATTCGAACTTTTTTAGTAAAAGGCATAGTCAAAATTAAGCTTATTTACAGACCAAATGTGTACAGATACTACATTTTTTCAACCACAAAGCAGCATCAGATATCCACAAGCTGGGAACCACAAAAGGTCCTTCTTTTGGATTTAACTACCAAGCCAGAAGTATAAAGGTACTCATACTAATTATAATTCCAAATGACTGAACTTATACAATACATCTCTTCTGGAGTGACTGTACTAACTTATGAGCTCCACCTCTCGCCATTCTGAAATAATTAAGTCTTTTGAGCCTTTCATCCTCAAGGCTCCAAAATATTTCTGTAGTCAAATTTTCAGGTACTGTCTTACACCCATGTTTTAAAAGCAATACTCAGAATTCTTAGCTTAGCAAATTCACAAAAACCTCGATAGCCAATTTCTGTTCTCACAGAACTAAAAATATGTGTATGCTGACTCCAGTGGCAGCCCATCTTCTTCAGCCCTCAGATACAAATTTCTGTATCATCCATTTAATTTCATGAGAGAAGGATGGAAAACAACATGGTAGAACACTGCAAAATCATGGTTTTCTCTTGGAAATCTGAAATATATAATAATGCAGTTCAAGCTCCCAGACAGCAAGACTGTATGTGGAGAGAAATAATGAAGAAATTAACTAGAATGCAACTATTTCAGAAAGCTCTGGGTCCTGGAAAGATCACTAGCTTAGAATATAGACTGATCTATAACATAATTACAAAAACCACCACTAAACTAGCTGCCATCATGACTTCATTCCATATTTCCCTTGTTCCCTCTAAATCTCAAGAGGTTTGTCCTATAAGAGGAGATGAAATACAGTCTTAAGAAGTCTAATGTGCTCTGTGATGGAGCAACAGAGACAAATGCAACAGACACAGGATGACAGCTAAGGGGGCAGCCTGAGTGACATGCCACATGCCTGTCCTAGACAGAGGGATCGATTACTACCACCAGGGCTGCCAGACCAAAACTTGCCTCTCTGTCCAAGTCCAGATGTATTTTTAGTCTTTGCAAATATTACCGGACTATAAACAGATTTTGTTCTAACAGCTTTGTATTATTATTGCAATAAAGAATTAACAGGTTGGTTTTTTATATACACAGATATTTAACATCTCGAAAGGAGAAATATTAAGCACACTAAGAAGGATCATCAGCCCCATGTAGTTTGGTTAGCCCATGACCTGAAGAACAGGCACACGTGTCAGGTCAAGGAGGGTCCCTGGTACACAAGGTTGTGTGACAGAACTGATGAAAGGTAACCACATGACAGGAACAACTACAGAGGGCTCCAAGAAGAACCCACATTGAAATCATGCCAGAAACTGCCTCAAGCATTCAGTTATGGAGCTGATTTGCCTTCTCACCTATACTGTTGTTATTCAAAACAACCCTAAGAGAGCCAGGTGGACAACACCACACATTGCAGCAGAACCAGACCAGCACCCCAGAAACCAAGAGCAAACTTCAGTGAAGGTTAATAGCATGGGGACTGGGTTTAGCAGGTCTGGTTTAGCTTCGTTTTCTTGTATGTCACCAGGGCATTTAGGGACAAATCAAAGTCTTGTCTTATATATGCAGTAACACATACATGAAACACCACAGTTTGTTAGGCCAAAACAGCTGTTTTGCAGATACAGCCATGTGCAACATTCAGCCAGAGGAGATACAGAAGGGTGCAGAGGAGGCCAGGTCCTGCAGGTGAACCACTGAGCACCAAACACCCTTGCTGAACTGCTCTATTATCCAAACTACTGTGCTAAAAGCAACCTCAGGTACCACTAAAGAGATACCCTACAAGACTACTGGCTCTAAAAAGGGGTGAGGTTTGTTTTTTTGTTTGTTTTTTTTTAAAAAAAGCTAAGAGCCCAAAGCTTGGCTTATAAGCCATAAATAGTTACTGCCTGTGATAAAAGGATCAAATGAATTACTGTCTGAAATTACTGTAACAAAATACGATACAGTCTGCCCAGTCACAAGATGCTGACAAGATGGGAACTTCTTAGTTGTACAGTACTGCCGTAGAAGGGTGACTATGACTTGGGGTGAAGAGCAATTTATTTTCAACTGAGTGGGGTTTTTTTCACAACTGGTTGTTCTAAACTTCAGATTTGTTCCCCACTCACTGCAACAAATTCAGCCTCATGGAATCTGTACTCTTTCATGTAAGGTATGGCTGCAGAAAAATAACAAACTTGATTAAATTTCCCCCTTAAAAAAATCAGGAAGATTTTCTGCTAATAAAAATGAACAAGGAATGAATAAAACTCATATTTGGCAACAATGTTCCATGAATCAGACAATGCAATTGATTATGCACTTGGCTTTGGTGAACTTCATACCATTGGCTTCAGCCCATTGACCCAGCCTGTCCAGGTCCCTCTGCAGCACCTTCCTACCCTCCAGCAGATCAACTCTGCCTCCCAGTTTGATGTCATCAGAGAATTTACTAAGGGTACACTCAATCCCCTCATTCAGGTCACCAATAAAGATGTTGAATAGGACAGGGCCCAGTACTGATCCCTGGGGGACACCACTGGTCACCAGCCACCAACTGGATGCAGCACCATTCACCACCATTCTCTGGGCCCTGTCATCCAGCCAGTTTTTAACCCAGTGAAGGGTGCGTCTGTCCAAGGTGTGGACTGCCAGCTTTTCCGGGAGGATACTGTGGGAGACTGCGCCAAAGGCTTTGCTGAAGTCAAGGTAGACCACATCCACAGCCGTCCCCTCATCTACTAGGCAAGTCACCCAGTTATAGGAGATGAGATTGGTCAGGCAAGACCTTCCTTTCCTAAACCCATGTTGGCTGGGTTTGATCCCCTGGTTGTCTTTGACATACCGCTTGATGGCAGAAGACACCTACATGGTCCATGCTGCCCAGGAGACAGGTACTACCAATTCCTATACCACTAATACTACCAATTCCTATTTCAAATCAGTGCTTAACTTGTAATCACAGTCTTTTAGCAAGTCCTTGGACTTGAAACTGAGGGGAAAAAAATAAACTATTCTGATAAAGAGACTAGGGCCTGCTCTTTCTAACACTTTTCTGATGAAGCAAATGATGACAGTAAAAAAGCTTTTATCTTCTACACAGAGCAGCCACAAAAAGAGGATGACACACACTGTCTGCAGTTTCAATGTATTTTTGGATAGAATAACTGTGTGCAGACCAAGTATTTTTGGGCTTGGCTTCCAGGGTATATTCCACAAAGCCCTTCCTCCACCTATTACTGTAGTTCTTCCAATTTTTCTTCTGCAACTATTTGGCCTTCTGTGGCTCTCCTTCCTTTTTCCTCCACCCTTCTTAAATGTGTCCTGTTACCCTTCACCCACTGACTCTTCCTTCTTTCATTTCTTTTGGCAGTCACCACCTTTATGCTTCCATTTCTCTGATGACCCCTATACCTATGCTCTCATCTGTCTTCTTTTTGTAGTCACCTCTCCAACCAATGCACTTCCTCATCCAAAACACCCCTTTTGTTCCTTTTTACATTTAAGTCAGCAGAAGGAAAGGATACGCAAGGAACAACCTTCCGAATGCCATGTAATTGAAATACTCAGCACCTAAACATCACGGCTCCAGCTATAAAACACATTTAAGCACATGCCCTAGGAGCATGTTAAAACAGACTCGCCGTGTCAAAGCCAAAAGAGCTCTTGAAGACAGCTCTCACATCTTCAGCCTTAGCTTTATAGTCATGAAGTTGTCACTGTCTTAGAGTAATATCTTAATTGATTTTTAGTTAGTTGCAGCACAAAATTCTTTTTTTCCCTCATTCTGAAAGCCAGTGTTCTCCCATAGTAGGTCCACCTCACCTCTTAATTTTAGTGCACTGCAACAGAATATAATCTGTATGGCTGCGTACATACTGTTACTTGAATAGATTTGTTTATACTCCCTCTTTGCCACAAAAGCTTAACTATTCAAGTTATGATTGGTCAAATCATACAAACTGTTCAAATTCAGCTCCCATCTTCGCATAACTGGGTAAAACAATGTTCTTTGCCTTTTTCAACAGCTTTTGTTCTCTAAGCACACTAGAAGAAACAAGTTACTGTTGTCTTGTACTTCTCCAGCCATGAAAATAGCCTTTATTAGGGAAGGCCTCTACCATTCCTCCCACTGGCTCTCCCCATTCAAGAATTAATGAGCACCATACTGATACATAGTGTCTGTGGCAAGGCTCATCCAGAAGTCCGCCAAGTCTCATATCCAGCATGCAAGACAGAAGAGAATAAAAGGTGAGGGCCCTACTTAGGGTGCAGGAGTGAACAAACCACACAAAACAGAGCAAAAGTGTCAAGTGACCTTGGCTTGCTGCATCTGGAGGGCAGATCATGCCTGGCTGAAGAAATTAAAACAAATGGAAACCTATTCTGGTTGAAGCAGTACAAGAAGGGAAAATTAACTTTCTTTGGTGCTAAGAAGGGGCATGAGAAAGGACAGGGACCATTTGAATGATCACATCCATCTAGAGCAGAACAAAGAGGGATTCTAGGTTACAACTGCAGCATTTCTGCATGTCTTTGGCTGTCTCACAACACTGCAGCTGAACTGATTACCAAAGGAAAGAAACTTGGAGGATAAGGTCCTGCGTGTGTTGGATATTTTTCTTCAACTTCTTTCATGTCAGGCTGCAGCTAGAGCCAGCAGCAACCCAGGTACAGGAGGCATCAGGTGCTCCCTATGAAAGAGTGACAGGACCTGGCAGGCAGGGCCCATCCAGGAGCACTGGGGCACTGGGGCCAGCCCCAGCCATCAGATGCACTGCTGGGGACAGGGGATGCTGAAGGCCATGCTGGGATGGGGGCTCACGTATGGGCCCGGCTCAGCAGGGCCCATGGCTGGGCAGAGAAGGTCCTGCTGCAGTCACTGGGGCAGGGGCTGACGGACCCAGGGGGTTGGCATGGGGCTCTGGGACACAGGTAGGTGGGGGGACCCCCAGGCAGGGACAGTCAGAGCTGGTGGTGACCTCAGGACCTGGAAATTTGCCAGGTCCCAGCTGGATGCACCCCAGTCAGCTGCAGGTGACAGGCTGAACCAGGTATGCCTACCATCTCACCTCAACAGTTTAGCACATTTAAGTACACAATTCCACACAAGACAATACAGAAAACAGTATAATCAATAAATACTGAGTAAGATAAACCCATAAGTGGCTGTTTAATAAAAATAACTACACAGGCAGCTGATATGAAATTACCTTCAGTTACACCAACTGGAAGTGGTATCTCTGGGAGCTGCAAAGAGCCAGAGCTCTGCATGGGCTTTCCACAGAGAGGAAAACCAGCTCCAGCCCTGCTGCACAGCAGCCAGACACAACCGGGGCACCCCAGCCCTTCCTGCACTGCAGGATCCACCAATGCAAAGTAAGAGGGATTTGCACTGGCAGGGACCCTATGCTAAAACCCACACGTGCTCCAGCAGTCTCATTCAACCACAGCCTCCCAAGACAGATTTAATCTCATCTCTGTATAAAATCTATCGAGGCTGATAGTGAGCATAGTAAAAGTAATTTTAAGGTACCACTATTACACCAGCTGTGAGCAAAGGTCCACACAGAATCGCTACCAAAACTTCCCTCCAACAGTTAAGCATTGCCACATACAGTAACTTGCCCATTCATGATATTCAAGTGAGCGAGGAAAAAGGACTTGTATTCTTACAGAGACATTTTAGAGAGTTGTTCTGCTAAGAAATCATGGGGCTCAGGGAAACAGCATGTACTCCTCAATCTGGAATTTATTAAGAATTATAGCAGAGGTCACTTTTTCTTAAAACTATGTACTGTTGACATGTTAGTAATTATATTCTATCCTTCTTAAGCAAACCATATGTTCAACCAGGGAGGAGAAAAAAGAAGTATGACTACTACAGTAATTGAGACTACCAAACATTCAAAATAACTTAATGAAACACTTATTCAAGTACTTTTCAAATTGTATTTATTTTTCAAATGTTTTTCAAATTGCATTGTAGCAAATACTACTTACAGGTTTACATCATTTTTCAGAAGATACTTTCTTTCTTTCTTTTTTAGATGAAAAGTCAGCTGTGTTGTTGACTTTGTTCCTAAGCACAACAATACAGCCCTGAGGCAAATACAGTTTCTTAAATAACAGAAAACTAACCTTCAGGTACTGCATGCACATTAACAAGCAGATGAAAACAGAGAGGAAAAAAAAAAAAAAGTGGGGACAAAGGGAAGACAAACTGCTCTGTAAAACAAAGGGCTGTCTTTCTGGATGTTATGTGTGGCACTGCAAGCCCTTGGATTTGATTCCTTATCCCCCACTCCCAAACAACCAGATGACCTTTCATGTTGCCTAGCAGGAAGACTGAAACTTCCTCAGCTGACTTCTCACCAGGCACAGAAGAATTTCAATGTATGGCTCCATTCTGGAGCCCTGCCAGGGACTGGAAAAGTGCCCTCATTGTACAAAGATTGCCTTCTGCCACTCAAAGACTGCAGTAAAAAAATAAGAGTGTCCAGAAGAGCTGCAGTGAGGACAATGAATGTTCTACCCATCCAGATAACTTTATTATATTTTCTAAGGCTTTCTGCTAGATTTAGACATGAATGGTATGGAAAACTGACACAGAGTTCTTGTCTTTTTATTGCTCATTTATCTAAAATATCATGCCCACATTTTTTCTGTAGCTGACTCTGAGAGACTTTTGTTCACATGTTAGAAATAAAGAAACAAAAAATATCACTAAGCATGAATGAAAAAAAAATTAAGGCAAATAATTAACACTTTCAAAGAAATAAAGACTATGAGAGAACAATTTTATATTTATATAAACATTTAAATTTATATAACCTTCTAGTCAACCAACTTTTTTTCAGGCACTTAATGTAACAAAATAGGTGGAATAACAGCTAATAGTGCATGCCAGATTTATTTGCTTAAGGTTTTTGTTGAATTTCTTTGGGGATTTGGGGGATGTTGGGGGAATAGTTTTTTGTTAGTTTTGTTTAGTTGTTTTAAGCAGTCTTATCTTGAAATTGCTACTTGATTTTAACTTGCCATTAAATATAGTGAATGAGGATGAAAAATAGCAAAAAGAATATTGTTTGAATTAAACTGAAAAGCTCATTTAACAATAATTGGAACACAAAACCTGCCAACTAATTTTTAAGTTTTTGCATATTAACATTAAAAGGTTTGAAAGCACAAAAACATTTTTTATTTGAATTTTACATTAATTTCCACATTACAACGATGTGGAAATCGTCTGTGGCTTGAGTTTCACCATTATTAAATACAAAACACAGGATTCCTCAGGTACCATAAACGATGTAGCTGATGTACAAATACATAAATATGGGGGGGGGAAGGATATAAACTGTGATTTATAAAGCATGCAACTGCAACATACTGCTTGATGAGCTCCATTGTCTTCACAATGCAATAAAAACTCTCATAAGGACATTTTAACTTTAAAATTAAACATGTAATTACATTCCACGTGGCCTGTATACGAATGTGTGTATTAATGCAAGCTATTTATCTTCTGCAATGATTACTTCCTGTGATAAACAATATCTATCAACACAGCTTACAGAAAGCATAATGTACAGAAATGGCAAAGTTGAGTTAAAATTTTACAATCTACTTTTGTTTCCATTCAAGAAAGAGGTTTGGTACAAAATCTAGATTTTTTACTGACTGGGATTAACATGGACAGCCTGCCAAACCTTCCTAATTATTTAAAAAAAAAAAAAAAACTTTTTATGCCACACTCTGCACCTTCCCATGCACTCTGTTTCCCTCAGAGAGAACACAGATGCATCCACACTTCACACCCATCCTAGTGGTACTCTAATATAAACACTTAAATAATAACAAGGGGTGTGCCTTGCATCCACACAACTCCTTTGGCAAAGTTAGATCACCACTGCAACTGAGGGACCTGAATCACTGTCCAACAGAAGGAAAAAAACAAATGAGGCTAAAAATGATAAAATGGACTATCGTTCCAGGAACAACTAAGTTGTTCCCCATGCTCTTACATAAAAATGTTATGAAGATCCACAATTTTTTTAACTATTTTCCCCTTCGACAAGGTCAGCAGCTCCTGCATCACACAATATCACTCTTCCTTTTCACGTTATACATTCTGTGCTGTGTAAGGAATGTAATAACTCAGTCAGGGAATGGTCTGAGATATGTAGAAGACCTGGATGTTCCTATCCTTGTAAAACATTAGAGATCTAAAAGCCCAACAGAAATTTCTTCTGGGTGGCAGCTGTCAATTCAGCAAACTGATGTTTAACCATGATCCCTATTTCAGGGCAATCTTAGTGCTGAGTTTAGCTACTGTTTTCTGAGGTGATCACAAAGAACTCAGGAGTCTGACAGCATCCTTTTCTACTCTCGCAAATAAACCAGAAGACATCTCTTTTTAAGTGAAAAAAATAAACCCATTATTTTAAAATTTCTTTCTTTTTTTTTCAGCCACATCTTTAAAATACTGCAGTGCAGTTTAGATTTCCAGAACCCTGGTCCTAAGACTGACTGGCTACATCTCTTAACCCCTCAAAATAATCTGCTGGAGGTGCTTTTCATATTTTAATTTTTTTTTTTCCATCAAATGCTTAAAAACACGTGTACTGAGTACATACTGCCCAGTAAAGCCCTAGTTTTAGATGAGATTAATAATTTAAAATATTCACTGTTTCTCTAATGTCTTCCACACTGACAAGTTTTAGCTACTTGATGCAAAAGGGAAATAGAAATAATTTTGATCCCAAAGTTACCAAAATAATACCTGGTACTGCAAGTACCTTTGGTCTCATTGTCAATTAACATGCACTCTGCCAAGCCCTCCCTGCTCACTCAGCCTCAACTTTAAATTGTCCCCTTATACGAATGAAATAAATCTGGACAAACCCTGTCTGCTATATAACCTGAGTCTACCAGTAGAGGCTGCATTTGGGGGATTTTTAAAAAAGCCATTTCAACTCCCTGTGATCTCCAGAGAATCTAGCTTCTTAATTTTAAAACCTTTCTAAATTTCATGGCTTTGAACTTCTGAACCTTTTTTCAATCATTAGCATGCATATTACCAGAATTTCCTGTTACCACCCAAGCCAAAATCTCACAGATTGTTATGAATCATGTACATCCAGAAATGCAAACTTTTGTAAGAACAGCAGTGCTGTAAGGCACAAAATAAGATGACCAGTATAATACCGTTTTGGTTGGTTTTATTTTAGTGGAAAACATAATAAGACAATCCAGAGAATTCTACAGGAGCAAATTAAAATCTTTTGCATTGACAGCTGCAGAGCAAGGGAAGAAGTTTTATCTTCCTGATAATGGAAGTTAAAGACTGGAGCAAGAAACCTGAGATCTTAAGAGTCCTTCAGCTCCCACTTCTGTTACATACACATTTGGTATCTCAGGAGACAAACAGCAAGAAGGCAGCTAGACTTCCTTGCACGGATGTACATCTCTGGCAGCACCTATAGAGTGGAGAGACCTAGAGACCTGGACAACTATAGAGACCTGACAAAGAGAGACTTTCTATCATTCATTTTTTTCAGAAGTTCCTCTCCTCCTTTTGATTACATTTTTTTGTGAATTGTATTTCACACTGTGTGATTCCAAAGGTGCACTTCTTTCCATAAAAGCAGACAATAAACTTTGTGTACCATTAATACTGAATAATTAGCTATGCAGTTTTCATAGACATTTATCATAAAGAAACAGCAGTGGTGAAAATGAGAACAGTCTACCTTAACTACTGCTCTTTTTGGGGCAAATTATGTCCTCCATTACAGGGAAATAAGCATCAGAATTATGCAGGGAACAACTGTGATACCTTGATACTGAGTCAAGTCACTCTATCATACATCCAGGCTTAAAGACAGATACAACTAAGACTCAACAAAAGGCATGGGAATGCACTGCTCAATTGCTACCAAAAGAGCATCCTGCTAAGCAAAACAGAGGCATCCCAGTTAGACAGAAACAGTAGCAAGAAGATGTAAGCTACAAAGGTGCCCACCCACTGAAATGAAGAATAAAAACTTTGTACAGTCATCTGAAACAAAAGATAAGCCATATAGTTATACAGTCACCTACTCCAGATTAAACCCAAGTTCCCATGAGTCGGCCTTTATGGAATAGCAGCAAGGAGCAGACAGCATCTGATGTATTATTGATTGATGTCACATTATCACAGAATTTGTACCCATCCATTTTTGCACATAAACAGTTAATAGATGTATAGAGGAAATAAATATGAGAAGCCATGTTCAAGAAGGAGAAGAGGATTTGAAAGCAATCTTGGAAGATTTAATCTTCAATATTTTTAAGCCTCTCATCTGAGTATCTAAAATTTGGCTGCCAAAGCAAGCAAGATTGATTCAGCAGTTTGATTAAAAAAGAGCCAAGTAGATATGCTTCATTGTGTTTTTCTGTATCAACATAAGGACTCAATCTTCAAAAATGAGTCCTCCAATACTTTTGGGAAATACTGACAAAACAGTTCAGCTGAATAAATTTACCTTCTCTTTTATCCATCTCAGTATTGTTCATCTAGTAAATACTTCAAACAATGAAGTATGTATTAAGAAAAATTCTTTCTAAAGCTTTACCATTAAGGCAATGACCAGTACACAGTGTTATTTCTGCAACAAATTACTTTGTGAAGAAAAATAAATTAAATTACTTAAATGTATTGAAAAAAAATTGTCAAGCAAAAAACCTTAAGCCCTCTAATAGCCATTACCTATTACTGTTTAATAACTTTAATGACATTTTATTCCACTCACTGTCTCTCATTTTTTAGGAACAAACTCCAAAACCACTGCTCTACATCTTTAATGCAGAAAGCTAGGAGGTAAGGTAAGTGTTATTAGACTCTTTTAAGTTTTAACCCAGTGGAAACCTGGCACTGATCTGATACAGTTCAGGATGATGGAAGGGATGCAGAAATAGCCAGAGAATGAGATCAATTCCATGTTCAGAAACCTGATCTGAGCCTCTTGAGCCATATGTGAAGTAGCAATGCCAGAATGTAATATGCAATATCCACCAAGAAAGTGGATTCAGCATATAAATAAATCAGAAAGAAATTAAAATAGCAAACTTCCAACTTTCCTCTTCCAGTGATGAGACAGTGGAAAGTACTGAGGGATTCTGTTTTGTTACCTAACTACTTTTAAGAGGTATCCCATTACAGAGCTTCCAGAAGCAAAACTGGCACTGAAGCCAGATTTTACTCAAGTCACATTGCTAGCAACAAGACCCCTACAGCTGTGCAGTTTGAACAACAGAGGTACATCTTCCCAGGCTAGCAAGCTTCCTCAAACTTCAACCCCAGACCTTAAAAAACACCCTACCAAAAAGCAGGGCAAGTGAAAGCAGAAAAAACATCCTAAAATTTAAGCTTCTTCTCTTTTGTTTTTATTACTGTTCAAACTCTAAACAAAATCTTACTGGTATTCTAATTAAGATTGCCTGAAAGATCACCTATGGGAAAGGATGTCTTTGTTAGCTATTTAATACTCCTGATTTCTCACTAAGGAGCAGGGTATCACAAAAAGAGCAGAGCACCTGCAATGCCTTCAAGAAATACTCCAAGGTGTTTCTGAGGCTAAAATAAAAACACAAAGAGGGGATATATGCAGGCATCCATAATCACCACTTCTGGAAGACTTGCTCTATGAAACTAATGACTTTGGGAAAACAACAGATAATTAAAGGTTTAGTTGCTAGCATAAAGATCTGATTTTAATTCTAAACTTATGTACAATATAAGGTGATTCCTCAAGAGAGAAGGTGAAGTGAAAAAAATAGATTCTCACTGGAAGGTCAACTGATTCCAGATTTGTTAAAAGAGCTCCACCATCCCACAAACACTAAGGCCTGCCAGCAGCCAGCCCCCAGACATTTACTGTCAAGAACTGTTAGCATGACTTGACCAGCTGAGCCCAACTCTTCTGCTGAATCATGCAGAAAAGGCTCAAGCAGATGCAATCTAAAACACTGAGTTTTCATTTCTCCACTCTAAAACATACTTGGAAAGGAACATCAAGCCTATCCCAACCTTTGTAGCATTAAGATGTTCTCTAAACAGCCAAGTTGACTGCTTAGCTATTTTACATAGAGAATTCCATATTCCTCATGCTGAAAAGTAGTAGAAAAGCTGACAAAAAAACATTTCTTCACCATACCTGAACCACAAATTAAGACAAACAAAACTCCTGTATCCAGAAATAATTTGCCATTTTGAGAATATAGATGAATTTTATTTATTAATCAGTTATACTTGCAAAGTCAGGAAAAAATTGTATTACCTGGTAAAAATTAGTCAATATAAAAAAGAACATCTGATGGCAACTGATATTTGTGTGCTGTACTAGTTCAGCAGATTGCTGGTACTGTTTATTTAAATCTGCCCAGGCATATGAGGATGTGTAGCTAACACATAGGTGAAACTATAAAACTTTTAAATATGTAGAAGAGCAACAATTTTTTCCTGCTGCACTCAACACTAGCTCCCAGTGCATTCCTATTCTGCTCAATAGTAAAATAACCATTTCCATGGTGGGCTGGGGCTTTTTTCCCCTTAATTTCCTGTTCAGAATGATTCATTGGAGTAACTTACCTCCTCCAGTCAGTTGGGTCTCCCTGATTTTGTCCCTTCAAATTACAAAAAAATTAAAAAAAAAATTTAAAAAAAAAAAAAAAAAAAAAAAAAAAAAAAAAAAAAAATCCTGGAAGCTGCAAGAAGACTAAAAAATTGTAGTAATATAATAAGATTAAGAAGCATAATTTATAAGCTCCAAATTAAAAAAACAGACCAAACTTGTTTTGAACTTTTTGAACATATGATTCTGTATTCATTTTGTGTGGTTGACACAAAGCCTAAGAAAACCTCTCTGTAAGGTGTTCATCCACAGTCCAACACAATGTAAGGAGCCAAGATTCACCTGATATACAAAAGGTACCAAAGAAATAGAAAGCCATAACTAAAAAAAAACATAAAAGATTGCACTATAAAAAGACAAAATATACTTCAAGTCTATGTAAAACAAAAAAGGGATGACTATCACTCATGCCCTTCTATGTCAATCTTATTTATTGCACCTTGGCCAGGGATGTAAACCAGTTGCACAGGAAGGAACATTTGAGTCTCCAGACTGAGAGTAACAGGATGCAAACGATTTCCCAGATGCAATGAGAGAGAATTTTGTACATTTAGTCATAAAAAATGTTTTTTCCAAAGGTATGAGGTCAATTTTCCTTGCCAGGAAGCCCTGTCTGACATTGTCCAGCTTTTCCATCTCTCCTTTAGCCAACAGTAAGGCAAAAATAAATGTCATCTTTACCTGCCAGCTTTTGCCTTCCAATTTTCCTAGATTTTTCATTAGCATACTGAAAATTCATTTCTGCAGGCAGCAGAAGGGAAAATTAGAATGTCAGTGTCCTCTTCACTCAAAAGTGCTTAGTTTCAATATGCAACAGCAGGAGGTCATTCTGTCATTCTGCACTGGCACAGTAACACGGGTCTAATGTTTAACTGGTCAACTTCCAAAGTCACTCTCTAAACCAAAAATTACAGAAAATGTACATATACATACACAAAGCAAGCCTTTTTTTTCTTTCTTTCTTTCTTTTTCTTTTCTTCTAGAAGCACAACCCAATACGTACAGGTAACTGTCTAGAGAAATTGAAGACGTTTTTTCATGGACATGAGTCAATTTGGAAACACTTGGATTCAATATTAAAGCATTAAACATTAAAACACATTCCTAGGAACAAAACTAAGGGTCTTTTCCTCATCAAGGAGGAAAGAAAAAAGAGTCATGGATAGGAAACAAACATCTCACACAGCAAAAGCTGTTTTACTTCAGTGTTGGCAAACTAATCACAAGAAGGGGAGAGCTGTGATCTCACCCTCAAATCCAGTGCAAACCACCTAGTTAATCACAGCCAGCAGGTAATTTTAATATAACTCATACTGGGCAAGGGGCTATCATGTTTACAAGAGGTAAAAGGTGTTTATTCCCTTAGGAAAGAAAGCACCAGGGGAAGCCTGCAAGCCCTGATATCTCCATCTGGTCACTACAACTATTTGACCTCCAGGGCATTTGACTAATTTTTTTTTCTAGGTTTCAAAAGTCAATTGTTTTGTCAATTATTACTGTTCTCAAAGTATGACTACTTTCCAAACTCCAGACTATCCAACATTACTAAGAGAGTATTACTTTCAAACCACTTTTAAAAAGTAAAAAAAGACCACAGCTTCTTGTAAGTAGTCTTAGCAGAATTAAAGAGTATCATCCAGGATTATCACAACCAGATGAAATACAGACTATATAGGTCAGCATAGTGCACACACTCTCTCTGCTCTACTGTACTCATTTTTCATTATGAAATTATCCTTCAAAAAATAGCCAACAAAAATATTCTTTCAAAGTTTTCCCATTTATTTTTCACTAGAATGGAATAAACCAGATTTTACTCTTCGGTAAGTGGTACCTGGCAAAGCTCTAGGAAAAAAAAAGTCTCAATCAATAATGTGTTGATCTTTTATAATGAAACCCACCTATTTACCAGGTCAAATTTCAACTTCAAAGAAGGAAAATAGTAACATCGTTTTAGCAGGGATTATGGCCAAATAATTGCTTTTCCCCAGTACAAAGTGATTACATTGTAACACAATTACTACAAAAACATGCAGAAGGTGCATTACTTGACAGATGCCAGGAAAATCATCACTAGAAAATGACAACTTGAGATGACATGTTCTCATTTCACTAAGATGGTTTCTTGCCTTTTTTTTTTTTTTACCCTGCTTTCTTCTCTGCTTCGGACATCTGAGGATTTTATTTTTCTTTAAAGATTTATTTTAGGAAAATCAGTTACAACGTTGACATGACTGAGCTATTACTCTCCCATGAAACACAAGTGAAAATATTTAAGTAAATAATAGCAAGCACACATTGTCCAGAGTCTGTGTTAGATGGAAAAGGATTTTAGCCACTGATTTATGCATCTGAAACATGTTGCCAAGGGACACCATTAAAAGCAGATTTTGTTTGTAAGTAACATTAAAGGTCCTGATAATTTTTTGCTCTGGCAGTTAACAAATGTTTATCATCAGAGATGAATATATCCAGACTCTTAGCTTCCTGCATCACTTAACTATGGATGGTCAAGTGCTGTTGCTGAGCCCAGCAATCTCCAACCAGATCCTCAGATAGCCTGGGCTTCCAATGCTCCAGGATACAAATCTACAGCATTGATTAACTTTTATTAACTCCTCACATTTTATTTGTTAAATGAAAGTGGATTTTTAAAAAATCTTATGATAGGCATTTGAGTCAAAAAAATAGAAACTCCGTTACGATAAAGATTTCTAAAGTAAGAAAGTGCAAATCTAGACTGCAATTAGAGAGAAGCATCTGCCAGTGTTTTGGAGAAGTTGAAACTTCCCTTAACACTGCAACACTCTGAGGCAGCTGGGGAAGTAATTCTTGTTTACTTGCCCAGTCTTCCATTCAAACCATGTAAACATTTTAATATTTGGATGATAAAATAATTAACCTTTTAATGCAAAAGAATTTATACAGTCATGTCACCTGCCAGATACATGACAAAAATTTAGTCTACGTCACAGGTTTCCTGTACCCTTCTGTTAAGTCTTTCCAGACAGTCTGAACTTCAATAACAATTTATTGCAATAAATTAACAAAAGTTACATGTGTTGATACATTTTGGAAATTAATCAGAATAAAAGTGAACACAAATCTCAAAAGATCACTTACCCTATTTTGCCTCAGTAAGCTTAAGGACAATTCAAGAAACATGCAAAGTATAATAGCTAATGAAACTGATGCTATTATTAGTAGCTTACTAGAAGGAAACTTCAGCATGGAATAGCAGTGACTCAAAAGTATATATTACTATTTATATTAGTTGAGCCTTCTTATGCTTCAACAAAGTCACCTTTTTTTCAACTTTTCCAATACTGAAATTCTCATGGGTCTTAATTCTACATCCTCCAGCAGCAAAGGCCCCTCTGTGAAGGAGTACAAACACTCCACGATGAGCAAAGAAAAATCTGCAGACTCTTGGTGGTTGTATAAATGTGCAAGTGGAAAACCCCCAACATACAACTCCTTCCTTCTGAAACAGATTTTCCCAAATTGCAAGAAAATTTCTAGCCATTAAAATACCTTCCGAGCTTGTTCTTGCTTCAAATAGGAAAATGTTAATATTTTTGGAGGCAAACTGATGCAAGATTTTTCTTCACAAAGCACATCTCTTATATTGCTAAAGCACAAACAATCATAAAAATTAAAATACTATGTGCAACTCCAGTCAGGCTCAAGTATTTTTTGTCTCCATCTTACAGTTTTCAGAGAAAGGCCTCACATTACACTGTTGGGACTTTTACACTGATTGCATTAAAACATTTAGATCAGCCAAACTATCACAGGAAAAATGTCAAAGGGTATGTGGACAAGTCACTGTTCACAATTATAGGCAGATTTGTTTCTCAGGAAGCAAATGCATATCAATTCAGGTTAGCAGAGAAATATCAGGTTTGCAAAGCTGGAGTCTTCTGTCTTGGAGACTTGTTTCTTCATATTATGTTTCTACAATTAACACCCTGATGCTCTTTGAACATCAGCTGCTTCCTGTGCTTGCAATTCACCATCCCCACCTACTCTTACAGTCCTCCTCTAAGTTCATCATCCTAATGAAATAAGCTTTGTAGGCATCCGGCCTTGACCATCCTAATAGAAGCACAACCATGCACTTACATGACTTCAAAAATAGCATGTGAGATCACTTCCCCAAAATAAAGGGGAACACACTCCCACTCTATTACCAGCAGACCAAAACTAACTGTTGTTCAGCAGCCACGTCAAGGCTGAATCCACTAATTTATAGAATCATAGAATCAGAATCATAGAATTTTCAGGGTTGGAAGGGACATTTAAGATCATCCAGTTCCAGCCCCCCTGCCATGGGCAGGGACACCTCCCACTACATCAGGTTGCTCAGAGCCCTGTCCAGCCTGGCCTTAAAAACTTCCAGGGATGGGGCTTCCACCATCTCTCTGGGCAAGCTGGTGTCTCACCACCCTCATGGGGAAGAATTTCTTCTTAACACCTAATCTAAATCTATCCTCCTCTAGTTTGAATCCATTCCCCCCAGTCCTATCACCACCTGGCATCCTAAAAAGTCCCTCACCAGCTTTCTTGTAGGGCCCCTTCAGATACTGGAAGGCTACAATAGGGTCTCCTCAGAGATTCTAGCAAGGAAATAAGCCCAAACATTTTAGACAGCAGGTGATCTATGTGTGCGGCTTTGCAAAAAGCTAAAATAGGTAAAAAGGTAACATTTTTTGTTTTCTCCTATGCCAAAGTCATTGTATTTGCTCCCACTGTGTGTTACACCACCTTAGTCACCATCATTCTTCCATTTTCAGAGGAAGAGGTCCCAACCTACCAGCAGACGTCAGTGCATTTTAGGCTGCACCTACACTGCAGAGTACCCACATTCTGCAGTGGGCTGTAAGATCACTCAGACCAAGCACCTGATCTGAGCACACTACAGCTTACTTTCACTTTCATGCCTGTGTTTCTTTTTCTTGGAAACCAGGATTCAGCTTGAAAGGAAAAGGAGAATGAGCTGCGAGGCAGGACCTGGAAAGTGCTCCTGAGTTCCAAAGATCAAATGCAGCTGAAATAGAACAGTCTAAAAGCACAGGGCCCACCTTCATCCCTCCTTTAAATTTAACTTCTAAAGATAATTGCCTTCCAAATCCTTCTGTAGTCAACAGACAGAAAGAGGCCAGTCCAAAGAGTGGTTCCGAGTTTAGGTCCTGTGCTAGAAATTTTGACAGCTCAGTGAGATTACTTTTCACCACAGCATTTGTCTTCACCTGGCATGTCAGTCAACATCATCATGATTGCTCAAGTGGGAGAGATTTCTTGAGGTTTTTTTGTTGTTCTTGTTTGGTTTTTTTTAGTGGGATTTTGTTTTCCAGGCTTTGAGCTTCCAAGCTCAAGAGTAAGAAGTTCAACTATAGCATCCAGTTATGTCAGTAAGAAGCAAAGCTAGGAACACAACGGGTATTTTAGAGAAAACATTACAGAAAAGTCACAGCCTTGATCACAAAAAAATTACATTAGAAATAAGTTTTATAATTCCAGCTACTCATAGTATTTAAAAGTGTTACTACCTAGAATTTTACCCACAACATGTAGAAGTAATAGGGTAAGAATAAATATCCAAGTGACTTTTAAATACATTAAAATATTAAATCAATGTCATAGGGAAAAACAAAATGGGAACTGAATGGTTTAATATCAATTCTTCTGTAACAAGTATCACATAGATATTCTGAAAAGTCCATATCTGAAACAGTGCTTCTGTAATTTTTTTTTAATTTTTTTTTTAGTGAGGGCTTTTAAAAGCACCTCTCAGCAGTACTACTTAACAAATCTTTCTCTGAAAATAACTCATGCAACCAGGCAAGAACATAAGTTGTTGAGCACTCTTGCCACTAACAGATATGAACAAACAACAATTATTTGTTGTTAGATAGAGCAAGAACAATTTTGAGCACCTCTGTCTTAAGCTATGCATCCCACTAACTCATTGCAAAGAAATTCTGAAGGCAGAAAAAAAGGTTTTGAGTTAAAAGCTCAAATATCATTTAGGTACCCTAACTTCAACACACTTCTCCAGAATAATTTCTCTGAGGGAAATCAGCCAATGCTCAGTGGCTCCACAAAGGTAGCAAAGAGGTGTTATCCAGAGTCTTAAAATTCTCCTGAAATTCCTTATCTGTTACATAGTCATAAAGCCCTTTTAAAACTTCTTGAAAAACATATCTATTTTTAGGGGTCTAAATATATATTGACATGGCCTACTCAGGACAGAAGAGAACAACAATTCTTCTCCCCCCTTACTGCAAGAGTACTCCATGGGCAGCCTTCCTGTTTCTGGCCCTTTCCAGGAAAACCAACATAACCCAGATTGTCAACCCCAGACCAGCTAATTTCTATAAAAAGGTTTCTTTTCCATACCTGAGAGAGGAAGGAGTGAAACACTTCCCTTTCCTCAAACAAAGCAAGGCAAAATTGCTAATTCTGCTAACTTTCCACATAATGTCCCTCCCTCCCTTCTCTGCCTTTGCCTAATCAGGCACTTTACAGGACAATACAAACCTGCACATCTATACATACTTATACACACACATAATTTCATTCTCTCCATCTTTTAGTTCTTGGTTAGCCATAAACTCTTTCTGCAGAGGTGATTTTATTTTTTTTTTCCTTTACAAGACTTCCATAAGAGTAGTACGACATTTATCAAGGTCTTAAGTGATGACTGAATTTAAATACATCTTTACAGCAGGAATCTGTCCACCCCATAGTGTGGGAGGGTGCCTGCACCATCTGATGACTGTGTACTGAGAGAACATCATTCACACCTCCTGTTGAAGCCAAGTACCCGTAAGCAAAAAAGTGTAAGCCCAAAACCATTTAGAAACTCCCTCCTCCTGGAAGCACTCTCTCAACTGATCACATAAGGCATCTGCACTTAAATTCAGATTAGGTGAACTAGATCCCTGTCCTAATTTATGAAATTAACTGTGTATGGTTATTCCTTTAATATTTTTTAAGCCTTTTTATTTAAGAAACTGATGTGTTCCTTTTCAGTTTTATTCCTCACATGAAGACTCCTATATTGCACGGTTTACTTTCTTATAACAAAAAAAAAACTAAAAAAAAAATCTAGGTGAATAAAAAGAATTATGGTGAACTAGTTTTCCCATTCTTCCTACAAACTTCTATTAACTCTATACAGTGGCCATACCAAAAAAGACTTTTCAGTTATGCACTGTAATTGGAACACCAACGTGGGGAAAAAGTCACAAAGAAAAAAAGCTTTAAAGTTTTCTCCTTTTCACTAAAGCCATCAGGTCTGTGAATCACTTTTTCATCAGTACCCTGTCAGCACACAACACTGGGCTGCATGAGAACTTAGCCCTCTAAAAGCTCAGTGGTGACAGAGACTCACACATTTTCAGAGTATTCTGAGATAGATTAATTGATCAATAAACACATTTCTCATACTTCAAAAGGTGAACCTAACCCATGAAATACAGGGTGAATATGAAAGAAATGATTGTGACTTTAGTAAAGTAAGCCTGTTTGTACAGTAAGAACTTACTGCTGCAAATGCAGTTAACCCCACATCACCTCTGGAAAGCCTGTTTAATGCTGCTGGGAAGAGAGAAATAAGGTATCCATGTGATCTCAGCACTTCCAGGAGGAGGTGATCTTTGCAGCTTGGCTCCCACAAACATTTGACACTATTTCAGAATACAGAAAACTACTGGAGGGGGCAAGAAAAAAAAAAGTAAATAATCATCAAGAAATAAACAAAACATGTACAAACAACATAGACATTACTTAAAAGTAAGGTTAGGCCTTCCTAGTCTGCCATAGTTCCTTAAGTTTTAAATGGTTCTATTAATTTACTGTTCCTGCTACATCCACCTCTATAACCATAATAAAAACTCACAGTAAATACGAAGTTTTTCAGCACATAATGCTACCCTGAGCTCAGATCTATGTATTCACTACAGCTTTCAAATCCTTTTCTGCTCTTTCAGTCTTTTAAGTGCATTCTATTTTGCTGGAAAAGCAATACTTTTTATCTAGTGTTTATTTACATTTTCATTTCCTGCTGATTTTACTTCATCTTTATATTACTCCAACAGTGCTGGCAATTCAGTAAATCAACCAGCCACATCTGAAGCTGGAGATTCAGATGTTTCTGTATAAGATCTGAATTCAAATTCTTCAGCCCCAAATCTGGACACCACTTCTATCGTACATTTTTGACGTACTGATAACACAATATGCCTTTTAGTCATGTTTCTTTTTCCCTTTGCCTCTACTGCAGAGTGAACCAAGGATGAAATAAGTGTTAACCCTAACTGAAATCCTATGCATTAAAATCTTTCCTTCAGGGGAGCTGATGCTTATTGTTAAATTTGTCTGATCTGTCAGAGTGTACAATGCAAACCAATGCAACCCACTAGCCGCCAACTCACCATCTTCATATCAGAGGGAGTACAATGACTGAGCAGTAATCCAATTTCACTTTCCATCTCATACATCATTATTTAGGGTGGCTGTTCTGCCTTGAGCTGATAGGCTACCTTGCCAAATGTTAATGGGAACAATTTAAGCAACCAGGAAAGATACAGCTGGGGGCCAACGCATACGCTGACCAAAGACAAATAAAATGTTAATTAACCAAGTCAGAACCTAAAATTAGGTATCCAGACCAAAGTCCAGGTAAAGAAAATCTATATATCCTACAGCTGAATTAGACAAGTATGTTACAATGTACTATGCCATTACCAGCTGCAAACCAACATCACTAAACAAGAAACATTCATAATGGGTAAACATGCATAAAACAGTTATTAGAACTAAAATAAGAAAAAGAAATGTCAGCAATCAGGCCAAGCACATACATGTCACAAATCAACCAACACTACACACAAGCAAAACCAACCACCATGGCATATGAAGAAAACTCTTGTATAAACTAAAAAGAAAAAAAAATTAAAAATCTCCTCTAGATGCTTTTATACATATGAATAGTGACACCTGTAACATACACACTCTCACGGCCACCTTTCTTTAAGAGTGAGTCATATAATAGTGCTTTTATCCATCCCACTGCGTTACTTCATCGAGCAGAAAGAAATATGAGTGTGACATCTGTTCAGTTTTTCTCATCTGTGGTCCTGATGCACTGTACATGCACAGTGAGGGTACAGACTGATTCCCCAAAGATGCCAACCAACCCTCACAGATGAACCACAAAGCACTGACTCACACACCATTTCTGCAGTTTAATGCATCTGTGCTAGATCTCACAAAAAATAACCCATCCAAAACTCTCAGCATCTACTCATATCCACACAATTGAACATGCTATTTATGTGGCATTTGGCAACTTCACAGAAACACACCAAAAGTTGGAGCATGTCACTAGTAGAGCATGAGGTGGTGATCAGAGCCCTGCAGAGAGCAGAAGGAGCTGCATTTCAGGGGTGCCCATGCTCACGACCACTCCCAAGAATCTGAGGCACATTCCCGTGCCACTTTGGGAAGGCCACATTCCCTCAGGCTTGGGAGCTGAATACGTTTATGGGCTACTGCAGGATTTCAAGCAGGCTGTCAAAACTTTCTTGATGATGCACAGTAATTTTCCTGTCTCATCCTGTGTTCCTTTGTAACAGAGAGTGACTGACAATTCCTGAGTACCAGTGACAGGCTGGTTGATTTTAATTTGTTTTTCAGTTTCCAGCTGTTATTGTTTTGAAACTTTCAAATTCATTTGCATTTTTGAACTGAAGAAAAAGAATTTTTCCATTAACATATAAATTAAATATTTGGAATATATATGGTCATCCAGTTTAAAAATCACAATTTAATGCTACGTATCTGCAGCATATGTTTGTGTATACACAAGAACAGAAATAAGTTCTCTCTGAAGGATTTCTGAAGAAGCCTTAAATTACTGTTACTCTGCTTTAAGAAAGTAAGTTATTTAAAAAACAAAACACCCACTGCATTTGCCTCAATTCCAAGAAAAAATTAATTTCTTCCATATGAAAAAAGCTTCAGAAATTCTCTTCCACACAAATAATTTATATTTTTCAAGTAATAAGCCTTGCATAAGGGAACTATATTTTTAACATTTTACAAACTCCTATTTGCAACAAACAAATGAGGAATAAAAGACTCCATCAGCACAACCAAGCAAAACTGCTTTTGCAGTTTTCATGGTCAGCTCTGCCAAAAGCAAGGGGCAGACCACAGCAGCATACAACTGATGACCATTTCACATTCTCCCAAATTTTTACTACATTACAATTCTGCAAATACTGATCCTATATAACACTTCAACTTTTAACTCTTTCACTGATAGCTAATTATTCTTTTTCTCCTATAAATCAGTGGGCATGCTTTCCACTGCGCTTAAGCTTGCCTCAGTGTGGAGCTGATATATTTTCAATGTTCAAGTAACCTTTTTATTTACACCATTTTTTTGTTTCAGCTCTTCTTGAAATGTCTCTGAGTTTGCTTATCTGGAATACTGTGTTATGAAACACACATTTTAAACACAAACTGAATTCAGAGTTGCAAGAAACAACTTATAAAGAGGTCAAGAGAAGCATTAAAGACTTCTTATTCAAGCAGATAGAATACCTCATCAAGCAAAAACCATAACATATAAACTAACAATTAATAACCTGGAATTCTTCCCAATAGCTTAGTATTTGGAACAAAATTCTTTCACTCTAAATCTGCACGTATAATTTTTACAATCTTACCATCATGAATTCTATTAAGAATAGGGCATCAGAATTTAGATTGCTTAATTAACGTGAGTAGAAGCCAACATTCAATAATTTAGTTTAGTTTAGTAATTAGTTCAGTTATTAATTTAGTATTTAGTTATTTAGTAATTTAGTTTAGTTTTAGTTTAGTAATTCAAAAAACCTAAATGTTATAAGGTGTGCTTATGATGGCTTCTGGACTATCTTAGCCAACTGAACACCAGCCTGGTGTTCCTAGGCACTGGAATTAAACCCCTGATCCTAGTGGACTTTAACAGAGCCATTCCTAGCTTGTTTTCAGCTTGCACCAGCTGTCCAATGCCCAGACAGTTTTGAGGCACAGTCCATGGTTAGCGCTGGTCACGCACCATTCCCAGCAGAGCTTGTCTCCAGTGCAATCAGGAGAAAAAGAGAATTCCAGACTCCAACAGCAGGCTCTTCCATGGGAGTGGGCATCAATATCACAGCATGGTCCTGATCACATTAATTTGTTAGCATGATATAACCCTAAGACAAATAACTTTTACTTCAACTTTCAATTCCAGGTTTCCAAGTACTGCATTGGCAGCCCTGAATGCCTTGCTTCTAATTTTTGCAAACATCAATCATGCTGCCTGCTTGTATTCTGGAAAAGTAAATGCTTTCCTGAGACAAGCGGGGTGCTACGAGGGCAGACCAGGAGGCGACACAGAGCGTGTCGGATGTATCACGGTTACTCTGAGGCAAATGTCAGATGTGCTCAGAAGCACAGCACTTGTTGAAAGCAGAGTTAGTTACATCCCATTTCACCACTGAGTCTGAGCAGACACATAAAGCAGCTAATACAGATGAGCTCATGCACTGTAAGCTTTCATTTTATCTTAGAGCAACCTGTCTGTTTTGTAACACCACACAGCAGTTACGGTTCCTTCAGATGAAGCAAGGACGTGAGTCAACTCCTGGTGCTTCTGAGGCTGGGTAGTTGTGACCAGCAGAAATTATCACATGCCCAGTGTATCACTGGGTTTTGGTGTGCAAAGTTGGTCATTCCCTAGTGCAAGTTTCAATATGACTCCTACAGCATGACTTGCCAACACCATTCTCTCCAAGATAAACCTGGAACAGACATTTCAGCTGCCGTGGTCAAGCAGCAGCTGAAACGCTGCTCACCTGAACCCAACGCTGACTCAGGAGCCAAGTCCAAAGAACACTGCTGGTAATGTTCCTCTGTTTACACCACACTGCTGCTGTACTAAACTCACCTGTCCTCCAAGTGGAGACACCAGTGAGTAACTGGTCTTCTGGAAAGAGCCCTAACTTTCAGCTGGAGGAAAAGTTATCAGAGAGCCATGCACTTCGGTACCACCTGTGAAGACAGAGTTGGGCCTTCTCAACATCCACAAACCACAACAAACAGAGGAGGCAATATACAGTGAAAGAAACCAGCATCTTAGAAACATTAAACCTGCTTCTATTTCTCCTATAACTAAACGTGGTTCAAAAAAGTTTTAGATAAAAATCCATCAGTCAGTAATGAATCAGGGAAATTTCACGGTCTTGGTGAAATGCTGTTGCTTGGAGATTCAGGTAGAAATTTGTTGCTGAAATAGCAGCCACCAAAAATAGCTCAAGTGATATTTGACTTGGCATAAAGTCACCAAGGCAACATTTGGAGACATGTGAGGGGAGATTCATAAATTTCAAAATCACTGGATCCCAAGCTGACCTTGCGGCTACAGACTAATGACAGTTATGAGAAGTTTTAGTATAATGACACAATGCAGAAAATCTGTAACACTGTGTGGCAAGCTGAAATGTAATTTAAAGAAAAGAAGGGGGAAAAAAAGAGAGAAAGAAAAGGAGAAGGAAAAAAAAAGAAAAAAGAGAGAAAAAAAAGGAGGAGAAAAAAAGGAGGAGAAAAAAAAAGAAAAAAAAAAGAAAAAAGAAAAAAAGGCTATTTGCTTCAAACACAAAAAATAGTGAAGGACTGAGTACCAAAGTCTACAAGACTGTGCAAGACCTTGCAAGAATCTCTTCTGTACTTTGACTGTACACCCCTAGTATTCTACAAAGAATCTCATCTAGCAGATAACCCCCTTCTCTAAAACATCCTGGGCCTATATGCAGCAGTTCCTCTCCTAATACTGAACTAGTCACCACCTACTGCAGCAGTTGGTGCAGATAGTCCGGGTCTGGTTGGAGTACCTCCCCCATTAGAGTGGGATATCAGACCCCAACAAGAAAGGAAGATCATCAGTAGCCACAGAGACAGAACAAATGCATATTTAACCCACCTGAATACCCCTAACAACTGTAAACTTTTCCATCCTGAGCAAGAGGACACTGCAAAGCAGTCTCTGTCCCATTACTTAATCAACATATAACAACATTGCAAATAACCACTTTACAGAGACAAAAAAAAAAAAAAAAAAAAAAAAAAAAAAAAAAAAAAAAAAAAAAAAAAAAAAAAAAAAAAAAAAAAAAATTGTGTAGGGCAGAGAGGGAATGAGTGATTTAGCATGTGCAACTACATTAAGCAGTGTTTAATAGCTTGTGCTACAGGGAAGCCAGGGGTGGCACTACTAGAGGCCAGCCAGTCTTGACAGTTCTCTGAAGGCACATCCCAAATCACCTGGGAGATCTGGATTGCCAACTGAATCTGGCTACTGCTCGGAGGCTGGTGAGCTGGGCCACTGGGCATGGTCTCTGCTAGCCTGGTTATTGCACTGGGCTCCCAGCCCCTTGCAGAGCAGACACTGCTTGCTGCTTCCCAACAAGATCCTCAGAGTTTCCATCCTCTTATCCTAATGACAGATTAGAAGGTATTCTGGGGAAGGGAAAACACGGGTATCTTCAAAATCCACACTGTTGTTTTCATAAAACCTGCTCCAGCTGCCTGTCACTGCCTGATTTTGCCAGTTTTTATAGAGTTTCCTAGCACAGATCACTGTATGGATTCTCTGTTCTCAATGGAATGCAAGACATTATCAGTGGTTTTGATGAAGACATGTATACCTTCAAATTGCAGTTGTCATAAGGTCTCTTGGTGGTTTTGATGTTGACAGCTCTACTTTTTATATGGGTTGTCAGTGTTGAATACGTTAGTGGAATTTTTGTGGCTCTGGTTCTTTGTGGAAGTGTTACCATCCAAAAGGGTTCAGCTCAGTGTTTCATCCTATTCTTTGATCAATGTATGAATATAACCAATCAGAAAACAAAGAACAATGACAGAGAAAAAGACCAGAACCTATACTTTCCTCTCCTGCACACCAGTCTGTAACTTGTTTTCCTTTCAGCCTTCTTACTCATGTGTTCACACAGTAACTCAGTTTTAAGAAAGAAAAAGCATTGTATGCCTACCCCATCTTCCAAAAAATTATGGGATTCTGGGTTACAGATATTCAAAACTCTTCAAGCTTTGAGAGGCCTAAAATTGCATCTAAAAGCCATTATCTTCAAGCACACATTTGATCTTCCTGTCAAGTCCTCATATAAAGGCAGCACCTTTATCTCAATTCTCCACCTCTAAGACTTTCAATGCTCCATATTCTTAAAACATTTTCCTTAGATCTACACCTCCTGAATACAGTATTTTATTGGTCTTACATTTAAGTCCACGAAAAAAAACAAACATAAAAACCTCCAAAATAAAAAGTATTATAAGATTTAGTCCATCATATTATAAAAGTAACTCAAGAGATTCTTTGGATATTTCATAACTATTCCTACAGCAGCACAGAGTAAAAAGAGCTACTTATTGAGGCTATGCTCCCATGAACAGATGGGACGATTACCAATCACTACACCCATATGTACTAAAATCACAGATCAGCCCTAAAACTGAACTAGTCCATACTCCTGTATGATTAAAAGCTCAAAACCATGAAGAGAAGGGTGAGACCTACTTTTTTTCACCTCAAGTAAGCAGACATCCATAATTAAGAAACTGCAATGCAGGAACATGTCAGGAAATTTGAATCAAACTTGAATCAAGCTTTACCAGAACTGTATAAACAAATTAATTTTATGTTCACAGAAACAACGTTAAAATACATTTTTTTCAAAGAGCAGCTTTTCAACTAGACAATAATTTCTAGAATGGACAACACTATACAGAATGTGATATAACAACCAGCCAGGAAAGTAGAGAAAGCCAAAGAGGAGTAAACCACGCTTTAATACCAGAAGTTGCCATGAGCGTATCATGAGGCCAGGAGTGAGGCCAAAATTATCAAGAAATGAAGAAATTAGTAATGAAAAGGCAATTTCAAGAAGGCAAATCAGGTGAAGCAAAAGATAGGCCAGCACAGGACTGTCACGGTGCAGCAAGGGAGTACACCAGGGGGGGACAGGCAGCCAGAGCACACCCTGCCCACCGCTCCCGCCAGGAGCCGGGCAGCTACGGGCACCAGGGCAGCTACGGGCACCGGGACAGCCCCAGCCCCAGCCCCAGGAAGGGGGTGCCTCCATGGGGATGGGATGAGGCCAGGGCAGACAATGGGCCTGCAGAGGGCCCTGTGTGGCCTCCCCGGGCAGGGGCTGCGGGGCTGGGGCTGAGTCGGGTCCTGGGCCTGGGCCATGGGCAGAGGAGCCCCCTGGGACAGTCAGGGCCATTACTGCCCTCAGGGCCTGGACAAAAATGTTGCTAAGGGCAACTGTGAGACCAATTAAACATAAAAATACCTTTGCCCTGATGTCAAAAGTGAAAACGGCATTGTGGGTGAGATAAAAAGTTCCACTTGCAGATAAAACTGTTGTCTTACTAAAAATATCAGCAGTAGCTGACACACAAAGATTGCTGTTTACAATCAAGAAGCAGATGATGAGGGGTTGCCGCTCTTCACAAAGCAGCCAACAGTATCCATCAGGAAATGTTCAGCATGGGGAAGACAAAAAGGGAAAAGAGGGAAATAAAATTATTTAGTTACCAAGGTTAATAAGAAACGCCACCAGTGCCTTCCAAATAAAAACAATTTTTAAAATCACACACACACAAAAAAATACCCAAACAAAAAAACCCTCCAAAACCCTGCCAATTTTAAAAGGTTAAATCTTGAAATCTTCATTCAGTCTTTATTTCAATTAATTGCCTCAAGATATAATTTACCTGATACCTGGCATGATTACAGAATGTAGTGTCAGTATTTTGGACATGACTGAGGAGCACTTGTTTTTAACAACGAGGAAGGCATTCTGGTATCATCTTGTTCAAGTTTTAGAAAAATTTTAGAAGATTAATATGAGGACACCAAACAGTTGAAAATCTCATTGCAGTTAAGATTTTAAATGTCAAAAGGATGATGGATTTCAAAAAGACAAATAGTACCATCTTAAACTACTTATACTAAAAATAAACAAGATTTATAATACGAAACAAAGTAAAGCCTAACAGGTAAGTCAAAAAGAAGCAAGAGAAACTAAAACCAAAGCAATATTAGCTCAAATATGAATTTCATATTAGGCAGCAAGGGCAATTTTTGCTTAACAATACACAAATACACCTATTTTTATAAAACTTCCCCATCCTATACAAGCAGCACAGACATTTTCACATGTAATTCACTTTGGTACCAGCAGGCTAACAATCTAAATGCTCAATGCCAATGAGTAAACAGCCACATGCTATACAGAATTTGCTATGCTAGGAATTACTATTTAGCGAGACAGAAACCCTAGCCAAGCAGTGGTTGGAAAATCAAGATAACAAACCAAACAAGATATATAGTACCTTTTGAAAAGATAAGAGAATCCTGTTACACATCAGATAATAATGCACACGTTCATGGATGATCAGCATCTGGGAGGCAGTGAGACTTGGCAAGCCACTGAAATGGCTAAGTGTCTGAATAAACTCTTTAAGGAATAAGGACCTAGATGCTAAGAAAACAATTTATTATTTCCTTCCTCACATCCTCCTTTCCAGGGAAACTACCACATTCCATCACAGGAAGGAATCTCAAAAAAAGAAGTTATGTAGCTGCACAGAACAGCTAAACATACCCACCTACAAGCAGTTTACCCAGCCAACTACCATCACCTTGCTACAAATTCGTAAAGAACTAAAGGTGTCAGAGAAAAAAGCTGCCTACAGAAACTTACACCACAATACACCACTATTATCCAGATTCTTTGCAAGAAATAAATGAAGCTTAAGAAATTACAGATGTAGCTCTGATTAGTTCCACTGGCAGTAACTGTTTCAGTAAATTAAAAACACCAAAACAAACCACATAACCCTTACCTAAAACATTGGGAAAGATACTGAGAATATAATGAAATTCACATTGCTCCTGCAATGATGAATCTAATTTTCCCATAATTGTTTGGACTCCTCTGAGCTAATAGGTGCATGCATGTGCATACATACATGTCAGCTTTCCCTGTATTTATGTATGTATGTCCAAAAGCTGATTAACAGCAACTAGGATATAGTGTGTAATCCTTTTGTAGCCTGAAAAATCACTTGCAGAATAACAAAGTGTTTAATCTTGGCTGCTTTGCAATGCAAGAAGAATGGTGTGATTTTCCAGAAATCATCAATGCATTCTGGAATTTATTAAAGACTTGGACAAGGCAGTAAACAAATGATGGGCTCTTTTCTAATGATACAAATGCTTCCAGATTGGGAGAACCCCCCTGTTTTAAGACTCATACCCAACCTATTGAAACTGAAAAGAATTATAGACATTGGCAAGATATGAAATATAATTTACACAAAAAGTATGAAAGTATTTGGAATGAAAAACAGAAGCTAAGCATATCTGAATTACCAATACTATCAGCACAAAACTGCTTGCCAACTGCACAAAGATCAATAAACCTTATACTTGGTATTCTAGAACTATCTAAAAGGAGAAAAAAAAATCAAAGGGAATCCTTAAATACATATCAAAGACATACAACATAAAACGTTAATACAAAGGTACTACATACAATCGGACTCTCATCTCAGCAAGTACATACATCAGTAGTAAGAGCACTAAGGTGCACGTACAGATGTTAAATTCTTTAGTACTACGGCACAGAGACAACTTAGAAGAGTAAAGAGATTGTAGGATCATAGAATTATCATGGTTGGAAAGGACCTTTAAGATCATCAAGTCCAGCTGTCAGACCTACGCCACTGTAGCTACTAAATCCCAAAGTGCCACATCTACCTTTTTAATGCCCTCAGGGACAGCAACTCTACCACCTCCCTGGGAAACCTGTTCCAATGCTTTACCGCTCTTTCGGTGGGGAAATTTTTACTAATATTCAATCTGAAGCTTATATAAAGAAGCTATGATTTTTAATCACAAAATACACAACTAAAAGCATTTTAACTGAAATAAAAAAAAAGAAAATATCAAAAATATTCATTTGACTCCCTTTTGCTTATTTGCTAGCCTCACAAAATCAAACTGCAAGCAGATTCCATTATCTCACATAGCATCTAAGCCATTTGTCAAGACTAACATCTTGTCATTGAGATAAATACTGTGACGGACTGTTTATTTACACAGAAGGAAAAAAAAAGGGGGGAAATCAACTCAAAATTATTTATCAGCTGAGTCATTAAGACATGGAAAACAAGTCTTGGAGGTTTAAAGTGATGTTAGAACATAGAAGGTATCTTAGAGCACTGCATAATTAATTAACTTGGCCACACAGCAGGGAAGAATCGTTTGCTTTCATAAGCAGAGCACAAGGTCCAAACATGAAACCAGACTGACTCTCACCCTGAACACAGTACTCACCTGAAACCAAGAGCCCAAGAAATGCAGCCACTGCAGAAGAAGTGACAATGCTATCATCTGTGACCTGGACATTATTCTCTCTCTCAGCACATTCACTTAGAGGGATTTAAGTCAACACTGAAGCACTCTCACAGCAGGACACCAGAACATCAGTACATGACTTGAGACTCAAGTACCAGTCAGGCTTTAGCCCAACTCTAGGAACTCGACTTCACAGCAGGTACCAGCACATGGGTACAGTTGCCTGAGAGATTTCATTCCAGACAAGTGTATTTTTTTACAATTGATTACAATAGGGAAAAGCTGAAAGGTTTCTCTACAGACTCAGCTACAGCTCAAGGAGCAAAGCCTGTGCTGTTCTTTAGGACTAGAGCTAGTGTTCCTGTGGTGCTCTCTGTTTCAACAGCAGGCAGGAAGACACTGGAACCAAGGAGTCCTTTTTTTCCAACATGGCTGGGAAGGGACCAGTCTGAGGAAGAAGTATCATTTGCTCCTCTGCAAGGTTGGTACAGGGTATGTGCAACTGTGTCCCACAAAAAGGCCCTCAAAGCAAAACAATCTTCTGTTTGCACTTTGTAGACGCAAGCCAAACTACGGCTAAAATGTAAATCTGAAATGATGAAGGAAAGAAAAAAGGGGGAAATCAAGGGTAGAGTAGCAGGAGTCACTCTGTATCATCCATCCGCTAGGAACTAAGTATTTATTAGAAAAAAACAAAATTCACACACACTGAAAGTATTTCTTACTAGGAACACAGAAGAGAACATAATTTTCAATGAAGTGTGCCCTGAAGGAGGCAAATTACAGAAGATCAAGTGAGTAGACTCAAAGCAGACTGATTGGAAAGAACCTAAGTAAAAAATCCAACGTTCAGCATAAGCTGTACAAAGATCTATCAACATCTTAGTCATACATCTAAATACCCAACAGACCGTTCACAATGTTGGTTACTGAAATGACTACAAAAATCTAGTCATCCACTTGTAGCACCAAATTCAGAATAGGTTTCATGCTTACAATAAAGACAGTCCCCCACTCTCTAATGTTATTTAATCAAATCCATACGCTTGGCATTAAATTGCAAGTTCTTGTGGAGACGCGCATGTCTTAAAGTGTAAATTTAATTCTTTAAATTCTCTTGAGTATTACATGGTTCCCAAAGCCAAAAAATGTTCGCATGACAGTCAAAATATCAAGGCATAAACATGTACTTTTTCCAGGCCACTAATCTAATATTTATAAACTAGATTATAACTTATACATGTTTGATGCTGCAAACTACAGAGGGCTGCTCAGTGCAACTGTAAACCCACTTTAAATAGCACATTGGATGGCCAGGCTAATTCAGAGTAACACAAGATCTAAAGGAAATGTATATCCGTGAGAAAGTAAGAAGAAATGTATTATTTAAGTAGAAACATAGAATGCTTACATGAATCAGTTTCACTTCAAGCAGTAACAACTTACAGCAGAAACGAGCAAAAAATTGAAATTTGGGTTCATGTTCTCAGAGGCAGGCTAGATCTGGCCTCACAAGGAGTGTATGCACTTTATTAACAAGGGCTTTATTTTAAAAAACTGAAACAGAAAAATGCAAAAGTATCCTGTTGAGCACGGTAAAATTATAAGGTAATTTCATCAAGGGACCTAATCAACTCTGGCATTCTTCCTGTAGCTCATCTGTGTCTGTTCTTCTCTTCTTTAAAGAGATGCTGAGCCAAATGCAGCTTTAACTTTAGTATAAACTGGACATTAACACAACTTCTCTGCAAAGAAGAAAAACAAGAATCTATCAAAAAATACAAAAAATGTTTCTGAGCAACTGTTTTGCTAAAAGTGGAATGAAGTGGGTAGAAGTCATAAAGCCTTGCATAAACATTTGCTCTGCAATAAAAATTCAGTATGTTTGAAAACATCATAATTCTGAAATCCACTTTTTTTCCTAAAAATTATTATGAACTTGCTTCCAGATAATTCATATTTAAAACCTTCCCAAAAACTGAGCTTGAAATACAGAATTTATCTGGAATACATGGTATTATATATAGTAGTATAATATACATAATCAGGCTGTAATTTGAAAAACACAGTCACTGTGAAAGAATTTCCAAGTCATAAACAGCAGTAAAGAACCTAATTTCTATTAAAATTCATTGGGGGCAGCAATCAAATTTCTATGCATGCTTTTGAAAATATCCTGCTCCGAAAGCAGAACTATCTTAGCAGCAATACCTTATGCCCAGAGATTATGGACTACACAGCCATGGCTCCCTATTTCTAGGGCATAATGTAAATTGGTTATCTCTAAATTAAAAATTGATCTAAAGGCAAAGTAATTTAAAGCATTATTTATTTATAAACATCAACAGCCTCACTCCTACCAAAATTAACAGAAGTTGTATTCAATTAAAAACCCCAGCATCACAAGTACCACTCCTCTCTCAAAAAAGCTCTTTGCTAGCACTGCTCAGGATGTTTTATTACTATTCTTACTGTAAAACGTCTGTTCAAACGACCACACACATTTTCTAATGCTGCTTCTACCGTGCCTAAGTGATCATGTCACAAGAGGAACATCCAGACTGTAACCTGATCAGGCAGCAGAAACATCTCCAAGCAGGATGACAAGGATAGGTATTTCAGTACCCGGCAAGTGACATTTGGGGACTTCTCTGGTCACCTACAGTCTCATCTGCAAATTGCCTGAAGCATGCCTCTGAAAGAGGTATAAAGAGTGAGACTTTTACCCATTTTGTGAACGAAACATATATGCATCTCTCTAATCCCAGTATTGAAGGGCTCTACTAATTTTAGATCCAAGTGGTGCAAAGTGTCATAGCTGTCAGATAGCTGAATACCTGAATCTCAGGCCAAACTACTTTAGTTTTCCAACACGATTAGGCTATGAACCCCACACTTAATTGCTGAGCTGTATTTAGATGCATTGTAGAATGCACTATTAAATACTGTAATTTCACATATTCACTATGAAACTGAGTAATGAAAATATATTTAAAAGCAAACCAAGTTCAAAAGGGCCATGTGGCTATAATCAAGAGCAGATTTTGGCCTATGTACTGAAAAGCCCATCAGAGGCCTAATCCTCCTTGTCTTACAGAAATAGTTACACTAATTGTGTAATTGCAACATGCAGAATTTAACCCTCAATATATTTGTCCTTTCACAGATTTATTTGTAGCTATTGTAATTTTGTTTAAAATGTATAAAATCAAAGCTGTTGATAAGATTGCATTCCACAACAAAATTTTGTACTCCCCAGGTATAATTCAATGAAATCTGGAAACATACCATCTTGTTTTTAATGCAGCTGAGACCAAACTACAATGCCCTAAAGGATGACTGATTTCAGTAGGAGCATTCCTTATAAAAGGCTGGGCTATTACTTGGGCCCAGATCTTGAGAAGAGGCTTGGGTAGCTTTCTGAAGCCAGTGTATTCCCACAAAAGCACCAGAATCTGCCTACACAGATCAACTTGTAAGATCTGGCTATTGCATGCCCTTCAGGATCTCACTCTAGGACTGAAGTGTCTTTGTAAGCATTGTTTCACCTGTTTGAAAGCTGGGTTGTCTAAAAGCATTCAGTACATGAATATTTTCACCCACTACAGAAAAATCAAGTCTTTGTTAAATTAAATGGCTTTAATGATGTTTTACAGGAAACATTTCGGGCATGCAGCAATAAGCTGCATTCATATTTGGCATTTACAAAAATGTATTCTTTTAAGCCTGAACTTATAAAATGATTGCATTTAACTTCAAGCATGTGAATAAGTCCATTTTTATTTTACAAAGCACTTAATTCCAAGTACACATTGAAGTTCTAGAAAAATGATGGAATAATTCTTCAAATCACGCATGTTTAAAGTGTCAAAGAAAAAAAAAAAAAAGAATGCATATTCTGGTTTTCAAGCAGTTCACCACTAGAGATGAGCAAACTAGTTTTCAACAAACAGAAACATCTCATAAACTGAGCCAAAACAAGTATTTTAACACAATAGTGACTGAATTCTATTTTTCCTTCCCCTGTCCTCCATACTTGTTTGGCCCCCCCCCTTGGTTTGGCCGTAAGAAAGGAATTATGGAGTACTCCTGTGAGGTCTATTTTTAAAAAATGGTGCTAACTGGGAATTGGGAAGTACCAGAAAAGATATGAAACAGACCTTTCATCTGTCTCAATTCACATAACAAAGATACTTGCATTGACAGCCAAATTCTGCCCACCTTAGTCATCCACCCATGTATCTTTCAAAGCCATGGAGATGCAGCTGCACACCATAAAATACACCATCAAACTTCAGAAACTGCTGCCAAAATCTTGAGGCCTTTACACAGACAAAACCTCATGGAACTGGCTAACATTTAGGCTCTCGTTATTTTATTCCTACGAAATTAAGATCTCTTCCACTTAGCTCAAGTGAAGTGCTCATACGAGTCAAATCAACAAGATCTGGTTCATCTTCAGGATGAAATGCACTCAAAAAAACCCCAAAACAAACAAACAAAAAAACCCAAAAAATCACACACACACACAAAAAAAACATCTCCAAGCAATTTTGGAAGTGAAAAATTTCTGCTTAAAGAAGGATGAATGTTGAAACAGAGTAAAAATGCAGGCTTTACACTTTGACATGTCCCAAAGACTCCATTAATTTTGTCTGACTTCACACCCATCATATTTCCATCCCTAACTAAAGGCACTTTCTGTTGACTAACATCTTTCGTGCCCAGGAGACCAATCTGTTAGAGGAAATGTGCTAGAAGCACAGTGGAAAAGAAAGGATTAGGTGATGTGCAGCTGGATAATCCACATATACTATTAGTCAGCCAAAAAACTGTCCTATTTGGAAAAAAAAAAAAAAAAAAAAGTTATCAATTCTTAGCTAGACACTACCAGCTCAAGAAAAGCAATGGAAGAAAATCATGCAAGGTATAAATTCCTTATACAACCTCCTAAACAAATAACTTATGCCAGCAGTTTTTGTTATGCCAAAGAAAGAAAATAAATTAAAAGCATGATATTAATTACTCACTCCAGTATTTTTTTTTCAAGTTCAAAATCAGAAGCTCTGAAGCAGGAGATGTGCCTAGTTCACAGCCAAGAGCACAGAAGTGCAAGATCTCTGCAGGCTGTAAATTCAGGCCCCTGAATTCAGAGCATAAATAAGGAAACTCTGAAATTGACAGATTCCAGAGTCAGGAGCATCTGCCATGACTCCTCCTGTCTTTGTTCTATGAAGTCATCTCTGAAGAATATTCCTGGACTAGGTCTTATACCAAACACTTAAGAAACCTCCAGACTCCTAAAATGCAGGGGGCAGCAGCATTTTCAGATGTGGAAAAACCATTGTGAGCAAATGGTCCTTTCCCCAGCTCAGCTCAAAGGAGCTGGAAGACAGGCATCTTTTCTTTTTTTCCAGTCTTAATTAAAAAACCTGCACCCAGAGTGAAAACAGCTTAACTTGATGCTGCCCTCAGTCAATCACTAGACCAAATTATATTACCTCTGAATCCTATTCATGCAACAAAATGCATCAGATGACCTGCTAGCTCTTATCCATCTCTAAGGTCTTTGTTTCTCAGAATACAGAAAGAGAACTGTTTGCCGTGCATCAGATGAATGTGTGTTTTTATAGCAAGATACAAATGCCAATAATGAAACAGAATGTACCAAAGTTTAAACAACCCAGCCTGAGTTTTGCTATTCCCAGACTTGTCCCTCCTCACAGAGGCTATGCAGTGGGGCCCAAGTACCATAAGGAAGCAGTAAGCAAACATCCCCCCCAAAGAAAACTTTGATGTGATTACCTTTTCTACAAGTGACAACAATTCAGTTAAGGCCCTAAACCACACAACTGTCTTTTTCATGGGCAGTCATGTCAAGCTGAACCTTTTATCTACCAGATCAATTCCTTATAGAGCCAATATCCAGAGCATTAAAAGGTCTGCATGGGCAGGAGAACCCTACGCATTTTAAACCCTGTCCTTACAGTCACGTAAGCTATAATACTTGAGTAACTGTGATCTCATGACTCTCCAAGAACTAGCTCTTTTTCAGAGACCTCGATCACAGTCATTAACAGGTGTTGCCATTCCAATAATGATGTCAAAGGGAGGCAACTTTGTTACAGAATTGTTTGAAACCTTGAAAGGAAAAAAGGGTTGATGCAATTGGTATTTAAATAAATTATTTACTGTTTGAACTGAAAAATACAGTCTTGGAGGGATCATATATGTAAGTCATAATTCTTGGTGTTCTACCTAAGGTTTATACCAAAGTAACTCTAACAAAGGCACTGTACTTAAAAACACCAACATTTAAAGCAGTGCTCTTCAAATCTTTAACACTTAAGTAGTGTTGGTGGGAAACAACACATGCCTAGGCCACCTGATTGAGATAGGATTTAATATTTAAAACACAAAATGTATATGATACGCTATTGAACATTTTCTTATTAAAATGCAGAAGAAGCCACTATTTATCAAGACATCCATAGTTAATAGTAATTTTATTAAATTTTTTGTTCCAGCAAGGGAGTGATAAAAAAAATCAGTCTTGCTGCTTTTTAATTTAAGTTCTTTACAACCTCCTAGAGAACTCAAATAGAGTTTTTGAGATAAAGTTGAACTGTTATATTAACAAATATTCTACAATTTCTCATCTTCCTATTCAGTCACAAACAAGAAGTTAAACACATCAAACATTTCAGATAAAACACACTGGACATTTTCTATCCAGCTGCACAATAAAGGCTTTGCCTTTGAATTCCTAGAGGTGCTACTAACAAAGAAGGCCCTCTTTTCCCTGAATAAGTAGCTTCATTCAACATGTTTTCTAAATCATCTGAGATAATATGACTATTTTTCCTCCACCAAAATGCTTTGGAAATACTGTCAATTAATTACTATATGAATTGAGAAAAAAATATATGACAGCCAGCTACTGAGCTGACTGGGAATCAGAAAACAACACTCTCTTCCCACAGCAAACAGCTCCTCTTTGGTGTCTCAGATTTAGCAAACAGTTGCCTAATTATTTACTGTCACAGCCAGAGACAAGATCAGCAGACAGAATCTGGAGACATACAGATATCCGAATTTTAACTGTTAAAGCAACAAGGTACTCAGCATTGCACAGTCTTCAAGATCTGAAGCCTACTTTGGCTGCAGAAGCAGATGAAGAGTAAAATTTCAATTTTCTACGTGTTAAAAGGACTGCTTTTCTCTTCCTAAATCAAATGGCCTGAATGTCTTAACGATGAGGCATCATACAACCCCAAGCCTTCCAAGACAGGCAATGAATTTTGTACAGCTGACTCTGCTAGTTACAGTACTCAACAGCTGGGGCATAGATAATTTGGCACCCTGATAACGCCCTAAATGAATATAAGAGCATTCTGCAAACTGCAAAATAAGGGGGGGAAAGAACTGTTAGCATTAAAATTATGGATTGGGGTTCATCTTAAAACTATAAAGTCAGTGTGGTTTGCATTTGACTGAGAAAAAAAGCAAAGGCAATGTTTACAAAACTGAGAAATTCAGAGAAATGGCACTCCCTCTTCAAAGCCTATATTGTAGCAATTCTTTTCTGATTAGATCAGCTCCCATAGCAAGTCATCAGAACAACAATCACTGTAATGAAGTCATACTACTGGGACTCAGATGGGAAATCATGACCGGCTTGGAAACACATTTTTAAAATAATGCGTTTTCCAGGTTTCAAATATATCTTAATTAAAACAAGTCTGAATCTTTACCTTTGCTCCCAATGGCTGAATAAAGCATACCTTGAGCAGCAAAACATAGCATACTGATGTACTCAATATGACACTAAAAACTAAAACAACAGAAACTGGATCCTTCTGAATAATTTCCAAATTTGGCTGCCACTGAAAATAGCATGTGAATGGACCTGATGGTACCTCCCCAATATGATATGCTCAAGTATTTCCAGAATGTGCTTTATTTCTAATAGAGATGTGAATTAGTTTAAGGAGTTTATTTTAATTCAAATCCCTTTGTCTTCAATAATAATCATTTTTAAAAACCCTAATTTTTTTTCAGTCCTTGTGCTAATAAAACTCCCACTGAAATTGTGAAAATTACGCCTAATATCTTTCCCAGGTTTATAAGCAAGCAGACAAACTGGTATGAGAATGAACCTTATTAAACCTAGGTGCAAATCAAAGGTAATCTAGAGCAAAATATCAGTGCTTTTACAAACTAAACACTCTACCTGCTTTAAAATTGAGCAATAATCAGTTCAGCTACCTATGATGAAATTGATGACTTTAAAAAAAAAAATAGAAGAGAATGAAATAAACGTGCTTTTGAAGATAATCTATTACAAGTCATAATTATTTTTCAACTAAAACGCACTAATGCATTTCAGTAGAGAAATAGTGCACATGCTCCACAGCTGCATTGACACAATGGGCAACAGACACAAAGGAGAGATTAGTCAATATTGTTAATGACACATGAAATTCCAAGTGACACAGGTAGAAAGTAGGCTCATCCCTGAGAAGTCCTCGTATCAAAATAACCATCTGTAGAGGGTTTATCTTTCAAAACATTGCCACTAACAACCCAGATTAAATAAAATCAGCTATTGGTATCTTCAAATTAAGCTGTCTTAACTATGCCACTCCCATTCCCAGCAGTGGAACCATTTAATGAAAACCTTTAGAACTGACTGGAAACATTAAACGGGAAAAATTCAGATATAAAATCCAACCTATCTTTTCCTCAAACATTACAAAAAGGATTTGGCACTGCAAACATCAGCATATGCTGTGACATGCTGTAAAAACTGTTTGTGGGATGAAGATTCAACCTGAGCAGTTAACTCCATCCCTTTTGATCTTCAATTAAAATCAGACTCATAACACTTCTGATAAGCGTTTTCAGATTTAGTACCAGCAATATACTGAAGAACAGAATGATGAATCATGTCTCCCAAACCATCTCTTCCATCCTGATTATTTAAGAAAGCAATGTAATTTACATTTCTAGCAAGATAAATTTAGCTGCATGCATCCTTGTTACAGATAAATGCTTTTAAGTGCCTTTTTGTTGCATTCTTTATTTGATGAAAAAACTCAGGTACTAAACGATCTGAGATCATTCCTTGCCTGACCACAAAAAAAAAAAAAAAAAAAAAAAAAAAAAATGTCAAAATTAGCTAGAGCTTTAAAGATAAATGCACATCGGGATGTCAAACACCGTGTCCGCATAACACTCGGAACGTATTTTTGAAGACAAGAAAGTGCTCTTCACCCACTAAGGAGGGACAAGCGATGTTTTCATCTATCGCAGAAGCCGCCGAGGTCCGTTCCACACACCCCCGCCCCACACGCCCCACCAGCCCCCCTCCCGCCGTCAGTGGGTCCAGGCACACCTGGCCCCGGCCGGGCAGCGCCGGAGCCTCCCTTGTCCGCAGCCGCCACGCCCGGCGGGGCAAGCGGCAGTCGGGCGAGTGCGGCGGCCCCGCTTCCAGGAGGGCTGCCTGCCCTACCTTTGTATCTCTCCAAGACATCCTCGTAAGCCTGCAGGTACTCCTGCTCCTCGGCGTAGAAGTACGCGCCGGGGGAGAGGTAGCCAGCCATGGCCGGGGACGAGCCCCAGCCTCCTCCCGCGAGGCTCCGGGCAGCCCGAAGCCCGGGGGACGGCACAAGAACAAACCCAACCGAGAGGCTACCGACAGGGGGGGCGGGGGGAGGGCGCAGCCAGCCCGGCGGAGGAAACGCCCCCGCCGGCCGCTCGGGTTTCGGTAGCCGCCCCTCGGAGCGCGCAGGGGGGCGGCCCCAGCCCTCAGGCAGCCACCNGGCTGATCCTACTTCTTTGCTGTATTCATTTTGGATCCTGTCAATAAAATGTCATCAAATACTTCAGTGGATCTGCCCCCTGGGGATAAGGTCTCTGAAGTATTTGATGACATTTTATTGACAGGATCCAAAATGAATACAGCAGAGAAGTAGGATCAGCCTCCAAGAATACAGATGCTCATTGCTGACCACTCTCATGCCAGTGCAGCACAACCTGACAGTGATGCTCAGAAAATTTTATACTGTAACACTACAGAACTGGAAAGCTGTTACAAAACACCCTGTACCACTGAGACAGACACCTACATGAAGACACAAAGTGAACATGTTCCTTTACAAAGCAGACGCTTATGCCATGACCACACTCTTTCACAGCCTTGATTTATATTTGCATTTGTAGTATGCTTAACATACAGGTGTGGCTGTGACATTTTCTCCCTTCACTTACAGTAAAAGGTTGTACTCTAGTCACCTTAAAAAAGAAACCAAAACAAAAAAACAACTTTCAGCCAAGGCCCAGAGGACTCACTGATTTAAAATGCAGATCCATATGGAACTGAGTTGGGTCCTGACTTGCCCTAGTTAACAGAGAAGAACATAAGAAATTAAAAATATAATCTTTGTAAATGGCAAGGACTTGGAGGCACAGGTTTACGAGAAGCTCAACATGAACAAGCAACATGTGCTTGCAGTCCAGAAAGTTAACAGTATCCTTGGCTGCATCAAAAGGAACATGACCATCAGGTCAAGGGAGATGATTCTCCCCCTCTACATTAGGAAGAAACTATTTGCTATGAGTGTGGTGAGACACTGGAACAGGTTCCCCAGAGAAGCCCTGGGTTCTCCCTCCCTGGAAGTGTTCAAGGCTATGTTGGGAGGGGGACTTGAACAACCTGGTGGAGTGGGAAGCACCCCTGCCCATGCAGGGAGATTGGAACTAGATGATCTTTAAGGTCCCTTCCAACCCAACCCATTTGATGGGTTGACTATCTCTAGAGTTTGAGATTGACTCATAGAGATTGACTATCTCTATCTTGTAATGAATCAGTAATTTAAAAAGCCTTTATTAGTCACTTATGCTTGTGAACCAAATAAAAGATCAAGGACAAAATACAAATTTTGTTTATATCAGTTGTGGGGTTTTTAATATAAAAAAGTATGCAAGATCACATTCCATGTTAGGGGAAGATGAGAGTAACTAAAGAGTTCACTTTCTGAAAATTGAAATTCTGCAAAGTCATAACTTTGGCATAAGGAAGGAAAGAGATTAAACTGGAGTTTCAGAAAAGAGAAACTGAAATGTCTTCTAAAACTTGTGTGCTAGAGCAAAGAAACATGGTATTATAAAGCATAAAAGACTATCATTGAAGTCTACAAGAACCATCAGAATATAGCAAAGACCTGACCACACCAGAAGCTTTGTCTCAGACACATGATTGTACTGAAACGGAAGCTCAGAGTTGGATAAAGCCAAAGATCAAAATGATCAAAGCTGTTAAAAGTACTATTAATGGATTGTTGCATTTCTTTCCTTTTTGTTTGTTTGGGTTTTTTTAAATGGAAAGCCCAAAGATACAAATGTATATCTATGTATACCTTCCACCTATGCTGGAAAATTTTAAGAGATTAGCAAAAGGCACATAAAACCCTTAAGAAGTATAACATGAATAAAGGATTAGACCAACACTTGCCTGCAATTTGATCTGTCTCAGAGGCTGCTTAATCACAAAGAAGAGGTTAACATTAAGACATGGCAAACAGAAGATTAACATTGGAACATGAAATAGCACATGCAGATTTGTATGAGTTTGAATTTGAACTATAGATTTCTGTAACTTGTCAAATACCTCTGTGACTGTAAAGTGCATTATGCATGGGACAGGTGTATTACACATCAAGTGGCATCACTGTTGAATATCTGTGTATCTGTAAGTCTGCAAAATGCTGAAGCCATTCATCCTTTGCACATTGCTTATATATACATATATTTTTATATATATATCAGAAGTATGATAGGAATGCAATTCAGGTAGTTTGGATCTAATATCCCTTCCCGAACCCCCATACCCCTCTTTTTTTTTTTTTTTTTTAATTGTATACTCAACACAGTAAAAGCAATGAAGCATTTAGCAGAAATGGGACATGTCATTCCATGGTACTAAGACAGAATACCAGATAACCAGCAAGCATTCTGTTACATAGCCCAAAGGTCACATGCAGAATGACAGAGATAAAACCAAAGAGAAAGTGAAAATTAAAGCAGCACAAGATAGAGTGCAAGGCAAAAAATAAAGGCTTGCCAGGACACAATATAACAAAGGTTATATTTGGAGCTCTTTAAGCTGTCCTGGCAACCACTGCTGAAAATCCAAAAGAGCTTTCAGATACCACTGGGCTACTGAAAGCCATGACCCTAAACAGTAGAAATTTATATGCAGTGATATAGCTTACAAAAAGAAGAATTTGTTCCTTTTTTATGGCTTTATGGGATTAAGGACAAAGATAATAAAGCATATGAACTAACTGCTTATAAATCNGGTGCGGCTGCATCCACCGGCCGGCGAGAGGCCGGCGCCAAAGAACACGCTCTGCTTCTGTGTCCTCCGCTGCCCCCGACAGCGCTATTAGGATGCGCTACCCTGGGAAATGGTGTCCCAAGCGGGGACCCACGGACGCGCACACAAAAGGGTGGGGACGAAAACAGTGGTATCCCCAAGGAGCACCGAGGACCGCCCCATCTTCTTGGGATTCATTTACAGGCTGTTTTCAGCTTTCGTAGGGAGAAGCACACCTCCGCCCTATTTTCAATATCTCTGATCGCCGGGCCAGGGACCAGCGCCCGCCCGCGCCTCCAGCACAGCGGGCGGCTCAGTCCTGGTCCCCGTCCCCCCACCCCCACCCCAAGCGCAGCCCCGTCACCGCTTGGACAAAGACCCCGCGGGACAGCCCCGGCTGCCTCCACCGCAGCCTCCCCCCGCGCTGCGGACGGTCCGGCGCCGCTTTCACCCGGGGAGGCGGGGGGCTGCTGCGGCCTCCCGGCCGGAACGCCGACACCAGCTGGAACGGCCAAAGCCGCAGCCTCGGTGCCGCTGATGCGTTTTCGCATGAAAGTTTAATGGTTGCACCTGCGCTTATTTGTCTTCGCTTTGCCGCACGCATCAATTCACTCAACCGAAAAACGCGGCCAAATAGCTTAGTCACCATCCAGAGGGACCGTGTTCAGAAGAGCAAGGGACGGGGGTCCCTCTGCCCCTCACTCGCCTCCTCCCTCCCCATCAGCCCCGGCCGCGCCTTACCGGCGATGCGCAGCACGGCCCTCTCAGCGGGGTCCAGCACGGAGCCGCCCTGGATCTTCCGCTTGGACCGCTCGTGTTTGGGCAGGTTCCAGGGCAGCGTGTCCCCCGGCGCCGGCGACACCGTCCCCGACCGCTGACTGGAGTCCTCTTCGTCGGAGAAATCGGCGGAGGACGACATGGAGCATCGGTAGGACGCGTTGCCGGAGCTCTACACGGGAAGACAGACAGACAGACAGGGATGGAGGGTGCGTGGGGAGCGTCTCGGGACGCGGGGCCTCCGATAGCACCGGCGAGTGCCCGCCCCGCCTGGCGTGGAAAAGCATCTCACGGGAAAAGGAGGGCAGGGGAGAGGGACGCCGCTCACCATCGCCACGAATTTAGGGAGAAAAGGGAGGTGCGTGTGGGGAAGCGCCGAGGGTGATCCTCCAAAACACGGCCACGCTTTAGCGAGAAGGCATTTGGAGGGATGTATGGCGAGAGCCGTGGCCTGCGGCTGGGCAACCAGCTCGCAGACGAGCCTCCTACCTCCCCAACAATAAACCCAGCATCAACAACAACCAAAAAAAAAGAATCTTCCGGGCTGCAAAATCGACAGGGTTTGGCTCCCCCGCCAGGACGAGGGACAGATTTGTCATCACCAAGCTGCTGGTGACATCGCTAGTGTGGGTCCGCCTCTGGGGAAGCCCCCAGCCCTCGGGCAGCCCTCGGAGGGCCCTTTGTCACCGCCCCGCCGGGTCCCCTCCTCCTGCCCCGCCGTCCTAGGCACAACCCGGCGTGGCTCCCGGTGGGGAGGGAGGAAGGGAGGGAGGCAGGCGGGGAGCGAGCGAGGAGGAAATCACGATTTCTCAGAGCAGCCCCTTTGGGTAGGAGGCTTTTGGTCACTCTCTGCCAAGGCGTCTTCGGCAAACAAACGGGTGACCTCGGCTGTCAGCCTGTATCAGACTTCCCAGGTACCCACAACAGAGCGCTTCTGGAAACGTAAATAAGCTCTGATGCAGTGCAGGGACAGGACTGCTGACATCTCTAGCTTCCCTGTTTAGGGTGAAATGGGAAAAGGAGTTGTGTGAACGGTAACATTTCAACATTGAGAATTTAGGATACAGCGTTATACACGGGTTATCAGGACATGACCAGGTGCTATTTCTCTTCCTCTGCGTTTTACGATTGGAGAGACTTGTGGTATGTCCAGGACGCATGACAAAAAAAGGATGAATTTGATTTGTGATTTCATGTGGGAGCTACTGTGGCAGTCTTTCCAAAGTGAAACCTGATGCTGGTCCAGGTATGATGTTAATTTTTAGAGATATGCTATTCTCAGCTTGGAGAGGTGTGGTATACTGTCATGCTCTCTTCTCAGCTCTCTCTTAGCCCATCTAGATTCCAGATTTTTTGATACTAAAATAGCTGTTATATTAAACTTGTCTTGTGGCCATCATCACCCCCCTTTTTTTAGGGGCTTAAAAGTGTGCCATTACTTATGGAAGATAATAGTACTGTGACTGAGATTGGATAATATTTACTGTTACTGTCTGAACCTTTGTACTGACAGTTCTCAAGGGATGGACAATTGAATGATTGATTATTATTACACTGGGATGCATTTTACCCATTTTAAAACTCAAAACCTGCATAATCTACTGTAACAACATGTGGTGCACTCTTTTCTAAGCATAAAACTGATGATAGTATACAGTTAAATAAACGGATAAATAAGAGGGGATCTCTTACTCATAACTGTTCCTCCTGACCTCCTTTATTTTTATCCCAATCCTCTTTTCTCCTTCTACACTACTTCGTGTAGAAGTAGTAACATTCAGAAGGGAAGAGAGGGAATGAACACAAAAAACCCAATTACCTTGAATTCTAGTTTTCTGTATTGTGATGTGAATAGAGCAAGGGGTAAGTGTGGAAAAACGAAAACATGAGATGCTTGATCCTACCTCTGATGTTGTTTTAATTAGTTCTAGTGCCAGGAATACTTTGCTGGCACTTTATATAATAAGCTAAAACTCTCTGTAGAATCTCAGAAAGCAGGATGGTCACAGACAGGTGTCTTCCTGATGGGAGATGGAAGTGCACATCGTGTTGCAGAACATGGAGGGCACTTTGCAGTACTAGGTGGGATGAGCAAGTCCCCTGATGTCCTTAGTCAGAGATTAGGTTTCTTGTGGCCTGTCTCTAGCTCCAGATTTTGCTGTAGAAGAGAAAGTGTTCCCTCTAATCCTAGCTCTGAACACCCTGCTTCAGGCCTCTATCTTCTATTGGCTGCTCAACGAGTATCTTTGGATCAAACAGATCCATGGAGAGAGATTTTGCCTTTCAGTCTCTTCACCTTCTTAATTTTTAGTTTATAGTATTAACATTAGGAGCCCAGACAGGGTGTTGTGAGGGTGCTATAGTGATAGTTTGTTAGTATTTATGTAGCAACTTGGAATATGCAAGGACAAAGTACAATAGCAGCTATTATTGAAGCTTTGAAGAGAAGATCTCTCAGCTCTCAGATTTGTCTTCAAAAGTAGGCTATAATTTCCTTTTTCTCAAAAAAATGCCTTAATAGCCCTTTCTTATTTTTTATAACAACTCCTATGGTTTCTCCTACCCTTATAACCAAAAGCACTGTTGAGTGACTGTTCCGTATTCACCACAGAACATATTCTCCATACTGTATTGAGATGTCGTTTTTAGGAAAAAGGAACTATCCTTCTGGTCAGCTATGCTGGAAGATAAGATATTTGAGAAGATCCCACTCTATATTTTTGAGAAATCAAACTGAACAGGCAATGGCAGAGCAGTCCTTAGTATCTATGTGTGCTCTTTGGTGTCCTTCTACTTTGCTTTAATGCACGCATCAACAAAATGAATCAACAAACCCACTTTAGCTTACTAACTCTTCAGGAATCATATTATCTCATTTTCAGAACAAGGTGGTGAACTTGGAAATGAATTTTCGTAATAGCAACATCTAGCAAACTTGCATCTAAGAAACGCCAACTTTTAACTTACTTTTTAAATTCATCATGGAGATGCTTGAGTAATGTGTACACAAAGCTATTGAACACAAAGGCATATCTAAAAATCTTGACTTTGCTAATCCAGAGACGTTCATAATGAACTGAAAACTGCTTTGCTCTCTTGAGTAAATTGATAGCTTTGAAAAAAAGTCTGTAATTGTTTTCTGTTTCCGCCCCACTGTTGGCAACATGCTTACCACTCATCCCAGTGGATTGTTTGTTTCTAGCAAACAAGTTTGCCGTGCTGTAGCTCTAAGTCCCAAATAAACATTCTGTTATTACAGCAACATATTAACAAGTTTAAAAAATACAAAATAATGAAGAACATCTGTACTATCCTGGCAAGGATTCCTGGCCAATTAGAACTGCATGTGGAAAAAAAAAAAAAAAAAATAAAAAAAAGGTTGTACTCTTTTAAAATATTTAAGGCACTTCTGTTGTTCTTCTGTAAGGCACATTGCTGTATGCAAGTGAAAAGCCTAACTGTTAGTAACACACAATACTTTTTGGGTTACATGAGTGAAGTATAGCTTAAATCCACTAAAATATTGGTCAGACATATCCTTACTTAGCCTATTCTGGTACACAGTGAGGGTCAGGGCTTGACCCTTCTTAGCTCGAAGGCCCGTGAGGTCACAGTGCAGATGCTCTGGCTGCTTATTCTGTGCCTCCGATTATGCATTCCGCCTGCTCATCAGCCTGAAGACTTATTTGTAGCCTCAATTGTCGATCAGCAGGGAACTCTTGGATTTGCATAGCAGTTATGCATGTATCAGCTTCAGCACTGAAGCCTGTTGGTCATACATAAGCAAATCTAAGGAGAGGTTTTCCTGCCTTCGAACTACGGGATTAAAGTTAATGCATCGTTTCACCTTCAGTACCACAGGGGGGTGCAAACTGCACACGGGAGTCGGCACGGCTGTGCCTTGGGAGGCAAAGTGCTCTGGCTAAGCATTTAGAAGAGCAAAACTCATTTCTACCAGCGTCTAGGGTTTTTTCTGTAATCAGGTAATTTGCAGCAGCCACCTGAGACTCAGGCTTGCTACTGTGCTATAAAAGCAAGCTGGTTTCCAGTAATGGTGATGATTTCAAAGAAGTATTTAGTATATTTCTTGTAAGAGGGATTTGGCCAAGTACCAAGGCATGATTTCCTTTGAGGAGGGAAAGAAGCACTGTTTGTCATTGGTGAGGCACTGCAGAAGATCAGGTGGAAACTAGGTGGAAGATGGTGTCGCTGGAAAACGGTATAAGGAAACACAAAACACCATATATCAGATAAACCATCCCTAAAAAGGATCTGGTATCCTCAGGAGCACCAGTAGGTTTTGCACTGTCATTCCTCAAGGCAGAAGCATTAGCAGAGATCAGGTTTTAAAATCCATCAAGCAATCCAGCTGGCAAAAGCTGCTGAGAGGCTGATACTGAATTATCATCATATTGCAAAGTTCCCCAACTTTATGATACATCAGAGATTGTGATGACCATCTGAATTCTAATCAAACATCTCATACTCTCACATCTTATCTTTGAGGATGTTTTCCACTGCAGTAAGTCCTTTCATGCTGGTTTTTGGAACCTTTTGGGAAGTACAGGTCAACTCTGACTGAAATTTAATTTCAAATTTAGTTATGAGTTATTTATATCTCACTTACAGTAAACCATCTCAGAATTCCTGGAATATTTTTTTTTCTTTTGTCATGTTCATTGTGAGCAATGAATAAATATGAACAGAAATTATGTGTTTGAATCATAGCTTTACTGAGTGTGTTTCAATAGAATTCCTCCTAATTTAAAATACCAGTTGAATGTAACATGCTATTTTAGTCCTTTAACATCCCAGATCAAATATTAAAGTGGATCAACTTTTTATGTAAAATAACTTCATAAATTTAAGCCAAAATCTAGGGCAGCTGAATGTTCTCATTTGTAAATCTTTACCACTTGAACCTGATTAGATGGTAATGTAATGCAGAATAAAAAACATCCAATGTCTGTAATCAGGCTGCAGGAGTCCCTTGGGACTGTCTTGTTGGAAATGAATAAAATTCAAAAGAGATGCACAAATGAAAGTATAAAGAAGGGCAATGTAAAATCAACTATGCTAAGTGTAAAAAACCATGGAGATGCAGACATGTTAAATGAGTGTTTTTTTTCTTGTTCTGTGCCAGTCATTTAAGAGAAAGGCCATATTTGAAAGTGCCTACATCAACAGGATATGCATACTACAGAATTTTTGGGTTTGTATTTAAAGTTATAAAGCAATAAGCAGAAAGCTGAAAGGCAAATACACTAAATCTGAAACTCCTGAGCATCAAGGGTCTGGCACTGTGTTAGACCACTCTTGCAAAGCTTTTTCAGACATCAACACAAATTATTGCTTTGCAGAGAGATTTTACATTTCTTTCTTTCTGAAGGTAGGAGAAGGTAGAAATAAGTTTATTCTATCACATGCATATTAATCCTGCCATTGTACTTATACTAGTACAGAAATCTTATACCAGTACAGCATCAGAAATTCTGATGCTTTCATAGGCTTTCAAAAGGAGGTGGAATCTTTTCTGGACACTAGTAGGTCAATCTCTACCATTCCCACACTTTGCAATTAACCTTACAGAGGCAAATTTCAGGAAAGAAATAGGTTATTTGAGAATATGTAACTCAAAATGGATAACAGGCTAAATCCACATATGTACTTGAAACATTTCAATACTATTTTGTGACATCAGACTGTGGATAACTGGATTATCACTGGATAATCGTCTACTTGCACACCTAGAAACTGACATGTAACGGTGAGTTTCTGGTAGGAACTAAATAATCAGAAAAACCTGGTCACCCAGAATGATGCAACATGTCATTCTTCAGGGAAAAAGACCCCACCAAGCCTTCTCCTGAAACTGGTCTTCAGTCATCCTTTAATAACAGCAGAGAGCCATAGTTTGTTTTGGACAATAAAAGAAATGAAGCTGCTATTTGCCTTTTCCTTATTGTCTTAAGAAATTGAAACCTAGCTTCAAGCCCTTATCTCCCAGTAGCCAGCCTGGAGATTATTCTGTAACAACCTCCTGGTTGTGGTAGTGGTTTGGGGAAAAAAAAAAAATTAAAAAAAAAAAGGTCAAGATTTCTTGGTGTGGAATGAGAAAGAGGAAGTGGGAGCTTAGTGCTCTGTGTCAGAGCAGGCAAGGATCTCTGCAGGGAGGAGGCAGCACTGGGTTCTGATCTGTGCTCCTGTGATTTCTTACACAGTCTGCTTGAAGTAGTAATTGTGTAAAATACTGTAGTAGTTCCTCAGTGAGATATGCAATGGAAGCAACAGAAACCACCGTGTAGCTAGCTCATGTACCAGTTCTGCAGAGATAAACCAGATTTCAAGTACTTCATGGTCTGAAGTGACCATCTTCTTGTAGCTAAGGAAAGAAATTTGTGAATATTACACTACAACAAGTAGAGTTTTTTTTCATTTTCTTCATATATCGACGATCTTTTTCAGGAGCAGGAAGTTGAGAGATGTTCCACATTTGTAACTCCCTGTTAACTATGAGATGGGCTGAGGGACAAGATACTGTCAAGACAACCTCCTCAGATCTCAGCAACTTCTACCAACAAGGCAACCATCATAAGAGAAAAACAAGTTCTTAAAGGTATGTTGCTGTGTGAGGAAAACCTACTTGTTTTTCCTTTTTTCAAATTTATACATTGAAAAACAAGGCATACATCATTCAGTGTAACCAAGACCTATATATAAGTGGGGCAAAATAAGATTCAGCTTAAACTAGCCATGTGCCAAAGCCATCAGTTCTCTTGAAAAGCTGCTTAGTAAAACTTTGCTAACAAAATGTGGATTATTTTTGAATGTCACTTGAAAATTAGTAATATCATCAACATGACCGCCCTGATATGTTACACGTGTAATCCTTTCCTTTACTCCTCACCTATTTCCTCTCTTTAATTTCTGACTATAAATAGCAGGATTTAATCTTGAAATAGCTTACCTACATTGTGGAAGCTGACAGAAAGATACTGAAGGTTTGCAGATGGGAAGAGAATACTTTGAGCTCTGAGTATATTAGAAGCTACAACATGGGGAACATGTATTTCATTTGAGTTTTATGCTGTAAAGGACCAGATGGGGGAACTGTTGTAATTCCCCTCATCCTACCCAGTTAGTACTCCAATAGAATTGGGCTGCAGGGAGTGGCACCGATCCACCTTTCCAAACCCCTGAGCAAATCCTCATTAGCATTCCCTAAGGGATTGCTGGAGAGGAAGACGACCTGGGAGGAGGATTGGATCCAGCCACACCTAAGCTCCTCTCTGAGAAGGAGACTACAAAGCAAGGGGGTCCAGTCCAAATCTTCTTTGGTTCTTGTCTGGATTGGTCACAGGACGTGATATATGCTAAAAACCCCCAGCAAGATATAAGGACTACTTCCATTATAATTACTGTTATTTTGTTTCAAAACTAATATTTCACAGATACTAATACCTAAAATGTCATAGTCTCAAAATCATTAATTATTTCTGTAAAATATGCATACGCCTTTGATGACTGTTGTGTATAGCTGTTGCAAAAAACCCCTTCACATTACATAAAAATAAATTCTGTATTAATTTTTAATTGCAGCTATCTTGTATCCATTCAGATGCCCCTGGTCTGCCAGACACAAGTGAGGATTATGTGACAGGACAACTAAGATTTGAGGAAGGCACACAGAGTTTTATCTGCTTACTATGCCTACAAGGCCAACCACATAACAGAGGAAGAGTCTGGAATAAGAAATCATCTAGCTTCAAATACTTTCCTCAGCCTTCTAAGCCTCTCATGGTGCATTATATTATATTTTACTATATATGTATGTCATAATAGCAAATTACTCCTGCCATTAAAGGTTTATCAGAGTCTGAAAACAATCTGGACAGCAAAGAGCAAGTTAACATTATAAGTAGCTTTTGCATCTCAGATAGGCACAGATTGTTTTCAGAAGAAAAATAAAGAGGACTCAGAAGAATTTTTTAAACTTACATCATGAAAATCTAAATCAGAGCTATTGATTTTATGCTTGCAGTAAGAACTGTTAATGTTCCTGACCGATAAGTTTCCCTTCTTACAAATTTAAGCATTCATTTGTTCTTTTCAAACTGTTTTAATTCCATGTTTTAAAACAAAGTTTCAAGACTTGATCCAGTCATTTATCAATATTTAACTATTTGAAAATACAGGTTTTTTCTAATTCTGTTCTTCTAATTACACAACACTAGTCATATTGTTAATAATTAATTTATCAGATAGTTTCCTTCTATAGAATTAATTTTAAGTTGCCTTATGTTTGGTTGAAAAGGCAAGGCTGAATTTTCTTTACAATTTTAGTCAGAGGCTGACTGAGAAGCCTGAGAGTAAGATGATGAAAAATATCCACTTGTTGTTTGTCAACACTAAAAAAATATTCCAATGATCTTATTTGAGAAGATTCTAGGCTTTAGGATGGGTACTTAAAATACGAATAGCCACTAAGCTAGACATAGGCCTTTTGCCATCTTTGTTTAAAATCTCTATATTTGTCAGAATTATGTCTTTGATATATAAATATCATCTGCTATCCCCGGCATGAGGGAGTACAAAGTAAAGCTTTTCAGATTGGAGTTTGATCTCACTGCTCTTGATGAGAAGCTGCTCCAGAACCTACTGCTCTCTTGATTACAAGTAATCTTTCTGTTATTGCTGGTCTTTTGTTGTTTTGGTTCGGTTTTGGTTTGGTTTGGGATTTTTTTTTTTGTGACTATGTTCATTTTCTTAAATACCTTTCTTGCTTCCTTAATGCATTCATAGCCTGCGTTGTACCTCCTCTAAGCCTTTTTTTGGTTTTTGCTGATCTTCTTTTCATCTCTCCTTATCTGCTAAAAGCCCTTCATTGCAAAGTTAAATAGTTTGATTCAACCATTCCTATGGCTCATGTGATTGCCAATGTGATTTTACCAGATCTTAATTTTATTTTTTTTTAGCAGGGCCATGCCTGAATTTATCAACTAAAATGTCTTCAATATACCAACTAAAATCTTTTCAGCTGGAACCCACTAAATAAAGCCTCTCAGGGGTCTTAAAGCTGCCAGACCAATACCCCACCGTCACAGACTGACCAAGCAAATTCCACCCTCATAGCTCTTACCTCCACTCTCAGGACACCTACCATCCCTGCCGGTGAGCTGAGCAGGATCCTTCTAGCTTGGAGATATGGAGGCAAAACTAATTTTTCCATCTAATAGTTACCTGCTGTGGTTGCAGGCTGATGGCAGTGCGGGCAAGAGGCATGAGAACACGGGAGGGCAGGCACCAAACCTGACAGGCAGGAGACCATTTCTTTGTTGTTCTCTGTGAGTGTCTCAGCTGTGCTTAGCCAGCAAGAGGAAGAAGTCGTGCGATCTGAATGTTGGGAGAACAAACACCGGAACTGGGGCATTAGAGGAAAGGGCTGGAGAAATTATACTGGGACTGACAGCCTCAGGGACTAACACAGAGACCGGCTGAGTCTGGGAGCTGCAGCTGAAAAGTGTTCAACAGAGCAGCAGATTTCGTGGATAAAGACTAAAGGAGAAATGGACCTGCAAGATAACAGCTGGGACTACTAACCATCAGCACTGGAGAGAGCGGATCGCGGGAAAACTGAGGATCTGAATCTGGCATGAAACTGGTATTGTTCAGCAAGAGGCTTAGAACAAGGTGTTCTGATAAACAAGGATGGTAGGAACTGTGTGTAAGGAGAAGGTCTCCAAGAAGAGAGAGAAAAGCCAAGGAAGGTAAACATGGAGTGTGCAAGCAGAGGCCAGAGGGAGACAGAAGTCAAAGGGAGGGGTTGATCAAGCACCTTACAGCAACGAGATGACTGAGCAGGTGAGCCTGGGAAGAGGTGTGATGTGGAGGAGTGTACAAGGATGGGCAAAGTGAGAGAAGGGCTGAGGTTAGCAAAGAAGTCAGGACTGGTGGTGAGAAAGGAGCCAGAAGAGAGGCAGGTCAGGAGCAGGCAGAATGAGGAGGAGCCACAACTCACCACAAGAAAATACATCCTTCTAAGGACCTTGGTAGGAGACAAAAATTTCAGCCCACCTTAGAATGAGCAAATATCTGAGTGTTCCTCTAGAAAAAAATATACTCCCCCTTGCTACTGATTCATATGGAGGAATACAAATATCCTGTCTCTCTCTAAAATTCAATAGCAGAATTCTCCATATTGTAGTTCAAGTGTCAAAACCTGCTGACGAGCCACACAAAAGAGCTTTGTTTTTAAGTTCCTTCTTTTAACAACACTTGTAAGTTAAACAAAAAGTTCTTGTTAAGTCAAGCACTAAAATGTTACCAAATCTCATATTCAAGGTTCCCCACGCAGCCTTAGTTCTGCCTGTTTGTACAAAGATGCAGTTACCATGGTGGATCATATACTATTACATCCTCAGTGTCTTGCTCTTATTTAGTGCAAATGGTGCCTGATATTCACTCCATAAAGAGTTGTTCAGTATTTTGTTTTGTCATCCTCTGTTCAATGCACAGCCCCAGAACTTCATTTATTTCATGCTATTTAAAGCTGGTGTGAAGAGAAATTATTATTTCATAGACTGCTTTGTGGCACTCATCACTACAGTAGTATCTGACTGCTTCACATATCCTAATGATCTTTCCCATTATACAGGATGTGAACTGAAACCAGGAGGTCAGTTGTGATACCTAGGTCAAATTGAGACACCAGGGATCTGATTTTTAAGTTATTAGAATCACATATCAGTAATACTTAGACCACAGCACACATTGGGTTCAATGGTGAATGGCAGTGTGAGAACTTCTATAAATACAACCACATGCTTTGAGTCAGGGACTTAGAAAATGGAAGATAAAAAAATGTTTTAAGGCAGTTGCTTAGTGTGTTCACAATGACCCTGCACCCACCCTTTAGTCTCCAAGGCAGCACCCACTGCTTTGCAAAGAAAGAAGAGATCCTCTCCCTTCCTGCAATCATCTCCTGTTTTATTCCTTTACACACTTTACAACTTCTGCAGCAGAACTCCTACACATAAGTCATCCTAAGAGCACTTCCATCCTACAGTGACTAGAGTACATCCTGTGAAAAAACAGTATGCCATCATACAGTTAAAATCTGTATGACAAGGCAGATGCATATGCAACTGAATTAAACCTGCACACATAACCTTAATTCCAGCGCTTCCTAATGTTTGAATACTTGCCTTTGCCAAACTATTCTTTTAACATAATACCCATGTGCAATGTTATATATAAATGTGAATGGATAAGGGAGTCCCTTGCTATATATAAAGCTGTGCTGTTTATGTGCCACAGTAGGATGTTACACAATACAACTCGAAAGAGTGACTCCTGTGGCAGTGAAGGAAAAGGAAACATCTGCATTTAGACTACAATTACATGCATCTATTTGTGAGACATTTACTGGTCATTTAAGTCGTGCAAACATCATGACAAAATCAGTGCTGATTTACTTTTTTTAAGCTGCTTTCAGCTACTGTACAGAATTTACTATTTATGATTGCTTACATAATTATTTTTTTTTACAATTTAGATTGTTAGCATATTTTAGCAGCTTAGGTTTACATTACTGCCTCTTAAGGAAGGACACTGGTATTTAGAATAGAAAAAGTCTAAATATTTAAAAATTTCATTTCTGAGTAAGGTTATGCTGTGTACATGTCGTGTAATTTTATCAGTGAACACAAAATCCCTGTGAATACAAATCAGGGCAAAATAACTATGGCAAAAAACTACTAGACATTCTGCAAGTCAGAGTGTTACAGCTCTGTTTCTCTGCTAGAACAGTTGAAGAATATTCTATTTCATTCTGTTCTGATTTAGAAGCAAGTTAGCTTCAGATCCAAGGACCAATTCAGATAGCAATATGATGCAAACTCAGTTTTATCATGAAGTTGCTGCAATTTGAATAGAATGTAATCTGCAGTTTAGGAACAGGAAACCACCCTGTTGGCAAGTGATGTCAAAGGGTGTTTATTTGATACTAAGCACTATCTTTTACATCAAAAGGATGTAATTGGCTATGCTAGTTGCTACCTCCCACCCAAGACTTGCTGTGTGGGTTTCTTTTTTCTGAAGTCGTAAAAGAAGTCAAAGTCACATCCTACAAGAAAGGCTGCTGTCTCAGCCTCATGCTGATGGTGCACTTGGACCTTCTTTCAACACTGTGGATCAAACAGAGCCAGGCTGGCTTAAGCTCCCATCCCATTTTCAGTAAAAAAGCATTTGCCCTGGGAATGAAAACTGATACAAGACAAAATAAAAATTTTATGGAATTAGCTTACCTATCAAGACAAAACCTGTTACATTAAAGTGCTTTGCCCACATGTATAGGATGATATGAAACTTTGTGTAGGAAAACAACATTAGACTTGATGCTATTTTCAACCACAGAAGTGTAAATTTAAGTAAATACATTCAAAACAAGTATGATCTCCACTATATGGGACAATTAACTCAAATTACCTTAACTTCCCAAATAAGAGCTAGCAGGGTGCTCTAACTGTGGATTTGTACTTTTACTGCTGTGCTTATTTCTATGTATTTTTATGTGTCATGACTAAATATTAGCACACTTGTAATGAACTATTTCTTTTGCACTACACTTAATAGCTGTAATAATTCATCCATAGGGGAAAAATTCATTAGAAAGACAACTCAAGAATAATTTTAAATCAGATCTAATTCTTAACATGTTACCATTGCGTTTTAACAAAAAATATTTTTAAGGTTGTAAGGTCATTGCCACAATGGCCTGGTGAAACCCATGGCAATGTGCCTTTAAGAAATCCCTTCAAAAACTTGAACTGCCTGGGAGCTGGGCACAAGGAGTGGCAGAAAGGAGCAATTGCTTCCCTGCAACAGATGAGCTGCAGGGTGGAGAGGGAAAAGCAGCCAAGAGGAAATAGGGAGCAAGCAGCAAGGGAGGAGGTCACAGAACCTAGCAGAACAGAGGGAAAATGAAGTCTTTGTGCAAAACTGTTTATGAAGAATTTATCAGAGAGGAGTTACTTGCTGTGAGAAAAGCAATAAAACACAACATTCCACGAACGAGATATGAACAGTCTCTTGGCAGGCTTATGTACGCTTACAAAGAGAAGAGGTTCCTTTGGAACCAACCCAATGGCCACTGAAGTCTTTCTCTATTTCCAAGAGGACTGGAGTTAGCATTTACAGTCATATCAGCAAAGATCCTACACACCTAAAATAGGTTCCTTGAGTTATACTTAATATTTTTAATGGTTATATGCTTAAATCTTGTTAAAAGCTTTACAAATCAATCACCTAATAAACACTTAGGTGCTTCTCAAAATCTCTATCAATATTCTTTAGGTCTTCAAGCAAAAAAACAAAAAAAAAGTAGGCATTGTTTCTCTTTCTACATTCATTCACATTTTCCCTGCATTTCTTCGTCATGGCTGTGCTCAAAATACCTTCAGAGAGAATTCACAGGCATGCACAGAGTCTGGCAGCTCACAGCTTTGTTGCATGTTTTGAGAACATTAATATGATGTTATTAAAAATGCTGAAGCGAAAGATAATTTATAATGTTTTGCCATATTTGCTGCTAAATGTGCTTGTCAGGGGACACAATCCAACACAACCAGATGTCTCCAAAGGAGAGAAGCTATGAATGCACTCTATAGGTTAAATGGCTAATACTTGGAACTAACCAAGTCTTGTGCAGGGTGATGTGTCATTTTTGTATGTAATCTGTAGTCAGGCAATCAAATATCACATAAAGTACATCATGGTATTGGAAAACTGGTAAATAACACCACAGTAAAAATAATTGGAAATTAACAAAATGAAATGGCAATTATTTAATGAGACATAAAAAAAGCTCCTAAAAAGCCATGTAGAACAGTTTGATCCGTATGAAAAATTTCATCTCAAATAAGCTAAGTGTCAACTAGTACTCAGAGCTCTACAAATGACATGGTATGTTTAAAATCCTCCTACGTGGCTTTCTTACAGAATTGCAATACTATTTTTCTCTTAACCTTCAATGCTTAAGCACTTAAAAGCAAAAACTAGGATAGCTGAATAAGACCATGGATGGGACAGCTAATGGTTTTACGTAGAGTAGAAACTGATTAACTTTGTTTTCAAGCTCGTATCAGAGATTTTGCAGTGCAAGCTTCACTGCAGTCATGGGAGTTGTCTCAGTGGAGCCAAACAAAGCTGTTCATATCAGTCGACTTTTTTACAGGAGTCTTCCCAGACATCTGACCTTCCTCTAAGTTCCCTTTCAGTAACTTGTAGCAATGCTGCATCTACCACTAAGGAGCTGAATCGCTCAGCAAAGGGCAGTCTTTAAATAATTAGAAATAGGTTCATTAGGGGACACTGAGGGATACCTACAAGCAGCAGTGCTTCTGAGATCATTATTTGTCATCAGTTTATTCTTTGTAAGTTACTTCAGAGATACATTTTTTAACACTATTCAGTAGATAATCACCTCAATATATGCTGCCACTACAGTGCTGGGGCAAAATAGACCAGCAAGTTTGGATGTGTGAAATACAAGGCTTTTGAATAGAAACAGGGATGTCACATCTGAAAGGTGACAGCATCTGGAGGCTCAGGTTTATTTATGTCCCAGTCTGTCTAGTCTCATCTGCCACACATCTTACAGTAATTGTCTTATGACAAATGCAAGTACAAATTTTGGTACTGTATCTCATGATCTTAAATAATCCTTAGTGGCTGCATGAATCAGGCAATTTAGAAGCCCTTCAAACTGTTTAACAATGGAGATGTCAAAAGATGCTGCTTTGACAGCTTCTCTTTTCAACTATGTGTTTAGACATAAAGGTGAAACCAGAATTTTGCAGAACTGTATGTCTAACTGGCCCCACAGCTCAGGAGCCATGTATTTTTACACAAACCCAAGGCCAACTTTTGGCTCTAGGCCAACACAGGCAAAAAAAAAAAAAAAACATTAATGATTTGCAGAGTTTTATACTTTAGCTTCTGAGCAGATCAGTATTTAAAATATAGGTAATAGTTGAAAAAAGCTTGTAATAAAAACCCCAGAAGTAGTGCTAGACAGCAGCAAGCTTCCAACAGGAGACTTTTGCACATCCTTCCACACATTCAGAAAATCTAACTACCCAGAAAATCCCCAACCCAATTCTTGAAATTGTGATATGTGACACTCCTTTGTCTTGCATGAAGTCATGCTAATTTAAAGAGCACGGTTCTGTTTCTTCTTAAGAGCTCTTGTGTTCAAAAATCCAAAGCACACTTTAGCAACAGATATCTGTACTGTCCTCTGTGTGAAGCTGATGTAAAATCTGCCACCTGCAGAGGATGTCAGCACCAGTAATACAGCCACCAATGAAAGGGTGACCTACAGGCCACAAGATATAACAATGTGCTATAAAAGGGGTAAGCTACACACCATTATGTTGATGCTGTACTGCAGTAAGATGAATAATATAGAATGAAAATAACAATGAACTCTGCCTGGTAAAGATCAATATTAGGATGAAATGCCTTTAATGTCTTCATGAATGATCTGGAAGGTGTAAAAAAATAATGAAATCTTCAGAGAAAACTATTTTGGCAAACAGCTGCCCATGTAGATTTTCAAGGGGAGCAATTATTGTCTCCAGCAAGATTTGTCTCAGATATTGTCTCCAGTCTCGTACACAAATTACACATAATTTGGTTTTGACAAGATCAGGGACAATACTGGGAAGATCTCATTCTGCTATGCAGGAAGTAAGAAATAATCCAAGCAAATTCGGATAATTATAGCTGTGGCTAGGAAACTGCAAGATAAGATTTAGACACAACAAAAAACAACCAAATACAAAATATTCGAAATTAGCAAAAATAAGAAAACCTAGCATCTAAACAGCCAACAAAACCTTTAATAGAATATCTGAAACTTCTTCAAGAATCTGTCTTAATAGAACAACAAAACAGCCTAACATAATTTAGGACTAACTACTCAAAAATTTCCTGGAGCAAAGAAAAATCTTTCCATATGGCTGTTTTCAAGTTACTTTGAAAATACCATTCTCTCTTGTTAGAAAATGGGTAAAAAAGCACCAGTAGGAAAAAAGAATAAAAACTGACCACAAGGGGAACTGTTTCATGAGGCAAAATTATATATTCTAGTTAGCAGACATCAGAAACAGGTTTTTTCTCAAGTGATGACTAAGCAGGTAGCAATAGCTGCCTACAATTATTTCCACAGTGTAAAACATCAAGACAACAGATTATTTAAAGTGGTTCAAGTGGACAGAGCTAGGAATAACAGGAAAAAATAATGGAAAGAAATTATGAAGACTAACAAGAGCATTTCTGGTACTGAATCATGTAAAACTGTAAAAAGATAAATGCCAAAACTCTTATCTTCAAGACATTGAGACTCAGTGGAATGAAGCTGTGACAAACTGCAGGACAGACAACATTGTGGCTGTGGAACTTTGCAACGATGCAGTGATTTGTCATGGCAGGAACCTTACTCACCCCATCACCATGGCATTAATGATACATTCAGAGTAACTTACAATGTCTATGAGAAATGGAATCGGTGACTTATGTTTTCTGGATTGCAGTCTTATAAAGATAATGATTCATTCTTTTTTGTAGAAATATGAGTTCATTGAAGCTGCAGAACAAAAGGCTATCAAAAGAACTATGTTAAGCAGAGAAGATAAAGTGCAAAAGCAATTTCAAGAGAGTGACATACTGTTGACAGCACTGCGAGAAGTTTTCTCTAAATCTGGGATAGATTATTGTTTCGGTGGTAGGTCTTGTCAAACACAGCATAGACCCAGGAAATTATGGGAAAGTGAAGTTACATAGTAATACTGTGCATTTTCTATTCTTATACTTTGCTTTTCATTGCTGGTCATGAAGTTCCTGATATATTACTGACTTTGGGTGAAAGCAGGGCTTCCTTAGCTTCACCAATCCATTCTTCAAAGCCTGTTTTGCTACTGACACCATTTTCACATTGTAGCTCTTTAATTCAGCACCACTGATACTCTTTTTCCCACGTTAGTAATCAATGGTAGTTGGTCATAGCCTCAGCAATTACAGGCAGGCTTATACTTGGCATAGACCTACCACGGAAAAAATTAAGATCAAACAAAAAAGGAAATTGAAAACACAGAACTGGGATGGAAAATAACAGAGAAGATGATGGACAAAATGAAAGAAGGACAATAAAGCAGGGAAAGGATCAGAAGCAAGTAATGGACAGAGGAAAGCCCGATGGGAGGCTGGACATCCAAGTGAGAGTGACAGACAAAGTAGTCCAGAGAGCAAGACAGGATGGGAGTGAAAGAGAAATGGCTGAGAAGAAAGGAAGAGCAGATTCTTTAAGAAGAGCAGAAGATACATTCATCAGATCATATTAAACCACAGGAACAACAGTAGAGTAAAATAAGTAGAAGGATGAGAGATCAGAGGAAATTAGGGAGTAGTGAAAGGAAAGCAGGGATATTAATTGTTATCAGCTAAAAGGAAAAAAATCTAGCAGTTGTTGGCAGTCCTGACTTTCTTTTCTTTGCCAAAGCTTCTTGCCTTCTTGGGCAATGTACTTCCACTATGGAATACTCTTTCTCAAACCAACTGCAGAACTCACTGATAATTCATGGCTCTTCACTAACAGAAACCTAGGAAGGTTCAGTTAGGTTGGAGCAACCTCAAGATAATAATTTTATGAGTATGCTCAATGACTATCTTCTTAATAGTGGCTCAACAGAAGTAGTTTGAACCCCTTGCCGCTGGCACAGGCAGGTCAGTCAACAAAGGCTTCTTAGAAATGAGCTCTCATTAAAAAGAGAAATGCATTATTTCTGCAGCAAATATCTTCACACACGTTTACATGCTGACCTCTCTGTGTGTTTCAATGAATTTTCATATATCTTCATTAAAAATAGGTTATCAATATTAAAAGAACTATGTGTAGATCAAGCTGATGAGCAAAGAATGATAAGACCTGGATCAAGTTGTGGTGAGCAGAAAGATTGTAAATATTGTATGAAGCAGAAGAGAACTCAAAATTGTGTATAGTAACGAGATTTAATATAATTTTTGTTCAGTACATAGAATCTCTGATAAATCTGAATAGGGAATTCCAGTAACATACACATGCTATAAAAACTGTTAAGTAGTACCACTATAAGCTATCAAATAACTATATGTGAATATTAAATAAGAAATCAAAACCCCCTCTTCAGAACTAGATTTTTTTTTCTTTTGAGATTTGCTGAACGTGAGAACTGAAAAGGTTTTTAAATTGAGGAATAGAATATGGGTGGCCTAAATATTAGAATCATATTCCATGCCTCTGCAATATACTTTGGGTGCTATTTGTTCCTAAAGGTAGAATACTTACAGGTTTTCGAGTTGGGGTAACTTGAACAGAATGATAAAATTCTGGTTGAACACGGCTGCTTTTCTTGATTTTTCTTTTCCTTACAGAAGTTTCCTGCTCACTTAGATGGTGAGCTTCCACTAGAGGTTGTGTTTCCTCAAGGCGAGCTGCAATGCGTCTTCTAACATGACGAGGACTTGATCTAAAGCCCTGTGACAGAAAAAGCAATCATTGTGTTTGGCATCTCCCAGAATGGAGCCATGTAACAACAGAAAAATCATACAGGATCTTAACAGGGATTTGAGGTACAAGCATGCTCATCTTAAATTAATATAATATCCACATATACTGCATGCTACAATAAAGAGATGTTGCCAAGTGCTGTTAAAATCACATTTGTTTTATATTTTTCAATAATATGTACCATTGACACAGCTAGTAGTAGTATCTCCCATTGCTTTTCTTTACAAGCTCACACTTTTAGTTATCTATAACTAAATAGTTCTGATTCAAAATGTATAATTAAAATTTTCCAGGTTAATAGCCTCATGAGAAATTGTTTTAGGGACTTTAAGTTAGAAAGGTGCATTTTTTCTTGAGAATGAAAGTGAAGAAAAACTGGTAGCTGGCAACACTTAATTATGACTAATGGTTCTTGCTAAGAATTCTGGTACTGCTAGATATGGGGGCAGAATAAAATAATTACGACAGAGTGCTGTCTTTTGCTGTCATCTGAGAAATACATGTATATTTGGCCAAATTAATAAGCTCAGGAAAATCTGCCCTCATAAATGCTTTTTATTAGCTTGCCGTAAAATCCTCTGAGTTTGGAATGTCTCATAGCCTTACAGAATTTCATTCCTTTAATGGCAGCACATATAATGCAACCCCATATTGCTGCCTGCGGAGCATTAACAACCAGTATTCTCATTTCACTGAGTCCCCTCATGAGCATGCAGGAGCCTGCCATGTAGCATTTGTAGCAAGTGTAATGTTAGTTGACAGTAAACTTGGCTAGGTTGTAAATAAGAGTTTCATTCACTTAGTCACAGCAGCTTTCAAAGTAGGTGAACCAAATCTATGTCCTTTGTGGCAGTCTGCAGGTTCTGAGGACTACATTCCCTTTCAAAACCAAGAAGAGATTCAACAGTTCCTGATTTTGTACCTCCTTGTTTTCATCTAGCAAAATATCCTTTGCTGAAGTCTGTATGCAACAAACCCAGCACTCAAAAATGGCTGGTCTGTATAAAGAATGAGACCCCTGCAAGGTGAGATTTTAGCTAAAACTGCAGAAATCCATGCTATGAATCTAAATATCCTGAACTCCTTCCATATGAAAACTAGTGGGAGTAATACATTTCAGTGTAAGCCTACTGTTCCTTTATCCCTGTTTCCTTAGTTTTGCTTTTGGTTTGTCTTGCTTTTTGTTGTTGTTGTTTTGTTTTAATTAGTTTATTAGCACAGGAAAGTTATGCTAAAATGTTGCTATGTTGGTAAATTGAAGCAATCCAAAGTCAGATGTATGGGTCTGCGCACACTGGATTTACCCTCTGATGTTCATGAAACTGCAAGGGAAGAGAGCTGCAGTCTGTTCTGGGCACTCAGAGAGACAGGCAGCTATTTTCCTTATTTAAAGGTATTTAAATAAACCTTATTTAAATAAGGTTTCCTTATTTAAAGATCAAGTAAATATATCACTAAGTAGCCAAAACACACAAACATGTATTTACATACACATGCTCATAATTGCTACAGATGTTCATTGCATGCAACAGATGATGTGAAAATGTTGAAGTGCCAAGGTGAAGCACCAGGTGAAGTAACTTCCAGGTAGCAACCTTCTACTCCTGGACACTGGATGGAAGGGACTGGAATAGAGCCCGACTTTACTCTGTCCATCTGGGAGGTTCATGTGTGTGGTACATCAGGGCTATGAAATACATCTGATGGAAAGATACAGGGAAAAAATGTCCCAGCTCCTTTTTTATGAACCCTCCTAATCTACTGAAAAAATAAAGTTGTTCAGACTACAAGTAGAGACAGACTTTGCCTGTATCTTACTGGAAGCAGGACCCTATCTGTAGCAACCAGTAAAAGCAATGTAGCGGAAGCCACTGCAGCCACTGTGTGAATTTGGGAAGATGTCTTAGCATTCAAAAATATAAATCTGTGAGGTATTCTGCCACACTATTGCAGTAGGAAAACTTCTTCATTTTCTTTCTATGCTGTGAAACAGCTAACAGAGATTTACAATGTATATCATTCAGTGAGATACTGGGGCTGTTCAGGATGACAGGCGAAAATGCAACACTGGGAGCCTCCTATTGCAGAGCTTACTTCTTGTGGGAATTTTCTTTTACAAAAAAATGTTAGTGTGGATCAGGGATTATTCCATAGCAAATGTAAGCACTCTATTCTGAGTGTTTATCTCTGATAAATCTATTCCGAGTTCTGATATCAGAAGAGATTTTCTAAATGTTAAATGCAGCAAGACAGATGATGGCTACTGGCCGAAGCCTGGTTACATGCCCTGTGCTGCAGCTGTGCCCTCATCACACTCCCATCCCCATTAGCTGGATAAAACTCTTCAGGAAAGTATGTTTATGTAACAGAAGAATTTGGTAGAAGCTAAGCAGCTCTGAAAGTGCTTAGAGACACAGGCCAAATAGGGATTTAAGTATGTGGGTCTCTCTCACTGTCTTCACCTCAAAATACTTCAAGGTTTATTGATTATTGTGTTCTGATACAAAACTGTCACTTGTGACTTCCAGAAATGTCTGTTTATAGACAGTGCTTCTCTTTTGTATTTTATATATTTTTCTCTTTTGCTGTTTATTACTAGCAAGAAAATGGGATCTTTATCTCTTTAAGAGCTCATCTGTGTCTGCTTGCTGAAGCTTATTCTTCACTTGAAGTCATAATCTGCCTGCAGTATCACAAATAGTTGCTCTGGGCAGGATTATAATGTGATGAAGGCAGAGGGTCATGATTCCAGGTGGAAAATTAAGTCTATATCAACAAAAATAATGTTACAAGGGCAGAGTCCTCACACTAAAACCCAAAATGCCTCATTATTCCTGCAGTGGAACTTTTCTAGAAAAAAACTCAAATCTGGAAAATTTCAAAATTTGATAACTGAAAATGAAGAGAGGATTCAAAAGCAATGTTATGTATGGGAAGTGAGATTTTTGTGCTCAATGCAAGACTTGAATGGCGACTGATTCCTTCTCAGCAGTGTTATGAACAGATGCTCCTTGTGTCATCTCTCTTATTTATCCCTAAGCTGAACCTAACGTTGAAAATGTGTCATACTATTACAGCAATCAAAATTTTAAAAAATAATGAAAATGACACAAACATCTGTTCGGTAAAGCAACTGCTATTTTAGATGTTAAGCCAGCCCTCACAGGAGAGCAGAAAATACTCAGGGATGCACAGTACACCACCTGAGACCAAATCACTGAGCAAACACTAGAGATTTTAAAATCATGCTGGCAATACGATGAGATTGCTGTAACTCCACTAAGCAGTTTGTAGTTTCCAGTACCACATGAATGCTGTGTCACTGGACAGTGACAAACCTTTGCTTGTTCTCTGTGTGAAGAGTTGGTCATTTCCTACTGCCTGTCTCCTTTCTGCAACTGCCCAGGTTTTGACACTTGGCAAAGTAAACATATAAAACTTCAAACGTGTATTTTTAGAAAATCTGTTTTCCTCTAAATGCTAAAATAACTGCAGAAACAGCACAACATTTACACTACAAAGTATTTTTCCTTCAAGAAACAACTCAGCTGACCACCAGAACCAGTTTCAGATATTACAGATGAAGACGAGAGGCAAACAGGAATTATCTTCTCCCCAAAACCATTCATGCACATCCTCCTAGTTAAACTATTTGAAACCAGGAAGACTGATCTTCCTAACCATCCTCTACAGCCAGTGGGAATAGAGAGGTGTCTCTGGAGGCCAGTGAAGAGACGAAGCCTCATTCACCTGCTCTCAGAGAAGCTTTTCTGTCTTTTAAAAGAGGCTAGAGAGATTAGCCTCTTTTATCTGAAATTCATCTTTTTTAAATAATCCTCTTATGTCTTCTCCAAAGTGGTTTTTTTTTCTGGAATGAAGCATGGTTGTATTGAAAACATCTCTTGTGTCCATCCTTGCACACAAACTGATGATGAATGTTGCATGCCAGAGAGCACAATCCACCAGGTGTGTAAAATTACTTCCACCGTAAGAGGTTCAGTACAAAAATTTTAACTTCACACCTCTGATTCAGTAACTGATTTCTTGGGTATAGAAACAAGTGTGGGGCTCCTCTGACCAGAGCTCAGCAGACCACCTCTCCCTGGGTTCACTGAAGTCAGAGCTCAGATGAACCACTCCAGTCAGCCATAAAGGGAGCCCAAGCTGACTACTTCACTCAGACATCCATACTGTAAGTATCCAAAATGGGGTGGATCAGACCCATGATAAGTAGGCTTTGGTCTGCCTTCAATACAGTATTCATCATTCTATATATATTTTATCATCAGCTTTTCTCTTCTTTTCCTCCTTCTACATAAAACAATTCCAGTCTCTTCTGTCACCTTTTTTTTTTTTTTGTGAGATGTCCTTTTTCACAGACATCACTTTTGCTGGATCCCCATAATTCAGCACACTAATCTTATAAATTTATGTTATTGGTGTATATATATATATATATAAAATAGTATAGCATGTTTTTTCCATCTCATCTTCTTTTCTGATCAGGCTACACATCTGAAAGAGGTCTTCACTGAATTGTCAAGAATTATTTAAAAGGCCCTATCTGGAGATGGTAAAATTAGGTGGATAAACAACTTTTCCCTGTAAAGTGCCCTGGTATTTGATAACCAAGTATGCAATACTCTGCAATCCTTGTTATGTTTTTGCTTATTCCCATTCCTAACTTGTTCATTAATATAAAAAACAGGATTTTAAATGTTCCTACAACACTTGTTTAACTTTTGCTTTTTTTATTTACAGACAAGAACATTTTGGATCATGTCTCCAACCTTTTTCTTTCACTTTCTTGTTTTTTCTGTATTTATTTTTAATTATTTGCCTGATACTTTAATAACACCATATGAATACATTGAAAAAATACACTTGAAAAAGTGCATTCTGATGTCCAGCTGAAGTCAACACAAACCTCTGCATTATTTTCAGTGGACTTCAGGGGCTGCAGCCTATTTTACCTTCTAGCAGAACTTCAGTAAATCATAGAAAAAGTTCTAGCTAGCATTAAGCCAAAATTCAGCACACTAAGAGGAATGACTGCAGAACTCAACTATGTTTGCAAATGCCTTAAGAGCTATTTGAGTGAATCCCATAGATTTAATGCACTTTTCAGGTGCACTAATGAATATCAAAGCCAAAAGATGCTCAGATAGGATATCAAGATTCATGTGCTTGCTTCTTAAGTTTTTTGAGTATATGCATGAAAATTGTCATCTATTACCATTGTCAATTAATGGTCTCAAAAACAGTCTTTGAATTGTCAGTTACTGCCTCTATAAAGCTTGGAAACTTTCATGTATATGCAACCTATAATGTCTTAGGGCCTGGAGACATTAGTATGCATAGTATCAGAACTGTTCTCAAGATGCTGGAGTTCTCAGCTGTTTTGCAGACAGTCTGAAACAGAATTAATCCCTACAGTTAAAGTACCTACTTGAACTAAAAAGACAGGTTTCATTAAATAACTTTACTGTATCAAATTTCCCTGCACGCTGAAAGAGAGAAATTTGACAGTTTTTCTGCTATACATATAAACATATATATATACCCATCTGTGTTGTAAGAACAGTTTTAAATTAAAAAGTGATCAGGATTGCATTATTTCCCATAATGACTTCCATCTCAGATATCTTCAGTTTCCAAAGAGACAGAAAACCTCACAACATCTAACTTCCAGTTCTGAAAGTTCAACCCAAAATCCAGTATTCAAGTCCTTCAAACTATTATATATATTCTCTAATTGTAAAGGTTTCTAATTAAAGCTAGGCTTTAGTTTTCTATAGCAGGAAAATCACCTACACTTACTCAGTATATTACTTCACAAACACACAAGGAGAAAGCAACTGCATTTGCGCTTTCTTGGTTCTATCGGGTCTCGAGAAAGAGACTGCAACCCTTTTTTTTTTGTGTGTGGTTCTCATTATTTTTCTTTAATCTTAGCTAAGGGTTACTTCTATAATGACCTGAATCAAGATTTAAAACATCAAATGTAAGACTGGACATTCAGTTTCTTGTTCCATTCCCTCACTAACAAACTTTCACTGATGCTTCTTTGCATGCCTGATGTGTATTTTAGGAGATATTATTCTTATATTCTGAAACCTAAACTTTAAGCAGTGCTGGAACCACTTCTCAGATATTGAAGACTGTGATTTGGTATGTGCCATATTCCAAGATAAGTCCACATATTCAGAGGCATTAAAAGCAATTGTTTTTTATGTAACCTGAACAAGATTACTTTTCCAGCTGAGTTAATGAAATACAACATCAACAACCTGTTTTCCAGTTCCTAAGCAGGCTCCCAAGTGTATACATACAAACCCTTGTGTGAACCTAGGGTTTAGTTGTGAATTTAGACTACAGTTCTTAGTAACCCCTGCAGCATTGCACTGCTGTTTTACACAATGTGTTTGGTTTTTCCTATCATAAAGTTAGGATTCCGATTAAAGCAGGTGAGCTGTAACACTAGGAAAATCTCATGATGGATAAGCAAATAGCATCCCCAGTTATGCCTCAAAATCACCTTTAAATACTCTGCCCTGTCTAAATCTATAAACCTCAGAAGCTGGCCTGTTCTCCAAGCAGTTCTATCATTCTCTGACAAAAAGGCCTGCAACCCTCCACAGCTGCCTTGCTGCCTTGCAATGGCTTGTCCCAGTTCCTTCCCTGTTACCTCAGGGCACCACAAGCCTACAGGAGGAATGGAACAATTATTTAAGAACAAAAATAAATTGGTGTACTGCTTGATCAGTGGTCTGCAAGGGAACATTTATTGTAGAATATACAAGCACATTTCCCTAAGCATGTTGCTCTTCCACCTCTGCTACCTGTTTTCCATCTTATCATTTCTCAGCTTGGGCAGGTATGGTATACATCAAGAATCCACTATAAAGAATTAACTTCAAACATTAAAAACACAGCAAGAAGGAGAATAAGAATTAAACAAGATGATTAAACCACACAAGTGCTGCCCAGCATCTTGTACAAAGACATTACTCTCCTCTGTCCAGAGTGGTTATTTGAAGTGCAAGCTGCTAAGAAAATTCATGCTGCTGCAGCGTGTGAAGATGGGTCTGCACTTTGTTATGCATAAGTCAGATGCATAACTGATCAGAGACTTAATAGGTGTATATATAAGAAAGAATTCAGATATCTATTAAGAAACCTAGATCCAGATACTACCAACAACATATCTGAACGGGTCTCTCCTTCAGGAGTTACTAGTCGAAGCTCCCATTACAGCCATGAAAAATTTAGTCAATACATCCAGTGAGGCTTGAAGAACCATTCAGCTCATCCTGAAGCAGACACCTACACTAGGTCAGCTGAGTAGCTCTACAGACTATGAACTGTAAATGCTTACAGCAAGCTTATCTTGCTGTATAAGAAGATGGTGTTTTTCCAAAGTCACATTCCAATTCCAGCTGCGCTTTACACACAGAAAGGTAGCAGCAGCAGATCAGAAGAGAACGATGCCTCTACCTAGTTGTATCAGTCTGTTGTCCAAAGAACAAAGGAGGGTAAATATAATGCCTTGATCTGACACAGTTATGCATTTTGGTGTAGTTAGTGCTAGTGATTTAGGTAATTGTAAATTAAGTCTTGGAAGAACTGTGTTTCACTTCCAGTCTCCTCTATTATTTACCCTGTCACCCTGAAGGCTAGTGCTGTGTTTAAGCAGCTGAGTGGACAGGGGTGATAAGGACATTGGCACAACTTGCAAGACATGTATCTTTGCCCAAATGTCAACTGCAGTTAGCTTCTACGGCTGATGCAGTGTTTTCACACTTCAGCTGTAACTCATGTTTCAGTCCCACTGATGAGTCAGGAACAGCAAACCACTGACTCTCCTTGATGCAAGGCAGTAGGGCACGAGGGAGCACACCAGGGACTCAGAAACTTCAGATGGCAGAAGAACACAGATAACAGGGACCCAGGCTTGCAGGTGAACTAGAAGCATGAGGAGTCAGCTCAAAACCAGCCAGTTTCACTAGCACTAGGTCAATATCAGCCATATCAGCTGGGGGTGTGATGATATGCTCAAGCATATCTGCAACACAGTGCTGAGTCCTGGCCCAGGGGAGCTGGAGGGGCCCAAGTGTGCCCTCAAAGCCTAAGACCCCTCTGAACAACAAAGTATGGTGGCTATGGCCCTGGATGCTACCTGCTCAGGTTTGACCTGGCCAGGTCCAATGGTCTAGCTCAGCTGAATTGGACCCTGTATGAAAACAGCAAAGTGACTTCACCCTGTGTGCTCTCCTTAAAGAAGTCTGTGAAAGGAAGAGAGTGCAAGTGCTGTTCCCATGACCTAGGAAAACACATGTAACTGCAGGAACTGTAACATGTAACAGCTATACTATCCTGTTCATGCGGTGCTGTCTTTCATTTAATAACCTCAGCCTAAAGTGCTGAGCTGTTTCTGAAGGGGCATCCCAAATCGGATCTATCACCCTCACAACCTAACCACTGTAACTGAGAAATCAGTGCAAATGATTAAGCTTTTCTGAGTTGTATCTGATCTACAGACCCCTGCATGATCCTTTCTGTCTAACAGTTTCTGCAGCAGATGTGGTAATACATGTATGTGCTCACCACAAGTACAACCTCAGCTATTTTAATTCAGTGTCAACCTGAGGTTAGAGTGGGCCAAAACCACAGTACCTAGAAGTTCCCATTCTATACACGTGTGCAACGTGACTGCTAACAGATGGATGGTGACAAGCCATGCTCCTCTTGGCTCCCCTTTGAAACCAGGGCTCCACTTGCTTGCAGTCAGCTGCTTGTGTGCACCAGGAACATACACTGCAACCAGCATACAACATATCTGAAACTACAACCTCATCTAAAACACCCATTTCCAGTAGATAATGTAAAGCCTGGGTATGTACTTACATGATAGCTAGGAGGTTGGTGATGTGACTATATTAATGGAAAACTAAAGTATAAGAACTTTTATAATAACTGGATCTTTGTGCAGCAATTGTCCTGTTAGAGAACTGCAAGGATGTGTTAATCCCTGATGCAGGTCCCAATCTGCAGTGTGTCGAGACCATGCCTTACCAATGACATGGGCTGTAACACAATGTCAGTACTTCATCAGATGACTGATGGAGCTAGGAGAAGATTCCTTCAGCATTTCACTGCTCTGTGGACTGCCTGAAGCCAGAACAGAGCTGCAGATGGCCATAGGAATACAGAAGGCATTTCTACACTGTCGTAAGGAGTAGAGGTACCCAAGTTAACTATGGTATTAGCTCAGCAGCCTAAGTGGTCTTGCTGCAGCAACCAGGGAATTGCCAAATACTTTCTGGAACAATTGCCAAACAGGCTGTTCCTCAGCACAGAGCAATGCTTGCTGGGCTATCTATAGGCAGCAATGCAGTGAATCAAGCTGACAGTGATGGCCCGGTGACATACAGGGAGCACAATCTCAGTGGTACCTAGTCTGCCATGTTACAGCTCAGTGTGACATACTCTGGGCCACATTATTTGACATGTTATAAAAACCAGAAAGATTTGTCCTTATACAGCGTAACCTGTATTTATAGCTCACCATTCATTCCTGCACATAAGTGCTTTCATACATCTGAGAAAACAGTTTATTTTTATCTCTGATTTATTTTCCCTTGAACTTGTTCCTTAACTCTTAAATGGCTAATGGAAAAAACAGCTTTTAGCATCCTAGGGGCAACACATGACAAACACAAAAGTAAAATGTTTACAGGCTGATGCAGCTCTGCCAAGACAGAGAGACATCCTTTGAATAGCTGAATAAATGTATTAGTCCTGTACATTTCTGTTGCTCCTTGAATGCATTCCCTCCAATCAAACAGAAGACTCAAATTCAGCTTGGAGGGTCTGCTCATTTCTCTTTTCACTAGAGCTGAACATATCTGGAGAAGTTTATAAATAACTCTGCAGTGCTCAGGATGAATTATGGTACAGCTCTCCAAAGACTATTCTGTATTGTTTTGTAAGATATCTAGAACTGTATTTTTAAGCACTTGTCTCACAATCATCCTCAGAAGGGGGAACAATTATGGCAAAGATATGCTTAGGGACAAATTTTTGAGTACTTTTTCTGGGCATCAGTTGTTGGCAAAGTCAGTATGTACATTTACCAGAGATTGTTGTACTATAGGTTTGCATCCATTGCACCATAATGGATGACTTAGCAAAATTAATTGCTCTTAAAAATGATCATCAGTCTTGGCTGACCTATTTCACTAACAGTCTTGTCACAATAACAGACTGAATATATATAACCTGCTAGTGACTGTTCAGTATACTAAGAAGAAAATGCAGGGTCTGCAAAACTCAAATGACCAAATATTATTCCTTTGCTACAGCAGTGGTTGATATATGCTGTCAGCCCTCCCAAAGAGTCTTTTCATGAAGTGTCAACTCCTGTTTGCCTTACTGGTGTGTGTGGTCCCACCAGACAAGCACCCGGCTTATGTGAAGTCAGAATATGCAGTGGACTGTCAAACATGGATTTGCTTTCCAGTAGGTTTATACCTGTGAGTCTCAGTGGAAGCTGAGGAAACTGGCCCCAAACTGTATATTAGTTTATGTATTTAGTTATATATGTTAGTCAAAACTAAACTAAATAAAAAACATACCATGTTGTTTCTGACTATCCACTGACATTGATACCTTCATTTCCCTAGATCATACTATTTCTAATTTAAAAGGTAAGATAGGGGAAAAGTGTAAGGCTCAGAGGAAAAATTCAGGCAGAAGATCTCTAAATCTTGTGAATTCTTTCTCCCTACAATAATATGAAAACCATCAACTACTCATTTAGCAATTAACACCATAATCCCTTCACAATCTCATTAAAAAACACCATTTTAAAACCCTGAATGAGAACCTTCTTTTTCAACAATCCTTATACACAAATCATGAGATTTTAATAACTGTACCATTTAGATTAATTCCTTTCAGCCTAATGGCTAGAATCATAGAATCATTTAGATTTGAAAAGACTTTTAACTTCATGAAGTCCAACCGTGCTTACTTCCTTTTTAATTGAAAGGTGAAAAATGTCACATAATCCCATGACTCCAGAGATTTAGACAATAAAGAAAACTAATTCAGAAATTAATTTAAATCACAAGATGCAGCAAGACCAACACATTAAGCAATGCCTTTAAATTGTAAAGTATAGGCTCCTAAACATTTAAATGCACCAAGACCAAGCCCCCACAAAGTATTCTGATTTCTTCATGAAGTATAGGAATTTTCTCTAACTTCAGGTACAGATAGCACAAGAAGAAATATATCAGTGAATTGATGATTACATTCAATTTTTTTAATATGTAAGGAACATAATAATTTTTAAAAACTAACATTGTTCCTATTTTGTCAAAACTCTCACTGAGTTATATCGTTACTTTGGTGTGGGTTTGGTTGAGCGCAGACATTTCATTCTACAACAGATTCTCAAAATAAAGAAAGAAAGGTGAAAATAGCTACATCAAAGTCTGATTTGTCATGTAAGCAATGAATATTTCTGTTGGAAATTTACTTGTTTTCTTTGTACAGCCATGGCATATCTAGGTCTCCCTCAGATTAGAAACATTAACTATTCTGGGTGTGATTGCTGTGAGTATCTATAGTACCTGGAGGCTGAAGGGAATCGTAACAGCAGTTAGAGTCATAATGAACTTAAAGTACTGCAATAAAAAATACCTTAAAAAACCAAACCTGACAAACGTCAGATGGCAGTAAATTAACATTAGCAGGGAGGTAGAGACACCACTGGGTTACCTCAGAAAACTCTCACATCTTCTTGTTGGTTAATTTTTCTCTTATGAAGCACCTCTAACAAAGACAGACTTCAACCTACTTTATATGCATAATGATTCATGCAAATTTACCTCCTTTTGAGGCAGGGGGTCAAGCCTTTATGTTGGCTCTATAATGAGTAATATCTGCATAGATTTTTGCAGTATAATAATGAGGGATGTTTTGCAGAGATATTCAAAATCAGGACACACAAATCCAGACAAACTGGATTCATCAGTGGTATATAAAAATCAAAACAGAAGAGCTGATAAGGACAATAAATACATTTTTCAAATTTAGTATTTATTCTCCCATAGTCTGGTGTCTTATTTTTTTAACGTGGGGTTCAGTACTAAAGGAAAGGGATTAAATAGTTCTCACTGCATATAGACAGAGACAATGTAAGCATGTACCACGAGAGCTGTGGCTCTGGCAAAGAACCTCAACATAAATTTGCTACACATCTACTTTTCCAAATATAAGGCTTTCCTGGCAGGCAGCCAATCATGCAGGAATTGCCAACCCTTCTGTAGATAGGGCAATTATAATTCTCTGTGCACTGCCACTAGACCACCTGCATCTCCACATGTAATCTAAGTCAGATTTGAACCCAGCTCTCAAGAGATGAATGCCAACCCACTGCTATTTACTATTAGCCAATTATTCATTATCTTTTATTATCATTAAAAACACCGTTTATACCTGCACCTGACAAACAACTAAGCATAGTGGAAGCTAGCACACAGGCCCAGTGCTACAGAAGTTGTACAACTTGGAGCTGAGATGTTGTTTCAGGAGGGGGAGGAAATTCTGTAAAGCCCTTTTTTTTTTTGTGCATCATGCTTTGCTTCCATCAGCACCTCATTGGACTTGGAAGTGCATCATATGCACTGATACAGAACAAGAATTTGGAACTCTGTTTCAGATAATGATGCAAATATTTTTATGGGAGTATGACTGCATTTTTTTAAAATCAACTCAATTAGACTCCTTAATAAGGTTTTACTTGGAAAAAAAAAGGGGGGGAAATGAAAATTTAGGGGGAAATGAAAATGTATCAATATTGAATGAGTCATCGTTTTCTCTTAAGAATCAAAAATCTATCATCAGATAATGAGAGGGAAAACAGCTCCACCACTTACTTAAAAGGGCAGTTAAACCATTAGCTGTGGTGTTATTGTGTCTAAACAAAATGTAGAAAATTGTAAAAGAATATAACAGTTCTTACTGATTTATTCTATCACATTTCAGTAAGTAGAAACTTCTAGCAAATATTTTAAATGTGTTTACTTCTAAACTGAGTAATATGCAAATAACCACATGCTGTATGAATAAAAATAAATTAGTCAGTTTTTAAACTTCCCTTTCTAAGAGTCACCATACAGGATGACATGTATTTTAGAAAGGTGTAACACATTAAACTTCATCTTTATCCAGGCTCAAGAGGGAGAGAATTTTGCATGGAAACCAAATGTTTCATATTGGAAGAATTAAATAATGAAAAAAACCTTGTTACTGCTGAAGGAATGAGTTTGTTCACTTTACTGCAGCACTGTTCAGTGAAAAAAACCAGACTGTTCATGGTTTAAAGATAGGACACTCCCTATGTCATCTTCTGTGATAGTGCATACAAATTTCAAATAGTTAGGGGAGTTTAAAACTAATTGCCATACGAACCACGTTGCATAAGTGTATTCCACGCACACTTCTGAAAACATAACCCATAAGTGGATACTTTCTTCACCCACAACCAGGTAAGGAAAATGAAAATAATTTAAAGTAAAAGATTGACTGAGTGCATAACTCTCTCTCAAGGCTTCCAGATTAGCAGGCAATGGCATGAAGATATGCTTTAAGCCAGTATCAGGAAACCAGGCAAGAGAACTACCTAGACAGGAACTCTATAAGCCAGCATGGAAACAAGGTGAATGCTAAACCAAATATTATTTCCCATATTTTCCCAGCAATTATACTCCTTATTCAGAATCCTAGGAATTGACTGGGTTTTGTGTTATACTTCAGCGCTGTATGAGTTTTGATTCCCTTGACCTATGAATACAGAGTCCTGACATAAGCCACCCACCAAGCAGGCTTGTAGTCTGGATCCTTCTGGGATCTCCCGCGGCAGTTTCCATGCCAAGCAGGCAACTTCCCTGACAAGGAGCCAGGCACAGGTGAGGGCTGGCAGCAGGGGAAGCTCTGCAGTCTCACAGCCTATCAGCTCTGCGTGTACTTAGGGTGCAGTCAATAACTGGGCTCAGGGTTGTTTTTGGACAGAAGGAGGTCTGGCACGTACTGCAAGCACAGCTCTTCTTTAAGTAACCAATTGCTTTGGAAATGGCACAGATCAGCAGGCCCGTTAAGATAATATAAATGAAGAGATGATCATTTGTGTGGAAAAAAAAAATAAATAAATAAAATGAAAGAAGACATCATGTCTTTCATGCAAAATTAAAAGTTCGCTACATGGTTTCATTAACAAAAAACCACGACAATATGTACTCAGGTAAATAGAACAACTTCTGACCTTGAAATTGCGTGCTAAATAAATTACCTCAGAGCGAAAGTGATGAGTTCTCATGACAGCATCTGGAAGAGAAGCAGAAAGACACACAGGCTGCATCCAGCTCCACCTCACATTTCGCTCCGGCTAGCGGTTTATCGAATCGCTCGCCCTTCAGCCCACATCCATGGACGGCTCAAGCTCTCCCGCCGCAGCCGGCAGCTCCGCCCGGCATTTATATTTAATTAATCGGGAAGAAGTTGAGCATAAAGTTCTGCTGCACTTGAGAGGCCGGGAAGGGCTGGAGGGTTTCCCCAGCCCCTCGTTTCCCTCCCGCGGGCCAAGGGATGGGTGGAGACAAGGCTGCCGCAGTCCTAGGCTCGGCTTGAATTTTCTTTAAAGCCTTTGCCCGGCTCCGGAGCGGCCCTACGCCGGCAGAAACAGCGGGATGGACCGGGAGCACCCCCCTCCGTACTCGGGGACGAGCGACATCTCTTACCTCGGCTCCTTGAGCGACCTGAAAAGACGGATTTGATGGGATGCCTCCCCTTCTGGAGCCTGCGGTGCCAGCAGCAGAAGAATAAAATCGTGGCGATGGTCCCCAGCAGCAGCAGGAGCAAGAAGAGGGCGCACTGGATGCTGTAGGGTCTCAGCAGGACCAGGAAAGCGGCGGCGATCATGGCTCAAGCGCCCGGCTGCCCCTGTGCGTGCGCGGGTCTGCGGCGAGCGGCGCAGGGAGGGCGGGCAGCGNCAGGGCTCCGGGAGGGAGGAAGGAGCACGGCGGAGCCCGCTGCCGCCGCGACTCGGCCGGGGCGGCCGGTGACATCACACGCTGGAGCCGCTGCGGAGAGAGGCGGAAAATGGCTGCTGCGAGGTGCCGGGGGGTGCAGGGTGGGGGGAGCGGCTTCCCTGCGAGAGTCGGGGACCCTGGTGGGGAGAGGGGCTGCCCCAGCCGCCGAGGAGGGCGGAGATCGGTGAGGCGCGGGGTAGCGGTGGCGATCGGCCGGGACGGCGGGGTCTGGGGCGGCTTCCCTGGCAGGCCGACCCCGGTTCGGGGGCTCTGCCCGCGGCTGGTTTCGTGGCGAAGCTGTCACACGGGGAAGGGATTGGGAAGTGTTATTGAGATACGCTCTGACAAGCTGACAAGGGTCCTGGTGTCGTGCTGAGCCGTGCTTCCGATGCTGCGATTGAGGCAGCAGCTGTCTCCGGGGGAGTCGGCACCGGCTTTCATCTGGGTTCTACGCGTTAATGATACACCGGGCCCGGTGTCGTTTGCACGCTCGCCGAGACGTTTCCTACACGAAAGCCGCGGAGGAGTTGGCTGGTGCAGGGCTGGCTGCAGCGAAAGCGGGTGCCGAGCAATGCACCCCCTGACTGCAGGAAGCTGCAGCGCCCTGCAGCAAATGCAGCGCCCTGCAGCCCCTGCCTCTCCCGCAGCTGCTGCGCCGCACAGCCCGCAAAAATCCTGGCGTGTGCAGGTTGCTTAAGGACAAGAGTTCACCTCTGTCACTGCTGCTGCATCTGTAGCTGTAACTCTGATGACTCTCCCTACTTCCAAAGGCTGTTTCAGAGGTCTTTGGAAATGTAGTTCCAAACTCCCTAGAACTACAAAACACAGACACGCAAAAATCAGTTGCTGAAAATATATCTAGGGACTGTTTTGTAATACTGTGTTTGCTGGGGGAAAGTTAGGTTAATTCGAGGGGAAATTCATACACTTTTCATGCGTCTTTGATGTGAGCACATAAATCTGAGAAACGTTTCTGAAACTTTATATAAATAATGAAAATCTCTGTGAAAATACTGGAGTAACATTGAAATCTTGCTGCTTTATATGACTGCTATAAAACTACAGAGAAAAACGTGCAAATATAAATTAAACTACAAAATATGCGAGCTGGAAGGGCAAAGAAAGAAACACATCTGTGGTAGCTTAGGTGAGCACAGGAAAAATTATCTACTAGAATTCATTCACTGCTGAACTAATAACATCGTGATGCTTTATTGTTGTTGCTAGGGAAATCCATTTTCATTAAAAGATTCTCTTGGTACTGAATCGGGGGAGAAGAGTAAAGGAAGAATCATAGAATCATAGAATTGGCTGGGTTGGAAGGGACCTCAGAGATCATCAAGTCCAACCCTTGATCCACTACCGCTGCGGTTACCAGACCATGGCACTGAGTGCCACATCCAGTCCCTTTTTAAATATCTCCAGGGACGGAGAATCCACTACTTCCCGGGGCAGCCCATTCCAGTGTCTGATCACCCTCTTGGTAAAGAAATTATTTCTAATATCCAACCTAAACTTCCCCCGGCACAACTTGAGACCGTGTCCTCTTGTCTTGCTGGTAGTTGCCTGGGAAGAGAGACCAACCCCCCCCCTGGCTACAGCCTCCTTTCAGGGAGTTGTAGAGAGTGATGAGGTCTCCCCTGAGCCTCCTCTTCTCCAGGCTGAACAGCCCCAGCTCCCTCAGCCTCTCCTCATAGAAAAAGATATGTTGGCTTTTACGGCTGTAATTTTTTATTCTGGGAATTTTGTATCCTTTCTTAACATACACCAACATAGTGAGGCGTCGGTCGTGTTACTTTGTAAAAGGTGAAGTTGCTACATTGCAGGCTCTAATGTAAAGCTTTCCCTCACTGCCTCGGAGCTGACAAACACTTGAGGGTTGTGTGGCATCACGTGGTGCAATATTGAAACCTTTCCTCCTACCGCAGTACACTGCAGTAAAATGGTTTTAATGCAGAATACCTGGAAATTTTTCAAAGGGTTCGTGTTACCTCACTGTAATATGAAGCGAATCAGTGTGATCCCTCCTGGCAACACGCTGCAGCGCCTCAGTGCAGTACATGGATGGAGCGGGAAACTTTTCGACACCTTTTGCACTGCACTGATTTATGGCTACAGAAGGGGAGGGTGGAGGAAACGTAGCACAGCGGTGACTCCGCGGTGAATGGCAGAGAACTGAGCGGGAGCGGTGATTTTTGCATTGTCTCAGGTAGCAGTGCATAGAAAACATTTGACAGGCAATTCTCTGCCTCTTAGCTTGTTAGTTCAGGGTTTATAGCCTTTTCCTTCTAAGACTTAGAGCTCACTGGTGTCTTGAGGATAATATTTTGCCAAAAGAGTGTAATAAATCTCATGACAAGGGCTTAATTTTTTTTTTTCCAAATGCAAAAGAGAATATAGTTTACTACAAGAAATGCTGACATGCATGTTTTTTCAGAGCTACTGCTCCAGGCTTCTGAGTCAACTGTCTCACATGTATACCAAACTGCTGCTGTGGCTTTCTTTATATTCATTAGTAATCTTGCATTTGATAAGTACTGCAGAGGTTGGTAGTACATTTAAAATATTATTTCCATTGTGAATAAAGTTTAAGTTGCTGAATTTGTTTCACATAACAATAAGCAAATTATTTGTGAGTAGACGTCCCACAAAAAAAAAAAACAAAAAACACCAAACACAACAAAAACCCAAGCAATACCAAAACAAGCAAAACCAAAAACCAAACCAACAAACAAAAAAGAGATAGATACATTAAAATAAGTTTTGTATATATATAGTACTTTTAATCTAAGCTTCTTTACAGATTCTTTTTCAGGGAAAGTTTCATAAATTATAAGGATGATAAACAGAGAAGAGAAAAGGAATGAAGAGAGAAGGTTAAAAAAAAAGCCTCTCAGCTGAAAATTGACCTCGGAAGGAGAATCCTGGAGGTGAAGCTGTTTCAGAGAAGAGGAAGTAAAAGAAGGTAACAAAGTCTTGAGACTGACTGTGAGAACAGTGTGGAATGGCAGGGCAGGGCAGAAAAGAGATCTAAGTTGTTGAGAGGCAGAAGCAAGTCCAAAAGGGTTTTATAAGCTGAGAAGGCAGCCATCGATCCTGAAATAAATAAGGGCTACTGCTGCCATTTCAGAGTGTGGATAATACTGCCACACTTTTGTGGAGATGTGAGAATTTAGGAAGTAACATCCTGCAGATGCTTGTTTTGTTGGGGATTACAGTAACAAAGCCACACACGTAGCTGAAGTTTTCGGCAGAAGGCTTGGAGACAGCCTTTTACTTGAGCAATGCTGAGGGAGGAGGTGGTGGTGAGTACTTGGGCAGAGGAATGAAAAAGGCAAGTTCTGATTCAGAAACTCCTCAGAAAAGAGGCGACCGGCAAGTGTTTGCAGTGGAAATGGACAGGAGTCCTCTCCTGTTTCTCTGGTTGCAGTCACTCTTGAATGCACTTGTTCACCTATTTTATTAATTTAATTGAGGGAGGGGAACAACATGGAAATTATGTCAAAGTTCTGTAGCCTAATGGAAGAGTTGAGCAAGGTATGTGTTGTAGCAACAGTAGCCTTCCTGCAGGGAGACAAGGCAGCATTGGTATAAAATACTATTTCAGCCAGTTTCTCATGATAACTTATTCTGACTTATCCATCTTGCCCAGCTGAGCTGAAGACTGAGATACTTTCTTCCCTTAGTCTTGTCCTGTATGCAGAACTGCAGTACTATATGGACTACTGCATATTCCTTTATAATTTACATGAGGTTCAGAAACTCTTTTTAAACAAAATTTAAAATCCTAGCTGAGTACCATGGGTTAGGCTGAAAGAAAAAAAAAATGCAAAAAGAAAACACGATGGTGTTTTGGGTGGAGAAGGCACCTCTCCCAATGTGAGCTGTTGGATTCAAAGACACCACAACTCTGCAAAGGCACTTCTCTGCTTCTATGGATTCAGGCTTTGTGGGCCTCATTTTGCAGTTCTAAGACTCCCTGTATCAGTGAGCCAACAGTAAAAAGTCACATGCCAGATCTGATGATGTGGACATAGGAGCAGGAGATGATACATTATATGATTTCTCAAGTGTTGCTGACTTAAGTGAAATGGTAAGATCATGTCCTTTCACTGGCATGTTGGTATGCTTTAAGGACTCTATTTTACTGAATTATAGTTAATTAGTAGAAACATTCTGCTTAAATGACTGCTTAACTGGTTAGAAGGTCTCCCTAATCATCTAATACTTCTTAACAAAATATTTGGGTTTTTTCCTGATCAAAGAGGAACCAAAGTAAATATAGTAAAACCCAAAGTAGCAAGCAAAGTAAATAGAGAAAATACCGAAGTATGAGTATTATCAAATTCATTCAATTAAATAATTGACTTTCCCCCTCAATATTCTTCTTCATGGGTTACATGATGTCCTAAGTGTGCTTTTAGCAGTTTAAACGTGATGTACGTGATGATGCTTGTGCACATTTTTGGTAGATGATTAGACCTTATGAAGAACATTCTTCAGCTGAAAGAATAACCATTTCCAGCTTGATATAGGCATCACATTTCAAAAAAAAAAACAACCCTACAAACCTGTTACATAATATTATATATTCTAAATTCAGCAAGGTTATTGCAAGCCTTTGTTCTGCAAAACTTGTTCAGTTCTTTGCTCCATATAACGTTTTGCATGTTTGGAAAGCACTCTAGCATTAGTTAATTCTCACAATATGCTTGAAATTAGGAAAAAAAGCTATATTATTTCAGATTCTTTGAAAAGAGAAGCTGAACTTTAATGGTTGTTTGAATAACCCAAGACCAAACGGTGTGACTCCAATGTTCCTGACTAGATCCCTCCATGAATGGAAAATTTTACCACTTGGAGGTGTCTGAGGTGACCACATAAAACCAAGTTCTGCCTGCTTTATATATGTAGGGGTGATTGTCCTTATTTTGCAGGTTCATCAACTCTCACAGCATGCATGTTTTGATTCCCTCTGTTTATTAGACTGAACGTAAATCAAATGGAGCCTGAGCCATGCACTTGTGCACTCCCAGCTTAGTGCTGCTGGAAAAATGCTGGCAGGAGTTCTGTGGGCATGAATTGACTTTGCAGAAAGAGAGGCTGATCTTGAGCCTAGATTGAAACATGCTGCTAAAGCTCCTACAGCTTTTTCTTTTTTTTTTTTTTTTTTTTTTTATTATTACAGCAGTGACATGTCCCTTTGTCCTTGGTTGAAATTTGCTCTGTATTAACTTTTGGCAGTGTTTAATGTAGCAGTTGTCAATCTGAATGTGTCCTTGCCTCCCAGTGGGAATTGCACTTCATTACTCTTTTATGGATATAATGGGAAGTTGTTTAAGGATTGTTTCAGATCAGTGTACAACACTTATTTTTTAGATCTTTATATTTATTTACAAATTTACATTGAGCTACATACACTAAAAAGACAATTTTACAAAGGGGAAAACCAGCTCTAATAAGGGTTGATGTTGTTATCCTGCCGGGTAAAATGCCTTTCTGTCTGTTCTCCTAAGTGCAGAACTACTTTTAGCTGCACTAATATTCCCTGGAGTAGGAGGACAATGTGTATGTCTCTTGTTCTTGCTCATGAACTTTATATAATGCAGATTTTTTTTGGTGACTGGACATCATCAAGTGCACGTTGCAAACCAGAGTAATTGAGGAAGAGACATGCAGTAGAAGAGCAAGAACTCTGAGTACTAACCAGGCATGACTTCTAATCTGTCATGACTCACCTATGACAGACAATAAAAGACAAGAGAAGAAAGAGTTAAGATGCCACTAGATTATTAAACACTGACCATAGCTCAAAGCTGGAATTTCCTAGCTGGTGTTGCACTTGTGTGTTCTTAGAGGGGAAGGAAGAACGTCACTGATAGTAGTGCTTTGGGGCAGCACAGCTTGCCAGAAGATAGAGAATAGTGTATACCACCCTATAGAAGGAATAAGATACCTCCTTCTATAAACTCTCACATCAGGTGATCAGTGAGTTTGTTATGAGAAGTCCAATATGAAAGTACCTTAGTTGTGTATGGAAAGTATGTCTGATATTTTTTCAACCTTTTAAGAAGAGGGTATGTGATTGCTTGGGATGTTACAGGCCAAGTGCACTCTTCTTGCACCTCAGCACAGATTTGCATCCCTAATGATGTTGCCTTCCTTCCTATAAAAAACTTCAGCTAAAATAAGTGACTACATCACTGTTTTTTGATCTTTATAATTTGGGAGCTGTTAAGATGTGTGGTGTTGAATTATTCAAGCCAGATCAGAATGAGTATGGCCAAGTGCTGGACTCCACTCCATGCTGAATTGTTTCTCCTCACAGGCTACTTAGTGCTCTAAGAGTAAGGATATATTAACCTGCATAGAAGGAGCTTGCATGTGACTATCCAAATTCCTGTAGCTTAGATATCTCATGCAGTTCAATGCATACACTGATTTTTACTGGTCTGTATTTTAATACATTTTGTTGAGCATGGCATTTGCAAAAAGCAAATCCAAGTGAGTATTAGTTTTCCATCTGTCAGCTGTGAAATAGCTATTTTATAGAGATATTAATCTGTGATGCAGAATTAAGATAACTTCCTGCATCTTGTTATTTGGCGTCTTGTTGTCTTTATGGGGATCTTTCATTGACTGTGGGATTAAAATTCAAATTAAAAATGTATGTGGTTTATAGGCATGTGAGGTACATAAGCACCTATTTAAACTCAGTCCAATCATTCCCTAAATTCCCTAAATGTGTATGTTTAAATCTAGACACTTTTTGAGGTGCCTGGTGTTAGTAGCCACTTTCATGAGCCCTTAAGAGGGTGTAGACCCTCTATGAGACACATGCCCATCAGAAGACCAAGTTTATGGTATTTAAGATTCCAGCATGTGTTCATTTTTATGCAACTGAATTGAGCCCTAAAGCATTTGAAATCAGGTAAATTGCTCAATTGTGTTCAGTAGGGTCTTGACTTTGACAGCTGTTGGAGTCCCCAAGCCTGAGAAAAATAATACTGGCTTCATGTATTCATTTGGCTGCTCTAATTGACTTTAGTGTGTGGAACAAGTTATCGGCCAAATTCTGTGTATAATCCTGTGGATTTTAAATACTACTGAGGCTTTAAAGTCAACAAGACAATCTGTGTAAGGCCAGAAGAGTTTGCTTTATTATTACTAGCATGACTTAGGGAAGTGTCTCAGATTATTTCATAGCTAAGTCACACCAGGATAGCAATCTACAATTAAGAAGTGAGCTGTTAGATATCAGTAAAGAAAATCATGTTTTATCATTTCTGTGCATTTATAGTCTTGAAAGTTGTAGTAATGTTCAGATGGATGCACCCCCAGATTCTCAGCTGAATTTGGAACACAGTGGTACTGATGCTTCTGGAAAATCTGTACTCTATTTCTCAGCTGCAAGCAGCAGATTTGTGCATTTAAGTCATATTTCCCCATAAAATGACTAAGATATCACTGTAAATCTTTTCATTGGTAACAACACATCTGCATTCTTCTAACAGTGCCTAATTCCACGGCAGACCATTAGTCATTCTTACAGTGGGTTCAGGGGAATAAGATTAGAACCCACAACAGGGTATGTAAAATATTTAAATATGGTCATGTTTTCCATCAGAAATTTGTTACAGAGAAATGGGAATGTTGAGACTTCACTGTAGTGTGTGAGTTTTACACCAACATTGTATTTAATGTTCTGACAATTTCAACATAAAATGGCACAGTCAAAGTAACACAAATGAAATCTGTGACTGTCACTCATTATGCTGGATTGGAAATAAATAGTTTGAGTGAGATAAGTTAATTTCTAGCTCAGTAAAGGTGGGGGGTTTTTTGCAAGGAAAACTTGGATTATTGAAGGATGAGCCTAGAGGCTATAGAATACAAAATATTAGAACTTTATCATGAATCTGTACTGCACAGTTTTGGTACAGTTTCTAGCTTTGCTGAAATCAGTGGCAAAACCTTATTTTAAGCCACAGTCAAACCAGATCAATTGAGTGGTCTGCAATCTCATGTAAATTTATAATACTCTATACTGCATTTACTTAAGGGAAAGGGAAATAATGATCTCAGCATGCCATCTGCCAACTTTCTGTCTGAATGGAACAGACTATGTCAGTCAAGGGGTGAGATATGTCTTTAAATGACTTTTGTGGTTTGGTGTTTGTTTTTTTGTTGTTGTTGTTCTGTCTTTTTGGGTTGCATAGTAACAGTATTCTGTATACAAATTCATAGCATCTGTGCAGAATGTGAGGTGTTAACATGTTTGTAAAAATTAAGATTCCAATTAATGTTTCCTCCTTAAAATTCAATGGCTTCTTTCTTCTTATTTTACCCTTTCTACAAATTACCTGCTTTTTGAAAAAGTAAAGACAAATTTATGTCTTAGAACAGTGATAAATCATAAAATTGCCTTTTAGACTTCTCAAATAAGTAGTTAGTGTTTTCAAATGGGGAATAGCAGAATTAAGTAACTTGCAAAACATAAGTGGCTTTCAAAGGCCATATAATTCTGCCTCTGTGGTTAGTAGCTGCACACAGGGTAATGTCTGTGAATGATTCTGTATCTTCCGATTAAACCACTGAACAAAGTGCTCATTGTCAGGAATCTTACTTGATGATTTGCAGAATTGCGTAAGAAAGATTTTAAACGGAGAACCAGATAGGTTTCAACAGACTTCATATTCCATCTTCTTGGCTCCCTATAGCTGAAGGTCTATTGGAATGTATCCTACAGCTTCAAAAATAAAAAATGCTAACACAGGATTTGTTGGACCCAGCCAGCTTCTCTAAGGAGACCTACCTACCCCTGTACAGTCACTGAATAGACAGCGGAGAGAAATAGTTTCTCCTAGACAGTAAGTCATCTGCTGCCTTTTCAATGTGTCTCAGGGTGAGATGAATCACCTCTCTCTGTGGTGACTGAGCTAAACATGGCTAGACAACCTCTCACTCTTAAGGTAGAAGTTTGATAAGATTAATCCCACTTTCCAAGATGTATTTTTTCCTGATGATACAAAATATTTTGCCTTTGATCTGTTTTGGCAAATATAACATTTTAGAAGGAGGCATGTGCAAGCAGTCCTGACGCAGACAAGGTTCACATTGACTGCACTGGGAGAACAGGGTGAGAAAGCACTGCAGGACTTTTCTCCAGTAAGGGAAGTACTTAACTGTTCCTTTTCCTCATTAGGGACATTGTGTTCTACCTTTCCACTCCCTTTAATCACTGGCTAGAGATGATGCTGGCAGACAGTTAAGAATTATCCCCCAGGCCCATGGATTGTCACAATAAATTCCGTGAAAGGACATAGTTTGATTAATGTCTACTGCAAGAGCTGAAGCCATAGCTCCGTAAGAGAAAAATACTAACAATCAGCTATTGCAGTCTGTTCCTTCTTTTTGGCATTGTAATAGTTTTGTCATGTTATTATAGCAAGCAGTTGAGTTGATGCCCAGAAAGCTGCAGCAAAGAGGTGACCTGGCCAGGCTCTGTTGCTGTCTCACAACTGCAGGACTGAGCACAAGCCTCAGAAAGCTGCTGGGAGTCTTTCAGACTCCTGCAAGGAGCTAAAGAAATGGATCAGTTCCATCACAACTCCCATGATTTTCTGAGGAATCCATTGCATATTTTGCTCAGCATCCTATGTAGCTTATATTTTAACTTGGCAGTTGTTACAACTCTTGGTAAAATCAGTTTAGCTGTTTACTAGTACATCCTCCCACCACAGGCAAGAATTTTGACAGCTGAGAAGAACTTCATGGGTAATGTAGACAAATTGCTCAAAGTCCTGATGTGACCATGGTAGGAATTGTCTCTAGGTTTGAGTGATGGATTTCCCTGGATCCAGGTGCTTGCCTGCTATAAATCTAGCCATGTGTTCACAGAGTCTACCAGTGGCACCAGGCTGCTGTTGTGGGTTCCAAGCATTCAGCAGTCCACATCCATTGATTTCACTAAGCTGTTTAACACATACACAACAGCAATACCTTCCCAAAGCTGTAGGATTTGCTACCAATGTGATCAATCATCACAGCATATATATGAATAGCCTCAGAGGTGTGGGGAATCATCACTTCACCTCCATGCTGTGAACAGCCTGCTGTATTCAGCAGGTCCCTGGAAATGCCAGGCTGGCTTGGGCTTGCCAACCTTGTATAAGTGTGGACTGACAGCGTGTTCCATGGCTCTGATAATATTTGTCTCAATCCAGTATGAGAGACAACATACAGACTGTTAGAGGACTACAGGGAAACATTAAAAAAATATACAAAGTCAGTCAGTCAGCTGTTAATCTTAGCACACTGGTAGTTCTAACTTTGCTTCAATTCTGCTGACTTTATGTGGATTCTTAGGAGGGTAATGAAGTAGCTTGTGGCTGCCAAGGGCCAAGGAAAGCTAAAAGTACTCTGTCTGAGACTCAAAGAACTCAGTGGTGGGGTTTGTTGTTCCTGGTTTGATTAGGGGTAGAAGTTAACACCTTCATGCCAGATGAGAAATGTTGAGCTAACTGTGGTGTATGCTCAAAAACAGTCTGAAAAAGAAGGAAAGCCACGGATGGTCAATGTGATTGCATGCACAAGATGTTTTAAATTGTTGAATGATCCCTTTCTGTGGTGTGAAGACCCACCCAGCATGGATCAGTGGCAGAATGAGGCCTTGGGTGATTCATGCAAAGCATAGACAATCAGGCACTTTCCTCTCCAGAATTTACACGGAATGAATGTTTCCTGGTCTTTCCAACTCTATTTACAGAAAATTAATGTGAATTCTTGCAAACACAGTCTCCTTTCTTCAACAGGGCAGTACTTACCAAACCTACTGCTATCACATTCAATACATCCTGCATAAAACATTATTTAATATGCTTTCTAATGGTGATGTCTTATGCTGCTTGCCTAATTGTATCAGTAAACATGTTGACAAGAGCACAGCTGCCTTTTGCAAATTAACAAGTTCACCCCTCTGTGAAAAACCAGCTCTTTTGAGATGTAGCACAGACATGGTGAATAGTAGTGAGCTGGTCTTCTGCAAACAAATTGGCATTGCTTTCTTAGAGCACTGCAGCTAAGATTTTCTCACTTTGACACAATAGCTCCATGTAGCTTTCTTTTCTTAGCTCTGAGTTACCTTTTTGACAGCTTCTGCACAAGGCACTAGATTTGCTTCTGACTGATTGAGGCCAAATAAATCACAAATCAGAGTCACATCTGGGAATTCATGAGCTTGCAGCTCTGTAAATTTACTTCACCTCTATGAATTGACAGGCCAAACTATGTTTGCTCTGCAGAAGACCAAGGCTTGAGAAAATCAGATTTTCTATTTATTGATTTTATCTTATTTGATAAGTTTAAAGTAGAAAATACCTTATCTAATGGAAGCACCTAAATCAGCTAGTTACACTTTTAGTAGATTTTAATAGAACCAAAGAATTGTTTGGGTTGGAAGGGACTTAAGGATCACCTAGTCCCAACCCCCTGCATGGGCAGGGACACCTCCCACTAGACCAGGTTGCTCAAATCCCCATCCAGTCTGGTCTTGAACATTTCCAGGGAGGAGGCATCCACAACTTCTCCAGGCAACCCATTTCGGTGCCTTACCACCTTCACACTAAAGAGTTTCTTCCTAGTAACTAAGCTAAATCTACACTCTTTCATCTCTAAAACCATTACCCCTTGTCCTGTCTCTACATGCCCTTGTAAAAAGTCCCTTCCCATCTTTCTTGTAGGCACCCTTCAGGTACTAGAAGTCTCGACTTAATTAGAAAAATGTAGCACAGAGTATGACTTATTCCCCTTTTCCAGTGTGGAATGTCAGTGCTTTAAAAAGCCCAGAAATGGTCCTTTGCTTTAAAAATATTTTTTATGCAAGCAAAGGATTTAGCTGTACATTTGGGTCTGGATTGTCCTTGTTGCTGTTATTCTGCATGAAGCAGCCCAGCTCTCTTTCAGTCCTCAGCATGCCATTTCTTTTGTATGTCAAGTTTTCCACTGCCAGAATGTGTCATACCTCATCCAATCAGTTGTCTGGGGCTGTTCTGTTTTGGGCTTTTGTGACTGAAATTGTATGTCTTGCTGCCTCTGAGATGATTAATACAGCCCTGGCATTCACACATCCCTAGTATTTACTAGCATTTAGAGTCAGTACCTTCTCTTCTTCTATGGAAAGTTATCACAGCTGTAATTGTTTAGTCAGAGGCTCAACTGTTGGGGCAACTGCAGTAGTAATAGAGATCCTTGACAGGAGATGGGATAGATCAAACATGGTAGCAATGTAGAAGCAAGGGCTCTTATGAATCAAAGATGTTCTCTGTGCATAGTTTGGAGGCAGCTGTCTGATGTACATGTGTTGAAAAGACCACCTCCCATCTTTCAGGGGAGATACAGCACACTGCTTGGCTAGTTATCACCACCTAATCTAGGATATTTTTACATAAAGTAATTACCAAAATCCAGGAATAGGAGAACTGCTTGGGGAATTTTTAAGTATTATTGTAACTTTCCTGTGGCATGACATGATAACAGCTATTTTTCCTATGACACTTTTCAGGCAGTGTCTGTGTGACAGGAAAATCACTTAAAAATGAAAAAATTCACACTGTTTGATTTTGTTAATGATAATTCACTGCAAATTGGAGAAACTTCATGGATACAGGACCTTCCCAGTGATGACAATGAATTTGAAAGGCTTCTGAAACCAAATGAGCATGTGCTAGTGAACTGGCCTGTGGGAGAAAGAAAGACAGAAAAGCACCTGGTGAAAGTTGTGTACATGAGTGGTGAGTGCAGATTCAGAGCTTTTGGCTGATATGAACTTTTAAAATCTAGTTCTAAGGTATTGCTACCTGATTTTCTGTGCTTTGGCCTTTTTTTCCATCACTTCAGATGACCCCCAAGAGCTGGTGGAAATGATGCAGAAGATATTACAAGCAGATGAAATTACAAAAATACAAGTCCTTGGAAAAGGCAAGAGGAAAAGGATAGAAATGATATTCTCAGAAAGTGAAGACAGTGACCTGGATAAAGAACAGGTAAGTTTCTGTCTTTTTGTGCCTGATATTGATAGGCACAGAATGGAATGAAATAGACCATAGCGATTGATTTTTCACAATATAATATACAACACATATATAGTAAAGGTAGGAATACCAACAATCTTAACATGGTAGTTCAGCACAATAAAAACAGATTTTGTCCTTTGCTATTTAAAAAGAAGGGTGTTACTCAAGATTTTGATGCTCTATAGCTCTATTACATTTTCTCCCATAAGACAGAAACTTGATCACTGCATAGGGAAGGGACCAGCTTTTCTGAGCTCTGGATTGTGCTGAGATCTGCAGTGACAAAATGCGGGGAAGAAAGCATAAGTCTTAACAAAAAATTACTAATACATTTTTTAAAAATACTAATCAGGAATATCAAGTGCACAGTGAATAAAATTTTACAGCATAACACGAGATACTGTACTGAAAGGCTTTATAGGAATGCAAAGGCACTAACTCGCTCTTTTTTACAGGGGAAGATAGTGAGGCATGTAAAAAGAAAGAAATCATTACAGGCATCTGCTCCTGCCAACATCCTAAGTCAACTTGAAACATCCTTAATTAACCAACAGGTAAACATCTCATCTTGATTAGAAGGGCATGTGACTTCTGTTTTAGTGAAGTTAATAGTTCCAAAAGAGCATATCTCAAAGAATTGGTGAATGGAGAACAGAGAGAAGCACCTAATGGTTATGTACCTTGACATTTATTTTTGAATTTTAATAGGAATGGTAATACCTGTGTTCAGTAACAGCTACTATTAAAATGCACCAAGTCTGTTAATATGTTCTGTGTACAAGGAGAATATTATGATTTAGCCAGATATTTTCATGTCAGTTCTAATGCTTTAATTGTATGTTGTTGCTCTGGTTAATACATTTTGGGTCTGGTTTGGTTTGTTTTTCCAGAGAGAAACATATTCAGGAAGTAACTTTCTGTACAGTGAAAGTAGCAGTGATGATGAAGAGCCTTTATTTCAACTATCCAAGGTAGAACTGTGTGCCAAAATAAAAAGTCTCAAGAGGAAGCTGACAGACACCATGAGAGAAAACTGCCGCCTAAGGCAGTCCCTGGTGATGCTTCAAGGTAAAGCCAGAAGTCTTTACATGACCTTTACATGAAAAGGTCATGAAAAGCTTGATTTACAAGAGGCCATTTAGATGGGAATTATGGATGCTAAAGCACCTGACACAATCAAGGCCTGCCATTAGCTTCAAAGTCTCTGATACATGGCAACATTTAATTCCAGCAGCACATAGAAAGAACTGTGTTACATGGAGGGTGTGCAATCAGAGTTAGAAGTGGAAAAATCTGTCTAAATCCTGTTTGTTGTTCCTAAGAAAACCTTTCTGTATGCTGTGTAAAACCACCAGCTAAACTCAAAAGCTCCAGTGATCTGTTTAGCTTGTTTAGTTAAATAAATAAGTCTTATTTAGTAAGTTATTCTAGATCTACTGAATCTTCTATATTCTGGAATGACTTAATTTCTAATTACTTTACTTATGCCTCATTATTGATCATCTGAGTTAGTTTCAGGTACAACAAATTTAGTGTTTTCCCAGAGATGAACCATTTTATTCTTTTCTAAATTATACCATCATCACTAATAGATCATCTCTGAAGCCCTTCTTCTCCCTGTTCCTTACTCTGTGGCAGCCAAGTCTGAATCCAGGATTTCCAAACACAAATGAATTAATAAGGTTGAAAGAGGATTTGCTGCTTCTTGCCCAGCTATGTCATAGCATCCCTAGACAACCTAGTATCCCTCTTTTTATTGTCATATGATTTTGCATGTGCTTATCAGTATCATTGCCTACCTGCTTCTGTTCCATATGTTATACATCTTCACTTGAATAATTCATCTCCACTTTTCTGAATATTATTTTTTAACATTTTGTTAGTCTGACAACTTTTCTTGCACATGTGGGTCCATTTGTCTCACATCTTAAGCATTTGTATGTCTTTGATAGTTCACTGATTCTGTATCTTGATGATTCTTCCAGCCCTTGGCATCATTTTAACTCTGCTGAATTGATTCTTCTTAATGGATTCAATAAAAGTTTATATTTGAAAATAAATATATTACTTGGATAAAGAGCCATTTAAAATATATCTCTATAGGATAAAAGAGAGGAAAAAAGTATGCAATCCAGGTAACTTTTTTGAAGCAAAAAATAAAATTAGACATAACATAATCATCCCATTCTCAGTAGCTTTACAAACTTGCTGAGATTTTGAATTAGCAAAAAACAAAAAGAGAAATAGCCAGCTTAGTGCTATGGTGGGCATAAACTAATAAACTATCCTATTCTAAAACAGGCCAGATTTTCATGGCTGGGGACAGCAGAATAGCATGAAAAGCTCTAAGAGAATAGTAAAAAAGTATGTGAAGGTATTTTTGCTGACAACTTTAACACTTTTTCAGTACAACAGGCATCTAATTACAAAAATATGCATCCTCTTGTAATTAGAGTCTGAAACCTCCAATTACTTTTACCAACCACTTTCCGTTTGATTTCAGTGTTGCCACAGGCAGTCACTCACTTTGAGGAACTGGTAGGGATGGCTGAAGCACTGCTCAAAGGGGGAGTGACATCATCTACGTCCAGTCTGCATTCACATGCTGTTTGGAAAGCATCTAACAACCCATTAGCAGATTCGTATGCAGCTATGCATAGTAATTCAAGCTCACCAATAACTCTGAATGTGGAAGATGAGGAGCAACAGTCTGAAAAACAGGTCAGTTAAAAGGCAATTTTAGACATAAAATTTAGGGCTTTACATAGTACAAGATTTACTGTTACAGAATAGCAAATATAAACAGCAGAATGTTACAGGTAAATAACCATAACTAAATAAAGAAGGGGCTTTTAAATAACAAAAAATAACCAGCAAAAATATACCAGCAGATAAAATAATTTTATCATTACTCAGTTGATGATATGACTTATGGGCTCCTTTTGGACAGAAGCCTCTTACCATGAAGAACTCTAAACTTAATTAAGTGTGCTGAATTAAATATGCTCTCAAACTCACTTTGGTTTCCGTGGCTTTGCACACCTGTGGCTAAGGGCAGAACGTGGATGAATTAAATGAAAAGAGAGATGCAGGAATAACTTCTAAACCAGTTTCAGAGATAATCTAAGAAAAATATCAGCAATCTGTTTAAACTGTTAAGTAAATGGAGAATGGTATGTTTCTGCTCTTGTACCAGGCACTGGCCAGCAGTGAAATAGAAATACATACACACATATATAGATAGATATTTGATAAAGATGTTCCCCTATTCTGTGTAATCATAGCAGAGCACAACTGAGAAATCTCAGGCATGGATGCTGTACATGAAAAATATAAAGACCTAACCAAAAGAATAATTCTAGCTTCTGAACTGACAATATGCATAAACGTTCTTGTACCCTGGGTTATGCCAGTCAGTGGAAAAAATTCATATGCAGTGTCATGTAGTCCTGAAATAAAAATAAAAAGTCCAAAGAAATAAAAAGTCCTAATTTTATAAGCAACCTTATTTAGTAGAGGTAGTTCAAAATTGCCCATTAGGAGGGTTCAGATAGTTAGGCTGTACAACTGGTGTGCATAGAAGTCACTCTCACAGCCCAGGACCAGATGTCACAGTTCTTAGGGCATGTCTGCTCACAGGCAGGAATATTAGCTTAGGCATGGTGCCATGTTTCCTGAGGCTGTACAGAATCCATGCCAGAAACGGACCACAGCCAGGCAGCATGGAGCACAAGCAGAAGGATTTAGATATGTCTGAACATGTCCTGTCTCCAGTAGTGAGTAATAAGGATCACTTGGCAGAGTGCTTGTTAGGATGAATGGGGTCCTTAGTCTGCCCCACACTTGCTTCTGAAAGAAAAATCAACCTGCTTCTATAATTGCAAGTGTTGAGGGGTATGCAAGTAGAGTGTGTGCTTGAGTCTTAAGCATGCAATTTGCAGAGATTACTTTTGAAATGGTGGTTTTTTAAAAAAGAAAATAGTTTAGAGGTAGTACTATATAATATTTATAGAAAACTGCAATATTTACGCCTGTGACCAATTTTGTCTTCCAGTTCAAGATTGAAAAGTGGCAGATTGCACTTTGTAACAAGAGCAAACCTCAGAAGTTTATAAATGATTTGATGCAAGCACTTTATACACATGAATACATGGCTACACACAGCCTGACAGGTGCAAAGTCCTCCTCTTCAAAGGATAAAGCTGCGAAACCAGCTATGAATCAGAATGAAGTTCAGGAAATCATAGGTGATGACTTGTTAACATTACTCAATGTGTCACTGATTTGACAGAGGGCTTTGTCTGAGGGAGGGTCTGTAATGCTTAACAGCTGGTCTGCTCAGGAGATGTGCTGTTTCAGATTTCCTTCTTCAGCTACATGCTTTTTTAACCCCTCTATTACAGATACTGGCAGTGAAATGCTAAGCAGTCTTATTTCTATTGTGTGAATTTCTATTGTGTGGGGTTTTGACTGGCTGCTTGGTACAGTGATACACATTTTTCTCAGCCTTTGAAAGGTTAATCTACAACAGTCAAAACTGGAACATGATTAATGCATAAGGAAAAGCATGGTTCAAATTTAAAATAATAATTGCTATATTCTGAAATTAGTGAATGTTGCAAATTCTGACATTTAAAATAGTGCTGGAGGCAAGCTGAGACAATAACTACAGAACACAGGAACAGTGGTCAGAGGAACAAACAAAAGTTGTAGGCTTGAGGTTTAAGGAAAAAAAACATTTGGTGCTAACGAAGGAGACCAGTTCATATGGAAGTAGCAGCTTTTAAAAAAACCACAGTATTTTGTGAGCATATGAAGCCTGATTTTTATTCCATTCAGACACATATAGCTTAAAACTAGAACAATATAGCCTAAATTCCTGCACTAGAATCCCTTGCCGATTGCCATTCCCTTGGACTTCCCCAGTTCTCTTGGTTTCCTTTCCAGCAGAGTTCCAGTTCCTGTCCCTTGATCAAGCTTTGCTGAAGCTGGCAAGTAGTTTCAAAAGCAATCAGTTGCAGAAACCTCTTCCTTAAGAACCTAGATAGAGAAAAAGGCCCAAAGTCAAGAGAGAGAAAAGGAATGTGTGTATAATGGTGAAAATATATTTAGAGGCGGTTGGAGCAATGTATGAGAAAAATTAAAAAGATTTGATGGGATGAGAAGGTTAGACTCGATGGTCTTGAGGGTCTTTCTCAACTTAAATAATTTTACTATTCTAAGAAATACTAGTGACTTTTTGAAAGGTGGATTCTGAGGAATTGTCTAGGCAAAACTGAAAAGGGAAGCAGAAACAATAGTCAGGACATTGAATACAGCATGCTGTGGAGCTGGAAAATTTGAAGATGCAATAAATGGGTTTTAGATCATATATCTGTGGTTTCTCTGATTTGGAGGTCTCATATGTATGTTCTCTTTATTTTGCAGGAATCACAAAACAGTTGTTTCCAAACACAGATGATGCCTTAATTAGGCGAATGATGGGACAAAAACTGAACAATTGCACCAAGAAGCCAATTTTAAGCAAAGATCTTAACTCAGGTGCTTTCCAGAAGAATAGTTTTTGGTAAGTCTTTAAAAAAATATAGCCTGCAATGTGCAATTCCTTCTATTACCCTTTGGTAACAAAATCTAAAAGCATCTTAGAATTACCATGAAGATACAAGGTCATATACACATACAGAGTTACTTTGATCAATATGTCTATTTTTTATTTGGTGTTATTTACTTTATTATTCTCTGTAGGCTCTCCAGAGACCAGTCAATTTCATGTCACCTGTTGTGCATCAATTAACCCATAAGTAAAGATAAGGAAAATCACAAGTCTTTTGCACCTACTGATAAAAGTACTGTAGAAGAGCTAAACTAACTACAGAATTAGCTACTGCCAGAAGACTCTAAATTCTTGGGGCACAGGAATTTGTAAATAATATCTTGCTTATTATGGGCATTCTTACCTTTCTTGCCTGCCTCCCCTGCCTTTGCCTAGAATATGGTTATGTTTCAAAAGAAGGAATTTGGACTTAAATCCAACAAGACAGACAAGTCACCATTTCAGATCTATTAGGCTAAGGTGAAACATGGAAAAGGGGAGTGTGTCATTAAAAAGAATATTTAACTGCCTAATAAACAAAATCCACTGGTCATAAACTAAGAACAGTAGTAATTGCACATTTAAACTTAATATCTCAAGCTGACTTATAAATTGTCTTAACAGTGGTTCAACAGCTGCTCCTCAGGGCATCATCTCTTCAGCTGTGCCTCCCAGCACACAAGACCAGCAGAATGATGATTCACCAGCTGCTAATGCACAAATTCAGCAAAGTGACAGCCATCTGACTCCTCCACCTCCCAGCACACACGGTCAGCAGGAGTGTTTCAAACCCACTTCTTGTAAGGTGGAGTCTCCTTGCACTGGAAGCTCACCAGCATCCTCTCCCAACCAGGGTTGTGAACAGGATATCAGGAATACAGACAAGGAATAACAGAAGGTATTTCATACCAGCTCAAGCAGAAATTAAGGAGTAGTATAAAATGTAAAAGAAATTATATTTAAATGGGGCTAACAACAGTGGACAGAGATCCTGCAAGCAGAATAGAAGCCTAAGAACCATTTTCTCAAAGAAACGAAAATCCCACAGCCTAGAAAACAATGAAGGCATATTAATATCTTTGGCTTTAAGATATTATTAAATATATGCATGTTATGCAGTAATTCAGCTGGGGGGTTGGACTAGATGGCCTTTAGAGGTCCCTTCCAACCCAAATTATTCTATGATTCTATGATAATACAAAAAATATAAACTTGTTCTGAAGAATATAAGAGTTCCCCTTAGTTAGAAAAAAGCCATTAGTTAAAGTAATACCAAAAGGATGTATAAGAGAAACCTTAATCCCCTTGCTTTCAACTTGATAGATAATGGAATAAAGTTTTTTAAGAGAAAGCTATTGCATATAATACAAAAAAAAGATACGGAGGTATGAAAAGAGAATAGAAAAATTTCCTGGTGAAATGAAGGCTATGGTCAGCAGAGGATTACAAAGCACAGGGTCACATGAGCAGGGAAGAAGAAATAAAATATTGAAGGATGCCATTTCCTTGGAAAGGAGAAAACATTTTTAGGCCAATGAAACTGCATCTCTCAAGATGTCTTCAGGAAAGAAGCAGCTCATTTTTAACCTCTGAATGTTGGAAAGCAGTGAAAGAAGCCATTTTCCCTCCTAGCTCAGGGAAGAGCCCTCCAGGATTGCCTGTTTGGTTGTGGAGGCCGTGGCTTCTCTCACAGGCCTCCTGCTGCTGGTTTGTCAGTTCTCGCTCTCCCTTGTTTCATGAATATCAGGTCCATAGGATAAGGGTGCCTTATCCCTCCAGTTAGGAGATGAAGAACAATCTCTTGGCAGAGGTGCCAGCTTCCACTCCCTGTGGTTTCAATTTTGGTGCATTACCTTTTGCTTAGAGAGAGGGTGGACAGGTAGAGCATTCCTCATGGGACTGGGAACAGAAAAATCCCAGTAACTGAGTGTTCCTCTTGAGATCCGACGCCGCTTATCCCAGGGAGCAGTTGGCAGCCACACACCCTGTAGCTGCCTGAGGAGGAGGAGGAGGGTAAGTACAATTTTTTCCTCACTGAGTGATTCCAGGTTTACAGTGTGCTGGTAGCATGGGAAGGAGAGAAGACTTGGATTATAACTTTCATGTTTGAGTATACTTCTGGCAGAACAGATAGTACTGATAGTTAAATCTACTTCACATATAGCAAGCAAGAAACTAAGGAATCAAGATGAAGAAAAAACCCAACATAAAGTTGAAGAAATTTTAAGAAAGCTTAATTTGAGGTGGATTTCTGTAACTCAGGAGATCTGAGTTATAGAAGTTAATTAGAAAAACAGTATTAGGGTGGATGCTGGGGAAAAAAAATCTGAATATAAGGCTAGCAGCCAAATACCTCTAAGGGGAAGTGCTGCAAACCTAACTGTACTAGAACAATGCACTAGTAAAATGCACTGTATAGAAGAATTTTGTGTGGGTTGGGCTGTAAGTGATATGCTAGCATCTTTCATCTCTCATGTCTATCAGTTCCTTTTAGATAGGATCAGGATGGAAGCAGGTCTGAAATATGATGTAAATTCTATCTCCTTATTAACCATCACCCATAAAATGTAACAGAGAGATGTTTGCTATTATGTATATTTTGTATATGTAATAGTATGTACAGCATATAAGAATGTATATAGTTAATCATATTTTTGAAGCAACTTTCTATCAAATAAAATGAAATATTACTATGTCTTTGTTCTGTTTTATATACCATACTGCTTTCTGGGCCTTTTTTACATCAATCTCTGTTGTGCACAGTAACATCTAAGGTCGTAATTTTTTTTTCTCTTGCTTTTTTTTTTCTTTTCTCTTTAATAACTGTTCTGAAAACAGCTTCTGTAAACCTTGTAGTTTTTAACTAGGGAAGGCATTGGCCCACCTTACAAAGGCTTTCTGGGTTGACACAGATGGTGCTGTACAGCTGCAGCTGTTTTGCTATTTGAGAGGTGTAGAAGCACTTGGTCAGGTACACAGAGCCAAACATGGGCAGCTGCTCTCCTTGTCACTGGTGGAACACTGCAGATCATGCCATAGTACGTGCTTCAGTACCCTGCCAACTTGGTATGTTGGCAAAGGAAAGCCAGTATGGCTGGCAGCTCACCACAAAGAGTAGAGGAGGATTTTTGTGGTAGGATTAAGATATGGGTGCTCTGGACAAAAAGGATAACGTAGAGAAGGAGACACTTTGATTTACCAAAGGGTAAAGACAGAGCAAGTGGCAAAAAGCCAGTTCATTCCTCTCTACTGGCATATAGGACTGATGTTATCCTATTGGATAAAAGAAGATAAATAGCTTTTACACAACTACACTGTTCACTGAAAAGCCATACTCCCTGCACTATGACCAAAAAGTTTTGGTTGGAAAAAACCTTTAAGATCATGAAGTCCATCTGTTAACCTTGCACTGCCAAATCCCCCACTAAACCTTGTGTATAGTAAGCAGCTCATCCACACAGCTCTTAAATACCTCCAGGGATGGTGACACAACCCCTCCCCTGGACAGCCTGTTTCAGTGCCTGACAACCTTTTCAGTGAAGAAATTTTTTCCTAATAGGCAATCTAAACCTTCCTGAGCACAACTTGAGGCCATTTTCTCTTGTCCTATCCCTTGTTACCTAAGAGAAGAGACCATTCCCCTTAGCTCATGATGGCACTCATGATGTCCTGACCCACAACCTTGCCCAGCAGCACGGTCAGGCTGACAGGTAGGTAGTTCCTCAGATCATCCCTCCAGCCATTCTAGTAGATGGGTATCACATTTCATAACCACCAGTCTATTGGGACCTCCCCAGTCAGCCAGGGCTGCTGGTTAAAGGATGATAAACAGTGAATGTGCCTTGCAGGAAGCCCACCAGACAAGAAGTCCAACAGGCGACATCTTTTCTGTTCTCTATGAAATGAACTCTGCAGAAGAATCTTCCTAAGCTGACTAAAAGTGTGAAGTCTGTGCTTTCTGAAGAATTAGATGAAATAAACAAATTTTGGAAATCAGAGGTTTGGTATCACATTGGAAGTGATGATATGATTGCATGGCAATTCCCTTACTACTTTTTTTCTTTAACAGTATTGTTTCGATGGGTCACTGTAAGAGTAAACATTTATATGAATTACAGCAGAAAAAGTCATATTCAACTGAGCGTAATTTTCATAGGGTATCAGAGTTCGGAAAAATAAGGCCACCTTGCTCTTCTAGTAATTGTTACTACTGCACCTCGTATTATCCACTCCCAACAATCAGAAGTAATTTAGTTATATGACCATGAGATCCTGCTTGTAGATTACCATCTGCTTGAAAATCACCTCATTAAGCAGAGCAAAGCTATTATTGCCAGTAGGATGGCCGACCATGTAAGAGGGGCTTTTAAACTAAGAATGGAGACAGGGTAATCAGCAGCACCATGAAGGAGTGATGGACAAAGAGCAAAAGGCCTGGGGTGATATGACAGGAACAGAACACAAAATAAACAAAATGGGGTTTAAGTGGGATTATCTCCAATGGTTAGTTATAAGCAAGGAAATGCCTACAAGGCACCATGACAGAGAAATCCTCCAACCCCTTTCTAAGCAGAGTTCTGGGGTACATCTCTAAAGTCCCTGTATTCTAATGCATGCAGTATGGGGAATAAACATGATGAGTTTGCTTGTGTGCAGTCATAGGGCTACAATCTTGCTAGGATGACAGAGATTAGGTGGGATGGCACCCATGACTGGAGTTTTACAATGAAGAGAGAAAGGTTTTTTAGGTAGGACAGGCTAGGAAAACAAGGAGAGGAAGCTGCCCTTTATGTGAAAGTGCAGTTGGAGTGTATTGAGCTGTCCTTGCAGTTGGCAGACTATCATAGTGTGGACAGGTAAAGGTGATGTTACAGCAGGTGTCTGCTAGAGGCTGCCTGACCAAGAAGAACAAACAAATGAGGTAGACAGATAGGAGCAGCCTCATGTCTGCGAGCCCTGGTCCTCATGGGGAATTTAAACCACACAGATATTTGCTGAAGGAACAACACAGCAGGACATAAAACAACCCAGAAAGTACCTGGAGTGCTCTGATAACTTCCTCTTCCAAGTCATAAAGGAGCCAACAAGGGCCAATGAAGAGTGGTGCTTTGCTGGACCAATGAAGGGCTTGTTAAGAATGTGAAACTCAAAGTCTGCCTGAGCTGCAGAGACCATGAGATGATGGAGCTCAGGATCCTGAGGGAAGGGAGGAATGTAAAGAGAAGGCTTACAATCCTGGACTTCAGAAGAGTGGACTGTGGCCTCTTCAAATATCTGTCAGGTAAAAATGCTAAGAGGCTTGTGCAGATGAACAAGAAGCTCCTGGTCAAACTCAGACATAAAAAGAAAGAATAGAAAAGGTGGAAGCAAGGATGACTAACTTGGGAGGAATACAGAGTCATCATCCAAGCATCTAGGGATGAAGTTAAGAAAGCCAAAGCCCATCTGGAACTGGATCTAGTGAGGGATGTCAAAGACAAGAATGGCCACTATTAAGTATATAGGAGACAAAAGACTAGGGAAAATGTGGCCACACTGCTAAATGAGATGGGTGGCCTGGTCAGACAGTACATGGAAAAGGCTGAGTTACTGAAATAACTTATTTGCCTCAATCTTTACAAGCAATACCAGTCTTCAGGATCCAAGGTCCCAGAGATCACATAGAAAGGTTGGGCCAAATGTACCCTTGGTGGAAGAGGAGCAGAGGACATACATAAGTCCATGGGCTCTAATAGGATGCATCCACAAGTGCTGAGCGAGATGGCAGATGTTACTGCCACTCTTGATAATCTCTGATCAGTCATTGTTCAACCCAGAGAAGGCTCTAGGGAGCAGCCTTCCAGTAGCTGAAGGGGGCCTTACGGGCAGGCTGGAGAGGTACTTTCTCTAAAGGCATACAGTGATAAAACAAGGAGGAATGGTTTCAAGCTGAAAGAGTAGATCTAGGTTAGATATTAGGAAGAAATTCTTCACTGTGAGGGTGGTGAGACACTGGAACAGGTTGCCCAGAGAAGTTGTGGCTGCCCCCTCCCTGGAAGTGTTCAAGACCAGGCTGGTTGGGGCTTTGGGCAACCTGGTCTAGCGGGAGGTACCCCTGCCCATGCGGGGGGGTTGGAACCAGATGATCTTTAAGGTCCCTTCAAACCCAAACCATTCTATGAATCACAGTGACTAGGAGATATATCTGAGGACCGAGGGACAGCAAATGTCACCTCTATCTTCAAGTAGTGCAAGAAGGAGGATGCATGGAACTGATGTCACTTATGAACTGAAATAATTAAAATTTTGGGGACAAATCACATAAAAGAACACAGACACATAAAATAAACAGAGCTTACATAACACTGAAATAATAAGAATTAGAGAAAATCATGTCCTAACTAGTTAGCAGCTCATCCTCGAGACAAAAGCCTGCAGGACACGTGAAAGGGGTGGTCTCCAAGTCACTTGTCTTGGTTATAGCCTTGAGTACTTGGTAGAAAATACTGGACTCACTGTATTAACACCTCATCAGCATATCAATGTACTATTAGCATACTAAAATAATCACCCATAGTCTAGAGGGACCCCTACCAACAAAAAGTCTCTTTTTTTTTCAGCATGTGCGGCAAAATTTTAAAGTAGTCACTTAAAATGGAAGTGAAGGGCTAGTAAACCTATCACATATACAAGGAATAGAATATAATTAGAGATTAAGTAATATTACATATTTCTGTGTGTAAGAGTAACACTTTTTTTGGACGATGAGCTTGCTTTGCTCCCTTTCCTGCACAGAACTGGATATTAAAACAATCTCGACTCTGTGTGGATGGGCTTCTTGTATACTGGGTGACAGACCTGGATTTTCGGGACAAGCTAATCCTGGATTTGCAGGCACTTCAGTGACAAGAAAACCATGAGGACTCATCAGGATAGTGTTCCCAAGGGGAAATCATGCTTGACCAACTTGATAAAGTGACTGGCCTGACAGATAAGGGGAAAGCGACGGACACTTTCTATCTGGACTTCACTAAGGCCCTCGGCGCCGTCTCCTGTAAGACCCCTACAGACAAGCTGCCGGTGTCTGGGCTGGATAGGCGGACAGGAGGATGCACGGAACACTGGCTACCTGCGATGCGGGGCCAGTGCCCGGACGGACCGGGACCCCACAGACGGAACCCCGGCGCCCTCCCCTGGAAAAGCGCTTTTCCCGCCTTCCCGCCCTCTCCCCTGACAGACCCAATGGCGACCGCCGCCGCCCCCGTCACCTTCCTCTCCGGAAGGGGAGTGTGGCTTTTCCTCCTGTGAGCAGGAACTCTGCAACCGAACTGAGGGCGGAAGAGGGGCGGCAGGAAACTATTAACGGAAAGAGCCGCGAAACACCGCCCCGGGGGGAGGAGGAGGAAAAGGACGGGGGTTACGCCACGGCGTTGTCGCGGTAGCGCCGGCACCTGCCATGGGGGGAAGGGAAGAGGAGGGGAAACGAGGCGAAGCAAGCGGCAACTACAGATCCCGGCAAGCCGTGCCGCGTTCCCGCCCCACCTCTCCCTCTCCTCCGCCCCCGTGTTGAAGAAGAAGCGGAGTCGGGCTGGGTCGGGGCGTAGGGGCTGGGTTGCCCGTGCGGATGGAGCAGCAGCGTGAGTCAGCAGAGAGGGCTGCTCGCTGGGGCCGCGCTGCCGGGGCAGGCCTGAGGCGGGACGCGTTTCCGCGCCTCACACGGGAGGTGTGCTGTCAAGCACCACTTCTGCTCGGCGGGGCGGGGGCGTGTTTTGGAGCGATAAGCTCAGCCTTCTAGCTCTGCTGCCGTCCTAAAGTGTCCAAAGGCATCAAGAAACACCTTTAGCTGCTAACTATGCCTGAGCCCGGCTGCGCCACAGGCGTGCTCAGTGGCGTTGGGCCGGAGCTCGGGCCTGCTCGGGGCTTGAGGCTGTTCCATGTAGGTGTGGCTGCTGTCGGAATGCAGGTGTTGGGATGCCTCGTAGGTTAGGCCATGTTTTGCGTGTGTGTAAAAATCCAGTAATCTGGTTCTGGTGAAAACTGTCATCACTTATTGGGCTCTTATTGACAACCAGTGAATGATGCAGAGAGTGCAGATAGGCTGTAAAGCCCAAGTAGGCATAAAATGGAAAATGCTGTGTTGTTAAAATAAATAAAGTGATGAAGGGTGTTCTTGTTTGTTTCTGTTCAGGTAATGGAGTCTCATAGCTCTGTGAGTAGTCGGGAAAGTAAATCACAAACGTCTGAAAGTGAAGATGAGATCGAGTTCATTGGAGTAAGTAAATCTTGAACTGGTAACATACTGCCTGTGTAAATGATGCTCTTGGTAGCCTGATAAGAAGGGGTAGGGGGGGGGTTGCGTGTTGTGTTGATGATCTTGATTATGTTTTGATAGATAAATTTGGACTTAAAGGTAATTTAATCTGTAAATCTTTGTGGCAGATAACAAATTTATCGGAAAGGCTTATCTGCCCTTTCATTAGAATGGTGTGAGGTTCAGTCAGCTGTTCCTTTAGAAACAATATAGATTTGAGTGTCCCAACAGATGAGTTGGAGATTACCAGTGAAGTATATGAGAAGTCACTGTAGATGATTTTTCTAGTAATCATATTGGATAGCATTCTGGTTCATTAATAATTCCACTGATGTTAATGCCATAAAGCACTGCTTACTTGGCAAAACAATGTGAAAAACACTTCTTTGTTTAGAAGAGGAAGGAGATAACGAGTTAGAGGCCTGAAAACCTCCAGTCATAAAGCATTGTATAATAATAACTACAGTGTAGCACCTAGTCTAATGCTGACATGTGGCTTATGTGAATGTAATTTTAAGCACATGTTGAATATCCAGGAAAAGCAGAATGTTTTTCATGCTGTCTCTACTCTGGCCTCAATCCAGCATCATTGAAGTGGTGCTGAATGGCAGGGGTACATGCAAGAACAGAAAGATGGCTATCCCTAAGGAACAAATTGTTCAAATAAGATAAAGTTTAATTGATGCCATGACATATAAGGGCTGGCTTCCTATGGATTTGTGTCATTTTTAATTCTGAAGAATACCTACATGTGTTGGTTTTTTGGTTTTTTTTGGTTTTGTATGGGGTTTGATTAAAGCCTAAGTTCAACATACAGACTTTTTCTGCAGGGGTATTTGGGTGCTTAAATATAAACAACGTGTGTGTTTTTGTGAAAATTGTAAGTAGCTGATTTGAGACTTCTTGGTCTTCTAGTTAATCTGGTCAAAATGGAACGATGAGATTCACAGGTTTAATGGGGTCTGTAGCACTTAAGTAGATAGATTCAAGTTGCCACAGTCTGCACTGAAAGAACTGGACTCCTGAACTGTTTTGTGGGTTTGTAATGGAATTAATCCACTCATTTTTTCTGATTTTTTAAATGGAAAATAAGGGTGTATATCTTTGAGGAGTCACCCTAAAGAGTTACCATATTTCATTTGTGTCCAAATGGGAATGCAACCCAGAAAGTACTACATAAAAATTGTGTAGTAAGAGGCACTGAATGCATAAAGAAAAAATAATGTTTGATGTATACAAACAACATTTGAATGAGTGTACTGTTGTAATAAGCTGAATTTACTGTTCCGGTCACTGTAACTTTTAAGGCTTGAAAGTGAGTTACTCTGCTTTTCAGCTGTCAATTTCCTAACTTTTAATTGCTGAACCTAGAGAGTAAGTAAAAGGAAGTAAGGAAAAACTGTGATTTAAAGAAGCTACAGCTGCTAGGATCAGAGAGAAACACTTTAAACATGTTATTGAACTGGTTACAACTGCTGACACCTGTTGTTTAGTAAAGGTTTAATGTCTTGAAGTTTATAGAGGTTTTCAGTATCTACAAAAGGAAATGTGACACGGACATTTTATCTTTAGGTAACTGTTTTTAGATTTTGTTTAGAAAACCATGTTGTCATTATTTTATCATAAACATTATGATTAGGTAGTTCATGGTAATTTAGTCCTTTGGAGTAATTAGACACCTACAACTTGTCATCTGTCCAAGGTCTCTTCCCTCCTCCTTCCCCAATGAGACAGTGAGGACTGCTTATGCTTGGCCAGCTGAACAGACTTACAGCCTTGGAAGGTGGAAGAATGTAAAGAATGAGATGCAGTAAGGACAAGCAGAGAGAATTTCATGCAGTTGCTCTCTGCTGCTTCTCATGATGCCGTAGATCTTCCTAGCTTGTCCTCGTTGGTTGAACTGTTAAGATCTCGAGGATTCTGTGAAATACATGGCAGAGATAATGGATAAAGTAACTACCTCCTCAAGAAGTCAGCCTGCTGACTGTCTCTAGTCTGTCTTCTGCCAGGAAAAGTGTCTAACAAATAAAGAATACCTTTGGAATATATAACACTTCTGTGATACCTTTGAGCAATATCACCAGAAAAATGGCTGATACTGCAGATTAGTCAGAAACTCTGTCGTATGATGTAGGTGGCATTGCAGGTACAGAATTTAAAGCACCACTCACTACATAAAGATTAAAACTGTTCTTGTTTTTTATTTATTTACTTTGAGGTTAGATAATCTTTTGATGACGTGGAGATGTTAGTTAACTTTGCCTTTCCTTGCAGATGTGTATCATGTGTCACCATGGATAAGAGTTGGGGTCACTAGGGATATTTTTGTTCAGCATGTAAAGGCTTAACTCATCCTGTTCATTGTTAGTTGTCCTGATTGGTTCATATGTGATAATGCTGTAGCATGATATGGGGTAGGGTTTTTTTGTGTGACATCAGATGATGTGGACATAGTGCTTCTTTTTTTTGAGTTTAAATATTGAAGACTCTGCAGTGAGTGTGGATGGAGCTCCAGATATATATTTTTTTCACATCTTCTTTAAAAAACTTAAAGTCTATGTGCTTAGTTTGGGTTGATGATTTAAATTTTTCTTCTTCATTTGCTCTTTGATGTTTGTGTCAACATTCTGCTATCTAGCAGAAGCTTGTGATAGAAATGTTAAAATTGGTACAAATGGATAGTGAATGGGACTGCACACACACACACACGTGATTGCCGGACAGAATGAGGAAAAAAAAATAAGGTGGGGGAAGAGGAGGCATGTGAAAGCATTTAAATCAACTGTTGTTGATCCTGCCTGGACTCATTGAGGTCACAGACCATCTACATAAAATTTCTGAAGACACTGGCATCAGAAAAGCAAGGCACAGCATTTACAGAAATTGAAGTTAATGCTAAAACCATTAAGATGAATGCAGGAGACAAAGAGCAGAGCTAGAGCCTTAAGATATCTTGAGGGCACAAAACCCATCAGTAGACTTTAGTGACTCAGAGGGCAACAAAAGATGGGAAATACTCAAAAGGAGCACTTGGCTACCAAGTTAGGAAGAATAATGAAAGACCTAAGTACTTTGGTACATAGGTACTTGTTGATAGCCAGGGTCCTTTGTCCTCCGGATCACTGTGTGGAATCCTGACCATGCTCTCTGGCTACACATCATTGCAGCTTAAGGCTGGGCAGACTATTTGGGCGTGTGGCACTCTGGTAAGTGGAAAAGTTGCAATGTGGAAATAGTTATTGCACCCTCTTGAAACCATGGTGAATTTCTCTTTCAGGTATTGCTAGTGCTGACTGACAATTTGCTGCAATGCATCTTTTTTTTTTTTTTTTTTTTTTTCCCAGGAAGGATCTTTAAGACCTGTACTTGAATGCATTGATCTTGTCAGTAGTGAGGATGAAGAGCCTAGCAGCAGTTCTTATGTTCACGTGAGTATGTTGCAATGTATTCTGGGACTTCTTGTTGATTAAAATAGTCTCCTCTATTTTTTCCTATCAGTTACTCTTCACAAAAGAAATATTAAGAGGTGTTTTTAACAAGGAATAATAAACAAACCAGCACTAAAGTCTTCTGGTTTGTTTTTATTTTTCGTTTGGTGCTTTTTTTACCTGCTGTCAAGTGGAAGGCAAGAATGCCAACACTTAATTTTTTTCCAGAGCTGTTTTTTGCCTTCTTGAAATGAACTTGAACTTTAATTTGGCTTTCAGTGTCTTTAGCAAGTGTATAGAAGAAAAATGTCATTTTACAAGCAATTTCAGAGGTCGTGTGTCTAGTCTCCAGCCTGCAACTGTATCTGACTTATTTCTATGCCTTTTCATTCTAAAATAATTTTTTAGAGCAGTTTATAGGTTGGAAGACCTCGTACTGATGACAAGCTGGTCTTAACTCAGCCTCATTCTTCATTGTCCCTCCTAAGAATGTACGACTCAGAAGCAGGCTGCTCAGTTAATGTATCCCTCAAGCTTAGTGGGCCTACTCTGCAGGGTCTTTGAGAGGGACAGTGGCAAAGAGTTGGTTTTGACTACAGTCAAAAGACCTTTGCTTGCCAGTTTTGCAGCAGAGGATGTGTGTAATTGTTTCTTAAGGAAGGGAGGGTCTTCAGTTCATGCAGAGGCTCAGTCCACAGCGATGATTTTTTTTGAGCTTGTCATGTAGCAGGAACAAACTTCAATGTGTGGCTTATCCCTTATGGTAAAAAAAGCTAATGGTAGAAAAAGCCTTTCTGAAGGTGCTGGGCAACATTTCCTTAGAACAAGAATGGTATCACTTCTCAGTTTTTCACATGGACTGTATGTTGGCCTTGAAATTATTAGGAATTTGGCTTGCCTACTTAGAATAATATACTTAAAATTTGTTTGACACTTCTAGGACACCCATCACAATCATCCATATTTCTTCTAGTGATTTAGTGAGGTTAAGGGTTATATTGAATTGCCTAGAACATGTAGAGGTGTGTGTAGTGTTTTGTTTCTTTTTTTACCAGAAGTTAAAGATGCTGATAAATACGAAAACTGGCAAGATTGTGGAATGTAATATCAGAGTATCTGTACTGAATTATGTCCTGGTGCCTGGACATCACTTTTCACTGCATTGGTGCCTGTTACTCAACAATTACCACATAAAAATTTAACTTTTTAATTGTAGAGAGTTACTAAGCGTAAAGATCACGTTGACTATCAGAAAGAACGAGTTGCTTCAACCTTGGATCGTCTGGCACGCCACGTTGAAGTAGAGAAGCGGCAAAAAGAAGAGAAAAACAAAGCCTTTAAGGTATTAGATCTATTTTGTTTCAGTAGAATTGCATCACACAGGTCTGGGAGTCAGGAGTATATTCACTGCTACATAAATAAAAAGATTGGTGAGCCAGACCTGGAACTATCAATTGGAGATTTTTGGTTCTGGGGCATCCTTTGAAACACAGTATGGACCAGTGGCTTTTAACTGATCAGGCTGCTTAGTTTTACTGCAGTTCCTAAGGGTGGAATAAAGCCCTAATGGCATGCAAGCCAATGGCAAAAGCTTTTTCTGTAGTTCTTGTAGCAGAGGGACCTTAGCATTAATTATTCTGGTTAAATAATTGGAAAATTGCAGTTATCCCAGGCCACCATGCAGCAAACCTAGTTATCTTCCTACTTTTGTTGGACATATTTGGGAAGTTGTTTGACACATCAAATCTTTTTATCAGGTAATATTTTATAATGGGATAAATTTTTCTGTGTGTAAGGCATAATTTAAATATTGAATCGTATTAATTGTATTGTGCAGTCACTTGAGAAGCATGGATTTTGTATTTTTATTACAAATGGATGTGCAGTCAGAAGGTTTAAGAGCAAGGCTGCTATCAGCGGGACCTGAACAGCCTGGAGGAGTGGGCTTGCAACAGCCTCATGAAGTTCAACATGGACAAATGCAAATCCAATGTTTGTGGAACATGCCGACTTTCCAGCTTCATTTTCCAAACACTGTTAATAGTCACATAATTATACTGTAGTTACAGCTTGCTGTCATCTGCAATAGGCCACACAACTGCAATACAACAGGGTAAAAGGCTGTTAGGTGTAGTGCAAGGAAGCCTGGAAGTTGTGTCTCCTCCTCTTATATTTGGCAATCTGTTAATGTCTCTGTACAGTTTTCAGCTGTGAACTGGAGTCAGAAATAGCTATGCAACTTTTAAAGAAGTCTGGGAATGAAGGCTAAAAAATGCTTTTTCTAGTGATAAGTATTTTCCTGTTGGGTGGCTTCTCACTCTTCATCAGGTGATGCAATCTGCAGAATTAAAATTGCTCTTGGAAGTGAAACTGCCATATATTTATTTGCCTTGGCAGTGGAACAAATCAAGTTCTAGGTTCCAATAACAGGTTTGTGTTGTTTAAAAAAAAAAAAAAGTCTTTGTTTTATGGTCATAGGCTTCAAAGTCTTCTGGGTTATGTACATGCTTCAGAAAGTTCATTAGGTGCCATAGCAGTAAAACAGTTGACCTAAGCTGCAGCTTTTATTTAGGGTACAAAAATTGTTGGTTCCTATTTTCAAATTTTTTTTGTTGCTGTTACATTTCATCTCTATTATGTTATATAGATGTCAGGTTTTAATTTTATTTTCCCCTTCTGCCCTTAGGTTTTTTGTGTTATTTTTTTTTTCCCTTAGGAGACCCACATGTAAGTTTTGGAGCACATACTGAAGCCTGAATTGTTTGGGTTTTGATTGGTTTGGGTGGGGGTTTTTTTTGGGGGGGGGCAGGGGGCATTTTTGGTTTGGTTGGTTGTTTTTATATTTAATCACCACCTTGCCTAATGTTTTCTCCTTCAGGAGAAAGTTGATTCCCAATGTGCTCATGCGTTGCAAGAACTAGAATTTATTCGACAACACACTGACACAGAAGCTGCAAGATTATGTGTCAAGCAGTGGTTAAAAATGCCAGGTAAGTATAGGACACTAAGTTTCAGTGATACATTTTCTAGGTCCTGCATTGCAGAATAGAACATCTGATAATTGCATTGAGCAATACTGACACTGAGATTGCAGTTGGCTCCTTTGCATAGTGAAATCTTACAATATTAACTTAGCTTTAGTGTGGCATTTGTAAGTTTTTACACTTCCTTGCACAAAAGTTATTCTTCTGATGTTTTGCTGCTTAGAAAACTTAATACATGGGGTCTGAAAATCACTCAGGCAATGTTAACTTCTTCTGTACGCCAAGCTGCTGGGAGGAAAAATATTACTGTTGAACCGAAATATGCCTACATAACTTCCTAAAGTTCAATCACTAAAATATTGCCTGGATAACCTGGTGCAATTGTGTCAAAGCAACTGAAAAATCCTTCTGGGGACTGAAGAGACAGATTCCTCCACTGCAAGAGCACACTTGCCATACTAGGATTGTGTTACGTTTAGGCTGAGAAAACTGTTTGTTCAGCCTTGAGAAGAGAAGACTTAGGGTAGACCTTACTCTGATGTTCCAGTACTTAAAGGGCAGCTGCAAAGAAGATGGAGACTTCCTTTGTACAAGGAGTCTCATGGACAAGACAAGGGGCAATGGGCACAAGTTGTTCCTGGCGAGATTCTGTTTGAACACAAGAGGAAACTTTTTTGCTATGAGGACAGTCAGACATTGGAATGATCTCCCAGGGGAAGTGGTGGATTCTGCACTTTGGGAAGTTTTAAGTCTCTGCTTGACGGGGTGCTGAGACATATCATATAAACAATGATAATACAAGTGTTGGACCAGATGTTCCTTGTGCTCCCTTCCAACCTGACATTCTATCATTGTGTGATACAGTGCATTGTTAGCTTACTTCAAAGAATCAATATAACTCAGTTTTTTTAATGCTTTAGGGCTTGTCTTACTTTGTTTTGTTAAACCTGTGTAATTCAGATTGTGGTTAAGTGCTTTGTTTTATAACATAGGTCTTAAACCAGGCACCATTAACAGTGGAAAAAGAGGCGTCTATAAGAGAGCAAGTGAGACACGAACCAATAGCAGTCCCATATCTTGTCCTGTGATGCGCTGCAACAGGGAGTTTGATAATGCACATCTCCTCCTAGGTCACCTTCAAAGGTAAGCACGTAGTGAAAGAGCCCAGTGCAGGCAGTAATAATGAAAGAATATTTGCAGGGAGAAATTTAATGAATTACAACAAGGGCAAGTGTAGAGTCTTGAATGTGGGAAAATACAACCCCAGGTACTAGTACAGGTTGAAGACTGAGCTGTTACAGAGCAGTGAAAGGGGAAGGGACCTGGGGGTGCTGGTGGATGGAATGATGATCATGAGCCAACAGTGTGCTCTTGTGGTTAGTTGGAGAAGAGGAAAATGAGAGGTGACTTCATCAATGTTTATCAATACATAAAGGGAAAGTGCCAGGGGAGGATGGAGCCAGGCTCTTCTCAGTTATGTCCAATGATTGGACAAGGGGCAACGGGTGCAAGCTTGAGTAAAGGAGGTTCCACATAAATACAAGGAAAAACTTTTTCACTGTGAGGGTGACAGAGCACTGGAACAGGCTGCCCAGGGAGGTTGTGGAGTCTCCTCTGGTGACATTCAAAACCTGACGAGATGCACTCCTATGTGACCCACTATTCGTGACCCTGCTCTGGCAGAGGGGTTGAACTAGGTGATCTTTTGAGGTCCCTTCCAACCCCTAACTTTCTGGTATTTCTGTGAAAGTGCTTTAACTTAGAACATCAGCATCAAGCATACTTTAAATTGCCTGTAGTGACAAAATTCCATTTGGAGAGCAGATGAATAAGTTATGGATTGTATATAGATCATGTGATAAACTTCCTGATTGTTTGGGTGGGGTATTTTGGGGGACTTTCAGGTTTTCTTTTTGCTTGTTTTGGTTTGTAGGGTTTTTTTTCATTCTGAATTGATTATCCTTCTTGAGCACTTTTTAATATCTGGGTTACTTTTGAGAAACAAATTTTCTGTTAATTGGTTCTGTTATTTCTTCATCCAAACTTAAAGAATAAAATGCTGATATATACAAAAAGGGAAGGAGGAGCACGAGCTGTAGGCCAGATGTCTATTCATTGCTGATCATTGCTAATCAGCACTTACTGGGGTCAATTCCAGCAAATGTGAGCAGTGAACATGTCATAGGGAAAGCAGTAAGGAGAGAAACCAAGTTGTTGGTTAACCCTGGTAGACAGCTGAGCCCCACACAGCTGCTTGCTCACTCACCACAGGGGGGTGAGGTAGAATCAGAAGGGTAGAAGTGAGAAAAATCTGGTCTGAGATAAAAAAACTTTAATAAGTAAAGCAAAAGCTGTGCATACAAGCAAAGCAAAATAAGGAATTCCCATCAACAGGCAAGGTTTTACATACTACACAGAATTGTTACTTGGAAAGACAAATGCTATCACTCCAAACCTCTCCTATTCCTCCTCCCTCACTCAGCCTTTATTGCAGAGCACAGCATCATGTGGTGTAAAGTATCTTTTTGGTGAGCTGTCACAGCTGTGTCTGCTCCCAACCTCTTGCCTACCCCCAGCCTACAGGCTGGCAGGCAGTCTGAAAAAAAAAAGATGGCCTTGACACTGTGCAAGCACTGCTTAGCAATACCTAAGCCTCTGTTGTTCATAAATACAATCCACAGCACTGTAATAGCTACTGCAAAGAAAATTAACTCCATCCCAGCCAGAACTAATGCAGGAAGGTAAATATATATATATATTTTTTTAATCCCTCTGCAAGAAATCGAGTCTTTTTTAGTTTTCTTTCTCTTCAAAACAGTATGATTCCTCTGCAAAGTAGTCATTTTAACAGGTAAGCTGCAGGGAGAATCACCTCTGTGCAGAATGCTTCAATTGATACAGTTAATGATAGAGGAAATGAGGAATCTTACAATTTAGGCCGATTTGATAAGTGTTTGTCCAACAACTCCCAAAAGAAAAATTTTTTTTATGTTAAAAGAACATTTTTACTCTTCAGAGGAGACTAGTTTAATTATTTCTTCCTTTCCAGGTTTGATCATTCTCCTTGTGACCCAACAGTCACTTTACATGGACCCCCAAATAATGCTGTTGCCTGTGTGATATGCTGCAAAGTATTTTCAACCTCTCAGCAGTACAGTGATCATCTTCTGTCTAAGGCAAGATCATATGGATAAGCAACTCACCTGATTGTTAACATAGGAGAGGGTTTTCAAGATGTATAGTTTGCACTTTTGTCTCTCTTTCTCTCCCCTCCCTGCTATTTCAGACAACTGGTGTATCCTTAGGGTATTCCCATTAGATCTGACCATTATGCTGTACTTTTGAGAAGACCACAGTTCTGTCTAAACCTGTTGTCCCTCAGTTGATGATGTTGAAAGGTATTCCCCTTTTTGCATCTTATGGAAGATAAAGACAAAAAGTTAGGGCAAAATAAATGATGGAAAAGAGAAGCAGCAGAAAGGAGATGAAGAAAAAGAGGCTACAGAATGAGAAAAGGAACTTGGGAGATTCAGGTGCAGTTGTTTCTGTTGGGTTTCCAGTCTCTGATAGATTTATTTGCTGCTACTCAATAGTTAACAGAAGGGAAAAGGATAATCTGGCATTTGAGTTTTGATTTGAATATATGCCATTAGTTGGGGGTTTTGCTGTTGTTCCTTCCTACTTCCTCTTTGCTTTTTTTTTCCTTTGGATAATGCCCTCTTTTCCTTTTGTTCATAATTCAGCACTAACACCTCAGTTCAATGACACACACAGGTGTTATCTTTAGAGTGCATGGTTTTATTTGAGCAGGCTGGTGCTGAATTGTATAGTGGATAGTACTTTGAAAGTTTAGTGTTTTAAGAACAAATATTGTGGTGTACCCACCTAGTCTCCAGAAGCTGTGTTTAAATCCAGGGGAAGGTTTAGGTGCTCTGAAAATTGGGCTCCTTTTAGGTAATAGTAGTAAATCCTGATGCATACTCATACCTGAGAAGCTTAAAAGATTGCATCATAGTTTGCCCCTGCTCTTTTTGCATTGCTTGTAAATTTGTGTCCAGAGGTGTTAACAAGAGTTACAGGCAAGTTTGGTGAAAGGGATGACTCTTGCAGTGCACAAGAAAATGGGATTATTTTGATGTGGAAGGATGGGGAGATAATCCTAAGCAAAGCTGTGTAAGAAAGCATAAGCATGTAATGAAGATTCTTTGAGTGACATAAGAAAGAAGTAAGCAGAAATGTCAAGAAAAATTAAAGGGGTTTTGCCCAGAGGGCAGGGATCTGAAGTTCATGTAGAACACAAAGGAGGTGCAAAAATTGACTTCAATAAAAGTCACAGACCTGTTGGGCTACTCTGAGGAGCAGCATTGTGAGAAGATGGCAGTTACCAAGATAAGGGAAGAACTGACATAAGGAAAACCAGCTGTGTTAGTCACTGAAGGACCTTTTTCTGAGAGTCTGGCTTGGGAAACATGTTTGCTTCCAGTGGTGCAAGATGGGAAAGTTGCCAGTGTATTAAGAACAAGTAGCTGAGTTTGACAGTGGCAGTTTGGCCAGTCCCTTGTGTCTCATGAGGGGTGCATATGTGTGGGCTGTAGATAAACATAGATGTCTTATTTGAAAATCTAAAAGTGAAAATATTACCACAGAAGGACGTGAGAAGAACTGGGACTGCTTTCTTGACTTTATATTTTCCCTAATTAGATTATTTTCTTTCCAGGTGGATGAAAGTGATGGACACAAAATAGGTCTCCCTCCACAGCATATTCCATGTTTTGCATGCCCAAAGTGCTTCCTCCTTTTCATTAACAAGGATGAATGCCTGCAGCATATGTCAGTAAAGAATCACTTCCTCCAGGTTTCTAAAGCAGGTGGTATGTTGCTGCTGAGTGTAGTGCTTTTCATTCCTTCTAATAATTGATCAGTATGATATAAAGTAACTTAGATTTTTCTTCCGTGTAAAAGAGCTTAAGATTTTAAATTTTTTTTCTAATGAAATCTTATTTTTCCTTTAAGGTCTTAAATGTGATACAGTCCTTTAAGAAGAGATGCTTTGAAATTTGTGTTTTTGTGTAGAAATGATTCCTCCATCACAGTTGCTGTAACGAGGAACAGACTTTGTCTCTGTGCTGGCAGGCCTCTCATACAACCTCTCATCCTCCAGTGACTCTGCAACTACTCTCCTAAATAAGTTTACATTTAGGGTATAGATAGGAGTTCATACCCAAACACATAAATTGATTTTTCAATTCCAGTCAGACTGGCTGTGATGTTTTTCCCCTTACTGTGTTTTCTGAAGTCTGTTGGAGTCTATTTTTCTTATCAGTGTCCAGGGCATTCCTGAAAGAAAAAAACTTGTGAAAATTCCTTCTCCATATAATTGCAAATTTAGCTTGCTTATCTGGAACAGTGCTGCCAGTCTGGTGGCTTGCACTGGCCACACTTCTGCTGGAGGCTAAAATACTCCGCATGCTGTGAGCTGGTAACATCCTGAGCCATACATACTGGATTCCACAGAAGATACCTGTCTATTCAAGGTTTTGGAAACAAGGTTAATGACCATTATAGCTGCACAGAATTTTTAGTTTTGGCACAACCAATAGGGATTAAAGCACTTACTTTAATGTTAGTTAAACAGCTGAGACAGATGTGATATAGAAGTTGATTTCTTATTCACAAAGCTGCTGTATTTTATGTAGTGCAGCTTTCAGGATAAGCCTAGATGGCCAAAAGGATTGGTACAGTTATTTCCCATTTTCGTAACTAAGTGTTCTGCCCTTCCCCAGCATGGCTGCAGGAAGTGTGCAGTAAAGACAGGCTTTGAAAGAATCCTTTGGAGGTTGAGTCTGTCACATGGAGGTGACAATCAGCTGCACAGTTCTTAGTTCTCTTATGTATTGTAAGTCTAATATATCTTTATTCTCAAATAGGTTATTAATTCTGAATGTACTGACTGTAGATGTCTTTTAAATCAGGTCATTGGTTTTAAAAAAGATTACTGGTGAGCTGTTGCTTTAGAAAAGTTAAAAGCAGAAAATAGTGTTTCTTCTTTAGAGAGTTCTGCTTAGCTCAGACCAAAAAAAAAGAAGTGGTCCGTTTTTTCCTTTGCATGGTAGGTCTTTATGATTAATATTATTGCCATGGTCTGCAAGATCTGGCAGTGAAGTTAGTTGAAAGGTATAACCTCAAATTCCTGCCAGCTGATCATCACATATTGTGAAACAGTAAATTCAGAGAAAGAATTTGCCTCCTAAGGTGCAGAACATTAACAGCAATATATAGCTCAAAAGCCATTTCCCATTCTTTTTTCAAAAGATTTTTTTTTTTATTCTGCTGGCACTTCAGTTAGACATGGAGTATGTACTCCTAAGAACAACAGAATATCCTGCCCCTGAAAATGTAAGGGGATGTGACATTGAGGATGGGAAAAGAGAGAGAGAGATGGTCAGAGAATGTGGGAACTTGTTAAATGGAGTGCTTTTTAGATGTTTTTTTAACCACACTATGCCTTTAAACAAAAATGTGTGCTTTAAGAGTAGGCAGATGGTGGTAGATGGAAGGAAGGTCAGTAAGAACCTTCCAAAGGGAGATACCTGACTTGACTTTGTAGAAGGAGAAAAAAAAAGAAGTGGAGTCAGTCAACAAGTATGAAAAAGCAGGATGCAAACAGATTCAGATACAAGATTCTTACAGAAGTTTTAAAAAATCTGATTTTACTTAAATCTTCCACTGGAGGATTGCAGGTACTTAGCTGACACACAGTAATTTGCTTTCTGAATTCTGTGCCAAATGATTACAATTGTTACTGTCATCTGAGAGCTGAAATAGTATGAAAGAACTCTAACATGTGATTGTACTTTCTGGCATTCCATATTCTAGATGAAACAAAGGCTGGCCTTCCTTTGCCTTTCCCAGCCTATGCAAAGAACCTTCTCATATCTCTGTGCAAAGAGATCCCCTTCCAGGTGAAGTGTATATCCTGCTACCAGGCACTACGCTCCCATATGGAATTAACAGCTCATTTCAGGTTTGTGAGAGGCAGCTCTCTGTTGTGTTGAACATTCATAGGTTGAACACAGGCACGATGTTCTTAGTGGTGCCTGGATTTCAGGACACTTAGGACCATCTGAATATTGACTTTTTCAGTCAATAACCTGACCCAAATAACCCGAATCAAAAACCTGACCTTTTCCATGTATTTTACCCTGCCTTTCCCCACAAAATCCACTGCAGAATGCCAACTGATGTCTGTATTCTTTTTCTTACTTTCTGTAAGAGAACAACCAAGCTTGGTCTCTTTTCCACTATTTCTAATTTGGCAGTATTTGATTTCTGAAATGTACCAAGTCAACAATATAAGCAGCAATCCAAGTACTAGTTTTGGAAATTAGTACCTAATTCTCTTTAAAGTGCAGAGGTTAGATAGGCATTTCATGTTTTTGCTGAGAAGTTAATAGGTGAATTAAAGTATTAAAGACATTATTATAGTAATTAAAGACACTATTTCCATACACATTGCTATAGTTACTAGGTAAAATTTCCAAGTACATCTGAAAGTTTAAAACCATTTCAGTTATGATATAATCTCTTTTTTTTTTTTTTTTTTTAATTCTGGGCCTGTGGCAGTGTCAAAGAAGAGCATCTCCCAAGTTGCAGAGATATTTAAAACAAAAGGTTATTGTGAGAACTGTGATGAACTGTTTGCTGATAAGAATCAGATTATCCAGCATAAGCAAAATACTCAGCATAAAATGAAAGTTTTTACTTCAGTGGAAGAGTCCATCTTGATGTTCTGTCATGTCAATGGGAAAAATAAAAGTCAGTCTCATTTGTGCCATATTGTGGATCGGTCAAGACCACTGCTTAAAAGACACTTGGCTTCAAATGAGTCTGTCACTGAAAGGGAGTCTGCTCCTTCAAAACGGAGGAGCGATTTAAAAGATAACAATGAAGATAATGTAGCAAACCAAAGTCAAGCTAGTGCTTTCAAGGTAAAAGCCTGGTTTTGTGAATGCCTTCAAAAGTTTTTCACAGAAGAGTCAGTAGAAAAGCACATTTTATCAGCAAATAGGATCTGTCACAAGTGTGCTGTGTGTGGAAAGCTTGCTGAAAATTCAAGCATTATCCGCCTGCATATGAGTCGATTCCATGGGGGAGCACACTTGAATAATTTTCTTCTCTGGTGCAGAGCATGCTCTGTAGATCTCAGAGAAGAGGATATTATGGAACACGTGACTGAATTTCATGGTGGACATTGCTACTATTATGAACAAGAAGCTTTAGAAGATGAACCAATGCCATCTGCTTCTGATGCAGCATCCATTTCTGCAGGTGAAAGGAAAGACCGTAGTCCTAGTCCTATGGAACTCAACCCTGAAAAAAGCCCTGTTCTGGGAAAATGGCAGTGTCGCATTTGTGAGGAGATGTTTGAATCTGAAGAGAGTGTTAAACAGCATTGCACGTCACTGGAAAGCCATGCATTTCACAGGTACTGCTGTGGCTTGTGCAGAAATCACTTCCGCAAAGTAGGAACATTACAGAGACACTTTCAAGAGCATCATAATGAGGAGGTACAGACTAAATACTTCTGTGGCCTTTGTGGCAATCTCTTCTTTGACACAGAAGAAGAATTTTTAGTCCATTATAAGGAGATTCATAGCAGGGACTACGCGTTTGTGCCTGAGCAGATGGAATTATCAATAAAAAAAGAAGAGGACTTCCTCCCAGCAGAAAAAGGAGACTGTTTAACCTGTGGTTGCCGGACAACTTATGTCTCCAAAATAAATAGGAGGAATGATTATATGAATTGTCAGAAAGCCATGCTGGAAAAAGGGAAGTTATGGTTTCGATGCTGCTTCTGTTCTGCAACTGCACAGAATTTTGATGATTTGAACACTCATCTGAACAGTCATGCACCAGTGAAACAGAGGGAGGAAATGTATGTTGTTAGATGTGCTGCATGCAACAAGAACTTTGATGATCTTCAGAGTGCACATCAGCACTATCACATGAAACACTGCTTCTTGCAGAAACCTAATCTGTCAAGTCTTGCATCAGAACCAGAAAATACAGTATTTAAGTTCACAGCAAGTGGGACTTGTGTGGACAGAAAACCTAACAAGGTAAAATTTCAAACATCTCCATCCAAGAATCAGGGAAGACCACAGTCTCCTCTGCAGGGACCAATTCAGGGAAAGAAAATTAAAAAAGAAAGCCCAGTACACTCTGAAGAGCATGATGAAGGTTTGTTGAATTTTATTTTTTTCAACAGTAGAAAAATTGTTGTATTTAACACACTCTGTTCCAACAAGCATGTAGCATATCATTTGCTTACATTCAGTCTATAAACCAGCTCAGAATATCATGTCTGTTATTTCTCAGAGCTGCATTTTGAATTCTCTGTGTATCCAGAACCTAGACTCGGGAATTTATTCCTATATGCTATGTGGTACTTTTTTTAAAGAAAAAAAAGTAGGCAGATGTGTGAATTGGACAACTCCTCCCAGAAGTGAAGGTTCCGAGGAGGAGACCTTATAGCAACCTTCCAGAACTTGAAGGGCCCTATAGGAAAGCTGGGGAGTGATTGTTTGTAAGGGCCTATAGGATGAGGGATAACAGTTTCAAACTGAAAGAGGGCAAATTTAGGTTAGATATTAGGAAGAAATTACTCACTATGAGGGTGGTGAGAAACTGGAACAGGTTTCCCAGAGAAGCCATGGGTGCCCCCTCCCTGGAGGTGTTCAAGGCCAGGCTGGATGGGGCCTTGAGCATCCTGGTCTAGTGGGAGATGCCCCTGTCCATGCAGGGAGATTGAAACTAGGTTATCTCTAAGGTCCCTTCCAACCCAAACCATTCCATGGAATAGAGATCTAAATCATAAAAATGTAGAAGTGGTCTATAATAAACATACATTCAATTGCCGCCTTTGTATGCATAACTGTGCACTTGATTGTACTTTCTGTGTGGGCATTCCTTCTCAGGTGCCTTTAGCTTACAAAAAACAACTTCAGCTGAATTTATATTTCCAGTATGCCTTAGTTTTTTGGTTTTTTTTTTCCTTGAGCATGCAATATTTTTTTGAAGTTCATGTCAATTCAAAGCATGACATCAAGAATGCTTGAGGTTTACCTTGTGTTAAAAAATTGGAAGTGTTTTTAATTTCTCATGGAGTGATAATGCAAAAAGTTTGTCTTTAAATATTTTGTGTGATGCATGTAAGCAAATACGTGTCCCAGAGATTTGCCACAGTAGGGGGTGCACAGCTGAACATTAAATACTGTTACAGTGTCTCCGTGAAGTTCAACAGCTTTCTGTGCCCAATACAAAACTATCCAGTTCTGCACTACTGTATATCTAGATTCTTTCTTCTGTCTGATTTGTGCATCACTAAACACTACTTTAGTTGATTTTAAAACAATACAGTCACCAAATAGGATCATATTATGTAACTTTTAGCTGATAGAACAGTTGAATAGATTACTTTTAAAAGCATATCTAAGTTGCTGTATGTCAGTTGACCAGAAAGTGAGGTGACTTTAAATGCATCCTTTTTATCCCATTGAAGATTATGAACTTCCTGATCTTGACTATCTGAGTACCATGACACACATTGTGTTGGTGGATCTGGACAACTGGGGAAGCTTATTCACGCAGCTGCCACCTAACCTCAACCAAGGAACCTTTATCTGGGGCTTTCAAGGTAAAACATGGTAAAAGGAAATCAGAAGATTAACAAGTCTACACAAATACCTGCCATTCTTTTAATCTAAGAGAATGAAGAACAGGAACAAGCAGCCACTAAGGTTTCTGAAGTCACAGAGTCACAGTGTCGTAGTCACCATGTAATAGAAATGTTCTTGAACTTTTCTAACTCAGTCTTAACCTCTTCTGCTCTTGCTATTCCTTGTAGAATATTATTGCAGAATTGCCAGATAGTTTTGAGTCTTTTTGGCTTCCCTGCTAAACTTACCTAGGGCTGTATCACACTAGGTTTTCATAATTATCAGGACAGCCATAATACTCAGATTATTTCCATTCTAACTTCCAAGTCTTTGTCATAATGTGCATTTGTGTTTTTTCTGTCTTTGGCTTGGTCCTTAAGATGTCCCTGGTCATCCTGTAAATCAATAGGTGTATCTCACCTCTGGAAGATACCCATGGTAGAACAAGGTGATTGATGGAATTCATGTTGTGGGTTTGTAAGAAAACTTTTTGCAAAGTCTGCCAGCAGCATCCCTTTAACTTGATACTTTTCCTTACCTGACTATTCTTGAACCAACTTGTCCACCTTGAATGCTTCATCTACTGGTTTTCTGTGTATCTGACTTTAATTATTTTAACTGTTTTACTAGGAATAGTTTGGTAAAATCTGGATAGAGGATAATTTCAAAATAGCTATTGCCTGAAAAATAAGCATCTTCTTAACAGACTCATAGGAACTGTCAGACTGTTTTACACTTGGTACAGACCATTGCAGTGCACCACCTCTTTATTTACTGCTTTTGATTACCTCTTCCTTTGAAAGACCAACATCCTCAAAGCTGAGAGTTTTCAAGTTGCTGAGGTTGGGCAGAAAGGCCTCTTGATGCCTGAATCACTTTTTTTTTTTTTTTCCCCCCCTCTTAAAAACAGGTATTCCAGTTAGCTGATGAAGGCAGAGCAAGTATGTCTGTTAAAGTGTAATTTCTTCAGTCAGTTGTAGTCTAATATCTGATTGTTAGGAGTTTTGGGGATGAATTGTCTGATTTTCTCTGTTTAAGTGGGCTACTATGCTCCTGAGCTTTGTGTTCTGCTCAGACATCACTTTCTGTATCATTAGCTGTACTGTCATTACTGAGCCTTTGGCCTCCCTGTACACTAACAGCATTCTTGCATGCACACACATGCATGCATAAAATCAAAGTAATTTAATCCTTGCCGTTCCATTTTTTAAATATTCTCTTTACTACATGGATGACCAACCTATTGTTTGTTCTTACAGCCTTTTGTGAGGTTTTGCCCAACTTGACTTCTGGTTGAATTGCACTTCACCACTGCATCCTTGACTTCTAAGGCTATTGTGATTTGGGGTTTGGTTGTGGTTTTTAATTGCTGAAAGTTTGTTTTGTCTATAGTTACTCAATCAACTTGGCCTGGGGAAAAATTTTTTTTCTTTTTCTACAGTTAAGAAACTATTAGGAACTTGACTTAAAGAAATTACAGGCCTGTTTGCCACCTAAAGGCCAAAGCAATTCTGTCTGGGTTTTATAAAAAATTAATTAGTAAATAATTTTTCACAGTTATGTTGAATTCAGGCACTTGCTTTCAATTGTACTGCATTATTCTATTTAATTTAATCAAATCAAAACTGGTTGATCATTAGTTCACTCCAGCTTGTTCGCTCTGATACAGTTTTCTACACCATTACTATAATTTTCCAAGGTTAAAATTCCCAGTTTTGATCCAGTAAAAAAAAAAAAACATTGAATCCAGGAATGTCTGAACTGTATTATTGTCAGAAATGTTTCTTCCCTGGCCTATTTAAGAAAGAGAAATAATCCACAGTTCAGTCTTGGGGTTATTAATCTATTGTTAGAATCTTCTGTTAATATGATAGTCTTACCCAAAGGTACCTCTGTGCTAGTTAAGGCACTGTGCCCAAGGATGTTCCAAACACAGGTGCCTGTTGGCACAGCCCAGTCCCTGTCAGTGCCACTCCATTTATTGCTTCCCCCATGGGGTTGCTGCATGGTGGCTGCATCATGGGAATGGCTTCCAGAGCACTTGAACTGAAAAACCCATTCCAAAGAGTTAGTGGTGATTAAAATGGAGCATAATCACCTCAGTGGACACTCTAGCAGTTTATTAGGGTCAACTACATGGGTACAGAGCCCAGAACCACTGAGGCACATCTGGTTTTATTGTTGTAGATGTCTTCTCATAATAGTGGCTTACAGAGTTATTTGATGCATGACATTCTGGTTTGTTTAGCATGTGAAAATATCTCATTTTCCATTATTTCTGTTACTGCTGATACAGCCTTAGCTTTGTTTTGAGTTCCCCCACTGTATTGCCTGTGCACTGTTTTGTTTCTGTTTTCAGATATTCATCTGTCCTAAACCCATTTGTGGTCTAGCTCCGCGGAGTAAATAGAGTTCTGTTATTGATTTTGGTTGCCCTGGTCAAATGTTTGTTGTATGTTTATGCAGCCAAAAGGCAGGGTTGGTGGTTGAGTCTACCCAAATAGCAGTGACTAAGGCTGTCACAGCAGGTGACAATGACTTGTAAACACCATTTTTTCTCATGAAGAGACTTCTCTAAATCTTTTTTGTGTAGCCTGTTATTAAATATTTGAGATAAATTTTTATATCCTTTAGTCTGAAAAGGGGAAAAACAACTAAGGAGAAATCTAGTGAATATTGCTTCCATTTCTGTGTCAGTCTAGGGGTGGATAAGTTGGAGTATACAACCCTCTGTAGCCTGCTTACTTGAGCCTCTAGTTTGTCCTCACAGGAAGTACCATCAGTGGCTGCTTTCACTTTCCATTCCAAGACCTTTCTTTCATCCAGCCAATCTGTCATGTGGGGGATAAAAAGCAACATTTTTTCCTCCCATTGCAGACCCATTATTTCTTAACAACTGGGAATGTCATTATATTCTTATATACTCCCTTCAAATTGTCATTCCATTTTTTATTCTTTTTATGTTGTCATAGTAACTGCAGGTTCCTCTGGCTTTGCCTCTTTTTTTTTCTTTTCTTTTTTCTTTTTTTTTAAAGAGACTTGCTGCTACCTTTTCAGCCTGGCATTCTTTTTATCTGTAGCAGGCCTGTTACTTGGTTCATCCCTATCATCCAACTATTTTCTTAGTCAGTTATAACATATTTTAGACTACTCTTGAGAAAATTCATGCACTGATTTTTTTCATCAGTTGTGTCATTTCTGTTTATCCATGACTGCATCCAAGTTTTTATCAGGACTCCTGAACTTGTTTAGGCTGTTGTTCCAGTTCCTGCATCTTTTAAAAATAAGATTTCTTTCATGTGATGTGTCAAAGTTATAGAGTGTGTTGGAAATACTCTCAGGCATTACATTAGTACAGGATTCCCAAAGACAAGCATCTCTGTTACTTATACCACATTCCCAGAGATCCTCTGTTTCTGCATGTTAACAGTAACTTCTGTTAAAACTGAAAAAAACCTCCCTTGTACCTTAAATGCACATGATTTCTAGAAGAGAAGCTTTTCAAGATCATAAGAAAATTCACACAAAGTTGAAAGAGGTTTTGTGTAGGATCAGGCTGGCTACTTTTTCCATTTGTTGCTTTCTAACCCAAGTACAATTCTTCCAGGCTTTTGGTTATATGTTTGTTTTAGCTTTCACATTGCTCAAAATAAGTTTTATCTTTAAAGCCAAGTTTATCTTTGCTTTTCCCTTCTTGCATTTTTAATTCACGATGGCATTTCTGCTTTGTTTTTGTTTGGTCTTTGTGTGTTCTTTTATTTCTGTTTAGGCGGATACAGCAACTGGAAACCTCCAGTGCAGTGCAAAACTTACAACTATCTTAAACGGATCGGATGTTTCTTTCTTCATCCACGCTGTGGTACCAGAAGAGAAGCAGCAGATTTTGCTATCTGTGTTCATGTAAGTTGTTGTACATTTTATTTTTATATGTAGAGAGGAGTATCAGGTGACACCAGCTATTGATGTCAGGTGCTGATTACAGATGATATTCTTACTCTCTTCATGTGGCTTCTCCATCCACTAAAAAGAAAGAAAGAAAAACCTGTCAATTAAGGAGGCAGCCTCTTGAAGTGATTTACATGATTTTTATTTCTGTAGGAATAAAAGTTAGCCCAAATAGACAATTCTTAGTTTCTATTTCAGAGAGAAATTTAACTGCTCTTCAAATAGCCCAAATTTAGAGCCATCTTTAGGATGGAGTTGGATGGGTGCCAGTTTCAGGGACTTTGGGCTGACAAAGAGCAGTTCCTCTGTTCAGTAGACCTAGAGCTCTGGCTGGATTGGAAAAGGTGCAGGTGAAGGACAGGAATCTGTGATGCCATGGAAACTCATGTTCTTAATATGTTGCTTTATAAGTTAGATAAAACTACTTGAGCATCTAATATATGATACAAGCATGTTTTGCAACTGTCTATGTTACACTACACTTATTTAAATGAGTCTTAAAATGATCTGCTCAGGTGATTAGCTTTATGTGGAGATGGTTCTGCAAGGCTGCTTTTTAGGAATTTGTTCCATACTCATCTGCACTGTTCTGGTAGCTGTTTCTTTTCTCTATTGTCATATATATATATGACTATATATATATATATATATATATATATATATATTAAACGCAGTGTCACACTGTTGAAATAATAACTTTCATAATGGTATTACACAGATCAGGCCATGAAAATGGAGGCAGGTTGCTGTAAAAGGCTTTCCTGTGAAGATCTGTCTTAGAACAAGCTAGCCAAACCTCATAGGATTAAAGCATGATCTCAGTTCAACACTTATCACTGGTTTATAGGCTGGTCGTCTGGATGAGCACCTGCCCAAGCAGATTCCTTTCACTGTACTTTCTGGAGACAAAAGCTTCCTGGAACTGGAAAACCAATTTAAGATGACCCAGCGGCCAGCTCGCATCCTAAATCCTCACCATGTTGAAGGAGACATGATGTGTGCCTTGCTAAACAGCATTTCAGATACTACAAAAGGTAGAAAGTAAACATTAAACACAATCTCTCCAGTAAACTGATAAATTCTTGTCAATAAAAGCATTGAACACTTGTGCTGGTAATACAAGCTGTTGCTTGATGCTTCTTGTACTGTACTGTTTTTTCAATGAAATATAGATCAGACATTCAGTTTCTTTGGGGGCAAGCTTTGAAACCAGACTCAATTAAGCATTTTTAGTCAACATAAACTCTGTCCTCCCTGTATTCTTTCTTATAGCAACAGATGAGTAGTTGTTTCAGCCTGAGAACTACTTGCTAGTAGTAGCAACTAGAGAAACAACTAGAGAAGTTGTTTAGAGCAGTCTCGTGTATTTGTCAAGTTTACTCAAATCTTCTTTGCTTGATTTGTTCTGAGTTTGGTGAAGCATCCTTATTTTCCAAAATATCTCTGCCTCTTTTAACTCCATCTTCCTGGACACTTCCAGTCTCTTGCTCTTTGTCAGCTGGCACATGACTCTCTCATGTGTTTGCAGCAAAAATACCAATAGAAGCTTTTAAGTCCTCTCAAATGCCATATTCTAATTAGTGGCACACAAAAATGATAATTCTTGTTTATATAGAATAATCAAAGAGGTTTAAGCAAGCTCATTTTCATGCGAAGGACACGAGAGCTGAGGTTTGTTTTACTACTTCTCAGCATTTTAAAATATCGAAGTTTTCCTAGACAACCTGACATTTCTCTGGGGATATTGCTTTTCCTGACTGCTTCTTGTGGTTTGGGGGGCTTATAAATTGAATGCATGTTACAGAAGGTTGTCTCTAAATTAGCTGTAGGCTGAACTGCTAGTCTCAGTGCAGGTGTGCAAGAGCTATCACATGGTGATTCTGTTCTACCAGGAAGCTGAAAGTGGAGTGGTAGCACTGAATGGTGAATTGGCAACAGTTGATTGAAGGGAAAAAGCAAGATAGGATAATTAAATGGTTTCCTGAAAAAAATTTCAGGTGGTGAGCTAGAACTGATTTATGTGCTTCTAATACAGAGAAGGTGCTTATAGTGTTTTCAGGCCAAACCAAGCATTTACTGGTCTAGATTTTCAGCTGGATTATGTAGGTGTGATTCCCAGCCAGAAGCATCCATACCAGTAAAATTTCTTGGCATAGTTTACAGAACTGTGACTTTTACTAGTGCACATTTTTTCACAAGTGTCACATTTTGCTCAAGGAAGATTACTTTTCTACATAGTTATCTGAAAGCTACACATTGAATCATTCCCACTATGAATGTTTTCTTTGTAGAGCATATTGAAATTCCTGGACTGATAGATCTCTTCTAATGTAATTATAGCTATAACTATATATTAATGTGGGAGGCTGTTTTTGCTTTGAGACCTTTGCATATTTTTGGGAGGCAGAGTTGGAAGAGATCTGTAGCTTGCGAGCAGTCGATTAAGTCAAATTATCTGTGAGTTGGTTTAGCTGTAGGGGCTTTCTTTTGTGTAGCTTGTTGTGTGACTTAATGATACAAGAAGTTGAGGAGAGAGGGTTGACTGTTTCCTACATGAGGGTACTACAGCTTCCTGCCTGGCTAGTTTTTCTAGTATAGCTTTGTTCACTGGGATATACTGGCCCAGAGGTGATTACTTTGATCTAACCATTTTCTGTATATAAATTAAACTCCAATATGTTTTTAATATTGGCCTTGCTTTCAGAAGTTTCCTAATCTAACCCTTCTTTCAGTGTCCTTTACTGTGTTAATGTCTAGTTTCCTTTTACAGCTATGGGCACTATTGAGAAGCACCAAACCTTAACTTGCTGGCAGCCTTATCAGTGTGCATCCCACTTAAGTTATGCATGTGGTCATTATAAAAAAAGTAATACTTTGAGCAGGAAAGTGGTGGAATCTCATCTCAGCCCTTGGACTGTTGGTGTTCTCTGGCAAACTTGTAAGGAACAGAACTGTCTTGAGACACCTTTGGTCCCTGTATCCAGTCGGTGTCAGCAGGAGGGACCCTAGTAGTGAGAAATGCCTTTGTCTCCTGTTCCTGTGTTAAAATAGGGCATTAGAAAAATCAGTTTGATAGGCTTATGTTTGCCACATGGGAGATGATATGGTCACCAAAAGTCTATGGAGCTTTTTTAAAAAGATAAAAACCACCGTGGAATACACACTTCGTTGTGTGGCTCTGCAGTATCTTCAAGGATTTGCAAGTCTTAGTGTGGCAAGACCAGTACTGGAAGGCTGAGATGGGAAGTCATGCAGTGTATCATAGACTGGTATAACCTGTTGTCCTTTTACAGAAATGCAGCTGAATGTAAGGAAATATAAACAAGATTTGCTTGCATTGTGACTTTGCCAAGCCTATGGCTGTTACTCTGAAGGGAGAAATAAGTGAAAAAGTTACTACAGAGAATTGTGTTGAAAAATATGGCAGTTGTTTGTACTGCATGAGCTTCAGAATGAAGAAGCTATTTCTGTGAGCCACCTTCACAGAGGTATCAGTAGCTTGTGAGCAGCTGGAGTGTGTTTGGATTGTAGCAACATTTGGCAGTTGCACCTTGTGAACCATTTTACTCTGTCAGCAGAACTGCTGTGGGAACTGTGGTATATACATTCATTTTAAAATAAATAAATACAAACATAAGTTCCTGCATATGTTGCAACAAGGTATCAACTGTATGTTGCCTTAGGAGGCACTGGCTGTGGTGGATGCATGAATTTGCTTTGAGGTATGGCAAGAGTAGGCAAGACATTCAGGCTTATGTTTTCTTCTACTGATAAAGCTGAATTCAGACAGAAAGGTTTTTTTCCTTTTATGCTGAAGGCACAACACATGGTGGGAGATTGATGGTTGATAATGGAGTGATTTGAGAAGCGCAGAAGAACTGAGTTTTGAATGTGTCCTTTTGTAATTTCTATGCAAAGAAAAGTTCAACATGCAGAAAAAGACCATTGTTCCCTTATCTGTGTCTTGACACTTGGTGTCTAGTCTTGGCAGTACTGCTTTTAGTTTTAATGAGTGCTGGTCAATATTGAGGACGAAGCTGATAGGTTAGGGGTCATCATATCCATCCTTACACTAACAGGAGTGCCACAACTTGGTTGATAAAAATTATTTCTTGTGTAACTTGATGGCTTTAGCTTAACTGTGTTTCTCAGTCATATTCAAACGAGATTGTTTATTGACTGAGCTCTTAAGTAAAACAGGCTTTTTTTTTTTTAATAATAAGAGCAAATTTTGAGTACTTCTTCCCCTTAGTTTTAAAGAGCCAGGCTCTGTCCTGAGGTTTCCAAAATCAATGAGTTGTGGTGTACTATGTTGACTGCCAGATTGCTGCTGCACCTCTTTCACTGACATTGCTGCTGTGTTCAAGTGGAGTTGTCCTCATCCTCAACCTGCTACTAATGCCTGAAGTGTTTAAATACTGCTGAATGTGGCAGTTTATATTTGGAAGAGTATGATTTCAGTCCTTTTCAATGAATGCTGCTAAGCTTCCTAGCTCCCACTTTCCCAAAAAGCTTTTGGTTTACATACAGCCAACAAAACAATTTAAGAAGAGTTAATTAATTTAATGAAAACATTTAAAATAATTGCTTGCTTTCTCAACATTCCAAGTTTTTGTGGGTGTGTTGGTCCAATGTGAATACCACATGTGACCCCAGTCTCTGCTTATTCTGGACTGTCAGTTACCACAGACTGTGAATGACTAAAGACAGATCCAGCCCCTCATCCAAAAAGACCAAACATGAAGAGCATGAGTATCAGCAGTGTGATGCACCATGAATGAATGACAGTTTTTCTAGTAAGCATCTATTCCTTTATTTGCACTGTTGTTACAGTGGCCACAACCTGCTGAAGTTATAAGAAACCCCTTGAGTTGTAACCTTGTCAGTGACATCTCTTGTGTGCCACAAGAGTACGTGGTTATGCCTTAGGGAGAGAGTAATACAGTAAGCCCCTAAGAGAATGAGTCTGGACAAGAATCTTAGCCAAAGGGATGAAGTGGGAAGATTTCACCACTCAGATCATCCAAAAAAATCCTGAAGTTTTAATTTAACCTGGTTGAGAATTTTAGAGGAGTGTCTAAGATGAAGGTTAAATGAAAATCTGAGTGACCATCTTAGTATTGGCCACAGTTTCCAAAACAAAAGGCAATTGGAGGAGGCTGAGGGATTGAGAGCTTTATTGTTAAGTATGCTACACTTGAATGAGCATATGAGTGAGCATCTGTAGGGAGAGATACAGTGTGCAAGAAAGAAGAGGGTTTTTTTATTTATGAACCCTCAGCAGGGAGTAGCTGTACTCGAATTTACCAATTATGTTACCTTAATGAAGAAACAGAGATAAAAGCAGTAAGTATTGGGCAGTAAGCATATGAGGAGGATCCTCCAGGGACAGACATACTGAAGGAGGAATAAAGGAGCCAAGGAACAGTGTTTTAAAGGCAGCATGATTCACCCAGTGCACATGCTTACAAATGAGAAGGATGGGATACTGATCTAAAATTTTTGGCCAAGTAGTTACTTGGGTCCTGAATGAGAGAGCTTTAAAGCTGTCTTTAAGGAAAGGCAGCATTAAAACTTCAGACATCAACTGTAAAAGGAAAAGGGTAAGTGGCTGGAGAGACACTGAGTTTTAGGTGTGATGTTAATATCTCCACACGTTGGAATGGAAAAGATGAGATTGGAAGTTACTTAAACGGAGCATTGTAGAGGAAGTAGTTGAGGGAGGGTGTGAGACCACAGATGTGTGAGGTACTCAAGAGGTTTATGAACTTGTGTGATGAAGGGGGAGGATGAAGGCCAGTGAAAGAAAATCGAGACTGCTGAGACCGAAATTAGTAAACCTGATGGAAATTAAGAGGAAGGTGGTGACTAGAGAGGTTGCAGGACAGGGTCTGCCGTGCAGGTGGAATTACGCTGAGCTAAGTGGCCAACTAATCCAAATTCAAGCTGTGGTGTTTTGATGTCAGGACAGTGGGTGGCGCTTGCATTCTGTGAAAGCTTCCCAGGCCCTTCGCAGAGCAGCTTTCTATGAGAGACTCAACGAAATGTCAGAAGATCACTGTATTTGTCCCCATCTATAAGCTTAATTTTTCTGAGCTCAATATTCATCTGGAATTTCCTTTCCTGGTTTTTATTCTTCCAGCAGGAATTTGGCAGGGTGTGGGGACAGTAGTGAGCAGTAGGACTTAGTTGAAAGAATAGGTATGGTCCGAGTTCCTTAGTTATTGTTTACTTAACAAAATGTACTAGAGAAGAAGAGGTCATATGTTAAGAACTCTTGGCTGAGAAACTGGGCAATTGTTTTTCTTCTGACCCCAGAGAAGTTGGGAGCTACAGAATGTGCTAAGCATTTTAACAGGGGAGACAGTACCTGCCTGATTCCTCCACACTGAATGTTCTTATTTACTCTTCATCATCAGAAGACACCAGTGGTACCAGGAGCACACGCTGATGAATTGTGGACTGGATAAACAAAATGTGGGGTGGATTGAAAACTGGATAAATGGTCAGACCTGGAACATGATGATCAGTGGCATGAAGTCCAGTTGGAGGCAAGAAACCAACAGGGTACCCCAAGGGTCAATGCTGGGTCCAGTCCTGTTTAATATCTTCATTAGTGACCTAGATGGTGGGGCAGAGTGTACTCTCAGCAGGCTTGCTGATGATCCAGAATTTGGAGTGGCAGAAGCTTTTACTGCAGCAGTGCCAGAGAAATGGAACCTCATGAAGTTCAACAAAGAGAAGTTCAGAGTCATGCGTCGGGGGAGGAACAAACCCAAGCACCAGTGTATGCTGAGCAGGGGTCAAACAACTGGAAAACACTTCGCAGAAAAGGACCTGGGGGTCATGGTGGACCCCAAGTTGATCATGAGCCAACAATGTGCCCTTATAGTGAAGGCAGACAAGGGTGCCCTGGGCTGCATTAGTAGGACTGTTGCTGGCAGGTTGAGGAATGTGGTTCTTTCCCTCTGCTCAGCACTGGTAAGGCCATAATTGTCAATTTCTGAGCTCCCCAGTACAGTGTCTTTTTTTTAATATTCAAAAGCGGTCTGGACATAGTCTGAGGCAAGTGGTTGAGCTGGGGGGGGCTGGACAAGGTGACCTCCAGAGGTCCTTTCCAGCCTCAGCTATTCTATGATACTTGCACAGAGTATATTCTTAACTGGAATTCAAGACCTCCTTGAGAGCTGAGTTCAGTCACAGGGTACAGACAACATCTGAGCAACAGTCGATCAAGCACAATTACCTGTCCCATGTGGAAAAGCAGTCTGGTCTCTTCTGACTTGAAAATACATCTGTTTAATCAGTTGGCCATTCCTTTTCTTTAGTTGACAGGTGGTGAGTTTCATATTAATAGTTCTTGCTGTCCAGCCCCTAAAGGAAGCTGAACTCCTGCCCCCTGTCCTGGTTTTGGAGGATTTTTACCTGCAGGCAGATAGAGACATGTATTGGTATATCTTAAATTTTCATCCTTGTGGCTTGTGGCTCCTTTAGCCTTTGCTCTGTGTAGGGAGGGGTGCAAGCATTAAGAGCACTGAGGACAAGTATAAGCATGGGTTTTGGCTTTGGATAAGGAAAGTCTCCATATAAATTGAGATACTGACAAACCTTTGTGTGAAAAGCTCCTAAATAACATTTGGCTCTTTGTTAACCTATTATTAGATCAATTTGCACCAACTTAAATATTTATTTCAGACAATCCAGCAACTACCTTTATGGGAAGTTGTATGTACACTAATGCAATTAGGTAGAGGGGAAAGAAGTCTTTCAAATAATGACCAGTGAAGGCAGATTGTGCCTCATAAGACTTGTAACATGCTATGTAACCACATTTGACTCTGAGCTGAGTGTTCAGCCCCCTTTAAAACTCACATAAGATCATTATTACCAATCGTTTTCAGGTCTTATAGTTGCTGGCAGTGGACTGGTGTTTCTTCAGCTATGCTTTAACCAAACCTATTCATTGTGATATTACACCCATGAAGTAGTATTTGGTTATTGCATATGAGGTACAGTGATAACTCATGGGGCAGGCAGCTTGTGTTAAAATGCTTTGCATGCCAGTTTGCATATACATCTATTCGAGTATGAGTGTGTGCCCCGTGTGATGAGAGTGGTGTCATTAAGATGGTGTGACTAACAAAACATTTCAGCAAGATGAGGCCTGCATTAATATATGAGATGAATCTTAAACTTTTTCTATATGAACTAAAGTAATCTATCTAGAAATCCTCTTTTAAGATTCATAACTGTCCTAATTGACAGTAAAGTCAGCTATTGATCTGCTGTGTTCTGAGGAATGAGTGTCAGGTCAGGGGAGCCAGGAGTCAGCTCACCTCCAACAGCCTGTCAGGGGGTTGCCACCATGGCTCCTTCTGTGGTAAACACTAACTGACTCTATAACCAGTTTCAGGAAGTTTGACTTTTTTAGATCATATTTGAAAGAAACTGATTAATTTCTCGGTACTCAAATTTTCTGCTATTTAACCATCTATGCAAGATGCCAATCAGAAAAATACTGCCTTTCCTGTTCACTAGCGTCTTCTGTCAAATTGCCTAAAAAAACCCACAAACCCTCAGGAAAGTGCTCTTAATGCATTTTTATTTGATATAGAAGCAAACCAGATATTCCATTGTGCTATGCCTCAATTCTTCCATTAACCTTAAACCAGCAAATTAATTGGAGAGTGATTACTCCAACTGTTACACCTCAACCCGGTACAAAACTTTTTAGAGCTGTATGAGATGGTCTTCTGGGCTGGAAGATTATGATTAATATGTAAAGTATGGTTAATAAGGAAGAAGTCACTTGTGCAAAGCCTTTTCTTTGCACTTTTTTCTCCCTTTCATAAAGAATTGCAATGACATTTGTTTGGATTGCGTGGAGTTTTCTTTATTTTGCTTTGGAAGATTATTTTTAAAAAGTCTCATCTCTTCTGCCCAGAAATAATAGGCAGCTCCCAGAAGGATTCACAGTCAGTCTGCCAAGTGAATGGAGAAAGCCCATTTTAACTGCAGTGTATATCCAGCTATTTCTTCTATCTTTGTGGGCTCAGAGGTCTGAAAATAAATTTTTGAAAGTGTACCTACCTGTCTGTTTCAATACCTAATCTGGATGATTTGAATTGTCAGAAGTCACACAGCAGTCAGTAAATCAGCTGTCCATGTTGAAATGTTCTTTGCTGGTAAAAGTAATCAGAAGTAATTGGTGTGCTAATAAATGTGGCTGCAAGGGAGGTGTTTCTGTTGACATCCTTGGTATTGAATACTTTTAAGACCTCATTAAAGAGACCGTCTCTCAAAATAGCAATAGCTTGTAGCAGAACAAGTACACAATGTGATTCATTGACTTGTTTATTTTTTAACCTGTAGTTTACTGAGTCTTCAAAACAAATGACAAAAAAAATCCCAAACCAAAACACCTTTAGGTACACCACTCCCTACTAGGTACTTCAAAATGCAGCTGACATACTGGAGCTGTAAACCAGCCTCACAAAGCGAGTTATTTAGAAAGGAAAAGGTGGTAGAGTTTTGGCTGGGCTTGGCTATGATGAGTTAACAGATTAAACTAAGCATATCTACTTTTCTGTGAGATTTGAACATCTGAATTGCGCTGCTCAGTGAGTTACAGCACTCCGATGTTTGAGTATATAAGCAACAAAGTAACAGCTGACATCACCTGTGGGCAGACACACTGTAGTACTTCTTCCAGTGATTAAATCCCCGACACATTTTGTAGAAAGTCATGTCTTTTTTCTTTTTTTTTAGTAACTGAATATTGCAAAAAACCAAATGCACTAGCTGCTAACAGTAGTTCCTGCATCTGTTTCTTGTTACCACTTTAAAATAATATAAAATGGAAGCTGTCTGCCTTTAGCTTTTGGGAAGAAAAGAAAGAAGGTAGCTAAAAAATAACTTGTCTCTTGTTGTGTTAAACTATCCCTATAGTACGTTTTAATCTTGATTTTTTCAGATCATAACAAGTGTATTTCTTCAGATCCAACCTACAGTGTTGTTACAGTAAGAAATGCAAGAAGGAACTGCTTGTGTTATTAGAAGCCATGTGTAATCAGTTTTATTTGTCCATTTAAGGTTCAGATAGCGAAGAGGATGAAATTCTCCAACTAACAGTGAAGAGGAGCTTAGAAGAAACAAAGAAACAGGAAGGTCTGTTTAATTTTTATTTTTCTGCGTTGAGGTCTGCTATTAACAGAAGCTATAGAAACTAAAAATCAGTTTTATGGAAAATGACCTCTTAGAATACTCCCTAAAATATGCTGGGCAAACTTGAGTAGTTCAGAACACCAAGTTATAAAGCAACAATAATTTCCTAACCTGAAAAGTATGTCAGCAGACTCAATCTATTTTATTGGTGCACCACAGGGTATTGTTTAATTAAAGACTTGACTGAGCTCACTTTGTACCAGTTTAATATGACTGTGTTGACTCTTGAGTAGAAATACTGACTAAATACTTGACTTTTTGAATAAATAGTTGAAAGTTAGATATCCAAACACAGCATTCTGGTCTCCCAAAAGAGCTGTAGATTTATGCACAAGTTTGAATCAGCAGTACAGCTGTCTACTTGGATTCTATCTTACCTTATTTGAGACTGTTTTCATCCTTTTGCTGTTGTGTTTAGTTGTGGTGTTCATACAACGTAGTAATTATTTTCAGGCGACAGACCACAGTGCACTTTGAAAACAATGTACTGTTCAAAGGCTTCACTCTGCCCTTCCACCTGATGGAGACAAAATTAACTCAAAAAAATCAATAAATAATTTGTTACTAGGTCAGTGATAAAACTGACAAGAATCTATTCAGTTAGAAATTTACCAACTGTTACAAAATATTGTTATTAAATTTCCAACATATTCATCTATAGTACTGAAAGCTTGCCATGCTTAGGTCCCCCTAGCACTGGGTATTGCCATCAGGGGTAGCAGTGGTGTTTGGTTCATACAGGTCTCAGTCCCAAGAGATGGCTGAAACCCCCTGTGCTTAGGACACAGCTTGCCTTCAGCTCTGTTCACTGGCTGCCTGTGTGGTTGCTGTAATTTTGCCTGTTACCATAATTTCCCAATTAGGGTAATAGGCAAAAAACCAGATTAATTTGGGGATGGAAACCTCCCTATCCTTTTCTCAATTAACAAGCCTTAAGGTGGATTTTCTCCTCCCTGTCCCACAGTGGGGGTGAGCAAGCAGAGGCCTGGTTGATACTGGCTGGGCCTAAACCTTGACACATTTAAATCTTTTATCAAGTTTTATTTTGAGTTTGGAGCTTATTTTTTATTCTTCCACATGCTTAGTGGCTAACTGACAACACATTTTAATGCAAGCAGTTGTTTTCAAACAGCTTTCTGCTTTATTTTGGTTCCAAAAATTTCTTTTTTGTTTCTGTGACCATGTAATGTTTTCCTTTCAGAAACTAACTTATCTCTTTATCAGTAGTATCGAATGTTGCAAGAAAGTCCAGATGAATTAATAGGGTTCTGCTGACATGAGAGAACATTAATTGAGGCTATTTCTGTTCCAGATCTAGGCCTGGCATAAAACAGCACAGCAATAATTAAAGTTTTAAAATGTTATGTTAATATATAATTATTCTGTTTCCTTTGTCATAAGGGCAGACAGCTTTTGTAATAGGATGTGCTTGTGTCTTCCTAAAGCAGATGATGAATAATACAAGAATGACAGTGTCAATACAATATAATGTGTCTGAAAGCTGCTTTAATTTTTCAAACTATAACATTGGTTTTAATATTTACTGTACCTATCAGTTTTGTCTTAAGGTAGTTAATTCATTAACACCAAACAATTAGTGCCCAAACTGACTCTCATCTAGACTATTCTTACTGTTGACATGCCTTTTTTTCTACTTCTGTCTGGCCTTCCTACTAGTAAGAGTAACAACAGTGGTGCCAAGTTAGAATGTAGTTATGGGAATATCTATTGATAAGGAAACACAATGAAAACACTGAAACTTCTCTGCTTGTTTTGAACATCTGTCTTTTTTTGGTTTAATTTTTTTTTTTCTTAGTGCATACGTATCGGTTCTTATCTTGGTATTTTGACCAGTAAATATGTAGTTGGGTTATACTCTTAAACTAATTGGGCTGCCCCTGTTGAATAAAGTGAAAGATAGAGGCTGTTCCATGTATTTTGTAGTATTGAAAAGAGAGCATAAGACAAAAGGAGGGAAGGTACTTTCATTCTGGTTTTCTACTGGCTTTTTGCAGTCTACTGACATTGTCCACAGAAATAATTTGTTGCTTTCTATAGTGATATTAATGTAGTTGTGCTTATGACTAGTTACCAACCAGAGTTTGTGATTATAATCGGGGTTTTGTATTTATGCAGAGCAAGATGCAGAGCTGGAAGAAGCTATCAAGAGAAGCCTTGAGGAAATGTAAATGAAGATACTTGAGTACAAAACAGCATGTCATCAGAGCTGCTCACAAAATGGAAGCTTGTTCATCTATTTACAAAAGTTCAGAAATACCACTTGGAAAACATGTCTGTATTTTGAATTGTTACATTTATAATCTGACGTCTTCTCTCATACTGATGACCAGCTGGAGTTTATGGATAGCCCCTGCAATATATTGTGTATGATAAAAAATTTTTAAGCCTTTGCATATTCTGTTCCTAATGGCTGATGATTAAGTCTGTCTCTGCCTAATTAGGAAGCTGGTTTTACTAGGTATTTTGGGGGGTTTAGTTGTTTGTTTTCTCAAGATTGGTTCTTGTATTTTATTTTTCTGTCACAAAATGTCATTGTCTTTATTTACATTTTTGTGTGGTCTTTGCAACAGATAAAAATAGTAAACTCCAATTATCTCAGATTTGCTTAACTAATCTTGTTATAAAGAGAAGCTTAGATCCCGGGTTTATAAATGGAACATATGGTCTAACTCTTGCCTACGGTCAGTCTCACCTCTGACTGTAACTTTGTCTTTGTCCTGTTTGTTGTAAACGTCAGAATCAGGACCACAGGCTGTACAGTTAGTTTGTTTGCTTTATTTTTATAAAAATACATTTTTTTTTTCATTTAGTAGCATGGTAGAGTGTTGGATTTCATGGCTTAAAGTTTAACAGCTTCAGTTCCTCTCCCTTATCTGAGGCTGAAACAACTTTTTAAGTGAACAGAGGCTAAATAAATTTCCTAGTTCCTGTTTTAAATAGATGTGAGAGAATTGAAGCTGTTATTCCTGTATACTATTGTCTTGGCTCCCTTTTGTTTATGGAGAGGTAGCCTTGGAGAAATTAATGTAAATGTGTTAATTTATACTGTCCTTATTTTAAGGCAAGCAATTATTTCTGTGTTTGAAATTTTTATCTATCCCTTTTTCAGTTCCTTCCTTTATAAATACCTGTTCAAGCTGTCCAGCTTCACCAGCCTATTGTATTTAAGTTAGTGATTGCTGTCAATCAGGAAGAAATCTCACTAATAAAATGCTGGCTTCTTTTTAATTTATTATCTTGTGAGATTGCTTCAAACTGCTGTAAATAAAAGTATTTCTTATGCAAAAAAGATACTTTTTGTGAACAGTAAGACAAGGGGAAGGCTTGGTTTTCCCACTCTTGGTTTCAAAGAGTCAGAATAATTACAGCTAGCTGTGTGTCATCGTGAGAAAACTGGCACTGATTTTTTTTTTCCAATCAAGTTTCTGATAGAGTTGCTATCTCTAGATTCTTTGTTAATTCTGTTTGTTTCAGAGAGTTATCTCAGTGTTCATTAGCAACCATAGAACTTGGAGAAACCGTTCAAACACCAGAATGCAGTTTGAGCATTTCTGGTGCATTTGATTCAGACACCCACTGGTTAGGGGGAACGATGTTACCCATGTGCCTGCTGCTTGCTTTCCCATGCAAATGGCAGATTAATTACACCCATGTGCAAATCTGGGTCTGTAGTTCATAGTGCTGCTAAGGAAGCCCTGTTCTGGAAGATTTTGAATTGCCTTTAGCTACTGACTTAAGCTAAATCAGTTCCAGAATTTTTCACACCAGATTCTAATAAAGGGTAGAATGAGACATAAAACAATTCAGGTCTTCAAAATCATCTCAGTCTTTGGACAGGTTGTATTTGGGGTTTTTTCAGTGCAGACCCTAAAGCTGCCAACTCCTTTCACATGAAAAAGATACTTCAGTTTGAGAAAGTTTTTTGCTTGGCTCAACAAATGTTTCAAACCTCAGGAAGATGGTGTTCTCCAGAGTCTTCTATGTTAGGTTTTGATCATTTGCATTATTACTCTTTTTTCTCTCATAAATGTAAAGTGTGCTTGTACAGGATGGGCCCCAACTTCATTGGCTGCATTAAGAAGAAGAAAAGAAAAGAAAAAAAAAAAGCCATGTTTGCACACACATTCTCTATACTTAAAGCTCCAGGTTACTAAACAACTAAACACACTGTCTTGGCCTCCTCGTCAGCTTACGAGAGCAAGAAGAAAATCCCAACTATTGGTGCTGTGGCTTTTATGCAACTGCTAAGTAGAATACTAATCTCTGCATTCTTATTTTAAAAGTAGACTCCAGAATTACTGAAATCTTTACATTTGTCCTCATTTTCTTTGGCTTTTTAGGCTCTCCTTAGGAGTTACTCTGAAATTTTCCTTTGCGAAGTTTTCTGCCATCAGAGCCTTGTGATACTTCTGTTTCCAGGAGAGCAGAGAAATTAGATTCTTACAGTACTGCACCTTGTTCTTCAGATGGAAAAGGTGACTTATAAATTTTTTGTTTCAGAAGGTGGTGTGTCTGGCTGGGGAGTCTTGTTTAACTGGCTGAAATTTTTGAGGTTTGCCCTGTATGTGCCAAGAGATTCGTGTGTATTTCCAAGCTAAAACTCATCTATTAAAAGGAGCTTGCTCCACATCCTCTGTGATGATCTAGAAGTGATTTGTCCTGCTTTTTAAAGAGAATTTGCTTTTGTGGTGATGTTTGAGTTCACCCTGCATTAATAAGAAGTAATGTTGTGGTGCTTTTTTGTATTAATCTTTAAAGAGGAAAAAGTATAATCTCCACCTTGCTACCACTAGTGAGTTCATTTTAAGGCTCTTAATTTCTTTGTAGTGCACACGTAAATTTTGCAGAAATGAAATTGTGACAAGTTGAGATGGGTACAAGGCTCTTATCTTTCTGGTGATCTGTGTGCCATATTCTTTCATATCAAACAAAATCCTCCTTTTGGTTGTATTCAGAGATGAGATGCCAAGTAGGTCATTTTAACAGTTACAAAAGTTGATAGAGCCCTGAAACATCACAGCTGCCCTGTTGCTTCTGCAGTTCAAGAAGATTTAAAATAAAAAAAATTAAACATTGCCATTAGCTTATTGTAAGCTACTTGCTTCCTATGTTTTTGTGCATTGTTTTAGCTCTTCAAGGTATACAGGAATGACCACTGCTGTTCCTTAATAGCAGTTACAGAATGCAAACATCTACAGAGTCTTTACCAAATATGGTGAAGTTTATAGAGGTATGAAGTTCCACTGTCTTCTTTCTTAAAAGGAAAGCATCATCTCCTTGTGCCTCCCTAGCAATGTTTGTGATGACTGCTGTAAATTGGAAGGAGGTAAGGATGGATGACAAATTGCTTCAAAATTAATTTAGAAAAATTGGCTGACATTAGCACAAACATACTTTCTGGCAATTCTTTCCAGCTAAGTAGGTTTAGTAAAGTCTGCATTTGCATATTTCTTTGATGCTTCTAAACCTCCTCAAGTTTTCCTGTTGAAATTCTTAATTCATGTGGTTTAAAGCTTAGTTGTAAAATTCGGAGTCGAATAGCAAGTGGAAAGTACGTGCAAAGTGCACTCAGGCAGCAAATCTCTGTATGGGTGGAATTTTTTTTCTGAAGTTCCCTTTGTACCTCTGTGCAAGTTCACTTTCCGCTGACTGGGGTATCCTAATTTCTGGCAGTCCTTCAGTTTTCTGCTTGTTTTTTTGCTCAGAGCTTCATCAAGAATTGTCCAAGTATCTGCAGCTGTACTGAATTCCCTTGCTCCTTTACTGGGGAGTTTTACTGGGGAGTTTTCCACTCTGAGAATGAATTGCTGCATGCCCTGAAACGGTCATACTGGCTTCCAGGTTGCCTCTGAGATAGAGGAGTTTGTTCAGACTTCTGACAGACTTGGGACCTCAGGGCTTGCCTACACAGTCAAATGAGTGCAACATGTATGGGCAAACCCAGGGCTAGCTTAATTAGCATTGGTGACAATAGCAGTGGAGACAGTAGCACAGGTTAAGCAGGTGCTAAGTGAGGGGGCAGCCTGGTGTGATGACAGGTACCTGTTTTGATTGAAAACATATCCTAAAAACACAGGTTGGCCCATCTTTACTGCTATTGTTACGGTTCTGGGGAGACTGAAAGCTGGCTTTGACTGGTTTGGTTTACAAGCCACGGTTGCTTCCTCTTGTTCTGTGGGGGAAATTGTGTGTTTCCATAACACCTCCAAATAAAAATGGTTCTTCAGATGAAGAATTCAAACTGGAAAAAGTCTGGCGTGTCATTTCCTGGGTGTGGACATTCTCTTTGATCCTATTCCATAACAGCTGATGTATAAGTGTTAGGGTATGTCACAAAGTATATATTGGGGTTTAGAAAATAAGACAAAGATGAAACTACAGCACTATTTAGCAATCAGCTGATTTGTAGATTTTTTTAGATTTTTTTGATGTAGCTCATGGGACTTCTGATATACTGGACACCTGAGACCTGGAAATCTCTTCTCTCTGGCTACCTCAAGGGACTTTGTATATGTGAATGAGAGTTTTGTACATTGCTCTGTTCTGCAGGTGCCATCCATTTTTTACAATTACTTTTTTTTTTTTTTTTTTTTTTTTTTTTTTTTTTTTAAACAAGAGATGGTGGCTTCAGTGCCAAGGAGGGAGTGCAGAAACCATGAGATACACAACCTTGCATGTTCTCACTGGTGCCCAGAGCCAGAGCAGGGCTGTTCATTGCATGAACACAGCTGTGGAGAACATGAGAAAGGGACATGGGTTTGACAGGACCAGCAGTCCTGACCTGGCCATCGGTGTGCTCCACCACAGACTTGCACTCCTGTGGAGGAGGATGAAATCTCTGCTTTTTTTCAGTTATGGGGGGCCTGTTGCCCTGTGGTCCTAAAGGACTTGCCTTTAGTATCCCAAAACTTCGCCCAGTTCAGCTCTGAGTCACTTCACTTCCTCCTTCACAGAGACAGGCTCCAGTCTTTCCAGCCCAGCAATCTATTATTGTGGAAAAGTAGTGACAGACAACTGCCCCTTTACATATCTCGTATGGGAAGTGGCGTGCACAGGAGGCAATCTACCCTTCTAGAGAGCAGAAAAAGCTATTTTCATGGTCCTTGCAAGTTTTTTAATGGAAATAAAAGGTTTTTTTAATGGAAATATCATTGCAGGCAGTAATGTCAAGGCTTGTTCCTGAAGATCCTTGTTGCTTTTAAACCCGTGTTTTGGTTTCATGGTTTGTGCTATCCTCGCTTGTAGGATAAAATGCCATTTTGCTGTTAAAGAGTGTAAATCATCTGTGATAAACACACTTGGATACAACTAAAGCTGTTCTGTGCCTGTGTTACATTGCAGGTTCTACCAGAAGGGAATTAGACCCCTGTTGAAAAAAAAAAAAAAAAAAAAAAGTTCATAGCTCTTAGATATTTTGATTTCTGCTTTTTAAATCCAATCTAATTGATACTTAATAAGTTGGCATTGGAAGGATACAAGTATCCTGGGAAAAAAAAATGTCAAGGCTACACATTGTTTCTGTTTGGAGTGGGAAGCAGTTTTTAATTATCTTCTGCAAAGAGTGCAGAGAGATGGATGGAACAATTGCTCAAATGAAGTTATTTCCATGAGCTCACGGGCAGCAAGCCTTCATTGTCCAACTACGTAAAACAAAGAAAACTCAGGCAATTAATTTAACGAGAGCGCTTGGGACATGATATCATTGAATGGATGAGCCTGAGAGAACAACTATTTTGAATCACAGTGGGATAAGCTTAGCTGGGTGCCAAAAATTGGTCTCTTAGAGCCACGGGGTATTTGCCCAAATCTGGACTTTCGGAATAAGCAAATTCCTTTTTAAATACTCAGAGTAGTGGCAAGTAAAGCCTGTGTGTGACTTGAATTGCTGGAACAAATGCTGCCAGCAGGAACCTGAAGTTTAAGAGAATTCTAAGTGAGTCGTTGGCTGATTTGGTATGGTGGGTGCTTGTACCATTTTGTACAATCAAGTGAAATACAGTAGACTCTTTAGAAAGAGTCATTACCTGATATAGATTTGCTACATTGGCTGCCATGAAATAAAGAGATGCCCTTTGTATATTTTTCGGCATAGAGACGATTAAGCAATTTCATTTCCAGTAAGCTTTTTTTGTTATCTTGGACAATAAGGGTTGGTAGAAAGGCTTCTCTTCTGGAGGTAGTGAGAGGGCTCTTAGAGTTGGCATCAGAAAGGTGTGCTGTCAAGTGGCTTTATCTCACATACCTTGTTTTTGGGACTGCTGTTCAGGTTCTGCTTGCAGTTAAGGGCTGTCTCTGGTTTACTTTCCTCCTTGTTTTCCTTCTCCCACTTCTTGCCTTTTCAGATGTTCTGTCTGTGTAGCTCACTTTCTGAATAGCTTTATAGAAAAATAATGTGTGGTAAGGGTTTTCTTGCTTTCTTTAATTCAAGTGGAAACTAGTGAACCAACCATACAGAAGATTCTGAAAGACAAAGCCTCATGCCAGCAGCTACCATCTCAAATGAGGTTAAGAGATATTGAAGACCTCCTTACTCCTCCCTGTCTCTCTTCATGTTGCTTTTGGGGGTTCCAGGTTTTGTTGCTGCTGTCACGAAGGGGCCTAGGGACAGAAGCAGGGGCTGCTCGGGCTCTCTCTGTGCCCCAGAAAGCTTTCGGGGAGACGCATAAGTGCTGAAAGGCCACCCGGGCTCGGGATGCGTGGCTTTAGGACACCCGGGTGGGGCAGGAGACGGGTGACACTGAGGTAACAACAGGAAACATCTGTCCACCAGCGGGTTTAATCCCTGCATGTCGTCTGTACCCCCGGCTCGCCCAGTGAGTTCTGCCTGCCAAAATCCGTGTTTCTGCTGCCAGGGAAGCGGTGCGCTGTCCTGCCGGAGGGGCTGTCCCGCTGAGCCGGCCGGGGGCGGCGGCGCGGCTCCCCCCGGGAGGGCGGNGAGTCGTTGGCTGATTTGGTATGGTGGGTGCTTGTACCATTTTGTACAATCAAGTGAAATACAGTAGACTCTTTAGAAAGAGTCATTACCTGATATAGATTTGCTACATTGGCTGCCATGAAATAAAGAGATGCCCTTTGTATATTTTTCGGCATAGAGACGATTAAGCAATTTCATTTCCAGTAAGCTTTTTTTGTTATCTTGGACAATAAGGGTTGGTAGAAAGGCTTCTCTTCTGGAGGTAGTGAGAGGGCTCTTAGTGTTGGCATCAGAAAGGTGTGCTGTCAAATGGCTTTATCTCACATATCTTGTTTTTGGGACTGCTGTTCAGGTTCTGCTTGCAGTTAAGGGCTGTCTCTGGTTTACTTTCCTCCTTGTTTTCCTTCTCCCACTTCTTGCCTTTTCAGATGTTCTGTCTGTGTAGCTCACTTTCTGAATAGCTTTATAGAAAAATAATGTGTGGTGAGGGTTTTCATAGAATCATAGAATCATAGAATCCTAGGGGTTGGAAGGGACCTCGAAAGATCATCTAGTCCAACCCCCCCTGCCAGAGCAGGGCCACCTAGAGCACATCACACAGGAACGTGTCCAGGTGGGTTTTGAATGTCTCCAGTGAAGGAGACTCCACAACCCCCCTGGGCAGCCTGTTCCAGGGCTCTGTCACCCTTACAGTAAAAAAATTTTTTCGAATATTCAATTTGAACCTCCTATGCTCCAATTTGTACCCATTACCCCTTGTCCTATCGCTGGTCACCACTGAGAAAAGCTTAACTCCATCTCCCTGACACTCACCCCTTACATATTTGAAAACATTGATGAGGTCACCCCTCAGTCTCCTCATTTTGGGGGTTCCAGGTTTTGTTGCTGCTGTCATTTCCTCA
>JAAWXA010000001.1:74525241-74551011 GCA_038090715.1 Florisuga fusca | reverse complement strand
GGTGGGGTGTGGGCGCCGGGGCATCCGCGACACGAGGTGCAGGAGCCCCGTGGTGGGTCCTGAACATCGTCCCGCTCTGTAGCCACTGACCCGCCTCTGTCGGGCAGGTGTTCTGTAGGAAGATGCAGGAATGCCGAGAGTAAAACGTGGTGCCCATTCGGGTCCTGCGAGGCTGTTGCGAGCCTCTGATCCGCAGTGCTGAATTGCCGGTGCGGGAGGCTTTGCTTTTCCCAAACCTCCCTTTGCACTTCACCGGCTCAGCTATGGACATGGTTATTACCCGTGTTTGCGTCCACCTCCTCTCTGAAACTGAACAAGTTCTGTAACTGTGATGTGAATAGCATTGCATTCTGCAGCTTAGGTGTATTTTTCCAACGTAACTGTGAAACGATGCATTTTATCCTTGTGCCAAGACGTGTCCTGTCTCCTGCTACTTGATGTTCCCCAAACAGTCCCACTTTTTTTTTTTTTTTTTTTTTTCCCCCAGTTCAGTGGCATGAGAGACGATTCTTTACCTTTAATCATCTTCCCTGTCCTCTCAGCTCTGCCTAATTACAGCGTCTTTTCTGAAGTGGATGGATGCACAGGGTGCTGTGGGTGTACCACTGATTCACCTCCTGCCAGTGCTGTTTCAACACGCCCTTCATTACAGGTGCATATTGATCAGCAGCTTTCACAGAACCACCCAGCATGTTTCTAGGACTTTCCTGTAATTAAAAGATCTCTGTCGGATACAGGACATGCATCTGCCTCTTTCTGCCGGCATTACTTTGCATTATTCAGGAGTGGACTTTATGGACTATTATATTAGCCTTGCACTTAGCTTGATTAAATCTCCTTGAAGTCCCTCACAGACTTCTCTGAATTTGACTAAACAAAATCACTGTCTGCAAACAAGTCTTGCAGCTCACATCCAGGTCTAGTGCGTCAATATGATAATTACAAAATGAGCAGCAGAATATGCAAAAATGTGTTCTAAATTTCCCATGTGACTCTGCAAGAAAGCAGACAGTTTGGTTAACCAGAAATTAAACCCCGAATTAAACTTCCCAGTTTGCTCTGGGTCTTTCCAAGAGACATCGTTATAAATGCAGAACAATTACAAAAAAAGTCAAACTACTTTGATTAAAGTCACGAGTCTTATTTTTTTTCTGTGCTCAACAAATCAGTGTGCCTCATTCCAAAGTTATTTGGATGACAGGAAGAGGTTCTACATTTCTTTCCTCTCCAGACAGTTTAGTTTAGTATAGACCTTGAGATATTGATGGTAAATACAATAAGTAAAAATTTGTCTAAGTGAACAACAGCCTTTAATAAAACCCCTCAACAGTCCTCAGTTTTAAAGTTGCTTAAGGTTGGCCGAACCCTTGGTAGCATTTCATACCACTGGAAATGCTCTGGTTTGAGCAGCCCTCCCCTTTCTGCTTTTCTGACAGTAGCAGGGTATTTTTGTACCTCCCTGCTGTGTGTTTGTGGAGGGAGTTTCTTCTATAGGGAAAGTGAGTGGGAAAGGAGGGTTAATTTGGCTGCCAGGGAGCACCCAGCCACCACCCTGGCAGGGGTAGCAAGGGGGCAGGTGGCACATTTGTTCCTTGTAAGGGCTTGGACCTTCGTATTGCTCTGGCTGTTGGTGGATGCCAAGACATCTCAGGAGCAGCTGGACATGGGACCAGAGTCTCTGTTTATGAGTCACCGTGTTCTGGTGGTTGTGTTAACAGGCAGTAATGAAACATGGGACAAGTCAGACTCCTGCTCTTTTAAAAAATCTTTTTGGCTTTATAGTTTCCCTCTGTTCTCCTTGGGAAGAACCATTTTCCCCCACCATTCATTTGTGTGTTCTTGGGACCACTCACCTGAGAAGAGAAACTCAGTTAAAGCAGCTGAGGGTGCCAGGGTGAAACACCCTGCCTTGTTATGTCCAGTGTGCTCGGCTCCGTTTCAGGAAAAAAGCTGCACCATCTTTAGATGTTTCCTATTTCCTTTGAAAATTTATCTGCACCTCCATCGTACAAGCTTTAATAGTGAGCTATTTAAGTCAGTAGTTTAAAGGACAGAGTTATTGCAGCTGTCATAAGAAAGCAGGTATTGAGTTTCTCATCTAGAAACAAAAGCTCTGGCTGGTCCACCTGTTCCTTGGGGGAATGCTCTGCTCATGTAAATGGTATGTAGGAAAGAAAGTCTGGCTAATGACAATCTGACTGGAGAAAATCAAAGTAAGGACATTTTTTTTCAGCTTAGGTAATGGATAGAATGTTTAGTTGATATTCAAAGAAACAAATACATCTGAGTAAAAAGACATGATTGGATATTATAATTGATAATTGGGCATAAATATCAGTATTTTATGTTTTCTTTTCTTTGCCTTCTATTCTTTGGTTGTTTGGCTTTTTGAGACTTAGGTTGTGTTTCCACACTTTTCCACAGCAGTCACCTGTGCTAGAGGTTTCTCTCTTCCAGTCTTACTTTGGTTTTGTTCCATGCCCCAAGAAAGTAAAGATTTACACAAATGTGTGAAGTTAAAGCACGTTTTATGAGGAAGTTGTGAGAGCTGACTGTGAGGTGTAGACCTGACACTTGCAGTGAGTCAGGAGGGAAAGGTGTGTAATCCCTGCTGAGGTCTCTCTGTGGCTCGGGGCCCTCCAGGCCTGGGGTCCCCTCAGGGCTGGGGCTGAGAGGTTGTAGAGGGGGGAACCCCAGCGTGGGGACAGGCACCCAGAGACCTCAGTACAAGCCAAGGTGGCAAAATATGTTGAGGCAGGGGGGAGGATCTCACCTTGATAAAGCCCCGCAGCATCTTCACTGGAGCACTGACCGTATTCCAGTGGCTGGTGTGAGTTCTTTTTTACTTTTTTTTCTCCCTAGAATGCTGTTCTGAAATGATCCTGTCCTCCTGTTTTTTTGATGTTTTTTGTTGGTGTTTTTTGTTTTGTTTTTTTTTTAAATCTTCATGTGATCCAGGTCTCTAGCCACTGATCATTTCCTCTGCTCCACTGTTTTTCCTTTCTCAGGCCATCTCTGCCCTCCTTCTGTTCAAGTCTGCAGCTCCTGCTCCATGTCTGGCTGGCCGCTGAGGTGCTGCCTTGGCTGCCAGCATGTTGTGCAGTTCCACTCTGCTCCTCAGAGCTCTCTGAAAGCCAAGGAGTTTATTTTTTAGGAGTATGTTAGTCCCATCATGCTGCTCATAATTGGTCGAGATGGGCATTTTTAGAAGGGACAGCAGAGAGCCGGGGGAGTCCTGAGGTGCTGCCTCCCTGTCCCTCTCCCTTGGCAGCAGGACCCCGTGTGCCTCCTTTATGTGCTGTTAGGCAGTGCTGGGGTAGGCACTTGTTTTGACTGGAAACAAATACACCAAAAATAAATCCCAGTGGGTATTAGTTTTGTGGCACTCTACTGCCATCGAAAAAGTGGTTAAAATAATTCCCAAGAAGCTAACAAAATAGTTCTCAATATTTGGTTATACACTTTTCTACAAAAGAACACAAATCAAAACTCACATTAGTAAATGAGGGGGGTTTTTTGCAGTATGCAGTCATTAATTCTGATAATTTGGCTTTTACCAGCCTCACATCCCAGTAGTGCTTTGGGAAGCAGTAATGTTTCAGGCACTTCTAAGAATTGCACCAATTCCAGATGCATCTCTGCAATGCAGTTTTTCCACGTTCTTCACAGGACCAATCAAAGCCTGTGGAAGTCACAATTGATACCTCTGCTGAAGGAAGACCAGTACAGTGATATACTGAATCTGGTTTTTAAACACTATTGAAATTCTACACTTCCAAATTTTAGTTTTAGGCTTTACAGCAACCACAATACATTTTTTTAATTGTGAAAATACTAGTTTTTCAAAAAGGCCTGGCAAGGCATTTATGAAAATGTTGCTAGACTTAAATTATAAAGTACAGACATCTGAAGTATGAAAGGACTCCACCTGCCTCATTGCTCTTACTAACCAGTCCAAAATAGTAATTAAAAGTATTTGCTCTTGGCAAGAATTTGCATTGCATTAACTTTTCCCACTCCTCCTCAGAATGAACATTAAAGGCAAGGCCTGAAGCTTGTGCTTTTGCTGACTAAATTAGGCTAAATATTTTGTAAAACAGAACCATTTCATGAGCAGGTGAAGCATGACTATTTATGTTCCCAAATGCTCTCATTCTGCCTTTTTCCCCCCTCTTTTATCTTATTGCTGCCCTCAGCCAACCTTTCAGCAAGGAGCAGCAGCTCCACACTTACCAGAAAAGTCCTTATCTATAGAAGCAGCGATAATGAGACACATTCAGTCATGTTGAAGAGTGCAGAGCATCCGAAAGACTTAACAGTGTTTTTGGTTTGTTTCCAATTTCTGGTTGGGTTTAACAAACATTTCAGGGTAGATGGATTCCTGTGCTGCTTGCAGCAGAGAGACCTCCCCAGCTGCTTGTGGAAGGCATCTGAAACTGTCAGCAAGGTTCATGTGATATTCTGCTTTTCTGTGGGGTCTGAGAATGCAGTTGTGTTTTAGCACCATTCTTGAAGCCAGCTGCCAGCCCCTACCCTCGAGCATCCAGGACAAAGCCAAGGAAGGAGGAGGTTTCCCTCTTGTCCCCAGTCTCCAAAGCAGACAGTCCCCAGATAGGCTTTTCCAAGTGATTGGGCTGAATGCCAAAGCCCTCTCCCTAAAACTGTGGTAGGGAACAAGACATGAATTAAAGAGTTAAGAGTCACATTTCTAGCATGGCATTTTCACATCAGCAGTGTCCAGGTGGGCCTGTACCCCATTCCCACGGGAAGGAGGGCAGACTATGGACACAGAACCATGTGGTTTACTGAGACTGAATTGTTATCAGGAGGAGCTATTTCTGATGGGCTTCCCCCTCATCCTTATCATGGCATGTGTGAGTTTCAGCTGGAGCAGGACTGGAGTAGGGGTCCTGTTGCAGAAGGATCCACATTTTGTGCTCCCTTGCAAACCCATTAACAGGAGCTGCTCCTACAGAAGCTTCCTCCATGTGTGTCAGTGAGCATTACCCCATGGAAAACAAGTGACCATGGGGGCAGGTGATCCAACATCTTCTGCCCAGTGACTGAGGCAAGCTGGTTTTCCCCTCTTGCCTGTTTTTCTCCCTTGTGAAAAGGGTTGTTTGGCTTCAAGGTGGTGGTTGAGTTTTCCAGAACATCTGTTGCTTTGTAGCTGGGTCATAGGGGTTCTGTGTTGCTGGGCAGAGGGGGGTCAGGCCCCCTTGCTGCCTCCATCCCCACTGCAACCTTCACCCCCAAGTTCCCTGGTGGGGACTTGGTCCATTTCTCTTCTAGTGAAGCAGCTGATGATAATTGCCAATTCGCTGTGGCACTTCTGCTGTGGGGCTGTAGTGCCATCAGGCTCAGACTATCCACAGAGCAGGACAGAGCAGCACTGTCAGTAAAAGAAAAGATTTAAACCTGATTGAATTACTCCCATTTATTGCTGTTGGGTTTTTTTGTTTGTTTGTTTGTTTGTTTGTTTTCCTCTCTATTTGTTTGGTTTTTACGATTATATTGAGTCTTGAGAAGTGAAGTTAAGATACAGCAGAAGGTAATGAAATCAGAGAGTGTGGCTCATGGGTAATTACGAACTGACTGTACTTCTTAAGCTGAAGTTCAAACAAACAGTTCTTGGCAGCTACATAGGTGAACAGCTATTTTATTATTTAAACATTTTGTTTGGTTCAACCATGTTCAGGGTAGAGGCTTTCCGCGACGCAGCTTCTGCTATGGAACAAGAGAAAGAAATCCTGCTGGAAATGATCCACAACATCCAGAACAGCCAGGATATGAGGCACATCAGTGAAGGTGAGAAGCTATTTTGCCATACCCTCTCAACTGACCCAAAGTCAGAACAGCCCACACTTCAGGAAGCAACTCTGTTTCATTGCTTGCTAGTGGTGAAGGTATGGGTGTTAATGTTACTGAGGACCCTCTGTTACCCTGGGATTCTCTTTTTCTTGACTGCATAAATTCACATACTCTTCAGCTGGGTTGTCCACCATGAATGTTACTGTTGTGTATGTCAAAGTCCATACCCACTTCAGTGATTTATTTTCAAAATCGAGGATAATATAGGGAGAGAAACTGAGGGTAATGATGATTAAATACAGTTGAAAAACCAGCATCTTAATGGCTTTGCCTACTGGACAGGCAGCAGTGCTACAAAGTGTATGCATGGCCTGCAAGAACCTGATGATTAAGATTGTTGTCGTGGTTGTGTGATATATGGCTTTAAATATATTCCTATAACGTGTATGTTTTATATTAGGTGCTTTCAATTGGTGCTTTAATTGGCTGTTCAAGAGCCTACACATCAAATATGTTGTGTCTATAATTTAGGAAGACAAAAACGTTTTCAGAAAATAGATGGCCATTTTTTTTTCATGGCCCCTAATTGCATGTGGTATTCAGAACTGTGTTTTCTCTTTGTAGCCATCTGGGGTACTGTCTATATCTCCTCCACAGCAACACAGAAGGTCCTTAAGGTGCCAATTCTGTTAAAGAATAATGCTGCCTGATGCTTACTTTAATGTAACACAGTGAGCATTGTGTCAGAAGTGGACAAGCATTGCTTGCATTTTTAGTAAAGCTTAATGCCTCATTTCAAATCAGACTCTTGCTTCTGTGAAATCAGTAGGACTCAAACAAATGCAAAAAACCTCAGGTTTGGCCCCTGGAAATATTCTTGATTGTCACTTACTGAAAAAAATAAACAACTTTATGGCAAAGCTGTAGCAGTTTGATTGTACTGATGATGTTATTTGCCCAGGGGAAATTATTCACCTGTAACTTGGAATACTTTTGTGTTTTCAATTTAGGTGAGAGAGAAGAACTTAATTTGACAGCTAATCGTCTGATGGGCCGAACCCTCACTGTGGAGGTTTCTGTAGAAACCATCCGAAATGCCCAGCAGCAGGAATCCCTGCTGCACGCCACGAAGATGATCGATGAAATTGTCAATAAACTTCTGGATGATTTGGAAGATGCCAAAATCCGCTTAATGTCACTCTACGGCGCGTGCACATCTGACGTGCCAGCAGGACCCATCGATCAGAAATTTCAGTCCGTGGTTATTGGATGTGCCATTGAGGATCAGAAGAAAATCAAAAGGCGGCTAGAGACTCTCCTCAGAAACTTGGAAAATTCGGAAAAGTCCATCACGTTGTTGGAGCACCAGAAATCATCTGTTCGACAGTCTTGCAACAGCAAACAGGATTAAATGATCCTCCTGGCTACTTCTGGCAAATCACAGGATGAGCAAATCTCCATGAAAAGCACACAGAAGCTAAAGAAAATAAAAAATTGTGCAAGCACGTGCATATATATACGCATGCACACCCCCCCAAAGTATCTTTGATTGCGAGGAGTGAGCATTTAAGGGGTTTTGGTAGCATTGGCATTTTCTTTTGGCAATAAGGAATTCTATCAGGAGTTCTTCTGTAGAGTCAATTCTGCTCTATTGCAAATTGTAATAATTGTGCTTCTGCTGAACTGTCAGAAACCATCAAAATCTATCCTTTCCTCCACTCTCCTGTTTGTCTTTTTTTAAACTGAAGTTGTTTTGTCATCTAGAGAGATTTCAGCTTTTCTCTGCTGTATACATAGTGTGTGAATCAGACTTTTGGGGAAGAAAGAAAAATCATGGCAATAAATTGAAAACATCAATAAACTCTATATGGTATTTTCATAAACAACACACTGTCCTACTCGTTACCATTTATTATTTAAATAATTTGGCAGAAGTAGATCACCATAGTTTGAACAGGTTGGCAGATACCTTCAGGCTGTGACTGAGGAAGTCAAAAAGCAACACATCCATCCAAAGGTCACAAGGCCAGCAATGAGCTCCAGTTCCAGCAATACTCTTCCACACCTGCCTGGTGGCTCATCCTGCCTCCCACCACCCAGCTATAGTTTGAGGTTGCTGTATATTTTTGTTTAGAAGATAACATAAAGGGGAATGATAGCTTTCAGCTACTTTACTGCAAATTTGTTTTGCATTTTTATCTGAGTAAAAGGTTCGGCTTGCTCCCAAGGTGGGAGCTCTTGGTGCTGGGCTCCTACACAACCAAAGCTCTGGAGCTCCATAGCTTTGAAGTCCTCCTGTGTGTGGAAGGAAAAATGGCCTCAGCAGCTACCAGGTTACTGTCACTGCATTTCACTCACAGGAACAGCATGTCTGGTGGGTGCTTCCAAAACAAATTTTCAGCTTTGAGATACTGAAAAGTTCCAAAGAACCTAGTGAGATTGATTCTCTAATTTCACTTTAAAAATAACTGGCTTGTTTTCATGTTTTATATCTTTGTGAACTTTAACAAAGTAAACTTCCAGCTGTAATAACAGTAATATACAGCAGGGATTGTTCTCAGAAATCATGCTGTGAAGCAGTTAAGTTGAACGTAGCTTATGGATTCTTAGAATATTATAATATGCTTACATATACTTCTATAATATACTCTTTCCCTATTTGGTTGGTTTGGGGTTTTTTTAGGCTATTATAAGCTTATCCAGACCAAGAGCGTGAAGTTTGCTTTGTTTTCTTTTTTAGATCCTCTTGTACCACTAGCTAAATGCATTTTTATTTTTTATAGCACTTGTACAAAGTGTTTTTGTTCTCAAGGACAAAATTTAAGTTATCACAACCTGCATACCTACAGCTTATTTAATAGCACAGATTTGACTTATTTTGGCTTAAGTTACTGACTTAATGAGTCTTTCTTCTGCTTGCCTTCCCCTTTCCTGTATCACCTGACCTAGAGGGGCTCTGCAATACACCATCATTACCCTCTCCTACACTTACTGGCTGCATACTGACATGCCAAATCCATTGAAGATGCCACAGATTTGAACAACCTAATTGCAAAACCAGTGATAATGTCCTTAAAGTTTCTTTCACACGGCTGTAGCTGTAAGACACAGCAAAAGACACCTGTCTTATTCCTAGTGTCATTCCAAACTGCCCATCTGTTAAAGTAACTCAAAATAGCTAAATGGAATTAGCATCATACACATCATGGAGATCAACAAAGAAGACATTAAAGTTTTTCACTTACTTTTCAAGTGTTGTCAAAAATCAAAACACAGTAGGCAAGGCTCAGCAGGCAAAGGACAACTGGGACAAAGAAGGGGTAAGAAACACCAGTGAACTTTTGGCCCCGTTATCATCGGAGCAATAAAATAGGGCTGTGCTCTGCTTCTCACTATAAGCCAGTCTCAGGAACAGGACACTGGGGAGTATGGAACCTTTTCTCAGAGAAACAAAATGCCAGGAAGCCAGGAAGCATTGAGGTGTTGGCAATGTTCATCTCAGGCACTGGCAGCAGAAGCAGAAGTCATGCAGCTTCCCAAAGGTGAAGAGGGTACTCCTGCACAGTACAGAAAAAAGCCCACGAGGAGAGTCTCAGGGCTTTGGTTTTCTCAAGGTCTTGACTTAACTGTAGTTAAGCACTTCGGTGACCAAAAATAAGTGACCATAAAAATGTGATTTTTTTTCTCACATTTCAAGATTTTTTTTCTTGCCTTAAACATTGCTAATTACCCCTTACGGGGATGTTAAGCAACCTGTGGTTTTTGGTTTTCTTCTCTGTGTGCAAAGCTGCACCAAAAAGGAAGCAGGAGTATATTACTTCCCAGATACCTGAGATACCCGAGTAAAGAGACAGATGCATATACTGCAAGTTATGATTTAATTTTTTTAAAAAAATAGTACCCCCCTCAAAAAAACCCCCACAAAACCCCCAGTGAATATTTACCTGTTTCTTTTCAGAAAATGCATCAGGCCTCTTTGATATATTAGTAATATTTTAATGCCACTTCCACTACCTCCAAACATTCACTGAAACCTTGTCACTGTATTAGCCACACCAACTGTGAAAAATAAAATGACCAGGAGGAGGAGAATAGAATCTGTATTTCTATTTGAACTGTGGTGAAGAAATTAGAGGCAAGAGCTCAGGAACAGTGTTTCTGTTCAATTGGGATGCCCATGCTTGGTCCTGTGGGAGTACCTATGCATGTTTGCATAGATAGAGTTGGCAATACATGGACTAGAACCAGGCACATGAGCTTCTTGAGCAGATTCAGGTTGCAAAGCTACAGGGTTTTAACAGCTATTTTTGAGATTTAAAACACTGACAATTTAACATAACCACAAAAGGAATGACCTGTATCAGATCTGACAGCAACCAATTAAATATGTTCTAAGTTGCATGATACAACTCATGTAACTTAAAAGAAAAAAAACAGAAGTAACTCTTATACAGGAATGGCATACACAAAATATTCAGTTTTAAACATTTATTTTTCCACTTGAAGATTTACTGTAAGTAATGCTGACTTTTTTTTCCTAAAAATATATTACACTTACTTGAGATCACAATAGTGATAAAAACAGTTTACGTACATTGTCTGTTTTAGCCACTCAGATTAATGTGAACTTGCAAATACAAGTAAGTCATTTATTAGTAATAATGCATTCTTATCCTAGCAATGAGAGCAGTATTTCTTGTACACATGAATTTTTACTTTTTTTGACCAGCTTTAGACGGTTCTGCTGAACGACACTTAACGCAGTAAGAGAAGAAAGAACACTCACTCCACAAATTATTTATCAGATTTACCCTACTATAAGAAACCTGAGAATGAGTCTAGTTCAGCACTGGGACTCACCTGGCTGTGAGATGACTCGTACAAAACACTTCTTCGACATGGAACTGTTTGAAAGTTTCTCTTAGTCTATTATAATAGCACCTCTCATTTTCAATAGAAACATTGCTGCATTTTTTCTTCTACAGTTCTGATTACCTGTTTGGACGCCATATTTAATAGAGATAATTGTCTTCTGGCAATACCATCTGAGCATTAAAAAGAAGGTATGCCCAATTCTTGCTTCCTACAAAAAGATGGTAAGGTAGTTTTGATGAAATCAAGCCTGTTGGACCACGCTTGCTCTCTGGCTTATGCACAATCACTGTTCATGTTCTGCAATGCCAATCAAAGGTCTGTGACTACTAGAAAAGCAGTAGGGTAAGGGCTTAGGTACCATAACTGGAATCCAAAAAGCGTGTCTGTTAGTTGGCTGTATGACTGAACTGTATGAATGCAAATAATTAATTCTATTATTAACTGGTGGCTATTGACTTGAGTAGATGAATTAGCAAGTTCAAAGTGCACGTTCACTGAGTATTACACATGTACCCCTGCATGACCTCCAGGAAGTATCAGCTGTTCAGCTGCTCAGTTCCCTTTAGTGTAACATACATCTACAGAAGGAAAACTATGTCAGATACGCTGCAGCCCAACAATGGAGGGCAAACAAAGAAGGAAGAAGACACATTTTACTGAAGCATAAAAAAACGAAACAGAAAATCAGACTTGACAATGTGGAGTTCAGAAATTTTGTCTGAAAAAGGTAAGCGTTGCCTCAAGAAACACTGAAACCAGAAAAGCTCTGAAACTGTCTCAAGTGGAACATGGGATTTTTTTTTTAAAAATTAACCACACAGTAACAAACACAAAAATCTTAGTGTGATCAGTCTGAGAACTTTGAGATTTGTTATTTCCAGTTGGAAACACATCCCTAGCATTACCGATTTGCACCAAATGATGCCCCACTTACTGGGAGAACACCCATTCACTGAATGGATACAACATGGCAGAGACAGATGCTTTAGTGTCACTCTCTTCAGTGAATGCTGATTTCACTAAGGCATTAACAATCACTGAAGTCGCAGCATTATCAGCTGAAAGCAAAGAATTTTGGCAAGAGTCAAATAATACATCCAACAAACTGTTCAAGAGATACTAACAAACAGAAAAGGAGTGCAATTAGCTTAGTCTCACGGAACAAAACTCCACCTTTTGTGGTAGGAACCTCTGTTGCTCCTAAACCAAGATGCTGATCTGCCATGGGTGTAACAGAGCTACATCCTCTTGCATCATGCAGTCACACAGATGCACAAAGAGGAGCATTTTCACAGCCAGCCCAGCACCTGCAGGTTTTGGTAACTAAAACATATTTTGATGAGTATGGTTTGGGTGGTGAATGGGGCAATATTTATAATAAAAATTATTCACAAGGGGCAATGTGAGTGCTAAATGTCTCTGCATCCAAATGGCAAAAGTTACTCACACTGAGGAGCAATGTGAATACCTAAGGATTCCTGCAATATGCAAGTCATCTGGTTTACATCTCCAAACTAACCCCAGCAGGATAAACATTAATTTTTCAGGCAGCGTACACGCAGAGCACTCTCCAGAAAAATGCTAATGTGGACAGTCTCCATCTCAGCCATATTGGAGAACAAGCACTGCCAAGTCACAAGAAAGAGAGAGCCACTTCAGATTTAAGATGGGAAGGAATTCAAAACTAATTGTTACCCAATGCTGCAAACATATATTCCTACATTAAAGTATATGTGTATTAAATTTCACCACATCCTAAATTTAGCAAGTCCATCAAGTCTCCACCTATATACATTTCTACTGAGTTTTCAGTTCTTAAAACGGTGGTTTATAATGACAGGCCTTATATACAAATGGCTTATGTAATAGCACAATGCATACAGTATAGCATGTAATAGGAAAAATGGTCATTAGATGTAATAAAGACATTTTTCGGTACTCTGTACAAAGACAAACAAGGCAAAAAAAGCTGCTTCAGACAATTTGTGGTTGGTTTTTTTTCTTTTTCAGAGAAAAAGCAATAAAAAATGTGACACCGACAGGAGAAATCTGAGAGTTTCCATGTTAAAAACAGTTGTCAAAATTCCTCATGTGTACACTGTCCTGCATCCTCAAGTGGTAAGGTGGCCCCATGATGTACAACCCTAAGTCTTATCCTCAGTACCTTCTTAAATTGCTATGATGGATAGGACTTGACTTTATACATACATACATACATACAGTTATTACATGCACTTGTTAAAAACCAAAGGCCTTTATCCAAGAGAAAATGTAAGAAACATTATGCTGAAGGACAGAGTTTTGCTGCGATAGCAAAGGGGATTGAGCGCCTTGAGTGCTGCCTTCTTGCCAGCAACAGGAGATGCTCTAAAAACAACGGGGCTTGGTAGAAAGTCTAATACAGTACACATAAAATATAGAGTTCAGAGATCTTTAGTGTTTGTGCATAACTCGCCACCCACTTCTCTCCCTGCAGACAGGGGGGAAAAGAGTCAGGTTTCAGTTTTCATCCTCATTGACTTAGAAACAAAGTAAGTCAACCTTCCTACATAAATTCACACAGTGAAAAGTCCTTCCTCCAAAAATATACAGCATCACACAACTAGTTTTCATTCTTATACACACCATTAAAAAAATTATTAAATCTCTGATTTTTTCAAGCAGCATATTTTGCATTTGTCATCGGCAGGTTTGTTGTAGAAATCCTAGAAAGTTAAAATTATATCATACCATACAAAAACATGTAAACAAAATGGGTATTTTTAAAAGGCATGCATGCTCTCTAAGAGGATTGAAAAGTGTTTATTTTTGGTCAATAAAAGCTTGCTTAGCATTTTTAACAGCACCTTAGTGATTTAGGACCCTAAGCCCAAGTAACTTTAATTTAGAGTTGGGCTCCTAAACTTCTAAATTAATTGTGTAAAATTACTTAAGCACTTTAAAAAATTTTTGCCAGGTCTCTGATCTTGCAGATTAGATTTTCTGCAACCAGCAGCTAACTTTGAATCTGTGAAAACATTCAGGAATGTCTCATTAATGTAACTAATTTTGCAATGTTTTTGATCCTCCATAGATTAGTTTATGGTATGTATGAAAAATGTCTCCAGTGGTGTCCTGTGACACCACTTTGCAAGCTCCTTCACAAATGACACAGGATACAACCGTCAAATTTAACAGGAATATGACTAGATGTTTCTTCTGAATAGCTATTAGCGTCAATGACTGTGTTGTTCAACCTGTTAAGATTGACAAAAATATATTTAGAAAAACATCTGCAGCACAGCATTAAGTAAAAAGGAGGAGTATTTTTGGCACCATTCATTTTAAAGCCTAAGCTTCTAGGCCCAAAGTCCAGCAAGTTGAAACATACACAGTGGCAGCTGGGAAAGAAAGCCTCATCTGAAATGCAACATTTTTAAAGGAAAATTTTTTTTGGAAGGTGCTATTTTATAATCATTAGCTGATCCCCAAGTAATGTGCACACCGGAAAGCCTAAATATTCATACCAAATGTTTACATATGTATCTTAGCACTCATACGTATCTTACAAGTATGTTGCACCAACAGAACTACCAGAATCCACATTAATATAGTCAGGCATAAAATGTAGTGTCTTCTTTTTGCTTTTCCTTTATCTTAGTGTCATAATCAATTCTAACATTTTCTTTGAAAATCAGTTGCAAGGTTGCTACATTACTTTGGGCCATAGTGTTATGGTCTGTACCTATACTTGTAAGTATTATCCTTACATTAAATGTGCTTTGTAGTTCAGCAACACTTAGTTCATAGCTCTGTAAATAATCCCTTAAAAGAGAAGCTTGCCTTATTTTTACGAAGTGCAGGGGCAGCCACAGTTTTGTCTTTCGCCACCAGGTGTCTTACTCTACACACAACAAGCCCAATGCATCAGTAAGTTTCATATGAATCCACCCTCTATCAAGGATCCCATAGGCACAAGATTTGCTAAAGCACTGGTAAAAATACCTCTACAGCTGGCTTTGTTCTGTACTCAATTGCACAATTTCATCCAATTCACTGGGTCGTTTTTTGACGCTCCAGAAGTGGCCTAAGGTATGCTGCAGTTGCTAAAAGGACTTCTGTTTTTCTTTGTCCTCTGTTTGTTTGGTCTAAGGTTGATGACATCTCCACCATTAAGAGTGTTAGAATTTTGATTGGAGTAACTTCCACCAGCTGCATTAAAAAAACCTACAGAAATTAAAGAAAAGTATTTGTATTTCACACAGCCTAATACATATAACTTAAAAAGCAACACTGAGGCATAGGGCTGCACTTCAAATGCATACTCTAGTTTTTAAAGGCTTTATCCATTTCTGGGTCAGTTTTGCAGCTGAAGTTGAAGTAGAGCCAGTTGCAATTGCTAGGCAGGCAGTTTTTAAAGAGGACATGTATCTATGTAATTGAAGGGCAAATACGCACTCATCTGCATATGTGTATGCTACTAATGGCATGGTAACAAAGTTATAGTTAGCTGAGTAATATAATAAAAGGAAAACATGACAATTTTGAAGTCAAAAACTTTGCTGAGATAAAGGAAGAAGCCTGAATAAAAAGGGAGTGCTTTAAGGAAAATAAATGAACTGACTCACAAATGCTTTAAAGAACTACAGAAGTTCAGTGTTTTCTCATAAAAGGCAGTTTACAAAGACCTCCTGATTACATGCCAGATTCTTTCACCCTGAGTCTCTTGTAAATCTGCACTAAGATGAGTAACACTAGTACTAATTAAAGTAAAAAAAACCAAATATCCTTTCTCAAGTTCTTACACAATGTTTGTTTAAATAAATTTAATAAAAGGGCACTTGCCAAACATTAGCTAGAAGCTGAAGTGCATCAGTTTGACAATCTTGTAACTTTAGAGTCATAAAATCACTTTACAGAAGGGAATACAGAAGAGACAATATCCTAGGATAGCAAGGTAATAACCAGACCTGGATTCCCCTTGTATTAATTCCACAAGGAAACTGATGAGGCCATAATCTTTGACGGCACAAGATACTGTCTTCTGGGTTTTTTATTACAATATACATACCAATCTTGTTACTGCTTGTATGTACCAGTTCTGGATCCTCAGCTGTTTGTTGCTTGAGCTTCTGAAGATATTTATCAGCCAAATACTTAAAAACTGGAATGTTAAAAAGAAAAAAAGGTACATCAGAGTATGCTTAAAGATAAGCTTTGTATCAATAATAATACCTTTGTATCAAAATGGTGACAAAAGTGCACTATGGTGACAAAAGTGGACTTGAGACCACAGATTTAGCACGATCTGGTTAAGTGATTCTCTCCCAGCAAACCTGTGCACCTGAGCAGAATCCAGATTAGACCAATGTCTACCCAAGTCTTACAGTTTGCAGTAGCAGGGTCCTATGCAGCAGACAGAAACACCCTGATACTCATCTCAATAAAGCTGACACATACATAACATACTGACAGATGTTCCAATTCATGCAACTTGGGAACTTTTACAAGTTATGACACAATTTAATACATATATATTTTTGCAAGAAGCCTTAGAACAATAGCAGTCATGTAAAGAAGGGCTATTAATAAATCTTGGTAGCAATATTTTTCTTACTAACTAATGCCATCCCCCATTTGTACTGGAGAGCAGAAACTCTACCTAGAATTATGAAAAACATCTACAACTATAGAAGAATTTTCAGAACCTATGTGTGTTACTATTATTTACATTTGCAATTAGTAACACATGTAAAAATGAAACAAACATTTTACATTCTCTCTTGTACATGTTTTTCCCAGAATTACATTACAGATAAAAACCAATTAGCTTAGTATCACGTTTTCCTGATTAAATGAAACACAAGTTATCAGAGACTGGAATTCATGATTTTTCAAGCCTACTCCAAAAAAGACAGTGACTGAGTTTTATAGTAATAGTAACCTTTAAAAAATTAAATATATACCTTAACAAGTGATACCTGGAAGCTAGTAATATATCATCAGTAGACAAAAGGCTGCAAGGCATCAGTCTTGACGTACTTTATTTAAATGTAACTGAACTACAAAGTAATCAGTTATATCAATTATTAACTATTAGCAATTACAAAATAATTAATTCAACTTTATGTATATTGTAACAACTGAACTCCTACATATAATTTTTTTAAATCTCAGTGCCTACTTAGTCATTAGAACTGAGCAGCCTTAACACATCGGCACTTCTAAACACTGAACCTCTCTGCTGGTTTTGAAGGAAAAAGGAAAGATGTACACAAAGAAATGTGCCTAGAGCACTGACACCAAGCAATTCTGGCTATGTTTAAAGTGGGCTGCTAAGAAATAAGAACAGGATTGCCAAGAGCATGGGAAGTAACAGATCAGCTCCAAATGAGAGGCCCACAGTGCTGCCCAGCCACCAGCAGGCCCAGCGCCCGCTCCGCTCTGTCTCCTACCTTCAGTTACGTTTAGGTCTTCCTTCACAGATGCTCTGTAGAATCTTAATTTTAGCTTTTTTGCCAGTGCTTCTGCCTCTTCACTGCACAACAGAAGAAGACACTGTAAATACTGATTTGTATTATTTGCTGGTGTTTGTTTTTATACACAAAATGCTTCTACCCACAGCAGGGTGGGTTCAGAAGCTCAGTCAAAAAATATCTGATCCTTCACTTCTTCACAGTATCTCCTCTATAACAAGAAGATATTTTACATGCCTTTTATAACTAAAAGTAATTGCTTTTCAATATTGATTGGCTTAATTAATGAAACTTTTACAAGGGATCAAAGAGAGGTGTGAAACCAAAGGGAAGGAGGCTGTAATTAACAGCACTAGAATCAGAACACATACCACTGCAAAATCAAAACAACAATAAAAAACCAACCCCTAAGTATATTTTAAAGAAGCAGTAGACTATGTAATCAGATGAGAGCAGAGATGAAATAAATACTTCTGCCAAGTGAGAGAGAACTTGTGCTAAGATTTAAGGAAAAGCTGACAAAAACTTATGAAAATTTTACCAACGCAAATCAGGTCATCAGAAAGATGAAGTAACTGAGGCAAATGGAGTATTCTGAAAGCAAAACCTAATTGACATACCATGAATAAAGGAGGAGTTCAAATGTAATTGTGCTTTTTCTTTGAAAAATCCTCAGTATTCTTTGCAGAGGGAGTAGAAGCTGATTTATGCCACCAATGATAGCAAAGAGAGAGAACAAAGAAAGCCAATGCAAAACAACAAAAAAGAAGAAATAATTTAAAACTCCCAGAAAGATGGTAGAAATAAAGAAGTGGAGAATGATCAATTTCAACATGCAATCTTTTCTACATGATATGCTGTGGTAAATAAAAGCCTTTGTTAAGTTGATTTTATGGCAAGACTTAAATTGGTCACATATACAAAGACACAATGAAACGACAGTAAAATCTGTAAAGAAAAATATACTACAGGAGGATCAACACCATACAATATGAGAATATTAACAGATACAGATTTCTACAATTATGTCTAGATAAAAATGAGCAATAAGAGCAAATTAAAGAAAAGCAAAGCATACAATATTAAGATATTTTTTCAAACAGCCTATTTAAGCAAGCATTCAGTAGCCAAACTACGCAGTGTAACTTCACTAGTGCAGAAGCACAATTTAATAGTAACCGTACATTTTAACAGGAGAGAAAATTGGCAGTTTTGGAATTTCTTATTTAAAAACCAACACAGATTCATGTCATAGCACAAACAAACTCTGCATGCTATTCCTCTATTGTTTTGGCTGACACTTCAGGTGTGAAGCAAACAGGAGTTTTAGGTTGGCAAGCATATAACTAACCAAGTATCTCTACTCATGCAGCACTGCCTCTCACCTGTGCTTCTAGGGCACATTTTGATGTAGGGCATAGGTCTAACAAACTAGATATTGTAAGTCTTCACTAGAAATTCCCATAGTTTTTTTTTTTTTTTACAGCGTGTATACAGGAAGCATACATTGTTCTTTAAAAACAGGAAGATAAAACTCCTACTTCTTTATGCAAGAGTCATCAAGAAGATCAATTTTATTCTGCACAAGAACTGTAGGAATGTCTCCAACTTCATTCACAACTTTCTCCTTCCAGGTAGGGATTGCTTTGAAGGACTCTCTGTCAGTTGTAGAAAACACAAGAACACAAGCCTGGGCTCCTAAAAATACACAAACCCCAATTACAAATACACATAAATACAAATCAACCAACAAAAATTAAAAAGCAGAATCATGCATAATATGTTTCTAATAAGAGGGGTTTTTCAAGTTTCTCCCATAAAAGTGCACTTTCACCACCAGCTTGTGTCAAACTAGTGGTCATAAATTTCCCAAATGAAAACAGATATGTAAAAAGGGATGACTTAGAACTTTAGGTCTCCTCACTAAATAGATGTATGAATCATGTAGATGCAGAGGACAGGAACAGTAAAAAAACCTCAGCTTGATGTTACTGCTTTCTAAGGAGAATTACATGATAGGCTCTAATTAAGCAGCAAACTGGAATATTTTTAGGCCCTTCAAGATTCTGATATTTAAAGGTTCTTAACAGGAAGTTAACAAACAGCAGTAAAAGAAAGTGTCTTTTCTCTTCAAGAAATACACCTGTGTATCAATAATGGCAAATTTTATACATATATTCTATGCGTAATTGTGCATTTTCAAATGCCTGGTAAAGGTTTTGATCCCTGGATTTTAAGAAATATCAGAATTTACTAATCCAATAACCCTGCAAAATGCTTATTTAAGAAGGAAAGGACAAAAGGACTGTTCTTCTCACCCTACATACTGAGTATTTCTATTGAGAAGATAAACAAGTTTAAGAAATTATAACGTCCACATAGAAGCTCGAAGAGAAGGAAAAAAAAAAGACAAAAAACAGGATTTAGGCACTGGAACACCTTTCTATATGCAGTGAATGACAGTATTCAAGAGCATCAATATCATTATTATCTCACTCATCTACTCCAAATGGAGTCATAAACCACCTCTGTATTACAACAGATTGTGTAAAAAAGACACCAGCAGCAAAGACACAAGACAGTACCAGACAGGAGTGTAACAGCTAAACCCAGGATGTTCTTGATGAATATTTTAAATCAAGTTCTTTTGTAATGAGTTGTTTCATAAAGGTACTTTAAAGTACTGAAGAAAAGTACGCTGGATTTTTTTTGTGTGCAATCACTGCTGTGATAACCCCTGTATCTTTATTTTAAAAAGGTACCAACTGGCTGCAGAATCACTGATATGATATTCACACCTAGACTAATTCAGAGAAAACTTGAGAGTTGAACAAGCATCTCTACTTGAATCAAGTAGAGCATGAGCTTGTCAGCTGAGTAGATCTCAAAGATGCTCAAGCAGACTCTCCCATCCTCAAAGACTCTGGAACTGTATTTTCTCTTTTGTAATGATACAAAGCCTATGAAATAGAAACAAGGTAAGGAAACTCCTTGCCGTGAGTGAACTCACATAGGACTTTGAAATGAATAGTTGCCAAATATACTCTTCTGTTCTTTGCCTCAGCTTGTTCAGGCTATGCCAGAAAACACATGTTCACTATACAGCTGATGACTGCTCCTTCAACATTGAAATGAGATAAAATTTAAGGACATTTACATTTCAGGATATCTTGCTCCAAACTGGACCAGAACGGTCCCTGCAGCCCTCTCATTATCATACAACCACTACACCTGAAAGTGGTCGAAAAGTGCAAGCTGGAGCAATGCTATGAAGCCTTGAGATATGAAGGGTAACTATTGTGCAAGAATTTGACTAATCAGCAACTGAACAACAGACTAAAGAACAAGATGTCTTCCATCAAACACCTAACACGGTTGTGTTAAAGATACCAGGGGAAGCACAAAGAGGTGACCAAATACTGCTTTGAGAAACACCTGTAACATGGACAGAACACAGGGTGAGGCTAATGACAGACACTTCTGTATGTGCTTAAGCACATAAATAAACTACCTAGCCACTTATAAAATGCATCACTTCCAGTGGATAGAAACTAGTAGGATGCATGATATAATAAAAAAGGAATTTATTAAATACACATACAGCTTCCTTCAACTCACTGAACTCAGGCTGCTGGACTCCTCACGTCGTGTGATCATGGCCATGCAGCTACGCTGGCTGCACACAGAAAACCACCTGACAAATCCACCATCATCTGCAATTTTGCTTCTCTTCAAGGATGAAGAATTTGGTCTCTGGGCAAGAAGGGCCCAGAAACAGGCTGTGAAGCATTAATAACACATAAGCAGCTGATCCCTGAAGAACTGACAATACCAAAGTCTCCGGAGAGCACATAAGCCCTAGTGTGATGCTACTGGGACAGTGTCATTTGGGAGAGACAGAGCTTGAAGTATCAGGCAGCATCTATCTTACCTACCTTATCAGCAATAAATGTCAATGAAATCCTTTTATTTCCAAAGTAAGTTTGACCTTTTGCTTCTTCAATATGATGCCTGCAGACCTGATGCTAAACCAAAATTGCATTCCAGGCTCTTAGAATTTCCCTTGTCCTTCATGTCCAAGTTTAGTGCAGAAGAGCCACTGTATCTAATAGCTTGAAGTGTTAATATATCCACCATGCTTTCTACAACATGTACTCACAGGATGACTATGTCCTATTTCACAGCAACCTTGTCAGTATAAAGATATTGAAAACAGAGATCCAACAGTGTTCTGCTGGGCATGAGTCACAAATGAGATACCAAGATACACAGTGAGTGAGGCCAGTAGGTGTAAAATCCTTCTTAACACTCCATTATTTTAGCAAAGCACTCCCACTAATCAGAGGTAAAAGACTTTGGCTTGGAACAACGGAGGAGAGCAAAGAACACAAGAGAACAGAAGGCCAGGAGACTAAGGAGAAAGCTCCAAGAGAATCAAGTACAACTTTCTAAAACTGATAGGCTTAACCTGTCACTGTAAAATAACAATCATCTATTTCTGCATGAGGATAAAAGGAAACTGAAAAAAAAAACCTTTCTCTGACAAAATGGTAATCATCAATTATGAGGGGCAATCAGAAATACTACCAAATCCCCCCCCAACACTATTAGTTGCCAAAACCAATCAAAAAATATAAAAAGTTAGAGGACTATACTACTCTGGAACTGCACAGCATAACTATTACTTTATCTCTAAATGAGGTAATTTTTCAACAATTTTATACCATAGCAATACATTTTGCCCAGCCATGAGGTAATTAGTTTGACAAGAACTGAATCATGCAATCTTTTGTCAAGCCATTCATATCTCATACCAAAGAACAAAAAGGAAAGATTTTCCCTACCATTTTTAAACTATATGCAAAGTAAATGAAAAGAAAAGCTAAGTATGCATTTTGTAACTGGCTAAATAGATAAACTACCTTTATATGACTGAATCATATAATGTCTGTTTTATGAAGTAAATATTCTTTTTTATTACTCCATTCTGTTACCATGCTCAGGGCAACCTGTACTAGCAAGAGAACAGTTGTGCCTTGTAAACTATCTTTCTAGGATGACTGGTGGATTTTTTGTCCTTGGATTAATTTCTGTGTTCTTCAGACATAGTTTTCAGAATATTTACAAATATATGTCTTACAGAAATAACAAAACACTTCTAGAGGGAAAAATATAACCTTGCATTTGATTATCTGAATATCTACACTCTGTCCAGTTTCTGTCTCACTTTATTCTGTTTTTTAAAGAGCACTACTAAGCATCCTGCACAAAGTGATACTTCATTAAGACAAGGATCTTACACAAAGAGGAAAAACATTTAAGAACTGGAAAAGGTGAACTAATAATGCTTTGCACACACACAAAACAATCTAAATTCTTAATGTAGAGAAAGGGAATAGATAAATATCTGAAGAGACATGCAGTCAAAAAAAACCCCAAACCATCCAAAAACCAAAGTATTTTCACCTCTATAGTAGGCCTTAGTTATTGCATCAAATTCTTCTTGACCTGCAGTGTCCCACAACATTAGCCTGACATCTTCATCATTAACTCTGAAATAAATTACAGGATTTTGTAATCAATAAGCAGGAGCAATTTATAACAACTGATGTGAAAATTTTTCTATGTCTACAATATAAAAGTAATTCAGTTCAAATTTAACTTAATTTAAATATAATGTACTCAATACGGATAATGGTTCACCTCTAGGGCAGTAGTAATTAGATTACAGGCTCTTTCCTGACAATCCATATTGTATTTTCCTCTTCCTTTCCCTCTCTTTCTCTACATTGCCCTCTATGGGGAAAAATATTACAGTCTTAAAAACAAATCTTAGGTGCCCGCATAACAGTCCTCTTATCTTTGTAATCACCTTAGAAAAATTATAGTTTTCTTAGTTCTCATTATCACTGTATTTTCCATTTTATGAAACATAGTTATTAGTTGCTTATATTACATAAGGAAAGTAAATCTAAGCACATTTAAATAAGTTATTTTCACAGTAATTTTAAACTGTATTGGCTGATAAAATCTGTGTAACTGATTTATCATAAGCAGTCCCACTTCTTCCACAAGAAATTGTATAAAAAAAGAAAAAATAAAGAGGTTGTAGAATACAAAGGACACTTGTCAAAAAGCTTAGTATAAGAGAAGTTCCAAACATCATTTTGCTTTTGATCTTGTACGGCAAATAGAGCGATAGAATTTTAGCCCACTGTGTAAGAGAAAAAACAACTCTCTTCACTTGCTTTGGAGACACCAAGCCTCATTTCAAGCCTTTGCAAATCTTAGGATTACAGCAGAACAAGAAATAGAGGGAAAGATAAAAATCAATAGTATGTCATCTGTTTAATACATACTGGATTTGTCTTTCCAGGAAATCTACACCAATAGTTTTCTTGTAGTCTTTTGTAAAAATCCCCTTGCAATATCGCTGGATCATACTGGACTTGCCAACAGCTCCATTTCCTACCACCACCACCTTGATGGCCACCTCCATATCTTCTTCCAACATCTTTGCAGCCCAAGTGACGCTCTTGTTTATTCAGGAAATTATCAATTCTGTCAACAAAGTAAATAGCTATGTTCACAAAAGTGCTGTGAATAGAAAGCAAGAGGAAATATGATCACACATAAGGATTCAGAAAGATTGTACCATTTATTCTCAGTTCTGTGAGACTGCTGAAGCAACCTCAGGCAAGTTATTCAGCCAGTCTGTATTTTGAATTGCCACTTATTAACTGGAAATTAATATAACTGTTGATAAAAATACACTTCCACTGTACAAACATATTGTCATACATTGATTACTCCTGATGTTCCATTGTTAACACATACAAGATGCTCAACTGATCAGCCTAGCAAGGAGCATGAGTCTTCAAGTCCAGCAACTTCTAATTGCACCCACTGTTGCCTTATACCCAGCTCAGATATCATCACCTAACACCAACACTGAGGCTTTGAAGACATAAACATTTATCATTCTGTGATATCCCTTACTCCAGTTCTTGTGAACTTGTCTAAATTTGTCTTTCTGAGGAACTCAATAAAGATCATAGTGAAGTAAATTTGTGTACTGTCACTCATTTAATTTGTGGCATGCCAATCAAAACACAAAACGTATCAATATTATTACATAATTCTGAAAATACTGCATTTTCCGAAAGTATTTTTTTAAAACAAGACATTGAATAATTCAACAGACTTAAAACATTTTTAAACGTTTAAACATTTAGATAATTTATCTTACCACTACTGAATACACAAGTTTAATACATACTGTACTATTTAAATTTTAAAAGTCTGTATCATAAGTATATTATGATACACTTCTGTGTCACCCATAATCTTGCATCACACTGGCACTGCAGGGGAGCCACCTAATTTCTCTCTGATTAAATTTAACCTGTTGGAGTGAGTCCAGAGGAGGGCCACAAAGGTGATCAGAAGGCTGGAGCACCTCTCCTATGAAGACAGACTGAGAGAGTTGGGATTGTTCAGCCTGGAGGAGACACGGCTCTGAGGAGACCTTATAGCAGCCTTCCAGTACCTGACGGGAGCTACGGGAAAGCTGGGGAGGGACTTTTTACAAGGGCATGTAGTGACAGGATGAGAGTGAACAACAAAACTGCAAGAGGGTAGATCTGGATTAGATATTAAGAAGAAATTCTTTACTGTGAGTGTGGTGAGACACTGGCACAGGCTGCAGAGGGAAATTGTGGCTGCCCCCTCCCTCCCAGGAAGTGTTCCAGGCCAGGCTGGATGGGGCTCTGAGCAACCCGGCCTAGTGGAAGATGTCCCTGCCCATGCACGGGGGCTGGAACCAGACCAGCTTTAGGGTCCCTTCCAACCCAAACCACTCTAGGATTTTATGATAATTCTGCCCGTGTGCACTGTACATTAACCAGGGAGAAAGACAACTTGATGAAGTACACGGACAAAGTTCACAGCACGATCGGTTATAGCAGAAATAGGTATTTTTACATAAACCAAAATTCTAATGTGCAAAAACAGGAAATAATGTATTTGGCTTACTATAAAGATACTTCCTGCAATTTTGGTCATTTTTTTTTTAAATGGGAGTTGGGGAGGGGGGCAAAGGCGCACCTAAAAGCAGAGTTTTCCCTGCGTTTTGCTGTGCCAGGATATCATCACAGAAACACTTGGCACCTGCAGAGCGGGACATTTCCTCCCGAGAGGTAAGTAATTCCGCTTTCACAGGAGGAGAAAAAGCGCTTACTTCAAAGGCTTTGCCCATCACCTCAGACCCGCAACCCGCGCTGGAGGAGCGGGGCTACCCGATACCCTCTCCTCCGCCAGATCACGTTTCTGGATTGCCTTTGGTTGAAGACAACGTTAGCATATGGACGTTTTTAACGGGTATTCGGCAAACAGCGTCAAAACTGACGCTAGGTCACCCCCCAGGACTCGGAGGGCCATTTTAAGCGAGGGCATGGGCTCGGCACAGCGGCGTTCGGTGGTGTCTGCACAGGGGGCTGCCCGCAGCCACTCCCTGGCCCTGCCGGGGGGCGCCACGACCACGCTGAGGGCGAGTGTTCCCGTGGCCCCGAGCCCCTGCGGCGGCCTCAGCCTCGCCGCCTCCCCTGTCCCAGTCCCAGTCCCCGTCCCG
>JAAWXA010000001.1:74490054-74525097 GCA_038090715.1 Florisuga fusca | reverse complement strand
GGACCCCGGCTGGGGAGGCGGTGGACCCCGGTTCGCAGGCGCCAGCAGGGAGAGAGGGGGTGCTCGGGACCGTCGTCGTCGGGGAGCGGATGGTCGCGGGGAAGTGCGGAGGGTGGGGAGCGGCCGGGAGCCCCTCCCGTGGGGTTTTGCACGGGAAGCGTTGGCACCTGGGGTTGAGTGAAGAGCCGGGCAGGGGTGCGGGTGGGATCTGCCTGCCCGACAGGGAGAAGCTTCTGTCTGGGCTTCTGAGGAAAGACTCGGGCAAGGCTGATCTTCCTGGCCCTCAGGTGCATTCATCCTTGTTGCAGTCCCACCCGGTGGGCTTCCTTCCTCACCTCATCTTCCATGGAAAACAACACTGATCATCCATGGGCTTTCCTCAGGTTGTCTCTGTAGGCAGCTGCCGTTCCTATGTATACATTTTTTTTAACTAAGGTGTCTTGGCGCCAGGTCTCAGCCTGTCACCGTCAACACATGGTCTACCAGCTTCCACACCTTATATAAAACTTAATGTGAGAGGTTTTAGCATAATTGCATCTTGCTCTACAACCACCTGAAAGGAGATTGTAGCAAGGTGGGGGTTGGTGTCTTTTCCCAAGTAACAAACAAGAGGACAAGAGGAAATGGCTTCAAGTTATGCCAGGGGAGGTTTAGGCTGGATATTAGGAAAAATTTCTTCACTGAAAGGGTTGTCATGCAGTGGAATAGGCCCAGGGAAGTGACGAACTCACCATCCCTGGGGGTATTTGGGAAAAGTGTAGATGTGATGCTTAGGGAGACGGTTTGGCAATGACCTTCATGATCATAATGGTATTTTCCAACAAAAACATTTCTATGATAGTTTTAAGATCTGAAGATGTTAAATTGTGCTGTTTATTAGTTGTGGGTTTTGGGGTTTTTTATGAGTTGTTTGTTTTGTTTGTGGTTTTGTGTTTGTTTTTGTTTTGTTAATACTGATAAAAGATGTCTCCTACCTTACAATCCGTTTCTCTTCTTGTATTACAAAGCACATCTCGTTGGCTCAGGTGGCTGCTCCCTGTGCTCCCCTGCCTGTGACTTAAGTATGGCCAAGTAACCCTTAGGTATTGCCAAGGTCGGGTTGCTGAAAACTGCCTGGCACAACTGTGGTCTCTATCCCTGTCCTGTGCTTCCCAAGTCTTCATTCTAGAGCAAACTGGTGTTGCCTGTGCCTAAATACCTTTTGCATTAGCGCATTTTGTCCCTGCACCTCAAAAGAGTGATTAAATTTTATGCGTGGTCTTTATTTGGAAATTTATGCTTTCATTTGTCATGCTGACCCTGGATGCTAGTCTCAGTCTGATGCTGGGGCTTGTGTGTGCCAAAAGGCCTTGAATTAGAGTCCTCCCATTAATGCTAAGAGAAATTTGTTACCTGCTTAATATCAAAGTAATTTCATCAGAAATGCTCCTTACTGTACTTCCCAGGTTTCATCATGGAAGATGCGAGGTGCATGGCTGGGATTAATCCCACTTAATACCTATATTATAAACATTTGTACTGCATGTTCACCTTGAGGTAGCTGTCAAGTAGCCCAGGTGAAATGCTCTTGCAGTTCCCTCTATTGACTAGAAAGGGGGCTTGTGGCCACAGCTATATAGGACTAGAGGAGACATGTCCTATCCTAAATGACCTAATTTAGGCAGTAAATTAGTAGCTGCTATAGGTAATTATTTTTTCATTTTCTGTTCTTTGAATTCCATACACTGGGGAAGGCTTTTATGAAGTGTAAGGCTGGAACATGTACTGCGACTTTTCCGTGTGTCACAGGGGTGATAACACATATATTTCTTTGTGAAACCCAAATAATTTAATGAGGCTAAACTGTTTCCTATTCAGACAGTTATCTCTATGTTCTCCTGTGATTACTGCTTTCCACAGCATTTTTGTGAGTGTACAGCCCGTGTTCTTTTTTTTTTTCCAGATGTATTATGGTGCATTTAGCTACAATGGAATTACTATGTTTGACTGCAAGGCAAAACGAATTAATCTATAACAAAAAAGTAATGCTGTTGTTTACTGAAGTAATGTGTTTGTTAGTGGCAAACTTTACATGAATATTATTGTCTGATTAATCAATAAAAATGTTAAATCTTTCACCAAGGATCCTTGGGAGTCCCGTCAGAGTCACTCCAGTTGCATACTCACAACTATACTTTGAAATCTCTCACTGACCTGATTTAATGCATCTGCTGCATGCCCTTTTTTTCCACATAATCTATGCATCCTATACAATCCTAAGCAAAAATAAAACAAGAAGAGACAGGAACTTGATATAATTTGTTTTCTGTGAAAATGTTCTGCGTGCTGGACTTTTAGTCACCATATTTTTGTTAATGTGATTAAAATATTTCCATAAATATGGACTGAGAGGCACTCAGGCTCATAGACAAAAAACATGTAGTTTTTGAAAGGTTTGAGCTGAAAGCCAAGATTTGCTTCTGAAATCTGCTACCACTGATGTTCTTCATTATTCCTCTCTCTTTTTCTCTCTTTCTTTCTTTCTCTCTCCCACTCCCATTACTAAGAGCCTTGCAAAATTGCAGTTCTGACCTGCCATTTTCTTCCAACCTATTTTTTCTGTTATCACTCTTTTTTAGATTTATGTATTATCCTCTCTATGATACCAGAAGAAGTAATTTTACAGACAGTGCTGGTAAGGGATTATCTGAGTAGCATAAAGTGGAAATCTTCCCAATCTTTTCATTAGATTCCAATCTTAGACATCACATCCAATGTGGTGTCCTCTCAAAGCAGTTTTGTGGTTTTTTTCTTTGAACAGAATCTCTGCTGAAAGTTGGAGAAAAACTATACAACCCAATCACAGGAATATCTAGGTGTGACAAAAAACACTCACTTGAATGCCAACAGTGTAAAAGTGTCAGTAGCTACATGTTTGGGGTTTGTTTTTTTTACATTAAGCCATTTTAAAATCAATATTTCCTTGCATTTTTTACACTAAATAATTATTCTGCAAATAATCCAGTTTTGCTTGGCACCTATGGTTTAAGATAGTCATTTGCTTTTTTTCCTCATAGGTGTATTGCCATCATCAGCATTTAGTTTCCTCCACATTTTTGTCACTGGAGGCTTTACAGGAAACAGATTATTTCAGAGATAATGTTGTGTGGCCTTACCCATTTTGTGGCCCGATCTTGGCAGTCAGCAAGATGTACTTACCAGTGTATCACAGAATCAGAATTGTCACAGTTGCAAAAGACTTCTGAGATGACTGCATCCAACTGTAAACATATCCCGCCACCCCTAAAATCAATCAATCAATCAATCAATCAATCAATGTCAGTCACCATGCCCCACTAGAGGATGTTCTGAAGTGCTTCATCTACATGGTTTTTAAATACTTACTGGGATGGTGATTCCACCATGTTCCTGGGCAGCCTGTTCCAGTGTCCAGCATAATAGCATTTGAAACTTGGAGTGGCAGGAACTTGAGAAAAAAAAACCCATCCACACAGGGATCCCTGTAACTGGGTATGCAATACATTTCCCTGGTTGCCAGATTTTTATTATCTGAGACATTTTCCAGGGACCAGAATAATTTGTAATTGTCACATTAGTAGAAGTGGAAAAAAATCAGCTTTGTGTACAATGAGTCATATGTGTGCAAAGTATTTTTGAAGTAAGTTAATGTCTTGTGTGAGACTGATGTAAGCTTATTTGAAACCTGCTCTATTAGGCAGAAGGTGTACTCAGCGTCTTTGGATCCCTGTTTTTGGAAGCACTTTTTCTCCACATTACAAATTTTGCATGCTGATGTGTGTTTTTGTAGACACTTGCTGCTAGAAAGGAGTTCAGATTTGGACTGCCCCATTATGTGCTGTTACTCAGTCTGTGAAGTTCAGCCCACTTTAGACAATAAAATACCATAAAGCAAAAAAAAAAAAAATGTTTGTGTTTATCATGATCCAATTTTGTTTCAGGACATATCTATAATATTTCTGAAACAAAGACATGGACCATCACTGTCTGAATAAAGCTTTGAAATCCTGCAGGAGTACAAAACAGCACAAGTATTTAGGGAAATTGTTGCTATGATCAACCACAGTCAGGAAGAGACTTGAATTTATCATATGCTACAAATTTCTCTGTGTGACATCTCATCTTTCTACTGTGAAAAGCCATCTGTCTTGTACTCAGATTCTATGGAGGAGGAACTGCTGAACTCTATAACAGAGACTGTAGATAAATATTTTGAGATTAGTACAGATCTGTAGGTATTTTATATTATTAACATTAGATATGTAGACATACAGTTATCTGTTAGCAGAATATATGACAAAATGAAAGTATGCAGTTATTAAGATGATGTTAAAGGAGACCTGTAAGATATTTGTGATGCTGTGACCAGCTGCTGGTAGATTGTATGGTAAACATAATGGTAAAGAGGGATTTTTAAATGTTGCTTCTTGAAGTATGTCAGGACTGAGTTTAGATTTATTTTTAGACACTTCTGTAAGTATATGTATAGAATTTAACAATCTGTTTTTCAAAAAGATGAACACTTTTTGACCCTTACATAAACACAAGGAAGGCTGTCAAATATAAAAGAAGCCAAAAAGGCCACTCTGCAGGAGTGAGGCAGGATATTTTGAATCAGAGTGATCAGAAAACTCTCAGGCAGAATTGTAAAGAAAAGTGGTGCAAGGATAATAGGATAATTTGCTATGAAATCTGCATAATTTGATTTTAATTCATGCTGAATTAAATGAAATCAGTCTGCTGGGAATGAAACAAAACCTTATGTTTGTTAAATATAAAGACAAATAAGAACCAAATGTTTTGATTTTACTCAGGAAAAAACTATGTTAAAATAAAGCTGGCATTTTTATATAAGGCTACATTACTCTTCATCTTTCCTTCCACCTCCACTTGTCACTGATGGTATAGAAGTCCTTTCTAGGCTGTGCCTCAGCACTCTCCAACAAAAATCTGCTTTTCTCTGGAGTGCTCTTATGGTTTGAATTGTGGAGTCTGAAGCTGAAGTGTGTTAATTCCCATGGGGACAACAACACTAAGACACAATTGGAGAGTTCTTCACTCAGGCCCTATGGTCTGAGCATTTCCCAGGCAGTTTTACTTCTAAGTCTCTAACATGGGGTGAGAATGAAGTGAACTCTTGGGCCCCAGCCATTCTATGGTTCTATGATTGTGTTTCCTTGTTGGGGTCACTGGAGTGGGGCCTTAGAAGCCACAGGGAGAACTTGTGTTGTTGATACTCTGCCCATAAAACTGAGACACATTTGTTAGGGGAGCAGAGGAAAGGGAGGAGAGATAGAAAGTGAATCTTGGCTGGATGCAATTTTATAGAAAGCTTTGCCAGGCAGTTGAGGTATTTATTTACCAAGCCTCCAGTTAATTAAGACTAACTTCTTTGGGACCAAATGTGCAGATTGTAACAACTGATAAAATGAAAACTTATGTGAAGTCATTGATTGTACTATAAAAATTACTTGTTTTCTGAGATTTTAATAAGTGTTTTAATAAAAAAGGGATAAAATTCAGTTATTCCCTGTGAAAGAGTGAGATATTAATAGAAATTTAATAAATAATTAATAAATAAGAAAAATACAGTCCTAAAAGTACTTGTGAATTTTTCTGTTGTCATAGTTATTTCTGTTGTTCTCAACATATGGAAAATTATACCTAAAAATGCTATAGACATTTTAAAAGTAACTGCTGAAAAGAGCAACAAATATGTTATTTGATAAAAAGTTGCTTCCTGCATCCTGGTAGCTGGCCTGGTCTTCTCCATAATGCTGGTATTCTGTGCATTTGCCATCAAGAAACTGGAGATTTCTTAGGAATTTTTGTGTTTATATTATACACTTTGAGTTTGGAGGGAAATTTATGCAAATTGAAGCTGGTGTATATGTTTTATCGAAAATTAATTTTCCTGAGGAAATAATTTGCTATGGAAATGCATTAATTGAGGTAAAATGTCATTTGGCCAAACCTTCTTTCATTGTCCGAAGAACTTGAATCATATTTTAACCAATATGCTAGAAGGACACACTGGAGGGATAAAGGTTTTGAGTTCAATCAGGCAGAAGAGGAATGTAAATTAGATTTCAGTTTTCCAAATTATAACTCTAAGCCCAGGGCAAGTAAGCATAAAGGACTGCCAAGATGCTGCCTCATGCTTTGTGTGAGGTTGGAAGCTCACCAGATGATGACTCCTGGGGCAGATGGTGCACTCTGTTCTCCTCTCACTGTCCTTGGGGGCAGACAGCTCATATAACATCATGGTCTGTGATATGAAGGCTTAGCACTTCATCCTTTTTACCCTTATACTATACGGGGTTTTAGCATGCTTTCTGTTCCTTTCATCACATGATTAACATATGCCTTCTGACTGTATCACTGTATGTTGTGTAAAGAGCCATGCCTATCACGGCCCCTTGGCCTCTAACTTGCCCTTGCCGTGCCTGCTGCCAGTGAAGCTGGCAAAGTTTCAGCTGTGCAGGGCTGGCTGAGGACCATCAGCATCCTCTAGGCTAGGGCAGAGGGATAGGGTTCAGCACCACAGACCTTATCTTCACCCAAAACACTGAGTGCATCTGGTGCTGTTTCAGATGGGACAGTACCCCTGATGTCCTCCACTCTCTTACCCAAAGGAGGTTTTTGGGTGAGGGACCCAATTGTGGGTCCCTATTGTCTTCCCCAAATGGGTGATTACTAGTGCTGAGCTTAGGAAAAGAAATGTCATATCCAGAATGCTGTACCTACTGCCCTGCCATGTCAGCACACACCTCTGACAGCTGCTGTTGGACTGCCTTGAAAACAGGACAGAAACCACTGTTTTCTATGAAGCTTAACCAGTCTAAATGTCTGCATTTTGCCTGGGGGCTAGTTGGTGTCAGAGAATCCACTGCAGCTTTGTAGTCTTTGAAATAATTGTACAGCCCTCAAAGGACACACATCACCTCATAAAGGAAAGAAAATATATAGACAGGTCATTAGAAGGTGAGCTCTATGCTGTGAAATAAGCGTGTCACTGTGGACATATTTTTTTTGTCTGTTCCCTTTCTGTCCTTTTCCTGGTAGTGGATATTCAAAAGGGGATGTTTAAAAAAAACATAAACATGGTAAGAGAGTTAGAAGTTGTGAGCTCAAACCCTGACCAGGTGCAATATGACTGAAACACAGGGGTCCCCAGGTCCTGGGTAAGAGCTCAAAAATTTGACCTTTATGTGAGAGATGTTCTTTTCAAAAGACTCCTGGGGTTTTTTTTAATCCAGAGTAAAGGAAGACACTTTAAAATGAGGATTAGTTTTGATGTCTAAAGCCATTAAAATAGACCTACACAGGAGAAAATGGTTTTGGTGTGCTTCTTCTTTTGGCATTTGTGATTGCCTGGTTCGGTCATCTCACTGTGCAGCTGCAAACCCTGACTGGGGAGTGTTGCTCTCTGCCTAACTCTGGATCATTAAAGTATACAGGATTAAGCAAACACCTAAGTTCTTTTTGTGACCTCAGTCATAGACACAGGCAGAGAAGGTAGCTGAAAGAAGGAGGTTCTGGAGAAATCATGCAGCAGGGCCCCGCGTGCACCCCAGGCTCTGCAACCTCTGCCCCTGCACAGGGTTGAGCTGCCTGGGCTGGAGAGCAGCTCTGATGTGGGGCATCCATGTGAGCTGGGATCAGGCTGCTGGGAACACAGGAAGATGTGAGATGCTTCTTTTGGGGGTCTCTTCTTTGCCTGGGAGCTGCGTTTCAGCTCAGACCATTGATCTTGGTTCTTGCCTGAGCCATACTGGAGCAATGCCTGTGCCTGGCTCTGATCCTGACCCAGTAACTTGACCTCAGCCCTGCCTCATTGCTGGGGTATTGCCTGGGCTGGGACTGACCCTGGTTGCAGGGTCCTGCTCTTGCTCTCTTTGCTCAGACATGGTGTGGTTGTGCCCTTGCTGGTGAGGATGGTGCTCTGACACCTTGCTGTCACCCCAGCTCCTGGTTTTCCTTCCCTGGTTTACCTTCCAGCTGGTCCTTTGCTTCTCACAAACAATTTATGGAAGACATTTTTTTTTTTTCATCTCAGACTTTTGTCCTTTCTTACCTGTATTATTTGTTGTGTTTATTGGTGGACTCTTTTGATGCATCTAGATTTTAGATTGGGCTAGGACTGAGAATATGTCTAGCTAGCTGATTTTAGGAAAACAATCAAAACAATCCATAGAGTTATATAGAAGATTTGTAGTCTATAAGTAAAGTATGTCTTTTAGTGCTTTTGGAAATATCTGTCTAATAAATCAGAAATCACAATAGAAGAGAAAAAAAGAGCTTGAAACCCATGAAAATGAGTCATTTCTGAACATCAGCTCAAAGACTTACTTTTCCCGTTTTCCCTTTCACATTCATACATTGCTTATTTATGTTGCATGACTGCTAACAGCTGAGACATGGTTAGAAGTCTTACCTCAGTACTCATTTCAGACGTTCATGTGCCTTGCCAGAGTGCTACAAATCTCACAAGTTACTTTCCCAAAATGGCTGTTGGAGTCAGCTGTGTAACTTGACCTTTTGGTGGAAAATATGCCTTGATAAAATGGATGTCAACTAAAATGTCACTGTAAAGAAGAGGAAATGACTGTGTATCTTTTCACTGGGAGGGGTGGTAACCTGGTAGAGCTCTGCAGCTTCCCTTACACAAGCAGGTTGTCTACAGCTCCTGTCAACAGAGGGATTGACTTTCTCTGCCAATGTCTCTGTTGAAATGAATACAGCTCATGCTTGATTTCCTAGTGGCACTGTGAGACACTGAACTTCTGCTAAAGCAGCAGCCTGTAGCTTCAGAGGAAGCTCTAGGTAACTAATATGTGGAATCCACCACTGACATGTCAAAAAATTGGGGCTGAAGAAAATAAGCTCTCCTCTGATATTAGTTAGTGAAGAACTGTGTTTAGCCAAATGTAACTGTGTAGTTATTTTGCTAGATTAGAGATGAGATTTCTTTATCTAGAATATGTGGGTGTTTGTACATGAAGTCATCACCAGATCTGAATTGCAAGTCTACCTTTTAACAGTATTATTCATTTGGGGATACACTTCACTTCCTAACTTAGGAATTCCTAAGGCCAAAGGAACACAGCACCCAGTTGATATTGCTTATCTGCACTATTAGCAAAATCACCCTTGTAAATTTTGATGTCAGAAAATTGCAAGAACCTGTATTATGTGCCCAAGTTGTATTTTGAGACCCCACTATGATGCTAAACCCCTTTCCTTTGATATGGCACCTACTACATAAGCTGTCTTTCCCATACAGACCTAGCAGTGAAATAAATGCCATGTATTTTTTCCCCCCTCCTTTCCACTCTTGCTCCCAGAGAGTACTGACATTTTGGTTTTTTTCACTGGGTTTCTTTTCAAGCCTTCCTTTCCCTAGAAAAGCTAATGAAACTCAATATGTGCCAATGTGGGTCTGGAAAGCCTAAACAGCTTGGATAAGTAATCTACTTTCAGGTTTGTCTTTAAGAACTCTATGGCCTTCAGTAATAAAAGCAGAGACATATTAAGCTCCACAAATACAATCTCAAAAATCAGTAAAATGAAAGGAAAAGGCATTTAAGTGGGCAGTTCTAACAAAGTTATAACAAATATCTCCATGCCCTGAAGGAAGAATAAAAGTAAAATGAACTAGCCAAATGGCAAGGATCAGGAGCCCAATGTATCTCTCTTTATATGAGGTTTTAAAAAGGTGACTGGGTGACAAGGGAGTGCATTTTTATTGTAGAGTGGTAAGAGAAAATTTTAAAATCACTCTGTTAAATGTTTGCACTAGCTTAACTGAGAGACATAACAAAGTGCTGCATCTGGCTGGCTCTTATAGCCTATGGCAATAATGAGTCTTTTTAAAAGAGAATGAAAGAGAAAAAAAGAAATATTGCAACATGTTGTGTAAGGAGAGGCTGTGGCACAAAGAGAATGGATTATCTTGAGATTTCATGTGTAGAAAATAGAAAACACTCTTTTTGGTGGCTGCTTAGAACTTCAATGTTTTACCTTACAGTAACAATAATTCTTGTGCTGCTTATTTTCATCCTGTTTACTGATACTTGCTACCTTCAGGTAAATACCAGTCTTCCTTGGCAACCTCCTTGTGCTTCCAGAGTTTATATTCCTACTGATCACTAAGACACCAAAAACCAAACATTCTCAGTAACAATATTGACTGTGTTTTCACAATGACTATACATAAAGAAGAATATTTGCAACTGAAATAAATTATTTACATCACCTAAAGGCCAGTAAATCCATTAGAAATAGTTTAAGAAAGAGTAGATTGTGGCATGCCTGTAAAGAAATAAATCAATGAGTTGCATTTATAAACAGACTAAAACAAAGGCATTATTCTGCAGGAAGTGGAATTAGGAAGATGGTGTAGGTAAGCTTAATTTGGATAGGAAGGTTTGAACCAGTTAGGAAAGTTTGGTTTTCTGTATCACAGGACAGAATGTAGAATCTGAGAATCTCTTTTTTTAACATTGACTCTTGCTCCTGACACAAGGTTTAAAACAGAGTTTTTGTATTTAGGTAGATTCAGATTGTTAAATGTAATTGTCAGTTGGAAAAAGACCAATTAAAAAAAAATTACAGAAATGCAAAAAGGTATTATAAATATGCTAATAAAGTTATCTCCTTAGCAGATCCCTTTTGTTGTGTTTCATAGTGTCAGTGAATGAACATCTAGTTATATTCTCCATAATTTTTAAGTAAACTGAGGACTGGTAAAAAGCATATGTGAGACAGAGTCTTTGTTTTACTTTAGCAGTATGAGGATTTTAACAAAATCTTCTATACTTTACTTAGGATTTTTTTCTCTGGCATACACTAGAGAAATAAAGACCATAATTTTGACAGTCTGACAGGCTATGTTTTGGCCCCCATGATGCAGAAGCAAAAAAAAACCAACCACAAAACAAACCACCTTTTACTTAGTGGGCTGACAAACACCATTAATCCTTGGGGAGCTCATTGAAAGCTGAGCAGGGGCTCTGCCTCTGGTGAGCTGTCTGCTAGTTGTGTCCTTCAGCCACTAGCCCAGAATCATCCCTTCCTGCCCATACAAATGGTCACCTAAACCAGGAACTCTTTGTACAGGTGTTTGAAAAAGACAGGCATATAGGAAAAAAGCAATTCTGGTAACATTCAAAATTGTTCAATGGGTCTTCTTACACCCCCACTGATTAAAGAATCACAGACTTCTCTGTGGACCTATTGCAGAGGTCCAGCCCCTCCACTTGAGCAGGGACACCTAGAACTGGTTGCCCATGTCCAGGTGGGTTTTGAGTATCTTGAAAAATGGAGACTCCACAGCCTCCCTGGGCAACCTGTTCCAGTGCTCAGCCATCCTCAGAGCGAAACAATGTTTTCTGATGTACAGAACCTCCTGTGTTGCAGGTTGTGACTGCATTTCCCCTGGCCCTCTCACTGGCCACCTCTTGAAAAAGCCTGGCTCTGTCCTCTTTGTACCTTCCCATCAAGTATTTATATGCATTGGTAAGATCCCCCCTCTGAGGCTTTTATTCTCCAGCCTGAACAATCTTTCCTCATATGAGAGATGCTCCAGTACCTTAATCATCTTTGTGGCACTATCTCCAGTGCATTCAATGTACCTTGGAGCCTAGAACTGGACATGGTACTCCAGGTATGGCCCCATCAGTGCTGGCTGCCCCCTACCTAATGGCTTCAATCCTTCTAATGCAGCTCAGGATAACATTAGCTATCTTTGTGGAATGGGCACAATGCCAGCTCATGATCAATTTTGTGTCCACCAGGACACCCAGGTCCTTTCCTGCAAGGCTGCTTTCCATCTGAGTGACCCCAGCATGTACTGGTGCCTGGGGGTGTTCTTCCCCAGGTGCACCTCCCTTTCCAAACTTTATGAGGTTCCTGTCAGCCCATTTCTTGTTTATAAGAAAGAAATAAGAAATGAATTTATTATAAATTAAGAAATGTATAGATAATAGATATAGATATATCTATATATCTATATGTATAGATATATAGATATATAGATAAATTTTTAGATAATGAAAGATTATAGAGGAAGGATGCACTTGTGTTATTTCCCTTTCCCTAGGGCAGAGCACCTATGCCTATGTAATTCCTGATAGTCATTTGTCTTTAGTTTTAACAAGCTCCAGCAATCAAAACTTGCAAATCCCTCCAGGCACTTAACTACAAGGTGGTTTTCCCCTGAAATATTCCTTGCTGTGATAATTGCTTTTCCTCTGTGATGGCTTTTGAAAATCATCAGGTTCCCATACTTGCCTATCAGTCTTCTCTTTACTAAGCTAAACAAGCTCACTTCATTCTATCTTCATGATTTTAGATCTTTGATTTTACTTCTTGTTGGACTGTCCATTTTATGTATATCCTTATTGAAATATGATGACTACATACAAAGCCATACTTCTGTCCTCCCTCATAGATTTGTGATCTGGGCTTCAGGTGTTGTTTACTGAAATTTCATCCCCCATCACCCTGAAAAAAAGCACAAAAGAAGCTGAACTACTATGAGCTGAACAGCCATGCAGAAGTCTCATTGTGCTCACCAGATTTAGTGAAGCTTTGTCCAACTTTCATCAAAACAATGCAAAAGACAGAGACTTGGGGTTTGTGTTTGGTTTGGAGTAGGAAATCTCAACCCTGGTTTCTATATCTCTAAAATTGTAAGTGTCAGCTAACTGTGATTTCAAGCTGTGGCTCTGTAACATTATTCCTTTGCAGCCCATCTGCAGAGAACTTTATATATACACTTCATGAAAACAAGGGTGAGCATCCAGTTTAAATTTATCATTTTGACTACCTCCCTAGTGAACAGAAAGAGGGAGGACTCCCAGAAATGATTCATCTTGGGATGAAGTAAGTCTCAAACATACACTGGAGATCTGCTCTCTGAGAAGACTTTCTCTTACTCTCTCCTGGAACCACGGAGGTAGCCAAGTCAAGTAGCTTGAATGATACACTTAATTTTAAGATAGGCAAGTTGAGTGAGTGTAAGTAATTAGCAACAATATAATGTTTCAGAAATTCTCATTATTACTGCAAAAAAATTGCTACTGCAAAAGATGACTTCATGAAATATGATCCTGCTGACTTTGTCCAGTATAACTGAACAAAAATGCTTGTAAAAACAAAACAGGCACAGTTGTGGGCTATCCATTCAATAAGATGTACACACACTTTGCAACTAATGACCTGTGGTGAATCTTCTAAAAATGTCAAGGCTGAATCATTGCAGTATAAGCAAATTGGGTGGTAGGAATTGGCTTTTTTTGCAGAGATTAAAAATAATATAAAACATGATGCTGAAAAATATTTGCTTCGGTCATGCATCTGCAGCACAGACCCAGATGTGCAATTTCTCTCAGTTTACACAATCATTACTAGTGCTTTATACAACACATATGCATTTGATTGTTCAATAACTTACTGAGGTTAAGAGTCCAGTAGATTTCCAAAATAAGTGCACACCAGTTGATATGGTCCCTATTGTAAATTGGTTTGTTTGGGCATGTGTTGCCATACCCTGTGATCTTCTGCAGGCAGGATATGCACAACTTACAAGAAGTAAGAAAGTGCTTATTGTCTCACACAATGAATAGCTTGGATTTAACATCTTAGGTGGAGTATTAATACACTCATTTCTTTAGATATGGCACCCAGGCTCTTTGCTGGCCTGGCAGGCATCAGTGAGGATGGGGAGCACAGGCTGGTCCCACACCCCCTCTGCAATGGCTTTCTGAACTGTCACCTACCACCAGTTTCACCAACACTCATGACACTGTTGATTTGACCCAGTAGTTCTTTACTAGCCCAAGTCTCCCTCTCTTTTTTATTTTAGGATTATACACCTTTCTGTGCCAATGTTTTCTCTCTTGAAACACTGAGCTGCTAACAATCCTGTCACACCAGTACCTGTAATTTTTATATTTATTGTTTCTGCACACTCACAGCTCTTTTTTGTCAGAGGTTGTGTAGCTGTTGTCAGAGCTGGCACATGGATCCTTGGTGCTCAGACTTAAAGGCCTGGTGATGGGGTAAGCTTGCAGCTGTGTAGAAAAAGAAAGAGACAGGGTTCACTAAGCAGGATATACATTATTAAACTGATGGAAGAGAATGAATTCAGAAAGGCTGTAAGATGCCATTCTTCAGGGCATGCACCAGTTAACAGCAAAGTTAGGAAGAAACTGTCCTTACATATCAGTTCTTCCATGACTGTTCACCCTGTGAATGCTGTGGTAATTTCCTTTGCAGCATCTGGTAGCAATTAGTCAGATGCAAATCACATTTAAATAGATACTTGGGCTGCATCTGTATTTGCAGCTCCTGGACTTTTGTTTAGATGCATATATATGTGTAAAAAGACCTTCAAGCAACATATGTTCTGCATTGCCCTGATGTTAGTGAGTAGACAGATGTAGAAAATCATTGTAAAAGATGTATTGATGGCTACTGAAGTTTTTCACTAAACAGTTCAACATTTCATTTATCAACACTACAGATGGAAACCAACACACTTTCACCTCATTTGTAGAAGCATATCTATCTGTTTATATTTATATATTACACTTCTATATAACTGGCGTCTTTGGTGATGGTTTCTCTGAAAGAATATTAGCACTTAAATCCAATGTCACACTTGTGTTGCTAGTGCACAGTGGTCCTCTTGCTTTAGATTTATTTTTTGTACTTCAGTTGCTTTAGATTTCTTTCAGTAATAAGGTGGCTATCAATCACCTTTGCATTGGAAGGAGTTAATTTTTGTCTTCCCTATTTGTGATGTTGACTTTCCATTTAGAGCTTGTGTCTCTTGCATTTGATAAATATTCAAGACTGATTTATCTCCTAAAACATCACATAGATCAAACTGGTTTTGAAAAACTGTCAAGAGGGCAAGTTTTTGTCATTCAGAAAAAGGACTCAATTGTTAAATGTTTCCCTTCATGTGTGAATTTGTAATAATTTAAGCTAATGCTACCTTCAAGATAAAGATGCTGTTTATAATTATAAAGATGCAGGAGATGCTGTTTATAATTTTCAGATCATTCTAACAATAATGAAGGAAATACCTTCATGCAAATAAAGACAGAATCTTCCTGAACCCTGAAAAATTTCCAGCTAGAACAAATCTCACATGACATCGCTGAGTGTGATTAGGAAGCTGTGGTTGAGATCTATCATACAGGTAATGCTAAGAACTAAAAATCCTGTGGACTTTTTAATTTTCTTGAGCTCTGACTGCCTTGAGACGAGCAGCTTCTTCACTGCTTTGAGGTAGCTGGAGTGTCTGGATATCTTGGATGAAGCTGATAGATAGATGTGGATAGGTATACCAAGAAAATTGAGGATAAGCTGTTTGGAAGCTAGGAAAATGGTTATGATCTGGTTACTAGAACTGCAGATTGTTTGAACGTGGTGTTTTGGAACAAGGACTGTAAGAAGTCATGGGGGTTCAGGTTGCTAAGACTCCTAATACAAACTGGAAGTCCAAGGGGGCATGGGATCAAGTTGCAGAAGGAATCTGAGACTTCAAACATATATTGCTGCTCCAATTTTTCTTCTTATAACTTCATGGCAGGGATCTAGCATGGGAAGCAAGGAGACAGAAAATGTTTGTCTATTCATAGTAGCTCCATGTACCTTGAAAACTGCTAAGTGTATGTGGGATCTTAATATTTGAAGGAAATCCTCAAGATACTGCTATTGGCCTTCCTGTGCTGTGCCTCTCACTCAGTTCCACTGTGGCAACAATGCCCCAGTGCTCACAGTGTAAATTATGGATTATGAACTGGTGTTCAAAAAACACTAAGCTTTTTTCTTGAAGTCGAATAAATTCCCTGATCTGCTTGACAGGATGGCATCTCATCAGACAGGGATAAGAGAAAATGCCTATGCATTTCAGCATATCAATCAGCATGTCACTGATTAATTTGTCATAATTTGAAACTGGTGTGATAAATCATGTAAGATATGGAATCTTGTACAGAACTGATTTCTGGTAGTCATAATTCTTAAAAGGCCTTACAGTAAAATACTTTCTTCTGTAAGATGTGCAAAATAACTGGGAAAGCAACATTTCTACAAAAATCTTGTTTCTTTCCTCATCAGAAACCATGTCCTATAAGTTTGCAAGATGGGTGCCATATCACCTACCAGCATTGTCCTGATTCTATGTGAACTTTGTGGTGAAGACAGGGACTCACTATTTGACTAGCAAACACTGTCCACACAGCTGATGTCTCCTGACTGCCTTTGTAAACTGTTGCTAAAGAAACTGCAGAATTTTCTGAGTCAGCACCTAGTAATAGTGGTGAATGTTTCCTCCTAATAAAAGTAGATTACAATGAATAGAAATTAAAGAATATAGATAGATAAACATTTCAAAGATGGTAAACATTAAACATGTTGCCTGAAGATGGGCAACTAAATAGATGAAAGAGACCTAGATAAATATGTTCTCCAGAGACAAGACAGCAGAAATCACCTGTCACTTTAAATAGCCACTACTTAGCTAATCAGTGTCCCTGCTGTGCTCAGCACATGTACCTATCGTCCTCTGGCAGTGAGGAAGAACAGAAGAACCTAGGAAATAAGAATGGGGAAGAAGGTGAGGTTGTGTGAGGAATAGAACAGTGGGTTGTGGACACGCAAGGAGAAAGAAAAGATGATGATCCATAAGAAGCCAGATTGCTTGTCTTCTCTTTATCATAGAATTAGTTCTGTACTTCCAATGCCTCCCAAGGTCAGGATGTAGGTGTTTTTACAATGTTAGTCATAGAACTTACTGCATACCAAACTGTTACTGGTGCATTTTGAGAAGTTGATGCCATGACATCTTTCAGACATTCTGGTTTGTGTCTGTATAATGAATTGCTTCCTCAAGAGCATGCTGCTACACTCCACTGCAATACTAACATAAAAATGAAAAAAAGATAATTTGCTGCCTTTATACGTATGTTCTCAGTTAAAAATGTATCCAGCATACATAAAGCCTGTTCCTTTTTTTTTTTTTTTTAAAAGCCAGTTTCTGATAGTTGAAGAAAACTGAGTACTCTGCTTTAGTCAGGCTTGTGTAGCAAGCACAGCTGGAGCCCAGACACTGACTCATTCTCCTGTTACCACTATCTGGCTTTTTTTCCAACAGGCTCACTTCTGCCAATAAATCTTCCAGCTTCCCATAATGTACTGTCAGGCTAAGGTCATGTCAATGTAGACATAAAAAAAGAAATCTATGTCCACTCCCATAAGGAGGAAAATAAGGCAAGCAATTTGGAACTAACTAGCACTAATGAGAGCAAATAAAAAACAACCAACCAACGAACCAACAACCAGGAAACATACAGGCAGCTTTAGAACTTCTCTGTACAGATCAGAGTGGAAATACTCTGTATCTGTTTTTACCAGGCAACCCTCTGTCAGTTCTCCATATTTCTGTTGCAAGGAGGAGAGGAAAGCAATTTACACTTAAGAAAGGCTATCCTTAGTAAAAAGCAACAACACCAAATTTAACTTTGTAAGATGGTACAATCAAACTACAGGGCAACAGCTCATTTTGGTAAATACAAGAAAATAAACAGTGGTATCTACCAGCCTCAATCTGGCTGTCGTATGTGAATGAATAATTGTTGATCTGAAGAGCCATTTGCAATGTCTTGCTTAAAATTTCAGATACTTAATTTGTTCCACATTTTTGTGACCACAGCATGTGGGCTTTACTAAGTTTTGACACAACCATTCAAGTTTACTTAAGAAAATTTGGATTTATATTTAACAGAAAGGTTCTAAGATTCACTCTTTCCTAGACCAGGTATCTTAGACCAATTTTAGTAGTATGGATCCATACAGTGAATGAAATTCTATGGCCTGCCATATATATGCAGTTTTAATATATTTCCTCCTGGCTCTAAAATCTATTAAAAAACAAAGAAGAAAAAGTAAATCATAGAGCATATTCTGTTTTTTCTAGTTCTATTTTTTCTAATTATGTGACCTGACCAGTGTCTTTCTGTAGGCCACCAGCAAGTCATCCCATCATCAGTAGACCACAATTTAAAATAGACAGCTGACTGTCACTGGTAGAAAATGATCTGCCAGTCACAAAAAAAATATAGAAATTGTACTATTCAACTTCCAGAACTATCTGATTATTATATGAGTTTTTACAGATATCCAAAAGATTCTAGCCAACTTCTTAGCCCTATGGAGCATGAGAAAGTTGGTACCTCAGAGTAAAAATGTGGCTGACAAACTGGTTAGTAGACTGTCCCAAGAGCTGGTTCTGGAAAATCTCAACCAGGCATTTTTTTCAGTCTTTTAAAAGTTCAAAAATGTCAGGGAGAAAGTGTTTTTGACGTTTTCTTTGGCTGCTACTGAAAACTCATCTATATTCAGGCTATTACATTTGAACTTTGAAGAGTCTGTCGTAATAACATTAAAGAAAAAGATAAGTCCCGTTTTAGGTTACTGAGGGAGACAGGAACCTTGTAAGTGAATGCAAGTATTTTTATACCAGACTCTGAGGAAAATACTAAGTAAAAATTCTAGAAGTAAAACACTGTGAAGAAGGATAAACAAAATAGGAAGTTATGCTAGTCTTCTGCCTCTGAATCCAATGACCTATAAGAGAAAATGTATTTGTAATTGTTTAAAATGTCACTATCTCCTCCCTCTTCTTTTTAAACATCTTATCAGTGAATTTTCAGAAGAGTCTTTTGTCTGATGTGTTCAAGAGGGCTGGAAGGTGGGAGTTTGGTTCCTCTTCCCTGGACAGTCTGAATCACTTGGATGGCAAATCTGAGATGGAACCAGAATGAAACACAGGGTATAGACTGCTTCAGCAAACTTGGCTGTCTCTTTGAAATAAAAGAATAATCAGTATTTTTGCTGCACAACTGATAATTTTTCTGCAGCTAAACTAGGCTAAGTTTATTTCCCTGCCCTCTAGGTTCTGCCTAAAGGTGCCTATTACTTGGTAGCTTTCCTCACAAGGTGAAGGTAGACAAGTGTACACACTACACTATGCAATTGAGAGAGGAGGAACTGGGGGAGTATTCAGGCTGCCAGAGAACAGCAAGAAGAGCAAGGAGAAACACCAACAGTAATCTTCAGCTATGATGACAGTCATTGTAACTGTACCTGTTTTACCATCTTTGGTTGATTCTGCTTTCAAAGTCTGCTTTTGCTTAGTCTGGTCAAGGAGACCTTGGAAGAACATTCTTCCACTAGCATGAAATATCAAGTCATTGCAGAGATCTTCAGAGTAAATCGGTGAAGCACACAACACCTACACATGTACTCATCACCCAATCATTTCTGCCATTTTTTGTACCCATGTTTTACTATATGCAGTTAACAGACAAAGCAAAACTGCAGGCACTGAAGCATGTAATACCATGCAGATACCCATGTAAGTAAAGGGTCCATAAAATCAAAATATGTATAAAGAGAACACAGTTACTTTTGAAAGCATTTGGGACACTATATACTAGGAAAAAAAAAAGTGCTTTTTTTTTTTTTTTTTTTTTTTTTTTTTTTGCAATGCATTAGTATCACCTATGACAGTATATGGCAGTAAGGAATACTAGGTGGATTCATTTATATTTGTTGTGATCCACCCTTGTCATTTAACTGTTACCAGATTTGTTATGTTAGGTCTTCAATATACCTAATAACCTTGTGGTTTTGGAAGCAATACCTTGTTAATAGCTGTGCAACTGATAAACTTTTGGAAGTATAATTGGAAGTATAAGCAAAATAAATTTTCAAAACAATAATGTGGGTACCAGATTTCTACATACTCGTGTAGGTTATCTGAAGAAAGATTGCCAAGATACTGGTGCCAGTAGTTATTTTAGCTCTGTAGTCTGAAAAGAAATCAACAGTTCTATCATCAAGCCCTGAATTTTAAGAAGTGTTACAGTAGGAAGTGATGTCTGCAGTGCTGGAGGATGGGGCTGGGATTTTACATTCTGAGGCCACATTCTGCCTCCACTGAAACCAATGGAGTTTTAGACAAGACTTAACAGGGAGAGGAGATTTATTTGAAAATTTACACAGTTACTTTTTGATAAACTAGCTGGTGTTGCTTCTCTAGCTCAGCTTCCACAAAGCCTCAGCCAAAGGAAAAGCTAGAACAAAACAAAAGTAATGGAGAGACAAAACACTAAGAGCTGAGACAAAGTAATATATTTAGTTTCTAGTAGGAAGGTATCTTAAGGATCAGGTAGTATGATAATCATCATTTCATATGGCTCCCTCAGGCAACTTCCAATTAATTTGGAATTTTGCTTGCATAAGGAATATAGGAGTTACCTCTAACTCCTTATGCTAGTGTCAATTCATAACAGGGAACATGACTTGGTATTACATACAAGAGAGACCCTTTTCCCCTAACTTGGAAAATTACCAAAGTTTCCACTGCTGTGCATCACTTACCTTTGAAAAAGGTCACAAAACTCAAACTCAGATGACAAAAAAATCCCCAAAACCAACCAAAAAACTTAACTAAACAAATGGAAAATAGATCAACCACCGTGGCACATAGATTTAGTCAGGCTGGATGTCCTTTTGGAGACCAGCAGGATACCTACCCCTTTCCAAGTATTTCAGGGGAAACTATTCCCTTTAAGAGATTAAAAGGTAGCTGCAAGTTCAGTGGCTAGATTAGGCTGACTCGATCCCTCCCTGATGTTTATTTTGGAGGTTTTCACCTCTAATGATGGAAGTGCTCTGAGTGTATCTAACACAGAGATTTATTAGCAAAGGTGGCCCGCCACTTACATTAAGGTTGGAATTTTGCAGACTGTTTTACACAGCAGCTGGGTATTTGAAAACTCACTGTGTGTCAGTACTGAACAGGACATTTTTGCAAGATCAAGTCATAGGATTAAAACAGGAAATCTGCTTGGCCACATGTGTATTATTCAACAACCTTAAATAAATACCAAAAAGGCTGAAGAAAGTCCTTAAACTGAATTGGGCTTCTTTTAATGGAGACAAAATAACACTTTGACATTTTTAGACAATAGAAGATTCTCATGAAAAATATTTTAAACCTTTTTTGCATTATTCTGAAATCTGACAAATAATTCTTTATGTGACTAACGAAAATTATAAAAATCCTGGATACATAGCTACACCTTGTTTTTTACCTTGAACGGCAATACTGTTGAGGTTTAAAAAAAATTAAATTACCTGCAGATTACTTGATAAGAAAGGATCATACTCTTTATTGCTATACAGGTAAAAATTAAGTTAATCACAAGAGTATTAGAAATGTGTCAAATACAAAATGTTCTATGCAACAAAAGCCTGTTCTTCGGGTAAATTAGTTCAGTGGTAATAGCATCCAAGAAAAGAAAACATCAACATCTATACAGATAAACAGACTGAAAAACCTCTTTTCATGTTTCAGACACTCACAATTTAAATACAATAAAGATATACTAGGAAAAAGAAGGAGATCCTTGTGCAGCAGAGTACATTAAGTTTAGCTTAATGCTTGATAGTTCAAACCTTCCCCTGTCTGTTTGTTTGGAGATGATGGAGCAGTGGCTGAGCTCAAGCTATATTTACACTGATCAGCCAGGATGTTTGTGTTAACTGCCTGGTTGCTGCTGCTCCACACAGGGATGAGGCCACGTTCTGCTTTTCTTTCCCATGGTAGAAATCTGAATCTCTCTCTCTCACCATATCCAGGCCCTAATTTCTCAAATTTGTGAGTACTTCTTATCTTTGATACTTCAACCCCTCTCTCTAAGATTGTACTTCAGTCCTTCTCTTCTACATTGATCAAGTGTTCAGAAGAGGAAGATTAACAAGAGAAAAAAAAAAAACAAACAGAAACCCCCAAGCCTCATCATGGCAGGCAAAATTATTTAAAGCACATGGAACATCTTGTAATGGAGTAGAGAAGTGGGATCCTTTTGGATAAGCTTAGCACAGGGAGAAGACAGATTGTTCCTTGAAATGTAGCCTGAAAAATGATGCTAAGGGATTGAAAATTTGATCTATAACAGAACAAGGATGCAGCAAATGTACTTGCTACAACGGCCTAAAAATACTGAAGATGTGTACAGTGAGAGGCAGACGTGGATGCCAGACCTACCTGCCAGGATAAATTTTAAAAGATTGTGAAAATGTACCTAGATTTACTCCAGTACTACTCCACTTGTGTTCTAGAGTCTTGGACAGGAGACTTGGGGAATAAATCTAGGATCCAAAAGCCCTGTATGAATGGAGCCAGAGAGCCTTAGAGTGTCACAAGGGATGTGACCATTGTCACTCCCCACTCAAATCAACATTGAGAGACTTGGAGCATATTCCAACTAGAATAACTCTCTGAACTTCTCTTCACTGCATCATTCATGCTTTACTCACTTCAGAGCATGCAGAAATTTAAGGCCAGCTCAAAATACTTATCTTGCTCTTTATATTATGTACAGAGGTATCTGTGCATCGTGGTCAGAAGAAAAAATCTCAGTATAACCTGGATGGCAAACAGACACACAGATAGAAGCTGGGCTAGCAATGACACAAGTACAGTACAAAAGTGTAAATTTGTGAAAACTTCTGAAAAAAGCCATACAAGTAAGATAATTGAGTTAAATTATGTACAAAAAATATTTTAAATATTTTGAATAAACAAAATTTTAAAAGAATATTAAAAAATATTCAAGAAAGCAGATTATGAAGACAATTATATATAAACACTGAATTATATGAGGATTAAATCAGACTGATGATTCATGCAGAAAATAAAATTGTGGGTAAATTAACAATAAGAGCTGAATGGGAGCTGGAATCAGAGGAGGGATCTTTTGTGCTAATCCCTGCCATCCATAAAGATTCAAACATCCTAGACTTGATGGATGAACAGAGAAACTTGAAAGAGAGACTAGACAGCAGCATCAACATATTTACCCTTTTATTAGTAGTTGCAGTCATGCAAGTAGAGAAGAACTAGGCTCTGATGGAATAGCATCTGCTATTTAGTATGATAAAAGTGGGAGTAGAAACTGTTCAATGGTATGTACTTAATGCCAGCAAGGATTTTGAGTTTTGTTAATTAACTGGGGTATGCTGAATTGGACTGTGTTTGGATGGGATGATGGGGCCTGTTTGACACCTGACCATATGGATGTTGTTGTAAAACATTTGTGAGGTGGGTTGTTGCAACATCAATGATTCTCTCAAAAAAACCTTAAAAAAATCAGACCATACTGGTAATGTTACTGTGGAAGTCATGAAAATACACATAGAAAAATGTAACAAAAATGCTATTGTGAGAAATTTTACCATCTATGGGTTTCAATAAACATTTCAGGAGAAAAGTTTGGATTACTAAATTTTGGGAGCCTGATACCTTTTCATGTCTTCATCTGTTTTCTTTTCCCAATAAAATTATTGTTCTGTGGAAGGGCTGACAACCCCCTCATAAGGCTTTGCACTGTAAGATGCATTTGAGTCTAGAAATATAGATACTAATTTTGATTGTTAGTTTCTTTTGAAGTAATCATATAATTTTTGCAATATCAATGTAAACAGTTAAGTGAAATAAGAAACAGAACAGGGTAAGTTTTTACCTAATTGCAATTTGAGCATCTGCATTCAGCATTAGAGGAAAAAAAGTTAGTAGTAAAACAAAATTTAAGAAAAAGGAAAACGGTGTGTGAAGACATAACTGCTGAGGTGACAGGGCTCAGGGACTGGTGTCACTGGCAGGGCTTTGGGTTCTTTGACCATGGAGCAGCATATGCATCACTGAGTCTGCTGGCAAGAGATGGGGTACACCTATCTCAGCATGGGAAAAAGACCTTCTCACAGGAGTTAGCAGCTCTCATTGAGAGTGCTTTAAAGCAGGCTTGAAAGGGGAAGAGGATAAAATCAGGCTCACTAGAGATGAACCTAAGTATGGCCTTCAGTCTGCTGTCCCACTCGAGGTGAGAAATGGTGATATACATTGGGACAACAAAAAACCAGGGCTCACTAATAGCTTAGTAGCCATGAAAGTGTCTGGGAATGGGTTAGGGTTAGGGTAAAATAGCAAAACTGAAAGCTAATTGCCTGACTCCCTCTTTGAAATGTAGGTGACCTTACTCCGTCAGGGGGGTTGGACTTGATCTTTTGAAGTCCGTTCCAACCCCTAACTTTCTGTGATTCTGTCATTCTGTGACCTCTTAAAAAGCAGCAGGACATGGTTCAGTAATAGAAATGGTGACAGACAGCAAACTGCATACCATGGTTTTGAAAAGTGTGGTATTGCTTATATATAAGATTAAAAAATATTAATTGAAATTAAATTAAAAAGAAAAGCATTGCTGTTTTCTGCAGGGTGGTCCTCAGCACTGGCACACTTCTCCCCCTCCAGTCCAGGCCTGGTACAGCACTTGAAGCATATTTGCAAACTCTTCGCTTAGTCCTTGGCCTGCCTTGGATGGTGCACTGCTAAGTCTCAGAATGATCTCTTTGGAGTTAACATACTGGTCAGAGGCAACAGCTCTGCCTTCTTGCAATCACTCGGGAGATTCTGGCAGACTCACTCCTACTCCTGATCAATTTGTGTAGTAGCCAGGTGGAAAAGGGAAGGGACTGGGAAGGAAAAAGGGAAGGGTTGAAAGATGTACTCCATGTCGAGAGGGGTAATGGATGCAAATTGGAGCATAGGAGTTTCTGTGTAAACATAAGGAAAAGCTTTTTCACTGTGAGGGTGACAGGGCACTGGAACAGGCTGCCCAGTGAGGTTGTGGTCTCCTTCTCTGGAGACATTCAAAACCCATCTGGATGTGTTCCTGTGTGACCTACACTAGGTGGTCTGGCTCTGGCAGAGGGGTTGCGTTCAGTGAGCTCCTGAGGTCCCTTCCATCCCCTAACACTCTGTGATTTCTGATTTCTGTAACAGCAGGGAGGAGCACTGGCTATTAAAAAAAGAAAAGTTGCTTTGGCTTAAAGTTGCTTTATATGTATATAAAGATATAAAGTTGCTTTGGGTTGAACATATCTTTTGAATATATTTTATATATATATTTTGGATATATTTTATATATTCAAAAAAATATAAAAAAAGATACTGACAGAGTGTTTTTATCTTAGTGTCATGGTTTAACCCCAGCAAAGGCTGTGCACGCAAGAAAAGCAAAACAAAGAATTTGCTATTTTCCATCATCAGGAGGGTGTTCAGCCATCTCCAGGAAAGCAGGTCTCCATTATATGGAGTAGATTCTTGGGAAGAAAAACACTATAACTCTGAATGTTCCCCCCTCCCATCTTCTTTCCCCAGCTTTGTATGCTGAGCAGAACATCATATGGCATGGGATATCCCTTTGGTAAGTTGGGGTCAGCTGACCCAGATGTGTTCCCTCCCAGCTCCTTGTCACCCCAGCCTATGGGTGGTGGTGTGAGAAACAGAAAATGCCTTAACTTTGCTCAGCAGTAACAAAAATATCTCTGCATTATCAGCACTGTTTCCAGCACATTGTTCTAAAGAATAACTTGTCAGGCTAAGCTACTGATTTTAATCACTTTGTGGGTATAAACTGACCGCCAGTTCTGATTTTCCATCCCTTTACACTCTAAATTTGTTGCAAGATCATCAACTAACTTTTCTGGTTGAGGGAAATTAGCAAATGAATGGCATTTCAGGGCAGGGATACAAAGCAGAACGTGACCACAATGGCAGCAAAATGGTCAACCCAGTGGCAAAAGTGGCAAATTCTGCAGTAATCTTGAGCAAGTGACAAAAATATACAGCTGTAGAATGGTGCAGATTTTACAGGGCCTTGGAATTAAAGGGAAGTTCCTCAGTGTTTGAGTACTCGGCTAAATATTTCACTTTCAAATCGGCTTAACAGCATCAAGGAACTAAGTGGTATGGTGATCCTTGTTTTTGGGTACTGGTATTGTTCAGATTCAGATGACATTCCTGTCACTAAGGTGAACAGGGGATAACAGCAGGTGACTGATGACAAAAGAGTAGTTGTGCCAGTCTTGAGGACAAATGTTGGGTGCTGTGGGAGGACACCTCAGGTAGACCCTGGGGAGCAGAGCAGTGGCTGCCTTGGCTCTGAAGGGTTTGTGCCCCATGGCTGTGTGGCCAGGCCACTGACATGATGGGCCACCTGATGCCGGCTGTGGCCTTGGGCTGGCATGGTTGTCCTGCCATGAGGGAGAGAGCTCAAGACTGCTTTGACACTTGAGAAGCCATTTTACTACATTCAACACTGAGTATTGAGAACAAAGGAAATACCTGTGGGCTGCCAGGCTGTGGAAGCGACCACCACCCCAGACACCCACAGCCATCCATTAACCCCCCATTAAACCCCATTAAAAAGGTCAAGGAGGAAAAAGAGGACGGGTATTTGTTTAATTTAGCGGCAAATATTTTTAAACGTCTTAAGTCATGAAAACGACAAGGTGACATCAAGCTAGTTACAGTGTATCACGTGCTGCCAGAAAATCCTGACGAAAGGACCTATTTAATCAGTTTGGGGATGTGAGTACGATGGGCCAGGAACCACAAACCCCCCTCCAGGACTGAAGGATCTGCCTGGACCCACCCGCCCGCCGACAGCACCTCCGCCCTGGCTGTAGGCGCCTTCCGCTGCCACCCCGCCCTCTGCGGGAGGCGTGACCGGGTGGGCGTGACCGGGGGGTACATAACGCGTGGCGGAAGTAGGCGGGGCTGTCGGTGCGCGGGAAACCGGGCGGTTCGGCTGGGGAGCGGGTGTGTATGCGGGGGGGCTTCTCCGTTAGAGTGGCGGGCGGGAGTGGTCACCGCGGGAAGGTGGCTCGGTGGGCCCTGTCTGACCCGAGGGCCGGCGCGGCCTTCCTCCCGCCTTCCTCTCCTCCAACNGGGACCGGCGGGAGCTGTATCCACACAGCCTGCAGTTCTACCTAGAGCCCCCCACGGAAAACATCTCTCTGGTGGAGTTTGAGAGCCTTGCCATCGATCGCCTGAAGCGTGAGTAGCGTCGTATCCCCTCTACCCCTGCCATCCCGGGGGTTTTTGATTCTTCCTGTCATGGCTGTGTGTATTTTTGGCGGGCTTAGACGCTCTCTTTGCCGGTTAATGGTGTGAACTGGCTGCTTGCTCATGCTGAAATGAGCTCCCTGGAAGGAAAACGTGTTGCTTGAGGTGTTTCAGAGGCCTGTGAGTGACCTCCCTAGGAGTGTTTGGTGTATAGCAGTCAGGACTGTGTAGTTTCGCTTTACACTGGTGGGTTTTACGAGTATGTTTCGCTTTCTAGGTGTTGTGACACAGTTGATGTCTCTCAGTACCACGAGTCAGGTCGTTGGGGCTGGGAGCAAGGGTTCCCCTGAACACCACTGAATCCATGGTTTCTGTCATTACAGTGAGAACGTGTTCTGAAACTGGTCGATCCATCAGGGATCTGTCTCCTTTTCCTTGGTGACTGGATGGCTTCCAGAGATGGGCGAGCTGCTCGGGACTTTTGGGCCACACCTTGTACTTTGTATTTTCTACCCCTTTGCTCCCCATACCACTTACAGCAATTCTTTGAGGCCTTAACCCAATTTGTGCATTTCTCAACATTAATAACAATGCAGTCAGATTTTTAAAATTTCTTTTCAATGCGTTGTCTCTAACATGGGCGTTTTGTTTTCTTTCCCCAGTGCTTAAAGTAGTTGAAAGCCTTGGTGTGAGCTGTGTAAGAGGTAGTGAACAATACAAAACGAAGCTGGAGAGTGAGCTGCGGAAACTTAAGTTTCCCTATAAAGTAAGAAAAACCCAAAACCAACCAAACAAATCTCTTAATTACTGCTTACTTACTACTATTACAATTTAGTTTCTTTACATCATTCAAGAGTAGAGGTGATGCAATACAATTCCTATTCTAATTCTGTCAATTTGTCAGAGATGTAGTTTTTCTTTGAGAGAACTTTGAGTGTATATATTGTCTTAAAGATGAGTATTAAATACACTTTTAAACAGCAATTTTAAATTAATTGTGGATTTTTAACGCGGGAGGGATTATTTATCTGAAATAGTAATAATGTGTTCCATAGGCTTTGGCTGAGGATGATTATGAGGCAAGAAGAAAAGATCATATTTCTCATTTCATACTGCGCCTTGCTTACTGCCAGTCGTAAGTACTTTTTTGGGTTATACTTTACTCTTATTATTAATTTTAAATGTATACAGATAGTATGTTGCTGTATTATAGACATTATTGATATTTTTTAGTTGCATGGCTATTAAATAGGAAAGAAGGCTCAAATACAGGTTTGGGGTTTTGTTGCTGGGATCCTGACTTCAACTGTGATGGAAAAGGATGCTCAGGATTAGGATTAAAATTGGTACCCAGATTTTATAATCATTAACTTAAATAAGTATAAGGTTTTCAGTTTTACACAGAACATTGATTTGAGTTTCATTGGACATACTTTTGAGATTTAAGCACACCAGTATTAAGTGTTGGGCATTTGCAGTGATTTGATAATTTAAATTAACTGCTGCAACTGTTTAAGCTGTTGATTACTGAGCAAAACCCTGCCTATGGAAAAGGACTTTGTGAAAGTGAGAGCCTTGTTTCTGGCAAATTAAAAATCCTATCTGAGTTTAGTTTTTTCTTCTGGCTCTGCTTTTCTTCCAAATTTATTGTCGTGGAAGGCTGCAGTGCAGTTTTCTGGTTGTCTGCAGTTTCAAGCACAAATCAGGTCCTGTCAAGTGCATTTCTTTTGCTTCACCTGTAGTTTTTGGATGAGGTCACAGAAGTTGTCAGTACTTTGTCTGTTAGCAGCTTTGTTTTACCTCAGTTGAGCTCCTGACTCCTTGCCATTGCAGTCCTTTCTTGTAATTGAAACTGACAAATATGAAGTGCCTACTGTTTTGAATTGTGTGCTGGGATAAGAGTTAATTTTCTTCATAGTGGCTGGTTTGGGGCTGTGTTTTGGATTTATGCTGGAAATAGTGTTGATAACACAGGGATATTTTTGTTATTGCTGAGCAGTGCTTAGGCAGAGTCAAGGACTTTTCTGTTTCTGGCATCAACCCACCAGCAAGTTGGGAGGAGTTGGGAGGGGACACAAGTGGGGTAGCTGACCAAAGGGATACCCCACACCCTATGATGTCATGGTCAGCATATAAATCTGGGTGAAGAAGAAGGACAGTGGGGACATTCAAATTACAGTGTTTGTCCTCCCAAGTAAGGTGTGATGGAGCCCTGCTTTCCTGGAAATGGCTGAACACCCACGTGCCAATGGGAAGTGGTGAATGAATTCCTTGTTTTGCTTTGCTGGTGCATGCAGCTTTTTTCTATTAAACTGTTCTTTTATCTCAACCAGTCATGGTTTAATGCTGGGCCAGCAATTACCTGAATGGCAGATGCTCTCTATTAATCCCCCTCCCTACCCTGTTAAGGATAGGAGAGAGAATAAGGGAGAGAAACTTACAGGTTGGAAACTGAACTACACAGCTTTAATGAAACAGTAATAATAAAAAAGGAAAAATTATAAATATATACAATTTTACAGAAAAACAATACCACATTGCCCCCTCCTTGTCCCCAGTAACTCTCACGTCACCACGGAGGCTGCAGGGCAGCCCTGGGAAAGTCCAGCCTGGACTCCTGGGGTCAGGAGCAGTCGGGAGCTGGAGGCAGGAACACACAGATTCAGGCTGGCACGGATCAGGACCACAGGCAGAGGAATGGATGGAATCCTCACAGGATGCTGAAGCAAATGGGAACAGGAGAAGGGCCAGAGAGAAGAGCAAAGGCAAAGGGGCTTGACCCTGGTCATCCCTCAAATTTCTGCCAAGTATGACACGTATGGGCTGGAATACTCCATTTGGTCAATTTTGTTCACCTGTCTTGTCTGCTCTTCCCTAAGGGAGGGTTGCAGGTGTGGCCCCTTTACTCTTTCTCTTTCTAGAGCATAAGATGTTCCTCATAATGAAGCAGTGGCCTTGGTTCTGCAGACCACTCTCTAGTTGTAACTATAAACACCGAGTGTTATCAGTTCTAGAAGCAGACACTGACTGAGAAACTTGCTGTTAATTTCACCAAGTACAGATTCTTATGAGAGACTTAGCTGAAAGCAAAATTACAAGACAGAAAATTTAGTCTATCCTGGCACAAACCAAGATACAACCCATGAGTTTTATCACTTTTACCTTTCCTATTCCGTTCCCTCATCCGACTGAGAGGGAGTGAGTGCACAGCTGTGCTGTGCTTAGTTGTTGGCTGGGGTTAACCCATGACAAATTGTTAATTCAATTGCACTTTGAGTTGCAATATTGTTTGTTTAAATTAGGTGAGTGTGATAGAATACATGATACTGTAATAGCTGACATGACTGAAGTGCTGCTCTGTATGGATACAGATTTATAAGCACAAACAGCCCAGGAGAGTGAGTATGGGGGACTCTAAACCAAGTTATGGAGCTGGAACAGATAATTGTCCTTGGAATTGATCTTGGGACAGTTGAGAGCTTTGGAGTAAGTGTTGGAGAAGAGACCAAGCTGTCTGACAACATTTTAGGCGCCTGCTACAGACTCTCTGGTCAGATTAGGAAGCAGCAGGGGCCTTAAAAGCTTCCAGTGGCATCTGTTTTTGGTTGGTCTGTGAAAAAAGTTTGTGTTGGATTCACAGAAGGCAACACAAGAGGTTAGAAAAAGCCTGAAGGCTAGATATTTGGTTAGGAGTGGAATTGACTAAGCCTTGTCTACTGTGCTAAGAAGGGAGGAGGGCATAAGTGAATGGCATCAGCTAGCATGCTGAGTGAAAATGTTGCCTCAGTCAGAAATAAACCAAACAGGGGCTTGGATAAACGTTTGTCTTTGTCACTCCTATGGTATCTCCCCCTCCACTGCCCAACATCTCTATAATGGCACTGGAATCTCCTGGAATGAGTGATAGATGCAGATAACTGGAATGCTTTCTTTTTCTCTAAGCCGTCATTTAAAAGATCATTGTCTTGTGTGTGAGATCTGCTTTGAAAAGGTAGACTTAGTGCTTGCTCATAAAATAGAAAACAGCATCTTCAGCATATTGAGGTGACCCTGTACCCAGCATTCTTCATCCTCTCTTCAAAATCATCTATTTCAGGCGTGAGATGTTCCTGTGCTTTAAAACTGGCATGTTACCCAAAAGTTAAAATAAATAGAATAGAATGTAATATTCTCTAAGTTTTACCATACTAGGTCAGAAAAATAAGCTTGGCAAAGATTATTAAGTTAATTGATGGAAGTTACTGAGGTAGGACTATTTTAAAAAGTGTACTAGCTTTAAAAAGTGGAAACTAACTTGAATTCAGTTCCTGTGGCCTGCTAAGTAATTGTGTTTATAGACTTGTTCTCTCCTGACGATGCATTTTCAAGTTTCCAACTGGCCAACAGTGCCACCCAGGGGTATGAGTTTACATCAATTGTCTGTTAGGGTTTTTTTTTTTTTCCTAATTTGCAACACTCCTAAACTTGATTGTTTTGGTTTGTTTTTTACATGGTCTGAAGTAGCCAGATCCTCCATTCTTGTCAGTTAGATTTGTAATGTCAATCTCTTGGTTTTTCCAAGACTTTAAAGCTCATTCTTATATAATATAAAACTGTTGCTAAGATGCAGTATGTGCAGTCTTGAGGGAACAGTCTTATCCATGCCACAAGCATTTCAGACCTCTTGTCATCTCAGTTCTATCTGTCAAGCCCAGAGTATAGAACAGTCTTGTTTCATTCACTTTCATGGCAAACAGAGCTTTAAAGGGAAACTTGAAAGTCACAGGAGCATAATCTTTACTTTCTTAAGATAGAAGAAAGAAATCTTTTTTCCACTCTGACAGTGAAACTGTCTCTTCTATTCAGGAAATCTTCAAATATTTTTTTTTTTTTTTTTTTTCTTCTTTTTTCTGTGTCATGTAACAAAGACAAATTCTCAAACTTAGCAAAGATTTTTCTCTACTTCCTGCTATTTTTTCCTTATATGGTAAATTAGACTTCTGTGCTAAAATTGCCACTTCTTACATTGTCTAACTTGCTTTTGTGTACTTCCTATACCCATGTTCCTCTTGCTGTCTGCCTTTTGAAAATTAAACTCTAAGGAATCTTCTGTTGCAGGTTTTCTAGTAAAATAGACTTCTGTCCCATGCCTAGGCTTTTCACAAGTTAATGTTAAGTTGTGGGTAACTGATCTCTAATATTTAATTGTGGAACGTGTAGTGGAAGGTATCCTTGTCCATAGCGTGGGGGCTGGAACTAGATTATCTATAAGGTGCCTTCCAACCCAAATCATTCCATGAATCTGTGATTCTTCAAGTCTTAGGTTCCAGATTTTAGGAGCATTTTCCTGGCTTTCTAAAGTACTTCTATGTTTATGCTTCATAAGAAATACACTGACTGGTCTTTCCTACCACTCCCTGGGGGGGTGAAGAGGATTATTAACCACCCCTGTTGCCTGAGTGCTGTTCCCTGCTGTGAAAGAGCCTCTTCCTTCGTATTATTTTTCTCGTTGGGAATCTACTGGTCTAATTTAAAGGGCTGAGTATTCTGCACACATAAAAGTGGTGAAGAAAGAGGAGACATTCCTAATAGACAGTTTAAGTTTGAAGTACCTTCAACAACAGCTTGGTTAGTAGTCTAATGACTTTGCTTTTCAGTTAATAATAGTTTTCAGTTAATAATGGTTTTGATAATAAGTTCCTAACATTCCATGTTAGGAATGTTCCAGACATTCCATGTCTGGAATGAGAATACAATTTTTAAAATGTTAATAGTGAGTATAAGATGTGATTGATTTGGTTTTAGAAATGATGTAATTTTTTCCAAAGACAAAAGGAAATAAAAGAACAGAAATAATACCCTGGTGGTGGTGTTCCTAGGATAGTCAGTTTTAAAGTGTATGCTGGGCATGTACAGTAACCTAAGCCAGCTTGTCTGCTGATTTGTCAGCAGAGGGAAGAATACAGGTAGGTATGTGTATTGTAGTAGAGATAACAGTAGTATTTTCTTGTTTTGATAACTGAAGGAGGTAAGTAAGATTATAGACTTTGATCTACTCTCCTGGAGAAAAGCAAGAGCTTGGCTGGCCTTTACTGTAACTATATATGCTTGATTTTTTATTTTTTTTTGCTTAGGAAGACAAATACAGTATAAAGGAAAAGAGTAAAATTGCCACATTCTAGTATTTCTTTATTATCCAAGATTTGATCTCAGAAGAACTAGAGAAGATTAGTCATAAAGCCATTAACTTCTGTTTTAAGTTGCACAGATTATTAATACATCTCTAGTGCTGAAACCATCCACAGGGTTATACTTTACAAAGCACTTTAACAGTCTTTCCATCTGGAATTGTAATTGGAACAATTTTCTCCAAGCCATTTTTCAAGCAGAGGTTTTGTCCTCAAAACCACAAACAACTCTTGATCCTCCCCACTGATCCTCTCTGGGAATAGATGATCAAATGTAAGACTGCAGTGTTTCTGTGCTGTGTTACTTGTCATAGCAGTAGCCCACACCATAGCTCTCGAAGACAGGTTAAAATAATGCCCTGAAATAGTAAGATCCAGTATCATCTACATTTTGTACTTAGAAGTGGCTTTTGTTACTGCTGTTCTGATACCTACCTGCTATAGCTTTTGGGGAATGGTGCTGGTGCCTGGGAATCTGAGTGCTGGGATGGAAAGAGGAATCTGAGCACTTCAGAGTACATAGAGGCTGGATGCAGTGTTGTTTTTCTTTGGTGCTGCCTACTGACTCTCCAGTCCCTGTATTCTTGTTTATTTTCCTACTTGCTCACCTGCAGTTGCTAAACCTCTTTTGCTCTTTTGTCAAGAATTTGATGTTCCATTTGTGTTCTGCACCCAAGTTGTGTATTTTCCTTTTGCCCGGTTCCAGGCTATCTGTTGTCAAGCATAGAGCGCTGTTATTAGAGTCTGAGGTGGGTGCATACCCTTTTCTGGAGAAAAGATGTATTTTCAGCTGAAGGTACCCCAAAATTATAACTCATTCACCTCATCAGATTAATTGTGAAGTGAATTGTACAATGAAAAAATATTGTGCCATGTTGCTAAAACCCCTGTCATTTAAATACTGAAGGGGCATGTTATCTTCAGTTGATTATTCTTATCTAAAACAAATTAAAAATTGTGATTACCATTTAAAAGAGACTAGCAGTTTTGATTCCTATGGAGCAATTCTTAGTGTTTGTTGTTTTTTTGTGTATTGTCCCTGCAGAAGTCTTTTGTGATCGAGTGTTCCTTCCTGAGGGTTTCCTGCCTTTTCTTCCAAGCCTCCTCAGTTTTCATAGAATTGTCTGGGTTGGAAGGGACCTCAGAGATCATCAAGTCCAACCCTTGATCCACTACCGCTGCGGTTACCAGACCATGGCACTGAGTGCCACATCCAGTCTCTTTTTAAATATCTCCAGGGACAGAGAATCCACTACTTCCCTGGGCAGCCCATTCCAATGCCTGATCACCCTCTCGGTGAAGAAATTCTTTCTAATATCCAACCTAAACTTCCCCTGGCACAACTTAAGACTGTGTCCTCTTGTCTTGCTGGTAGTTGCCTGGTAAAAGAGACCAACCCCCACCTGGCTCCAACCTCCTTCCAGGTAGTTGTAGAGAGTGATGTGGTCTCCCCTGAGCCGCCTCTTCTCCAGGCTGAACAGCCCCAGCTCCCTCAGCCTCTCCTTATAGGATCTGTGCTCGAGTCCCTTCACCAGCCTGGTTGCCCTCCTTTGGACCTGCTCCAGCACCTCCGTCTCCTGCCTGACCTGAGGGGCCCAGAACTGGACACAGGACTCCAGGTGTGGCCTCACCAGCGCTGAGTACAGGGGCAGAATCACTTCCCTGGACCTGCTGGCCACGCTGTTCCTGATACAGGCCAGGATGCCATTGGCCTTCTTGGCCACCTGGGCACACTGCTGGCTCATGTTCAGCTTCTTGTCCATCCAAACCCCCAGGTCCCTCTCTGTCTGGCTGCTCTCCAGCCACTCTGTGCCCAGCCTGGAGCTCCCCATGGGGTTGTTGTGGCCAAAGTGCAGGACCTGG
>JAAWXA010000001.1:74427022-74489715 GCA_038090715.1 Florisuga fusca | reverse complement strand
ATATTCATGTTATTTTTGCAGGGGTTTTGCAAGCTAATAGCTGAGATTTCTTGAACTGTGGATTGAGAATTGCTGCTTTATAGAATTAAGAAGTCTTCAGTCACACTCAGGGATAAAAGATATTCTTTAAGGACTCTAGTGCAAAAGATTTTATTTAGCAACCTTTTGGAGAGAATGAAATTGTTAACAGCTAGAAGAAAAAATACAGGCTTTTAAAATTTTTCGTGTAACAGCTGCAGAGAGTTTGAAATTATAGGAGTTGCGATCTCTCAATTAAAGAGAATTTTAATCAAAGAACAAGAGCTTTCTGAATCTAAAAATAGAAATTAAATTTAATGAAATTCATGTTTTGATTTATAGTAGAATTTGTCCTTAAGATGGCATATTGCTGATGTAGCAAAATACCTAGGAAAGGGTTTATTAAACTGAGTAAATACTTGCTTTGGGGAGTTTTACCTTATAAAAATGCCCTTTACTCTCAAAAGGGAGGCTATAAACTATTCAAAGTATTCAGACTGAAGATGATTACTTCAGTTCAATGAATTTGTGTTTCAAAATTTAATATTCCAGTTTCTTAACAATATTTGTAAAAATAAGCTCTACATTTAGCATAAAATACGAAAACTTGAAGCTTGTGTAAGTTGTTTCATGAAATGTTTTGACAAAGCTGGCACTAGATTAATTTAGTCTATCTATATTATTTCTGTCAGAAGCCTCTGGAATGTGGACTTTCTGGAAAAAAAAAAAGGAAATCTGCTTTGAATTTATATTTGAGACACTTTAAAAACATTTTTTTTAACTACTAGGAGGTAGATTGCATTTTAGTCACTTACAGGAGATAGGTTTGGTCAATCTGCTTTCTGGCAAGCATGGAGGATGCCTGGATTTGTGCTGCTCAGCCTGCTGGAATGTTGGTTTGGAGCTCAAAATTTTACAGTACTCTGAAATATTAGTATTTATATCATCCTGCCAGTTTATGCCAACATGGGCAAGAGAGAGAGCTTGTGGTACTGAAATAAAATGTCAAGAAAGAAACAGGGTAGAAGGAAAGGAAGAATAAAAATGGGGGAGCATGTGTGGTGGACCTCATTCTCTCTCTCTCTCTCTCTCTCCCCTCTGTTTTTGTACTTGTGGTAAATTGTAACTGTACCATGACATGAAATGACAGCCTCATGAATGTAAGAGTTTTGATTGTTGCAAGTTCTGTCTTTTTTAAAATTATTTACACTTTTATTTTAAACTCTGATGTGGATGTTTGTAGTCTGTAACTGAGACTGGTCCCCTGTTGAAGCCTTTGACAACTGATGTTCTTCCAGTTACTTATAAATGACAGGGGGGTGAAAAGTTACCTAGATGGCAGTGGTCTTTCCCTGTTGTCTAAACCTGGCTTTATTAGGTTGGATAAGAAGAGGTTGTTGGGTCACCAGTGGCAAGGACCAAGGTTGTGCCCAAGAACAGAGACTGATAAGGATTTAAAATTTTAGTATTGTTACTTCTCAGTTGGAAAATTCAGTGTCTCAACTCTGAGAAGGTGCATTCAACAATAACTTGCTAAAGGTTTTGCTTTTTGGCCAGAGTTTGAGACAGTAGTGAAAATATTTTCTTTGCAGTCCTTTTGGCTAAAGCATTCTGGGTAGCATTATGAGTGTCAGGCTCCTAATGAGAACACCAAACCTCAACTTTAATGAAGTGCTGTTTTGCCTGGAAATAGTACAAAAATAATACAGACTGATGTGCTTTGTAGTATCCGAGACTGGTTGTCTTAACATTTCCATTATATTTTCTAATTTATTTTCTAAGCAGCTTTAGAGCTTTTGGTATTACACTAGAAAATAAAATAATTAAAATCTGTGCTGTTCAGACACTTCTAAACTTTCAGGTATCTTTTAAAAAATAAAACAGATTAATAAAAACCAGATTAATTTTGATTATTTTGATACACCATTAATTTGTACACATTTCGTGAATAGCTTTCCCCTCAAAATTATTGTGTTGAAAAAATCAGAATTTTATCTTGTATTTTCTCTGAAATAAATTATGTTTGAATCGTTGGATCAAAGGTGGTGCTTACAGTATAGTCTTCTTTCCAATAATTAGAAAGACACTGAAGAAATTTAACTTTGAAATTCTACCTTTGACAGTAGTTAGAATTTTTGGGGGCAAACAGTGTTTTTTATATAGCTACACTTGCTATAATACATTATTTGGTTCAAATCCCTTCCATGTGTTTCCATGGGAAGGGTCAGACTGGGCCTTGAAGCAGCATTTTTTACCTTTACGATAATAATGTTTAGGAAATAATGGTTTGATTAAAATATTATTGTATTTACTAGCTCATTTAAAATGTAGTTTTCTTAAAGCAATGTCATCTAGTAAATTGGCAGTTGTGGGTTTCTTTCTCTTGATAGTACCTGTTTCTTGAGAAAATGTCTATTTCATTACCACTTGCTTCATGTTAGTTAAAATCCTCCTGTCTTGCAGTAAGCATCTAATTATTTGGCTTAGAGCATAGGACTTAAAAGGTACACTTGATAAACTTCTTACTCAGTAATATCTGCAGTTCCTTGTAAAGAACAAATATTTATTAATCTCTTCCCTGTTTCTACAACTTCCTTGTTTCTAATCTATATTTTGAATATTTTCCCCTGAGATGTGGGATGGTTTTCTATCACAATAACATAAGATTGAATGGTTGTGGAGGTTTCTTAGAATTACTTCAGTGTAATTTATGCTTTCTGTCCTTTAAAAACAGAAAAATTAAAAAAAAAAATTTTAAAGGTACAGTGCTGTCATTATCCAGATAAACATTGAAGCTTTTTGTGTATGGCATGTAATTTTCAGCTGTCAAGGCACATTAAATAGTCTTTGTGCAAAGTCAGTCACATAGGGAGCACAGGAAATCCTTAAGCATCAATCAGGAGAGGTAAATGCTGACATTTAAGGTGACAGAGCCCATCAAAGAGAATATGCAAACACAGGTGTGCATTTGAGATTTACATTAATTTAGGAGATTAAGGCATTAAAATCTTACTATAAATGAGTAATTACAGCAATGATGCCTGACAGTTTCTGGCAGTAAAAGCCACTAATAGAGATTCAAAAGATATTTAAAGGGAAGTATAGTGAATATTTAAATATTACAGTCACTGAAGAAAATACTGTAATCTTCAAGTAAGTTCTTCAGTGTACAAAGGAATTATAGAAAGTTAATGGTTTTACAGGTAAGTAACTTGGGCTTTCTAGTTAAAGTATTTTTTTTTCTTGGCATGAGCTGTTGCCATCTGAAGTTTTCCTTTGTTTAAGTTAGGAGACCCTGATTTTATTTCTGCCAGGACCTATTTGGATTCAGTTGATGTTATGCCCAAGCCCTATCTTGTGGTGTAGCTTTATCAGTGAGTTGGTTATCTGTGTGGTTTTCTACTTGCTGTGCTACATATGCATCCCCTCAGTTTTCCTGTTGCTCCTACCCTGACCTTTTTCACGTGTCCTTTTTTCTTTTTTCCTTGTAGCTGCTTATTCGTGATCATAAGTCCTTGAAAAATTACCATACTCACACTTTTTTACTGTGTGCTTTTAGATCTTTACAGTCTGAGAGAAATCCTAGTTTACTGAGTTGGTGTTCTTACAGCCTTTTTGAGATAATCAGTATTTGTGATAACTGCTGCTATGTGTTACTGAAAAACTTTCAGTGCATCTGGAGATTTGAGAAGAACTTCAAGGTATCTGGTTCATTGGTGTTTCTAGAAATTCTTGAATTTCAGTGTTGATTTTTCTGTTGTTCATATACTTGGTGTTACAGAACCTAACAGTGAGGAAGTAGTTAATCATGATGATGATGATAACCTGAAGCCATAAAAGTAGAATGAATTCATTCTTTCCTTCACTCTGTATTCTACTTACCTTTTTCTTGCCCTTCAAGGCTGTTTCTAGATGTTATATTGCACAGTAACTCCTAGATCTTAGGCTTAATTTTTACATGCCTCTGAAATACACATCATAGTCTGCTTCAGTGATACTGATAATGTGTTTAGGCTGTTTATAATCTTTCTTTTGATAGGATTTAAATTTTGGAGAAAATGTAAAAATTTACTGTCTGTCCCCAGCCACATGACATTTAATTATTTAATCTGCTCCTATTCTAAAATGCAGGTTAGTAATGAAAATAATAAATTTTAGTTTAAATATTTGGGTAACTTGTCTTAATATGTCCTATTTGAGGTTAAATTCTTCCATGTATGGTTTTTCTAATTGGTTTTGTAGCCAGGTTATAGGAGATTCAGAGGAACTGTGTGGTCATTCTCATGACTTCAAAGGCTTTTGACACAGTAAGACCTGCTTTATTCCCTATCTCTGAGATCTGTTGCACTGGCATAAAGGCAGTCAGACTGGCTTGACACAGTTTGTCTTTGGACAGATCCATGTGGGCTGTTATTTGTCTCCTGTGGTTCTTTTCCTCAGTGCTATCAGATACTTTGACTTGTTGCTGTACCTTTCCAGGAATTTAACTTGCTATCCTGGATTGTGGAGTGGAATAAAATAGAATAAACAGTTTTATCATAAGATTATTTTTCAGTGATGTTCTGGCTATCATCTTGACTGTTCTGATATCCTGTGACCCTCCCTTTATCTTATCTTATCTTCAGCCTGTGTGCTCCTTGAAATGGACACATTTCCTCTTCATTGCTTCCACAAAGAATGAAAATTAACAGTTATTATTGTGTCTTTATCTGTGGTATAAGGATGAAGCATAGTTGAATTTAGATTCCCTGCAATGCTTCTATTCTGTTATCTTTCTTCAGAGTGCAGCACAAATAAACTTCAAAGTGTAGTGTATTTCTTTTTTAATACATCTTTCTGCGTGGCTGTTTCCACAGAGCATTAAAAAAAAATCCTGTTTTAAATTATCTTAGAACTTCTGCATCTCTGAAGAGCCTCTTGAGATTTAAAAAATATTATGGCTTCTTCATAACTTCTAGGTTAGCTGCCTTATTTTTGGGTAACTGCCAGTTGTTGCAACATTAACCATCTAATTTTTTAAAATGCTGTTATAAAAATGCATTGATAAAATGCTTTGGATCATAGAAGTGGGGAAGGAACAACAGATGGAATAGTCAGCTGGGGGAGCTGACGCTCTGTGGTGCATTTGCCAGCACTGGAAAGAATAAAAACTGAAAAATAAATGGAAAAAGCAAAGTATGTTAGTGTTAGAGTTGGTTTTTTTTTTTTCTGTAGTAGCTCTTTGATGTTGCAGTTGAAATGCTTTTTTAGCAGCTTCAAGCAGTAGAAATTAAACTTCTTTAATTTCTTTTTTTATGATCAGAGCACTCCTACGAGAGACTTTCTGATATCACTATTATGCTTTCTTCAAAAGCATTTATCTCAGTAGTGGGGCAGTTGTATAAATATTTGTAGTTTTGCTTCTTGAAAAAAAAGTTTTACTACTGCCATTATTGGTTATGGACGACCTAAGGTAAAATTTGTATTAATGAGAATGGGGCTACTTTATATCCAAGGTAAGGAAAGGTAGAGGTGAAAGAAAATGGTCAACATTGTGTTGAGCCACTAAAAAGCTGTGAGTATAATTACCCATCTTGGTATCAGGTGCTTAAAGCAAAATGTTTTTCTGATCAAGTTTATGGGTTTGTCCTTCAGTGTCATCAAATAATATTTTTTCTTTTCCCTGACCGGATAGAGAAAAATGCTTAAAATGGGGAGCTGTCTAGAGACTGATTTTACTATGTTGAAACTTATGCCAACAGTAACAGTGTCCAAGTAAGGTGCAGCTTGCATTTGCAAAGGAAATGGTTCTGACTTTTATCCTAGTTTCTAGCTGCTTGCATTTTACATTTGTTCCTTTGCTTGAAAACCAATGTTGCACAGGTGGCAGGAAGGGTCAGATGTGTTGCATGTCTAAGTGGGAAATGGTGCCTTATTGCCACACAAGGAAGCTTGCTTATTTTGTTCCTTGGCTCAATTCTTAAAATCATAATAGAAAGGAAATTTTATGTGGAAAGGCTTAGGAGTAGGCTTTGTTTTGTCTAAACGTGGGGGTTTGTTAAATAAGACAGTGAAATGTGAAAAATTAGCACTTCATAAAAGGTAACAAGTTACTCTCATCCTAAATTACATAATTTCAAAGGAAGTAATAAATTCCTCAGTTTAACCATTCATGTTTCAGAAGTGAAACCAACTGGCAGCTTTGTCATAGACTGGACTGTTCTTTTCTTAAAATTGTTTTTTTGTTCCAGATGAAAAAAGCCAACCCATTGATATCTAAGTTCATGGCTGCCCCTTTTAGCTGACTGAAGTTTTTTGTATTAGGGGAAGAAAATGCTAGGGGCACTGCTTTTGCCAGAAGTATTGGCAGTGTGGGAATCCATTCCAAGCAGTACTCAGTGCTCCAGGTCATTGTTCTGCAGTCTGAGGATTTGGTAGGCCAACTGGCAGATCTATTTGCCAAGTAATGATTTTTACAAAACAGTCTTAGTGTCATCCATGCAAAATAATTGTGTAGGTTTCAAAGCAATCTGAGTATATTCTAGTGAGCTAACATGGTGAGAAATGGGTAGATGGGCTAAGGTTTGATTCAAATATTTTGGCTAAAATTGAATTGTAGTATGCTCTTACAGACTTTTAAAATAAAGCTTGATTTGCAGGAGAATATACACATACCTCAAATCTAAAAGGGAGAAGTGTTGGCTTGAAGAAGGGTAAAACATTTTTTTTTTTTTTTTGGTGCTGGCAGGATGGATGGTTTGTTATTTACCCTTCTCTAATGAATCCTTGAACTGTAAACATGACTTTGATATTAGTTATGGAGGAAACCCCTAGCATTTTGCTGCAGTAATTCTAATTGCTTGTATTTATTTGCACATATGGTGTTGGTAATGTTCTATAAAATTGTGGAATTAAGTAATAAATGTGATTGAAGAATATATAACTACTGGGAACGTCCCTTTTCACCTCCATAAACATAATGAACAACAGTTTGTAAATGATGCAAAATGCTAATTTAAAGTTTTAGGTTGGTAATCATCATGGTTAGATTAGAAACAGATGCTGATTATCTGCAGAAATCTAAGTGGACCCTTAGAAGATAGCTTTTATTGCTTGAAATTGATTTGTGAAACTGAAGTCAAACTAAAACACAAACTGTACAGTTACTTATACCCCCTTCAGTTCATCAGATTACTATGATTCCTATTAAATAGCTTTGTGTGATTAATAATTTCAATTAAATAGGACCTTGAGAGTCTACTTAAGGTTGAATCCTTCTGTACGTGGTACTTATATCTATGTTCGTTCAGGTTTGAAGTACATTATCATCTTTCTTTAAAAGAAAAATTGCAAAAAAGGCTTCAATGAAAATGAGGCGATGAATAAAACATTATTCTTCCTAACCTGCCTGAAAACAACCAGACATTATTTGGAATACAGTCTGAATACTGACGTAGATGTTCTGCTGTAACCTTGGATTTCTAAAGTAATAGGAAATGGCAGCTCTATCATAAATGCAGTGGAGAATCAGTGTCTTCTGCACCATGTTCTTCACATTGTGATAGAAGAGGTGGGAAGGGAACCTGCACTGCTTGTGTGATAATGTTCTCTAACATGCTCACACTTGACTGCCATTTATCTAATGGCTTGGGAATGATGAAAGAGTTACAAGTACTAAGCTGATCCTTGTAGATTTCTAGTTCCTAGCAATCCATAATTTTGTATTCTTAGACTTATACAACAAATGTCGTCTCTCTTTTTCTATATGTATTTTAGACATTCTTTTGGGGTATACAGGAAGAGAAAATCAGGAAATCTACAGTGCATTTTTAAAAAACTGTATCCATATGGTATTCAAGAAAGAAGTTCTTTGGATAATCAAGGTGTTCTTCCAGGTTCTTTTGTAGTGATTTAGGTTAATTTTATTTCAAAATGAACTTATTCCTCACACAGTAGTGAATGCAGTAACTTTGGAAGTGTTTATATTGTTCCTTAGTACCCAGCATTAAGGCTAATAGGATAGTTTATGCAGGATGTAATTACACTGCAAGTAGAATTTACAAGCTTCTGTTTTGTACATAAGCTTCATAGAATGGTCTGCAAATACTGAAATACTCTTCTCTTCCAATCCTGTGATGAATCTTGAGAAACATTTGTTAATTTTTTTAAAAAATTGACATTAGCATCCTGATTTGTAAATGGAAGAAAACTTATTATAGAATGTTTTGGGTTGAAAGGGGCCTTTAAAGGTTGTCTAGTCCAGCTCTCCTTCAGTGAGCAGTGACATCTTGAATTAGATCAGGTTGCTCAGAGCCCCATCCAATCTGACCTTGAATGTTTCTAGGGATGAGGCTTTTACCACCTCTCTGGGCAACCTGTTCCAGTGCTTCACCACTCTCATTAAAAAAAAAAAATTCTTCCTTGTATCCAGTCTAAATTTACTAGGTTCTAGTTTAAAACCACTACCCCTTGTCCTATTGCTACAGGACCTGCTAAAAAGTTTGTCCCCATCTTTCTTATAAACTCTTTTAAGTACTGAAAGGCCACAGTAAGGTCTCCCTGGAGTCGTCTCTTCTTCAGGCTGAACCAACCCCAAGTGTCCTGAGCCTTTTTGCAATAGGAGACATACTCCAGCCCTCTGATTATCTTTGTGGCCCTCTTCTGGACTTGTTCCAGCAAGTCTGTATCTCTCCTGTGCTGAGAACTCCAGAGCTGGATATAGTACTCCAGATGTGGGGTCTCATGGGAGCAGAGTAGAGGGGGAGAATGACCTTCTTTGACCTGCTGGCTGTGTTTCTTTTGATGGTAGCCCAGGATCCAGTTGACCTTCTGTGACTGCACATTGCCAGCTCATGTAGGTTTTTTTGTTCACCAGTACCCTCAAGTCCTTCTCCTCAGGGCTGCTCTCAATTCTTTCATCTCCCAACTTGTGTGTATATATATATCTATCTATATATCTATATATATAAGGTTGCCTTGACCCAAGTGGAGGACCCTGTTGAACATCATGAGTTCACATAGGCCCATTTTTTGAGCTTATTCATTTCTCTCTGGATGGCATCCTGTCCCTCAAGTGTATCAACCACACCACTCAACTTGGAATCGTTGAAACTTGATGCTGTATTTCTTGTAAGTATGTATTTTCTAGCTCTTCAGCTGTATATGACTCTAATATGTATGTGGTGGTATTTCTAGGGTAATCTGTAGTAGCTGTTTTGTTCAGCTTTACTTTTTATGAATTTACTTTTAGGGAAATGTTTGTCAGGAATGTGGAAAACAGGACTTGTGGCACAGTACTTGACAGTGGTGACACTTTACCTCAAGTACTGTGTTCAGTTCTGGGCCCCTCGCTACAAGAAAGACATTGAGGTGCTGGAAGGTGTCTAGAAAAGAGCAAAGAAGCTGATGAAGGATGCAGAGCACAAGTCTTACAAGGAGCAGCTGAAGGAATTGGGGTGGTTTTGTCTGGAAAAGAGGAGGCTCAGGGCAGACCTTGTCACTCTACAGTTACCTGAAAGGAGATTGTAGCGAAATGGGAATTGGTCTCCTCTCCCAAGTAGCTCGTGATAAAACGAGAGGAAATGGCCTCAAGTTGTGCCTGAGGAACTGACAGATTGTTACTGGTGAAAATGTCTTTACTGAAAGAGTGGTGAAGCACACAAGTCTTGGAACAGACTGTTCAGGGAACTGGTGGAGTCATCATCCCTAGAGGTGTTCTGCATGTGGCACTTGAGGATGTGGTTTAGTTGGTATGGTGGTGTTGGGTTAACAATTGGACTTGATGATCATAGAGGTCTTTACCAACCACAATGATTCCATGATCCTGCATTTGTAATGGAGAAGTTTGACTAGGAAATGATTGTTTTTTGTTCATACTTAGAATTGTAATATAGGTCAGTCTTGAGTAATCCCATCTCTTTTAGAGAAGGACATTGTGCCATTTGAGTACCAGCTGATCAGTGTCTAAAAGCAGTTTTTATAAAGTTCATTTTCTAAGGACATCTGTGTCGTGTGCATGTAAATATCTGAAGATGAGACTTGGAAAGGGAAAGGACTTGGGCACTGAGTTCTTGTTTCTAAATCTCCCAGTGAGGAACAACAAATTAAGTGATTGTGCATGCATATTAGTACAATGTGTGCATGCATCTTTGTATCTTCATTAAAACAGAGAAGGGATATAAAATTTATTTTGAAGTTTTTGGACTGCCTCACTGCCAGTGTTTGCTTAACCAAGCCTTACATATTAAATTATTCATATTTTAATCTAAATTTATGTGTCTTTGTGTTTCCAGGATAATTCTGTGAGTAAGAATCAATGAATAAACTGCACATAGAAAGCAAGAAAACTAGAAACAGTGCAACTTGGATCAAATCCTTGCTTCCTTTCTTTCCTCTCATGTCTTCCCTTTTATATCTTGATTTTTCTAAGTCTCAAACTTCCAGTGAAGTGTCAAATTGTTTCAAGCTACAATATGTGACCCACTGAAAAAGGAAGATCCTTTTCCTGGTATTGCTGTTTTTTGCTTATGCATAGTCTGACTTGGTGAAGAGGAGGTTCAATTTATTAAAGTGGCAACAAAGTAACTTGGTAAAACTAGTGAATTGTTTTCTGTAAGGTGAATTGTATCAATTCAGGATGGAGGGTCAGATGACACCTTCATAGAAGTCCCTTTTTTTTTTTCCTTTTTATTTTTTTCCTAAATTCTTTTGAACATCACAGTATTTTATCTGGTGAACATCATTAAGCACTGTCAGAAGCAATCTGTGTATCTTTCTCATCTTGATTAGCATCCCAGAAGCTGTATTTCATTGTGTCCAATGTTTTAATGATTACCAAAAGGTGTCCTTGAATGTGCCTTTTTAGAGATGAAAGTGTTAAATGTATAAACCATAGCATTCTTATTAAAATAATGAAAAAAAACCACCCAACAACCCCTCTCAAAAGCTTTTACAGTTCCCATGAACCAAGAAAAATGGGGATACAGGTTTCATGATACTCTGTGTACAGAGGTAGAGGCATGGCATGACCTAGCTGAAAACTCAAGAGTCTGAGTTTGGAACTTATTTTCACTGCATTGCATCTTCAGTCAATTTTACACAGGTTTATGTGACAATGGTGAAATCCTTAGAATCATAGAATTAGCCGGGCTGGAAGGGACCTCAGAGATCATCAAGTCCAACCCTTGATCCACTACCGCTGCGGTTACCAGACCATGGCACTGAGTGCCACATCCAGTCTCTTTTTAAATATCTCCAGGGACGGAGGATCCACTACTTCCCTGGGCAGCCCATTCCAATGCCTGATCACCCTCTCCGTAAAGAAATTCTTTCTAATATCTAACCTAAATCTCCCCTGGCACAACTTAAGACCGTGTCCTCTTGTCTTGTTGAAAGTCATCTGGGAAAAGAGACCAACCCCCACCTGGCTACAACCTCATTTCAGGGAGTTGTAGAGAGCGATGAGGTCTCCCCTGAGCCTCCTCTTCTCCACGCTGCCAATGCAAGGTTATTTTTAATATTCTAGTCTTAAGTGAAGCAAGTTTTATTTTAAAATGTATTCTGGTGTCACACCCCAGCTTTAGTTAGGTGCTAGGGAAACCCTTGTTGCTTCTTCCTCTCTCTCCATTAGCTGAAAACATGAAGGCAATATGAAAAGGCAAGGAGCAAGGTTTTTGAATGGTTGTTTGCCTAGCCTATGAGATATTTGAGGCTCTAAGAAGTAAATAATTTAACAGCTTTATAAATATCTATTTATAAATTGTTTTTTTTTTTTTAAACACAAATATTATTGCAAAACAATTTCTGATGAAACAGTATTTTTTGGTAACATTGTTCACAATCTCATCTAAATCTTTAGCCATGGTCTATTAACCTGTCTTTTTGGTTGGTTTGTTTTTTTTTTTTTTCATTTTTTGAGTTTCACCAGGGTAAATTTTGCCCTGAGAGTGTAAAATTTTTTGCTGGTGAAATGCAAGAAAATCTAAAATCACTGACTTTCCAATTGTACAAGTTCGATATAGTTACGTTACTAGGGAAGAAAGATCTAGAAAGTTGTGAAACTTCAAGTCTGTATAGTTATCTTATGTGTATGTTAAAAGATAAACACTTGAAATTAAATGCGATACTGATAAAATTATTTTGTTGATGAAAATGAGCTAATTGTTCTTTTCAAAAAACAAGCGAGGAATTCTTGCCTTTCACTCTTCACTTTCTTTCTCTAATATTGCAAGCGTGTGTGTAAAACAGTCACTGGTCTGTGTTAATGACTTTCTGTAGAAAAGCCAAACCTGTCTTTGGCTCGGCTTGATGTGTTTTTAGTGAGATATTGTAGAAGAAATAATGCAATTGTAACTGCTATAGCTGTAGACTATGTTGTAGTGCTTTTATTCCAGAACAGTTTCATAGATGTTTTGGAATGACATTGTAGACTGTGCAAGTCACCATTCTGGTAATAAAATGAAAAAATTTGGTCTATACCAAGCTTGTGGGCTGGTGTGGTGAATTAGATTTATTACTTAAGAAAGAAACATCTTCTGGAAGGAATAGCAAGGTTTTGGCAGCACCGTGTGAAATTCATGTATAGTTCCAGGGTGTCAGGTTCAAAAAGTGGCAATCTATTGAAGACTAACAAGATTAAGATTGTGAGAGTATTTTTTAGAAAGTGTTTCCCTGTATCACTCAGACAAACACATTTAATTGTTTTGTTACAGCCACTTTGTTAAAGAAAAATGTTTTCTGTACTGTCTGGTTTTTTTCTGGAGCATTAGATTTTTTGCATGCAGATATACAATGCTATTATGTATTTCCTTTGTCTTCAATGTTACATTCTTCTGTCTTGCTGACAGTTTTATTATTTTTTTAAAGCTGATTTTCTTGGGAGGGTACGACAGATCACATCAAAGCGTAGACAGGGTAGCCATAAGCCGCCTTGACATGGCTGTCATGGCTATTTCATATGTATCCATCAAGTCATTTCTGTAGAGGGGATTTGCTGAGCTACTCCTCCAAGTTTGAAATTAAAGGTCCTTCCTGTGACTTGAAACAAAAGTGTTTTGTCTTGTTTCATTTTCTCTGGTTTTCAACTGAGGCAAAGAAAACAACTTCTGTTTAAATGCTCATTTAACTGCATAGAAGTGCTAGTCGAAAGATTAGGTATTTTTCCCCATTCAGAAAAACTGAACTGCTTGTACACATGCCTTTCCATAGAGAAGAAGGATACTGAGTGTCTCTCTCTTGTTTGAAGTCTGGGTATCTATTGCATGTAGTAGCCTTGGCTTGGTTCCTGAATGATCTCTTGAAAGCTGACTGCAGCCTTTTATTACCTCCATTGGTTTTGGAGCACATGTCCAGGTTATGTAGAGCAGTGTCAGGCAGTGTTTTGGGAAAGTGTTCTGTGTTCCTTCATGTTTAATCCCTTTCAGTTGGGGACTACTTCCATTATACTTCATCAAGAACATATTGTGCAGGTTTATAAGACTGTTGTTGCATGCAGTTAAGTTACTAGGTATCATTGCTGATTAATCAGCATGTGTGACCTGTTCTAGTGGAGTGGATTACTTATAATTTTTATTTACTTACTACTTTTTCAGGTTTTAAAGCCTTATCTTAATAATGATTTAAAGGAGAACAATTTGATTTCAAAGTTTTTAAATTGCTTTCTGCTGAATACAACCCAAAAATTTAGTGACTATTAATATCATTACTATGCTAATTTTAAGTGTGTAATAAGTGTATTATTAAGTAATGAACAAGCATAATGAGTATTTATGCATATACAATATTTAAGGATTTTATATGAGGAAGTGTAACACTAATTTTTCAAGCTAGAAATTTTGGCTTAAGTTCTTTAAATTGTTAGATTGGGGTATTGCTGCTTAACTTAACCTTTTTCAAGAACTGGGAAAGCACTAAGAGAGAGAATTTTAGAGAATAATAAGTATAGCATTGTTGTAGCTCCTCAAAAGCAAGAAAGAGAGAAATCTTTGAATATACAATGATGTGTCATTCTTAAAGCCTGGCTTGAAAAAGCAGTTGAAACTGGTGTTTCATTAAAAATCTGGAAAAGAGGTTTAAGTCCTTACTAATTATCATTGAATCATCGTGCTTTCTTTCAGTGCATACAGTAAATCTAAATATTAGCAGGGATTTTCACAAGCTTTATTTTGAAGAGGTTGACTTTTTAAAGTTGTGCTTTGTAGATCTTGTGTTCCTATTTCAAATTATTATATTTTAAAAAACTGCACTTACGCTTTAGAAGGATTGTAAATTAATACTATGGACCACTATTTTGCTGTTTGTGCATAATTATTGGTGATCACTTGCTGTATATATGTCTTTTTCCCTGGTTAACTAAGGTGATGATATGCTTACAGATTAAGTAATCTTTTAGCTCATGAAGTATTTCATTAGTTTTAAAACAAGCTCTTTATTTTAGATTAGTGAAGACCTGAAAAATGAATTGGCAAATGAACTGTGTGCATCAACCCCTGGCTTCAGTATGGTTAAAGTAAAAGAACAAATGTTCTATAAGGTAAGTAGAAACTGGTAAGTTCCACAGATGTGCATTCACTCTCTTTAAGTTAAACTTGGAATTACTAATTTTAAGTTTACATAATAGTATTGATAATAGTTAATCAAATGATCTAATTTAACTGAGAGTAATTAGAGTCGAGACAATTCAGAGTTCCTCTTCTTTGTGGCAGCAAAAGGGTAAAGGGAGGGACTGAGTGAATGATGGAAGCTTTAAACTACCATTAATGTCCTCTATCCTTTTCTGCCATTCTTTGTCTTTCACCACAAAAATGTTTTAACTTTTAACAGACAGATGACTTAACTTGCCTGGCTGACAAATGTTTGAGACATTTTCAAACATCTCTCTGGGACTAGGTTTGGTGTCACTGTATTAGTCTGAAATTCCTTTTGCAAGAGAGCAAGGGGAAGGGAAAGAAGTAACCAATGTAGCTTACTGCTTCTTCTTTGGAATGAAGTTGTTTGGGTTCCAGATCTGTTTCCAAGACCTTTTATATGTAGCTTAATATGAATGAAATACTTCAAGATGTCTGAAGCAGAAGGCCAACAGAAATCCATTTTCAAATATCAAATCAGTAAGTAATGCAAAGCCACATAATTGGGCTGATAGTCACAGAAACTTTAACGTAGCGTATTTTGCCTGGTTGCCTGGCTTCCTGTAAGTAAACAGTTTATCCAATTAAAAAAATGATCAGCTATTTCAAAGTCTACATCTTATTTAAAAATCTTTGCCTTTTACCATTACAGGGCTGTGTTAAAAGACAGAGAATGACTTAAAGCTTCATTGGTGCATCTTTAATCATAGAATGGCTAGGGCTGGACCTTAAAGATCATCTAGTTCCAACCCCCTGCCATAGGTAGGGACACCTACTGCTAGAGCAGGTTGCTCAAGGCCCCATCCAAGCTTGTGTCCAGTGAAGGGACATCCACCCTGGGCAACCTGTTCCAGTGCCTTACCACTCTCACAAGGAAAGAATTTTTTTCCTAATGTCTAACCTAAATCTCTCCAAGTTTTAAACCATTGCCCCTTGTCTTCTCACTCCATCCCAGCTTTCTTGTAGTCCCTCTTCAGATATTGCAAAGTCACTATAAGGTCTCTGTGGAGCCTCTTCTTCTCCAGGCTGAACAACCCCTACTTCCTCAGCCTGTCTTCATAGGGGAGATGCTCCAGTCCTTTGATCATTTTTGTCTCTCCCCTCTGGACATGCTCAAGGAGTGTTATATCCTTCTTATGTGGGGACTCTTGGACTGGACACAGTGCTCCAGGTGGGGTCTCAGAAGAGCAGAGAAGAGGGGAATAATCACCTCCCTTGACCAGCTGGCCACACTTCTTTTGGTGCAGCCCAGGACACGGTTTGCTTTCTGGGCTGCAAGTCCATACTGATGGCTCGTGTTAAGCTTCTGGTCCACCATCACCCTTAAGTCCTTCTCAGAGATGTCCTCAATCCTTTCTCCTTCCAATCTGGATTCATGCATGGGATTGCCTCGACCCAGGTGCAGACCTTGCAGTTGGCCTTGTTGAACTTCATGTAGTTTGCACGAGCCCACCTCTCAAGCCTCTCAGGGTCCCTCTGGATGGCATCCTTTCCCTCCACTGTGTTGATTTCACCATGCAGTTTGGTGTGGCCAGCAAATGTGCTGAGGGTGCACTTGATTCCACTGTCCACATTGCCAACAAAGATATTAAATAGCATTGGTTAGATGAATCTTAGGGTTATAAACATTGTTACCATATTGCTTTGATATTACTCAGTGTGGGTTTTTCTTCTTTTTCAGGTTGGGCTTGCAGATGCTGTGGATCTATTTAGAGCCAGAAGAGTGTTTATTAAGGATGGCTTTGCATATGTGCCACTAAAGGAGATTGATGCAATTGTTTTGAATAACTATAGAACCAAGTTATCTAAAGCACTGTCGGTAAGTCTGGTAAAGTCTGGTGTGTTAAACTTTTGATGTGTTGTTTACTGACACTCTTGGACAGTAGCCTTTTGGATTTTTAAATTTATCTGCTTCCATCTGGAGAGTACTAGAAACTCTATCAAAGTGCTGATGGCACTAAAAAAAGTTTATTATGAGCTGAGAGTTCATTAATTTTTAAGAGAATGTAGCATGTGAGGTGCATTGCAAAGAAGTTTCTCCTAGAGGATTTTAAAATTGTTTCCCATGTAGAAAGTAATGTGACTTATTAAAAAATTTAGCCCCCCCTATACTCACAACTCTTTTTTCTCTTCTTTTGTTAATGAGAACTGGAATAAGGATATTTCAGAACATGTCATGCAAAAGTAGTCTTCACTGTTTGTGGTATCAAATCTAGTTAGGCCACCTATGTTAAATACTGTATGTGAACATTCTCTCTCAGTATTTTGGTGGTCAATTTATGAATTGCTAGTGTTACAATAATAGACTCTTCATATGGTTTAAAAGTTGGTGACCATGCACAGGATTTCAGTCCTAGAAAGTATGGCATTGAATAACACAAAGGCAGTTTGGATTGCTTTTTAAAAATCTTTTCAAAGTCTTATATATTGTGATGTTACATTAATATCAAGGTTCACCATGAGTATTTAGTAAATAAACAGTGTTAAGTACAAGAAGCTGCCAGTATGATAATTTTCTAATTTGTTTATTTTGAATATAACTGGATTTAACGTTCAGTGAAAAAGGTGATACCCTTACATGGACATTTCCATTAGAGTTCTTTAACACAACTGGAACTGGAGACATCCGTATTTCAGTTGATGCATAATGTTCCTACTGAAAGCTAGTAACACTTCTGTGGGATTTTAAAACAATGAATGCATTCTACAGAAATGTGGCTAAGTATGCAGTTTATGTGCATCTATTTAAAATACCTTGGAGAAGCCTCAGGGACTTCCCAGATTTGCCTGTTGTGTGAATAGCTGAGAAGTCTGAAAAACAGTAGTAGTAACTGTAATGAGTAGCCTACCTGACTCTTGAGTTGGAGGAGGTTTGTTCTGGGTAGCACTTTGCCTCCAGAAATTCTTCCCTGTGTTGTTAGCTGCCACAGGCATCTGGGCTTTTGAACTACTTTTCTTGTCCCATTTAGTACTCAGTGTCTGATACGAATCTTGTTTATATGTGATTGAGCAGAAAATCCTTTATATAGAGATTACAGTTTGAGGTTGAGCGCAAAAAATGCTCCTTTTGTTATTAAAATAACACTAATAGTCTTGACTGAACCTGTGTACAGGGTGCAGGTGGCCTGGTGGGGACAGCAAGGAGGGTCTCTGTGAGGAGAGGCCGTGGCTGCCCTGTACTGGATTCAGTCTGTTCCAGACAGGGAACAGGGGTGGAATGTGGAGGTGGTGGAGCAGTCTGGTGTAAAGTTCAGCTTGGGAAATGGGGGAGGGAAGGCCTTGGTTCATGGTTTCTCTCTCTTCTTCACTACCTGAGTTTATTTTAATTGACGGTAAATTGCCTTAATTTTCCCCAAGTCATGTCTGTTTTGCCTGCATTGGCTGTTGGTAAGCAATCTGCCTGTCTTTATCTTGATCTGTGAGCTTTCTTATCCTAGTTTCCCCCTGTCAAGTTGAGGAGGGAGAGTGAGTAAGCAGCTGGATGGGATTTTAACCCTTAGGTTCTGGTGGGTTAGCCTTGGCTGTTCCTTTAATTTTCCATCTTCAGGACTGCTGATTGTTGATTGCTGGTTCCAGCTTATGCAGTCACATTAGCTTCTGAGATTTCTTCACTCCTCCTCTGAAGCAGCTATTGGGTAAATTCCAGAGGTGGGGATAATAAATACTGTAAAACCTGACTCTGACTGGAATGCTTACATTTAGTGTCAACTGTTGGCATCAATTAGATGGAATCATTACATCATTCTTACCTTAACAAACATTACAGTTCAGAAAATGTTTTGTCCTAGGTTGAACATTACCTTTTAAAGCTATAAGCTTGTGTTTGATAATGTGTAAATATTCCTGTGTAGCCTTAGTGCGTTTTTTGTCAGTTTGAAGAGTTTATTTTACAGACTTGTATTATCAGTGGTAGCATAGCTGAACTTTCCATTCATATTCTAATGGTGATTTTTCAGTAGATTTATCATACTTGTATCTAAATCCAGCTCCTTTTATCCCCATCATGAGCCTAGCAATTGAAGTAATAACTTAGCTGATCTTTGTAATGTAATACTACTGCAAAAAGTTGCTTCTGTGAAAACAGTTGTCAGAACTTCATTCTGCAAATGAAAATATTAACTGAAAATTACACAGGCTTGTAACATGAGGAATCAAGATTTCAGTGTTAATATGTACAATCCTGATAGCATGATTTTTTTAATTTAATGCCTATACTTTTTTACTTCACAGCATGTTCTTGTGTAATCTGATAAAATGTCTATAGACGAAATTGTTGGGCTTTGAGGACAGCACAAAAAGTGGACATTACTAGTGTTTTAAAATTTTTCTGTATTTTTTTGTTTATTCTTTTCCCTTTGTGGAATATAATCTTCAATATTGTTGGAAATGTGGATCAAGTGAGTTGCTTCTAGCTTTATCAATACTGCTAATGATTTATGTTTTAAAATTAGATAGTAATCAAACATGCAGTTTGAGTTGATTTATGGTATATGTTAAAGAATGCTAGTTTGGGAAAAGTATTGGTACACGTGGCACCACCTGCAAAACATTTTCTTCCTAAAACCTATGTTTTCAAGCAGTGAAGCAGAATGTAGAGGCATTAATGTTGAGAAAGTATGATTGATGATGGTCTTGTCACTTGAAATTCATTTCAGGTGTTGTGTTCCCAGTGTTAACTTAAAGTAATTCACTGTAACATAAATGGATGATTTTTATAATATGCACATACAAGGTTAGTAAGGTAATAACTTTGGCAGTGCAGGGTAAAATGTGATTACAGTGACTTTGTCCTCTGAATCTCTTGGATGAAAGTTTGCTGTGAGAGTTCTGTAGAGAAGCAGCAGCTGGTCTTCACTCCTGAGTAGTACTACATTGTAAGGACAGTCTAGGGCACAGGTCTACTGAAGAAAATGGTGGATTTTGAATGGGAGAAGTGAAATCAAGGGAAGTGACTTGAAGTGTGTGCTTGTGTCAGAGAGGACTCCAGCCTGTGTGCTGAATGGTTACTGCAAGACAGGGGAACTCACTGGACTTTTCCTTGTGGGTCTTCTTCCCATGGCCCCTCAATTATCCAATTGTGGGCTATTTTCTGAAATCCATCCTTCAGTGTTTTATCTCCTCTGCTATTTAAAGTACATGCATTTCTTTCAGAGATTACATAGATTGCAAGCATAAAGCAATTGTAAATAATATTTGGAGGTTAAATGAAATTTGACTGTATTCAATATTTTGTCTTTCTGTTTCTTCTGTCTGCTTCTTGCATCTACTTTAAAATAAAGGATTTTGTTAAGTACTAAATTTGCAGCATAAACAATTGCAGTATTATCTGTAGTCTCCTATTTGGTTTGGTTTATTTGGTAATACTTCCTTCTTCAAGTCAATGTAGGTGTTTCATTATGGTAGGTGTAACAAAACAAGGTGCCTGGGATTTGAAATATGTGGTAGACTTGCTTACATGTCGGTCTTCCTCAAATTTTGGAAAAACTAGAAGAATAGAATATATTAGCAAGAAGTGAAGTTTTATTTCTGTGTGATAGATGTGGTAACCTGGCAGTTTATGGAGTATTTTTGTTTAGTATCATGTGACAATGATATGTTTACATCTTGATAACATTTGAGAATGATGCACTATAGTCAGTAAGAGAGAACTGTAATGGCATGTGTGGTTGATAAGTAAACAAGTCTGTATTTTAGGATGACCCTGTGTTAGAAATCTGAGATTTTCCAGATGATTTTTGTATGGCTTTCTGTGAGCCACAGACAGTTGCTAAGTGAGAGCTGTAGTAGTATCTACCTGGAGTTGTTTTACACTGGAGTTAATGACAAATGGTTTTGTTAACTGTGATCTGGCTTTTTCTGGGGGAATACTAGTTAAGTTTCTGGAAGCTAACTGATAAATGGTCAAGGTGATGGCTACTGTGGACCAGCAATGGAACAGGACTTGAGTGACTCAGGGAGTCATCCAAACTGCCAGTGAAGATGGACCTAATGTTTCAGAGACTGATTTGAGTGTGCCATTGTTTCCTGGGGAAATTTGGTTCACACATTTCAATAATGCTTAAGAGACACAATATACCTACTGCTGCTCTGTATGGTAAATCATAAACTTCCCTTGAAAGAAATATATTGAATCTTCCTTACAGAATCTGCAGTATTGTAGGGAAGCATAAATCTTAAATGTGCTTTGTCTAAACCAGTTCTTTCAAGTGATGCAGTTGCTTTTAGAACACTACAGTTNAGATGACATAGATTGCAAGCATAAAGTAATTGTAGATAATATTTGGAGGTTAAATGAAATTTGACTGTATTCAATATTTTGTCATTCTGTTTCTTCTGTCTGCTTCTTGCATCTACTTTAAAATCAAGGATTCTGTTAAGTACTAAATTTGCAGCATAAACAATTGCTGTAGTATCTGTAGTCTCCTATTTGGTTTGTTTGACTTGAAGAAGGAAGTATTACCAAATAAATGTAGGTGCTTCATTATGGTAGGTGTAACAAAACAAGGTGCCTGGGATTTGAAACATGTGGTAGACTTAGTTACATGTTGGTCTTCCTCAAATTTTGGAAAAACTAGAAGAATAGCAAGGAGTGAAATTTTATTTCTGTATGATAGATGCAGTAACCTGGCAGTTTATAGAGTATTTTTGTTTAGTCTCATGTGACAAGGATGTGTTTACATCTTGATAACATTTGAGAATGATGCACTATAGTCAGTAAGAGAGAACTGTAATGGCATGTGTGGTTGATAAGTAAACACAAGTCTGTATTTTAGGATGACCCTGTGTTAGAAATCTGAGATTTTCCAGGTGATTTTGTGTGGCTTTCTGTGAGCTACAGACAGTTGCTAAGTGAGAGCTGTAGTAGTATCTACCTGGAGTTGTTTTACACTGGAGTTAATGACAAATGGTTTTGTTAACTGTGATCTGGCTTTTTCTGGGGGAATACTAGTTAAGTTTCTGGAAGCTAACTGATAAATGGTCAAGGTGATGGCTACTGTGGACCAGCAATGGAACAGGACTTGAGTGACTCAGGGAGTCATCCAAACTGCCAGTGAAGATGGACCTAATGTTTCAGAGACTGATTTGAGTGTGCCATTGTTTCCTGGGGAAATTTGGTTCACACATTTCAATAATGCTTAAGAGACACAATATACCTACTGCTGCTCTGTATGGTAAATCATAAACTTCCCTTGAAAGAAATATATTGAATCTTCCTTACAGAATCTGCAGTATTGTAGGGAAGCATAAATCTTAAATGTGCTTTGTCTAAACCAGTTCTTTCAAGTGATGCAGTTGCTTTTAGAACACTACAGTTAATCACTGGGCATAAAGAATGGATTCTTAAAGTCGTGGTTGTTGAAAAGCAACATTGCTGCCTCACAGACACTTTTGACATGGTCAAATCCTCACAGTTACATTTTTACAAGATTTCTAAAGAGTGTGCCCCTTTTGTTGCAACTTTCAAATGATTATATGATTCTAGTCTACAAAATAAATTGAACAATTGATAGTCATATCAGATAGCACCTGGTTAATTAATATACAGAATCTTTCTAGTGCTTGGAGCACTTCTTTATGCAGCAAGTGTAAGAATAAAGTATGCACTCATCTCATCTCAGAAATGCCTTTGCCAAGATGTATTTAAAAGAAATTCTGCTGTAAGAAAGCACTCCCCTCCACTACTTTTCCTGATTACACAACTTGAGTGTTTTGAACTTTTTATAAGAAAAAAACTGCAGCAATATGCTTTCTGAGTTATTGAATATTTATTTTTAAACTGTTTTAAATATAGATGAAGTGAGTATCTTCAGAAATGCTGGTCACTGTTGCTGATTTCTGGGTGGTCTCCCTTGAATGACTTGACATTTTACTGCAGTTTCTCAAAGGGAAGTTCATCAGTTGATGTATTTGTGCTGCAGTGAATTGCTAATGTGGATATTTATGCTAGAGAGGAAGTGGACATTTCACTAGTGGCGAGTGGAAGTAGGACACGTTGCCTCATGGCAAGCAATTTACCTGCCTAAGGGGAGGGCACTGCTTTATTCCTGAATACCTTGAGTGCAGGGATCCATGTCTAAAGTTGGTTGATCAGTGTCTTAGGCTCAGCTGATTTTTCAGCTATGTTAAGTTTCTCCTGGATACCTGAGGTGACTTTCTGGGGGTTTGTTTTTGTTTTGTTTTACCTCCTGTGGGATTATCTCTGCTTTTTTATAGTTTACCTCTGGTGGGTTTTTTTCCCCAGATTTCCAGATTAATGGCCTATGGGGAAATACAGCTACCTCCCTCTTGCTAGGGAGCATGATTTCTAGTTGTTTTTCCATTCCTTACTGAAGGGTCAAGCCTTGCATTTGCTCCGAGAGGTGTGCTGTATTGTATCTCATGCAAAATGCTTGGCCTGGAGAAAGATAGGGAAAAGTTGGGTGTGCAGCACTGCTGAGTTAGTGTTTCTTAGGAGAGGACTCCATGATGCTGTGTTCTACCATCACAGATCTACTTTAATCAGTCAGTGTTTCAAACCTGCCCAGAATTAAAAACAGTGGAATCCTGAAAGATGATAGTAGGTTCATGTGGAGAACTTTGACATTGCAATCAACTAAGAAATCTTTTTCTGAAGTGGCTTTCTTTTGTCTTGAGGTATGTAAGGAGCAGGTGGTCTAGTAGCAGTAATCTGTACATTAGTATGCAAGTCTGTATGGCCTGATCTGGGCTGTTTTTTGTTATTCCTTGAATCTTCTATTACTGTGGAATAGAAAACAAGTAGATATTTTTCACTGTTTATATGTGGGTTATGTATATTCAGGAGTGTGTCTGGTGTAAGCATATATGTAAATATTTTGTATCATCTTATCTGTCTGGCGATGTCTCATCTGTCTGAGGGAGGAGGCACACAAATGCTGTAATATAGATGTTTTGTAGTGAAAATGGATTTTGAAGGTGATGATGGATTTATTCCATCCAGGGTTAGGAGAAAGTCTCCAGCTATAAGTGAAATGTTGTAAAAGCTTCTGTGTGCTCTGTAGATTTCAAAAGAGCACTGAATTAGTGGTTCAGCAGCCGTGTTGTAGAAAGGCAAAAATAAGATGAAGTATGAGGGAAAACCAGACCAATAAAGATAACTGTTTCAATTTATATGTAGCTTGTAAAAGATCTTTTCAGCTGTAATTCTTTTTCTGTATTCATGTAAACAAATTCCTTTTTATGTAGATACTAGTATTTTTTGTTTGTAAGGATTGTTATTTAAATAATCTGCAGTCATGAACAAATATCAGAAAATGAAGGCTTTCTGTTATCATTTGTCATGACTTAAGCAAAATGACAAAGTTACTAATGACTATGGCCTTTGTTTATGTATATACATATGAAAGAAATGGATTAAATTCGGATGTAGTGCTTAGAGCTGCTTAAGTAATGGAAAACCCCATGAGTTTTCCCTGTTGTTTTCCTAGTTGTGCTGCCAAAATGAGATGAAGGCTTTTCTTTTACCAGTTCTGTTAATCCCAAAGGATTTGTTTCTTTTTACTCCATTCTTGTGATTTATAGACAATAAAATATTAAATGTGGAAATCCCCTCCTCCTTTAAAACTGAACTGTGAATCATAAGAAACCTCTTTGGAATACATGAAGATGTCGAATTACTTCTTTAAAAAGTGGAAGGAATTCCACCATTTGTCAGAATGGATGAGTAAGACTATTAATCAGTTCTTATTCCAAATGACAAGCTTTTAAAATAATTTTTGGAAGAGTTGAGTCTCCCAGGCACTATTGTAGAATGCTAGCTCTGTAACATCCTTCAGTGACAGAAAGCAAATACCTGTTTCTGAATAAAAGTTGATAGTGCCACATTGCACGAACAAATAAGCAAAAGAAATGTAACAGAGGATGTAGGCTAAAGAATGAGAGCTACGAATTATTTTAGATATATTTAAATAGGAAATTGGTTTCATGTGTCATATACAATAGCATTTTCCCCTGTAAGATACTTTATTAAGTGGAATTTCAAAGGCAAATTACACTATTTATTTTGAAATGTGCTTCTAGGCTTTATTGAAATTGTTTCTTGAGATTGTATTTATTGAACAAATTAAAATCTTGGGGTTAATCTGCTTTTAAAGTTGATATATTCTCTGTTCCAGTATAAGAAACAAAGGGCATTGGAGAGGAGACATCTTCATGTTTTATCTTTTCACCCTTAAGAGTACTTCACCACTCCTAGCACAACTAGCCAGTTTTGGAGTAGTCACTTCAAATAGCAAGTCCAGTTGGACTTTTGATCTGAACATATTTTGTGAGGAATAGAGGGTTGTGGATCATCTGATGTTCATTTGCCTAAATTAGCACTGGGGAGTAACCCCTGATTTTCATTATCAGCACACTTCCTAGAGCAAAACTATTAAGCACTTCTGTCCATCTACATGTTTTTCTTTACTTAAAATCGAATCATTAATGCATTTTTCTTTTTTGCCTGACTCATAATACTTAAAATGTGTATGTCCAGGCTTAATTGGCCTGAGGTTATAGCTGCACCTTCTGGCCTTGGCCATCAGAGGGCACAGCAAGAGTGCTGAACCAGGTATTGCAGGAAAATTGTGCCTTGAAACACGGTATTTCTGTATCACAATGGTATTCCTTTAAGGAGGAGATGAAAACATGGGATCAGGTTCTAAATTTTAAAGAAAAATGTGTTGTATTAGGTCTAATGCAGAATGTATGTAATGAGGTTGATATTTTTCTCTTGGTATAACACCAAATGCAAATAAGCATTTTACTAAATGTCATTATTTTTTAGTTTTGTGATTAATTTCCTTGTATCTGTCAGTGTGAACTGTTATGCAGAAGTGAAGAACGGATCAACATTTAGAAATTCTGATGGTTTTATGTAGTCTGAATCTACTTGCCTATGTCATGTGCAGTTACCAGTCTTATGTATTTGTAATGTGGAGCTGATTCTGGTTTTTAATCTGGTGCAGCAGATATCACCTCGTGCATTCGATGCTGTCTGAGGTAATATCATGGCTTTTCCATGGTGTTATGACTATACAGTTTAATCTTTGAGTCATTAGACTTTATTCCATAAGGTTTAGCATCAACTAGACTAAGTGCCTGACCATAAATGAGCAGTTATGTTTTTCCCTTAGTTATTGTTGAGATTCCTTAGCATTGAACTTTTTTTTTTTTAAATTGGCAATTCCTGTTTTTTTTTCTTTAAATTGGCAATTCCTGTTTTTTTTTCTCTCCTTAGTGTCTTAGTTATTTTTGTTCCTAGTGTCATTGTATTCTTATTAAATTGGCACTTCTTGTTCCTTTTTTTAATAATCTATGTTACAAGATTTGTATCATCTTTAGAAGATCAGTGATTCTTTCTCTCAGAATATTTTTTTACCAACTAATGCTGATAACTGCAAAATAATGCTATTTGGACTTATCCATAAAATGGAGGACTCTTATTAATCAACTTGCTACTCATCTGTTTTGAAAACTCTGCTTCAGTTTCCCTCAGCATCCTTTCAGGTTCCTTCAAGTTTTTAAATACTGCAGATGCATCATCATCACTGAACATCTGGCTCTAAGAATAGTCCTGTGTTTAGAGCTTTGCTCTTGGCCTTGATATGGTTATGCTCATTGCACCTGACCTTAATCTTGACTTGTATTCTGTGTATTTTTGAACGGTTTAAAATGTGTGTGTGTGTTTGGATTTTCTTTTGGCTTACTGGATCTCTGCAGATACCATTTTACCATTTTGATATTGAGAGGGGCATTCTCCACTTGATATTATATGAAGAGGACAGACTGTTCCTGATGCCCTAGAGTCATGGTAATACTATTTCCAGTCTCAGATTTTTATTCTTGACAGCACATCTATGAAATCACATGTCAGGTTTCTTATAGGAAAGAGGTATTTAGCTATAAGATGTTTTAGCTAATACCACAAGTTTATGTCTAAAGCTTTGCAAGGAGAGGATGTGACATTCGGACCTTGGTTTGGAGCTGTTGGGGTTTTTTTCACTGACCTGACCTCCATAGAACTGTACTTTCAATCCATAATGGGGGAAAGAGGAAAGGATTTTATATCCAGAGTTGGTAAAAGGTCTTAAATTTTAACTATATTTTACTGTGTCATGTTGGCAACTTCCAAGTTTTACAAGAGCTTGGGATAGCTTTAAGCTCTGTGTTTTCATTGAAAGGTTAAAGAAATTTACAAATCTTGCAGTCTTGTCTAGGTCCCTCAAGACTAGATACTCTCTGCAGATGCTTTACTTTCTCATGCTGATTTTGGTTTTGGCATTTTGCTGGAGAAGGACTCCTCATGGAGCAAATCCACCCATGTCTGAATATGATTCTACATGTTATGTCTCTACTGCATGTGAACTTCAATAGAGTGCAAACAATACTTCAGATTTGTTTCTGATTCAGCTCAGACATACCAGATTTAAATGACAATATAAATTCAGGTTATCTCACACATCAGGAATGGGCTGAAACCCTGTTTATGTTGATGTTCTAGCTGGTAAACCAATGAAGAAATAGATGTTTATTGTGGTGGGTTGACCCTGTCTGGATTTCAGATACAAACCAAAGCTACTCTATCACTCCCACTCATCAGCTGTAAGGGGGGAGAAGGCATTAATCAAAAGCTTGGGGGTCAAGATAAGGAGAAGGGAGAGAACTCCCCAATTATCAGAATGGGGAAAACAGACTTGACTTGGGGAAATCAATTTATTAACATTCAAATCAGAAAAGGGCAATTAGAAATTAACCTAATTCATAAAACACCTTCCTCCCAACCCCTTACTTCTTGATGGATTTAACTTCACTCCCAGTTTCCGTCTCCTCCCTCTGAGCAGCACAGTGGTTGGGGATGGAGGTTGGGATCATCACCTCTGCATTCCTCCTTAGGACGAGGACTCCACACACTCTTCCCCTGCTCCAGCACAGGGTCCTTCCCACAGGAGACACTCTTCTGTGAACTGCTTCAATGTATGTCCTTCCCATGGGCTGTAGTTCTTCAAAAACTGTTCTAGCGTGGGTCCTTTCCATGGGCTGCAGTCCTTCAGGATCAGGCTGCTCCAGCATGGATCCTCTATGAGGTCACAAGTCCTGCTGGCAAACCTGCTCCAGCATGGACCCATTTCTCCATGGGGTCACGGGTCCTGCCAGAAGCCTGCTTCAGCACAGGCTTCCTATTGGATCACAGATTTCTGTGGGCATCCACCTGCTCTGGTGTGGGGTCCTCCATGGGCTGCAGGGTGTCAGCCTGCCTCACTGTGGTTTTCACCAGAGGCTGCAGGGAATCTCTACTCAGGTGCCTGTAGCACCTCCTCCATCTCCTTCTTCACTGACCTTGGTGTCTGCAGAGTTGTTTCTCTCGCGTATTCTTGGTCACCTCTCCTGGCAGCAATTACTGTTGTGCAGCTTTTTTTCCCCCTTCTTAAAATATGTTATCACCATCACTCATGGACTTGGCCTTGGCCAGTGGTAGGTCCATGTTTGAGCTGGCTGCCATTGGCTTCACCTCACATGGAAAAAAGCTTCTAGCAGCTGCTCACAGAAGCCACCCCTGTAGCAATCCCTTATCCCTAAAACCTGGCCAGGCAAATGCAGTAAACTTGAATAATGAAATAAATATTTGGAATGTGCAGTTGTCTGCTCTTAGGGCAGGATAAGGCAATAATATAGCCTTGAAAAATATTTGACACATTCTGACAATTTTTCTGTAAGCAGCACTTCTATAGCTCATTTTTGCTGTTTTCCTCCTGTAACAGTTTTTTGCTGCAGTTTGCAGCAGTCTTTCTCAAAGTAATAAAAGTACTGAGAAGTAGTTCTTTCTCAGTAGTAGAGATCTGACTTATAAATCTGAACTATAATATGTTAGTGATACCCTAGTGATAAAAGTTCTTTCCTGTGTCTTTTAAGCTAGCTGCTTGCATTTAAAAGCCTTGTTCATGAAGGCTGAGTCGCAGTAACAGTGTGCTGGATATACTTGTATACTGCATGGAATTTAAAATATGGTTTAATCAACTCTCTTATGGTCTACATATGCAGCATTAGGTTAGAAGACCCCACAGGAAGCATCTGTTCAGAAACAGGCATCTGTTTCTAAAAAATAGAATCTGAAGATATTTTGAGCACCTAAAAGGATTTTTTCCACGTGTCTTGGTGCCCATAGACCCATAAAACTGCAAATCTTTGTTGAAGAAGGGAACATTGTCAGATATACATACTTAATTACTTGTTATTAGAAAGAAAAATTTTATTACCAGCAAGGTGAAGTGGAAGGTCTTCAGCATATAAAGTGATTCCAAACTACCCTGGACCTGTATTAAAGTGAGCTAAAGTGAAGGAATTAGAAATTTTGCAAGCTAGTGCTAATAAGATATCTTTTTTTGCTTGCAAAAGAAGTTAATCACTATGTTTTAATGTGCCTTACAGTGCATTTAACTGCTTGTAATCACTAAGAGTCCTTGAAACTATTTATATTCTGAATGTGTATGTTCAAGCATATTTTTATCTCAAACTTAAATCAGAAGAGTATTTTAATTCAGGAAAATGAATCAGACCTATCAGTGTAGTCACAGAATTTACTAATGGTTTGGTCAAAGTTGAGGACACGAGTCACTGCTGTGACAGGTGTCTGTGGTCAGGTAGTCATTGTGGTTGAATGGTGAAGTTATGAATGTGTTGTTCCTAAAAAGGAATTTTATCACGAATAAACAAGGTGAATGGTGAGAATGATCTACGTTTCTATTTTTCATGTATTGTTTTCTAGTTTAGTCACTTGGCTTGTCAGTGGCTTGGCTGGTGATGTTATCTCTTTGGTCTTCTTAATATCTTAAAGCCACTTGCTTTTGTCTCCTGAGGTGCTATCAGCTTTTGGCTTTCTGACCTAAATGTGTTATGAGAATGTAAAGCTATTAAGAGTTAATTCATGCTTCTTTGTTTTTGTTCTGTGCATACCAGAACAAGGCAAATGTCCAAGCATGCTCGGGCAATCATAGAATCATAGAATTAGCGGGGTTGGAAGGGACCTCAGAGATCATCAAGTCCAACCCTTGATCCACCACTGTGGTTACCAGACCATGGCACTGAGTGCCACATCCAGTCTCTTTTTAAATGTCTCCAGGGACGGAGAATCCACCACCTCACCAGGCAGTCCATTCCATTGCCTGATCACCCTCTCCGTAAAGAAATTTTCTAATATCTAACCTAAACCTCCCCTGAATGTATAGTTGTTTTCATCTGTCACTTACTAAAGGCATTGGGTGAAAAAACTCTAAGACAAAATAAACATTTTACTCTTTTGTTGCATATGCCCTTCCATTTTAACTTACTGAATTGACCTTAAACATCAGAGGAAATCTTTCAGACAAATAATTTCCCATTGATCCTTGCTTCCTAAAACAGTGTCATGTATAGGCTGTGGATGACTGTGATTACTTTGGTGTTTTATCGTAGCTGTTTTCTTATAATCTCTCATTGTCTCTTGTACATATTTGAAAACAGTTTTATTTTTCCAGCCTCGGTAACCTCATTGTCCTTGTCCCAGAAAATGTGTCTTCTGCTTGAATATTTTATACAGGCTTAGTTTTGATCAAGTAACAAGCTAGAGTGAAAAGAAGCTAGTTTTCTTAGGTAAAATGTAGTGGCATTTTACATGATTTTCAGTAATCATTGGAGAAACTTTGTAAAAAGAGAAATTAAATTTTAAGAGCTGTGCAGATTGGGAATCCCTGCTTTTATGGTCCTAGGGATGATGGAATATGTTGAGTGCTATTGGAGGTATGCTTAGTGGGGCTCATCAGTGTGTTTCATGAAATGAAGTATCTAATGACTGTTAAAAAAAAAAGTGTCAGCACATGTGGTCACAGTTTAGTAAGAAGGTTGCTGCAGCCTTTTTGGTGTCCCAAGTTTTATGCCAAACTAACCCACAATAAATATAATTAGTAAATTGACTGTCATGGACAAGTGACATTATTACTATTTGCTATTTCTGTGTTAAACTACTCAGACTGATCTGTATTTGTCTAGTCACCTCTAACTTACATATAGACCTTTTTTTTAATACCATATTTAGCAATGACTTTGAGCTATGTAGAATGTAGCTTTTAATGTACTTTCTGTAGACTTCCTCTACAAAGGTTATTTTCTGTGATGAGTGTGTGCTACAAGTAGTTGTGAGCAGCTTAGATCCTTTAGGGCTTTATAATTACTCAGCTGCCCTGGTGAAATAGATTTGATGTCAGCAGCAGGAGTTCCATGACTAATATAAACACTTGAACTAGTAATTACAGGCTCTGATCCTCTGCTGGTGGTAATTATATCCTTTATTCCTCTGCCCCAAGGGTGGTCAATTTCCGTAATTCAGGAGGAACCAAACTTCTGCTGTCTCTTGCCATCAGATCCTTGGACAATACTCATCGTGTATTTTCATGGTTCCCAATGGATCTCAGGCTGTGGATTGAAGAATGCTATAATAATACAAAGGATATTTACTCACAGGTTTTGCCTTGCAATATATTGGTCTTGCTTTAGAAAATACACTCTGGGTCTGTTGAAAGAGTCATGCTTGAGGATTGTCTTAATTTTTTTTTTTTTTTTGAAATGCTGCCTTTACTTCAGGACATGACTACTGTAAAGTAGCTTCTCTTGTGAAATGCATTGGTAATGCCTGGTCTGGCACTTCTTTAGGTTGGGTATTTTTTTTTTGCATGAGCTGGCTTCAGCCAATTTTATCTTTCCACCCTCTAAACTCTTGGTTGCTCCAGGCTTTTTCAACCTGTGTACTGCAGGCAGCATTTTTTTATTCACTAATTATATCATTAGTTGTCCCACAGTAAGTCAGATGCATTAGCTAATAGGAGCAGCTTTCAGACTTTCCCCAGGTGACCACTAGTCAAAGAAATACAGGTCAGTGAGAGCCATGGTCCTAGTATAGTACCTTCTGATATTTTGCTAGTGACCTTTTCTTGAAATCAGTCCTTGAAATGTGGTAGACACACCTCAAAATGCTAGTTAGTTTTTCTGTATTTGTCTGCTAATACTTAAATCTACCTTCATTTACTTGAGCAGAGGGCTAGTTTCCTGCCACTATTTTGTTGTTTGGATGCTTTAGAGACTGAAACATCTGAAAAGTCTCATGTAATTGATGTATGGCACATTTTCTTTGTAGAGTCTTCGCTGTTTTGTCCACTTCGATACTTTTTGTATTTATTTTTGTATTTATTTTTTGTAGTACTCTACTTTCTGAGACTTAAGAGTGACTCCTACCTAGTATTTTCTGGTGAAATTTGTTAGGACTCAGTATAATCCAATTCTTTTCTCTATCAAATGTAGTGAGGTTGACTAAGATGGGCAAAGGTTATTAATGCTAATAGGTAAAGATTAGTATAAATAGGAAGATCACTTCAGCCTTGTTTTCTGTCGCAGTGCGAGACGGAGACTTGTTTGATGCAAACAAATGTCTAATTTTATTGAGTCAGAAGGCGATATTTATACATTGATCACAGAGCTAATGCTACGTATACATACTACTGATTGGGTGGCCGCTACACGAGTTTTAACTTGATTGGCTACAAAACAGTTACTGTATAAAGCTTTTATCACATTCGAACATCTTCGCGGAGATTTACAATCGCGCCAGACTCCTTAACCAGGTTCCCTAATCCAATCGTCCTGTTTACAAAGTTTCTTAACCTTTGATCCTTTGATCTCCCTAACGCTTTGTTTCCTGCAGTTGCAACACAGCCTTTAAGCAGAGCTGCTCTTGCAGATAGCCCACGGCTGACAGTGCGAGATCACTTCAGCCTTGTTTTCTTTGGGAAATCATGCAAAATAGTTGTCATGGTATTTACTTACCTTTGTATTTTCTAGACCTATGCTGGTTCAAAATGAATTTGTCAGTGAAGCTGTATGAGTTATTGTCCAGCGGGTGATGGAAACTGAAAGATAGATTGCCTTAATTTTAGTAGATTTAATGCTTTTTCGTACTATTTATCTTTAGGAAGAGGTTGAATTGCCTTTATACTATAGTTAGCAATGAATTTACTAACCAGTATGTAAGAATCTGATAAGGGAGGTCATTCTTTATAATTCCTGTGCCGTTGCCTTTTTTCTTGAAGAGTCATTGGATTTCTGTGCTAGGGTGTTTTCTGTTAAATACATGAATCTAGCAGAAGGCTTACTTAGAAGACAATGTGTAGAATGAGGATATCATGTAGGACAACTAAATTAAGTTGATATTATCTTTGTCTCTTACTAATAACTCAGTCTACACAAAATTGAGTATTTGCAACGTGCCCTTAGGGCAAAGCATTCTCATGGGACTGCAGTGGGAGGAGTGCTGCTGGTGTGTTAAGGGAGGTGATCCTTACCCTCAGCACTGGTGAGGCCACACCTGGAGTATCATCTCAATTTCTGGGCTCCCCAGTACAAGAGAGCTATGGACATACTGGAGAAAGTCTAGCAAAAGGCTGCTCAAACGATGAAGGGACTGGAGCATCTCTCCTGTGAGGAAAGGCTGAGTGAACTTGGACTGTTCAACCTCAAGAAGGAGTGTGTATCAATGTGTATATAAATACATGAAGGTGACTAAGCACTGGCAGAGGTTGCCCAGAGAGGTTGTGGAGTCTCCTACCTTGTAGATACTCAAGAGGCAGCTGGACATCAGCCTAAGCAGTTGGCTCTCAGTGGCCCTGCAGTGGCATGCAGACTGGACCAGATAATCTGTGGAGCAGCTATCTTCCATCACCTCTGGTCCAGCCCCCAGCATCACCACCCTTCCAGCTTCAACAGTTCTGTGATTGTGTGATTAGGTAGAAAAGTGGTAGAGACAGCAGAACCAGTCCCTTTGACTGAAGGACTAAATCTACCATTACTGTTACAGCCCATAACTCAATAGCGATTTTGCTTTCCCAGTTTCTCTGTCATGGCTCTAGTGATTCAGGCAGGCTTTAAGAGGGGTGTAAGGAGTACAATATTTGCCACTTCACAGCATCCTTGTTGTGTAGCAGATCTCTCTTCTATACCATATATATTCAGTAGAGACTGCTTGGTGGGATAAACATTTTTTTTTTTTTTTGTGGTAATGCTCCATGTTTTGCATTTCATTACAACACCATTGTATGCAAGACAAATTTTTTAAACAAGCCAGGAGACATTATTATTCACAAGTTGTGTTTTCCCAGTCTTCACATCTTACTATATACATGCTTTAGGATCCAAGGTGTTTGCAAACGGTGTGGTGAAGCAGTCTCAGTTTCTCTCCTAATGCTTCAAGAACTGTAACTGAGGTTGTGCATCAGTCTGGACTGGGCTGTGGTTTCTACTTCATCCTCTCCTTTACCTCATCCATAAGTGGTCATCTTTCTTACTGGTTCTGTAAAAAATAATGCTATTGCCAGATGTCAGACACATCTAACTGTTGAACACAGAAAGTAGTGTTGCATTCCACATGTCCCTACACAAGAATATCTGGTTAAGGACTAGGCAGTGTGAAAAATTAGGACAATAGACAGGACAAATAATAAATTAAGCACACAGATGCACGAGCACTGAAGAATGAGAGATAATTAGGTAGATGCCAAAGACCAAAACTAGTTGATGGACCATTGAAGGAACAACTTGAAGCTCTGAAGGAAACAAGATTATCATGTGGCTCAGAAAAGAGCAGTTATAATGGGATATTTGAGGGGATTGTGGGATTATGTAAGAGGTACTATGGATCATCTGGGGGAGGAGTAAAGGGCAGGAAAAGAGTGTAAGAAATTTAATGATCATTATTTGTCACTCAGAGCAGTTGGTGGTTGGCTTCATAGGACTGAGACTGAGTTTTTAGAACTCCAGGAAACTGGAGAGAGCAGAGGGTTTGTGAGTCAGTGGCTGGAGGGGATGGCATCCAAGCCAGCTTCCAAAATGAAAAGCTCACCAGCTTGAATATAGCAGCTTGCTGTGTGGACTTCTGCTTTTACTTAAAAGCCACAGGCCTAAACAGGAGGTCAAATGGAAGCCCACTGCCATAGTGAAGTTCTAAGGCAACAATATTATGTTTTGTAATCAAGTAGTTTTTTTGAAGGCTTAGTTTACTGGTTCATGAACTTGAGTCTTTGGGGAAGTGTTGATACGTCATAATTAAACAATAATTCAGAATTAAAATATTTTAATAATTACAAACTTAATATTTTAGAAAAGGGAATAAAAAATTGCACATTGTTGGAGTTGAGGACTGATTTGAAAGTTGAGGAAGTTATCAGCAAAGGGCAAGTCAGTGGTGAAACAGTTGATAAAATCAACGAAGAACCTTCACAGTTATGGGAAGAAGTATTATTTAACAGAATATTTGGCTTTTGCTGGAAAGTAAGTGGTACTTCAGTCTATGTACAATTAAATTCTGAAAGACTTGTAAAAAGATAATTAATAATCTGTTTTTTCAGAAAAAATATCTGGTAAGCATCTTGGTAACTGTCAACTTTAGCTTTATGTTAGCATTCAAAAAAGTACAATAGATGACTTCATTTACATACTTTCATCCTAACATGCAAGTGAATTGAGTATAGCCACAAGTACTAATGATGCAAAAACCAGTAACAGTTCACTTGCCAATTAAACAAGGTTTAATTACTGAAAAATTTTGCTTTAAAGACTGAACATTAATCTTCAACCCAGATGTTATTTATACCTCAGATGTGAGTGTGAAAGCTAGACATTTCCAAGTGGAAAAAAGAAATCAATTGCTTGCAGAAGCAAATGCCTGAGGAAAACATTAATTAACATTCTGAATGCATTTGACAAATGCTGAGCTGAAATTAGTGGAGTTCACTTTCTTCAAAGTTTTTTAAGTATTGGGTAAATATCTAGGACATGCTAGCAAGGAAATTCTTCACAACTGTTTTTTTCTTCTGCCATGGAGGATTTGTCTTTTGACAGCTTGACTTGACTAAGTATAACTATGTATTCATTATATATATGCAGTACAAATAATTTATAAGGTATTTTATAGTACAACTTATGTTGCTTTTAAATTGTTAGGTATAGCATTTAAATAACATTGATGGTAACTGTAAGGTTCTCCGCTTTAGCATCTAAAAAAAATAAATTGCAGTACTAAGACTATAACTAGAATTCCTGTCTTTAAGTCACGAGTTAGCTCTTCCCTTTGATTTGCTTTCCTTAGGACAAAGAAGACCTCTTTGCATTCTCTGTGTTTTTTTTTTTTTCTCCTCATTTGTATTATTGTGAGGAGGGGTGTGTGTGAGAGAATGTAGTGGATGGTTTTATTTAATTAGAAAAACAAATCCCGTTTCAGCCTGGTATTGACCCTGATGTTAACCACTAGAGAATCATGAAGGAAATTTTTTCCTGTCCTTTGAAAATGTCACTGAGTTGTTATATTTGTACTAAAAGACCAGTAATGCCAATCCTTATTTTTATATCCTTCCTTTCATACTTCGGTGGTGCTGTGTGGAAATAATTGTTTCATATAATATGTTACATTGGCTCATTACAAAAAATACTTGGTAGTCTTAGAAACATTTTCATGTAAATGGTTGTGTTTAGTTTTGAAAAATGTTGTCTCTGCTCATATAGGTCGAGTGCAAAAACGAAATATTGTTTTCTTTGCTTTTATTGAGCTGATTTCGGTGTAAGTGCTGCTGAAACAACTTCTAATAGCTGAGAAAGCCTTGGCAAAAATTACTTATTAATTTTGTACAACACTTGAGATTTGTAACATGCTGTGAAAGGTTAAAATCCAGCTTTTTTCAAAAGAAAATTGATCAGTGCTAAAATGTCAACTGCCTAGGTACAGCAGCATACCGGCATGCAAACCCTCTTCTCTTAATTCAGGTTCCCCAGCTGCATAGCATTTGCATTGTGACATTTTGTTACAACATTAGCAAGATAGCTGATGTTTCAAAATCAATCAGTTTTTGTTGGTATGAGGCAGCCTGCAACTTAGTTGGAAATTGAAGGCATGTCTCTGAAATGTAATGAAATTGAATTCTTGGGTTCTGGCAGTATCTGCATCTCATGACTTCTTAGTGATGACTGCAAAATCGTACAGCTTTGATGTACATGTAAGGTTAAATTTATATCTTAAAAAAAAAATTAAGACTTCCTCATAGGTGCAAAACTTTACTAGATGTATTTTAAATTTAATTTAAGGCAATTATTTTGGTGCTCGGTGCATTCAAATGCAAGATAGAAAAATGAGTTCCCTTACTGTATTGAAGGGCATCAAAGAGTTGGTGGTGGAAGAACAGACCCAAAGAGTATGAAATACGTAAAAGAACACACTTATCCATGGTTATGGTTGGACTCAATGATCCTGAAGGTCTTCTCCAACCTTAATGATCCTATGATTTGTTTCTTTGCTTTATAAATAGAAATTTCCCCTCTATTCTTAACTTTTAGCCACATAATCCTTCACTTTTCTGTTCATCAGTACATACAATGGAAAGATGTCAGAGCCTTCACGTTGTAAATTTAATCCTTATTAAAATGTCTGTAACTTATTGTGTAAAATTTAAAACATATAGGGTTTTGTTTCCTTTCTAATATTTTTATTTCTAATTTCTGTATTCTCACAACTTTCTAAAATTTGCTTGCCTAGTTATTTAATTGAAATTAACAAAAGCCTAACAACTTGAGTTACAAGGCTCTCAAGCCTATGTCTGATTTCAACCCAGATTTTCTTACACTGAGTAGTGTAAGAAAACCTAGAGGCAAATCCCAGGTTGTGGGACATAGGGACAGCATTTGGCAGTTGAAAAGGAAATACTCTTGGTAATATTTTAGGTTTTCTAATGCACCCTCCTTTTTTTTCCTGGAAACTTGTAGATAGGGGTTGGAGTAATTCAGTATCTTTCTACAAATAAAAGTAGCTTTTGCCACAAAATGCATCTTTCTGTGCACTCTTTCTAGCCTCCCATGTCATTTCTCAGTGATATCCAACATAATGTGTAGGTTTTGTTTTTATATTTTTAAGTGTATTTAGCAAATGATCTGACAGCATATGAAAATTTTCTTCTGTAATACAGGTAAGTAGGATAGCTCTTACAAAAAGTAAAATTTGTAAAAATAAAAATTCTTACTTTTTTTCTGCAGAAAAACACTTGGAGAGCAAATAATTCTTAAATCAAGAACTTTATGCACACCTAAAAAATTGAGACAAATTAATTGAGCTATGATAATCTTGTTCTTAATTGCTGTGTATAAAAATGTCATTGCCTTCCTGACAGCGTTTGGAGCTGTTGCACAACTTTGCCACTTGGCTTTGTGTCAAGTTAACTTGTTTTAAGGTTTATTGTAAATCTCTCACAGCTTGCAATTTCATGTGCCAGTCTCATGTTTGTGCAAGGGAGAGAAAAACAGATAATTTCTTTGCCATCATCCTATAAATTGTCATCCTTTTACCTTCATTGTTGTTTGAAGTACCACCGTTAAGTAGTTCTAATATTCTAATGTAGTTTTCCAACCATTGCATGTTTTCTGCATTCTCAAATTGTTACTTTGTTCATACCATAAGATGATGTCCTATTCATTTGCCACAAATGTGGCACAGTGATCACTGGGTGTCTGATTATTACTAAGAGCCCAGTGGAAAAAACCTCAGTTAGCTCTTCTACAAGACGGTTTGAAAATATTGCTGAATTTTGTCAAACTTCTGAAACACAGCTGATAATTCTACTACTAAAGCAAGTATGAAGTTGGACCAAAGCTGTCATCTCAGTTTTTGTTTATTTATTCTTTTTGCTCCTGTTGTTAAGTATTATAGTCATATAGTGCTAAATATGATGTAAATTTTTCTATTAAAAAGTAAATTGTGTATTATATAACTCAATCGACTGTATTTAGATTACATGACTGCTAGAAATCTGTCTAGGTAGAATACGACTTCTAGTTAAAGTATGTTTAGAAAAAGTATATTGCTTTCATGATGTCTTGCTATTTGATTCAAATAATACTGTAATTTTAGATTTTTTTTACTGATTGATTTTAACTCGTGAATTTTTCTGCTAAATTCAGGTACTCTAAGGTTGCAATTAGTTATTCCCTTAATTGGGTAAAATATGTCTTATCCAGTGTTGTGTCAAGTTTTAGCAATGCCAACTGATTAGTTATATCATTCCTGCTTTGTGCTATCTGTTTTTTTTGATGCTAATATTTTATTAATTGGACTTCTGTTTTCTTCTAGTTGACAGCACGATCACTGCCTTCCATACAATCTGATGAGAGATTACAACCTCTGCTTAATCATCTCAGGTAGCATAAACTGAAAACAGTGCATTCTTTCATACATGTTATAATAATTGTATCAGTAGAATGTTGTAGTACAGGTTTTTTTCAGATGCCTCCTCTGTGTGATTGGCTTTGACTAGAAAAAAAACCTCTAAAGTATCCTTTCAAATTAGCATAAGCTTTCTAAAAGACATGAAAGATATTTTACAGGGCTGGTGCTGCTTCTAAGTAACAAGAAAATATTTGTAGCTTTTATGAAACTTCTTTATAGTAAGTGCAATAGTAATATCTCTAAGGATAGAATTTTACTTGAATATCAGTAATTGAAGCTCTATTTTTGAACACAGAACTTTGCATTAAAATCACCCAAATGATGTTGGATGAATTAGAAATGGAAGGGGTGAGGCTCCAGCATGGCAGCACTGCACAGGAAATTGGATGCAGGTCTAGTTAGCATGCTCTGTATTTCCTCTGGTGCTCTGCTGCTTGAGGTATCTGTAATAAATTTGACATTTTAGTTTTATCTAAAAAAATTCTTGTAATTTTTATAACATAGGAACAGTTTCAATCTTTAATTTTAGTGCAAATCTGAATAGGAAAAATAGCTTTCATTGTGTATCTACTTATTTCCACATGATTGAAAATTGTTCAACAGCACTGAATGAAATACATATTGCAGTGTAACTGTTATGTAGCTGGTATGGAGTTCCTTCTGAATGTTAATAAACTTCCATGTTTTTATTACCATACCTCTTACTGGGATTTAAAAAAAATGTGCCTCATACCTTTCTCCATTTGAATCTAAAGGGCATTAGGCTAGCTTTTTATATATTGTGCTCTTTATGAGTAATTACTGAGAAATTTGAAGTTTCTTTTGATGTATGCTGTGCATCCATGTAATGGAACAGCCTTCAGCAAACACTTCCCTACTCCTTTTTTAAATATGGGAAAGGTTGCAAAAAACCCTAGTCTTACATGAAGTACTTTAACAGGAATGCTGTGTCCTACATTCATACAAAAAAGCATTTTTGGCACATTCTTATGTGAACTTGGTCATGTGTGCTTAACAGTTGGTAACTTATTTCCAATTTGCTTTTGTGAAAATGGAGGTGCTGTTCCCTGTACATTTTGTCAACAGTCAAAAAAATTGCTTCCCAGTTGCCTTTTTGGAAGTTCCTCTAAAATAGACAAAATGCATCAAACATTACAACTTGAAAAACAAACTCTGGCAGCGAACAGATGACCAAGTAGGTCTTCTCTGTTCCTTTTTTCTATGAGTCTGTGATTCATTTTTGCTTCATCTCGCTTGTTACAAAGGGGAATATTAGTTATTTGTAGGCTCTCCTCTACTTCCATTGTGTGAATTCTTACAGCAGTATTTGTTCTAGGCGTATGTCAATAGAGCTTTATCAGGGGAGCAAAAGTTTGGATAGAAACGTGTGAAAAGAGCACACAATTGAAGGTTACAGAGCAGTGCTTGGTTGTTAACATCCCACACATTTTTTTGGCAGCTATTCATATCTGCTTGTGACTTTTAAATTAACCACTCCTCAGAAAAGGTCATTTTACTCTGGATTTTGTCTGCATAGATAAATTAATCCATGCCCATTTTATTCAATGAACATAATGTGTAAAAATGTTAAAATAATTGACACAAGATTGTGCTTAGGGATTTCACATGCTCCCAGTAAGCTGCAAGGAGATTTAAATTGGTAAAACTTGAACAATTTAATTGAAATTTAATTTCTAAATGCATAAGAGGAACATTTCTGCAACTTATGCTTTCAAAGATGCTTATATGGGCTTTCATCCAATTTCACCTTGGATGAAACTACAAGGTCCTAGCACTACTGTTTAGCAATTGTTTCAGCAGGAAATTATTTAAAAGATTGACAAAAACTGTTTTATATAATACCATCAAAATACCACAGGATTGTGCCTGTACATGCATTGTAAGGAGAAGTTGAGCTGACTTTATTTATTCTGGTGAAGAGAATGACCAAAGAGCAGCTTACAACTGTTTGAAGGCCAAACTTCACAGCATTGGAATTCTTGATTGTGCCAGAAGATGTAACAAATGACAGTGCTCACATATAGCAGCTTGGGAAGTTTAAATTGGACATCAGGAAAATGTCTGTGCTAGGATGGTAGTACAGCAGATTGCCTCGAGATGTGGAATCTTGATTTGTGGGGTTTTTTAAAATTCAGCTAAAAAAAGCCATAGCTCACCTGACTGCAGTTGGCAGTACTCCCACGTAAAGTGGGATGCAAGACTAAATGGTCTTCTAACATCCCTTACAACCAACTCTTATGTGATTGTGTTAATTCTGTCTTGAAATGATAGTTCATATACTCATGCAGACGTGTTCACCTTCCTTCTCACTTATGCTTATCTCACAAGCAAGTCAGGAAGGATTCACACCTTAATAGACTGGTGCCATTTACTATCCTCAACACCTCAGAATGCCCTTCATATCCTCACTAATTCTCATGATATACTGATACATATGTGAATAATGCAGTATTTATCAGAACAGTCCTACAACTGCTTACTTGAAAAACAGATCCTGTTCTTGGAAACACTGATGTCGTGGACGTGTAAATTTGAGGGATCATGAGGGTCAAACCCCTTCCTTCTCCAATTTGTGCTGAGTATGACATGTATGGGATGGAATACTCTGGTCAATTTTGGTCATTTATCTTGTCCATTCCTCCCTAAAGGAGGGTTTGCAGGTGGGACCTCTTTACTCCTTTTCTCCTTCCAGAGGGCAAAAATGTTCCTCAGAGCTGAGCAGTGGCCTTGGCTCTGCAGTTACAGTCTCTGGCTGTAATTATAAACATCCAGTGTTATCAGTCCTAGAAGCAGACACTGTCTGAGAAACTTGCTGTTAATTTCACCAAGTGCAACTACTTACAAGAGACTTAGCTGAAAGCTAAAGTACAAACCCAGAAAATCACCTTTATCCTGGCCCAAACTAGGACACTACCAAGTCCAGTCGTAATGGTCAGCAGAATTCAGGGAGTATGTTCTCTTTTTAGCAGTAACTTCTGAAGTCTTATTCTGTTTCACTTACTGTAAAGAAAAACTTTTATGTCTTCTCTTTGGACCTCCTCAGGCCAATCCTTTCTATGAATGCTAGGAAGAAGTGGTTTTCTTTAGCTTAGCAATTTTAAAAAATACTGCTGTGATTCTAATAAATGCTATAGGATACAAGCAGATGATGTAAAGTGATTACAGTAGAACAGCTTAAGAAGTTACCAGCACTTGTCCCAGGATGTCATAACTGACTGAATGGTAATTTTTAAAATTTCTGTGTTTTCAAAAAAACAATTGAAGTTTCCTAAGCTGTTTTCTGTTGTTACATGCTTCAAATGGAATAATTTTGGACTGTGATTTTTTTTGTTGTTATTGTTTGGTTTTGTTTGTAGTTTGCTCAAGTAAAATTATGCAGATCTGGTTCTACAAGGAAATTTAGATATCATTTTAGTAGGATCAGTAGTAATAGACATACACAGCTCAAATACTTTTAATTATTTATCCATTGTTGTGTAATGAAAAAAAAAATCTATTAAATACAATAAGCTTGCCTAGTGCTCCAGTGTGTTCTAGAAATAAGACTAAAGAATGAATCAATGCATCTATAATTAAACAAGCTATTTGCTGTGTACTAAAGTCAACTTTTATCTTTTATGGTTTTCACACTTTACAGTATTGAAATGTCACAAAACAATCTTTAGCACCTATTATCATCATCTAGCTAAGTCCTTTTATTCTGGAGTTAACCTTTGTATCCCTTCAAAAGAATTAAGAAATTATTTTTGTAAGTTAGTTGCAAAATCCCTCTTGCACAAAAATTTTTTTCTTACCTAGACTTTGCAACTTGATTTTTGGACCAGTATGCTGCATTGAAAGCCCCTTTTTAGCTTTACTGCCTTCTGTACTGTCAATTCCTGAGTTTGGCTGGGCTGTCAGGAATGCTATGGTTAAACAGAGGGAAATTCCAAGCTCTGGATGTGGAGAGGAATAACCTCATGTACCAGTATAGGCTTAGTGCTGAACACCTGTGAAACGGGCTTGCAGAAGAGGACCTTGGGGTTCTGGTGGTCAATAAGTTGACTATGAGCCAGCAGTGTAGCCTTGAAGCAAAAGAAGCTAACAGTCTCTTGAGTGGCATTGGGAAGAAATATTGCTAACTGGCTGAGGGAGGAGATCCTTCCCTTCTACTCAGCACTGGTGAGGCCACATCTGGAGAGCTGTGTTCAGTTCTGGACTCCCCAGTATGTATGATGAGAGCATTAGATTGTTCAGTCTGGAGGACATAAATGTCAGGGGGGCATGGGGACATGTATAAATAGGTGGGGGAATATAAGATAGCAAAACTTCTCAGTGGTATCCAGTGATAGGCCAGGCAATTTCACTCATACATAACTTTTTTACTGCCAGGTGAGTCCAACACTGGAACATGTCACTTACAAGGTTATGAAGTCTCTGTGCTTGCAAATGGTCAAAACCCAGCTAGACGAGATGCAAAAGCAACTACAGTTAACTCTTTTGAGGAGGGTGTTGGACTAGATGATTTCTGTTTTATGAGTTTTTAATCTTAAGAATAGTATTTTTTCAACGTTTTAAATGATGCTTTGTTTTTCAGCCATTCTTATGTTGGCCCAGATTACAGCGTGCAAAAGAACACTGGAAAAATTTCTCTAGAACAGATTGATTCTGTAAGTCTTCTGTCTTCATTGTGCTATATTGTGTGTTGATTGATCTGTAACCCTTTAAATTGAAGTACTCTGTGTACAGACAACATACAAAGCCTTTATTTTTTTATTTTCTTCATGCCTTAACTCTTGAGAACTACTTGAGTGAAATTCTGGTAAAGTTTAAAATAGAGCAGAATTAATTGAAAATGCAACTAATCAGGATTTAGGCATGAACTGTAATGAAATGCTTAATTTGTAGCTTCATTTTGTGTACTTTCATAAATACATAATGTAATTATAAACAGAGTTTAAGAAAAATGTCTTATTTTGTAGTTTTGCAAACCATAATGTTTGGTGTATGATTATTGAAATATTAGTCTTTTTTACAACATTACTTTTTTTTTAGACTTTAGATGTACAGAAGGGTTTTTCAAAACAAGGAGGTGAATAAAATAAATGTCAAAACCGCACCAATGATGCACAAACAATTTAAAATGCATTACAACTCCTATATCTGAACTTTAGAAATAGTTTCTATTTTCAGTGTTCCATTTAACCATGACAGTGTTTCTTTGCTACTGAGTCCCATGGCATGTCTCAGACATTAAAAATAAAAATGCAAAGCCCAAATAAAATTGAATGCTAATTTTTTTTAAAAAAATCTCAGGTCTTGCTTTACAAGATTCTTCAGGGGAAAAAAACTGCAGATCAGTTGCAATGGATTTTACTCCTTCTTGTAGCTGATCAAAGCTTTTTAAAGAAACCCCATCTCCTCTCTCAACCTCCCAAAACTCTAACAAAGTTGACTTTACCATTCCATGAGGAAGAAACTTTGTAATAGAACTAGGGACATATTTTTCCTGACAGTAGTTAAATATGTGTTACTTGGTAGCTGAAACTACTCTGATGCCACCATCTGTATTACTTTGTCCTTTGGTTTTTGTTCTTGAGATGGTTATTGGATCTGGTGGCTTATGGCCACGCTCGTGTTATCATCAGTTCCAAGACACTCTGCACATGCATATCTTTTCTTCCAGCTGTTGGCATTTTCAAGTGGAGCTAATTAATAATCACAGTAAGGATATGCCCTACAAATTTTTCTCTTGACAGCTCTCTGTGAAGTCATTCCCTCTTTGCATGCGTCAGTTGCACAGAGCCCTCCGTGATAACCACCATCTCCGTCATGGAGGCCGTATGCAGTATGGGCTGTTCTTAAAAGGCATTGGCTTGACTCTGGAACAGGCACTGGAATTTTGGAAGAAAGAATTTATCAGAGGAAAAGTGGATCCAGACAAGGTAGTTTAACAAATGATAAATACCTGTGTATGTGAACATGAGGACGCAGTTAATGCGTACATTGTGCTTTGTATTTGAATAGATGCTTCTTAAAGTAGATAATTGAGCAAGGGGCACAGTAATGTCTTCAAGGATGAGAAGTGCTTTTCTCTTTTTCGTTTCATCAATTTTCTTGGTCATTCACCTGAAGAATGGGGAAAAAAATGTAAGCAACAAAGAGGCTTTTACAGATGAGGATTAGAAAAAACTTATTTTACCACCAAATGAATAGGAAACCAGTGTCCTTTATGAAATACATGTACTATATGACTAAGTTAATTCACCAAGCAGGTAATTGACCATAAACTACTATATGAGAGGCAGGGTTAGCCTTTTTTGTTGGTTAATTAAAGAATGCCAGCCTGGACAGCTGTGTGTGAGGTGGGCTTGCCTTAAAAAAATTTACAGTCTAAGAAGAAAAGAAGAAACTGGTATTTGTTAGAGCAGATGTTTCAGACCTATGTCAGTTTTGTTTGGACTGTGATACTTTGCATTTAATTTTGTGAGATCTCAGCTGTTCAGAACACTTGGAAGTATTTTGGAGTGTTTGGCAATCTTCTGTTAGCTTAACATCTCTGGGACATGACTATTTAGACAAGATGTAGGGCAAAAGTAATGCTGGCTACAATGAATTAAGGTGTGTATGTCTCTTTGGACTCCTGGCAGATAGATCAATGAACTGGTCTGCAGATCTTTTGCAAATGGTAAAGGTGTTTAAAGATATTATTTGAATGAGTACCTAAACCTCTAAGTCTAGCGTCATAAATGGGGTATAATTTAAGAGAAGGTAAGTATTTTGCTAAAAAAAATTCAAAATGCATTCTCTTACAAAGCTTTCAACAAAGACTTGAATTGAAGTAATTACTTCAATTTTGCAGTTGAATGCCAATTAATTACTGGCTAAGTTCAGAAAAATGCAGACTTTTCATTTTTATTTTCCTATGCTTAAAACAATCTGAATATTTATTGTTAGTACTGTTTAAAAACAAATGTTGTGTTAACAGGTCCAATTCCACCTATGTGTGATTTGATTGTAGGTGTATGCACATGTATGAAGACATGTATGCACCTTAAATCCTATTTTCAGTTGCAGGGTTATGAGTTTCTTCTATAGCATCTCTCTTGATAAGCTGCAGAAATAAATAAACTTTTATGGTCCTGTATTTAGCTTCAAAAGTTAGAAATCATGTTGTGAATGAAGCATGGGGTTGTTGTTACTACATTTTTCACAAGAAGGCTGCTATTTCTGTTTATTTTTTCATTCATCTCAAGTTCTGGATATGTAGCTTTAGATTGGCATTAAAAAAAAACAACTGATTTTTCACACCTGTAATTGAAGTCAGCGGCCACTAAAATGTCATTTAATGTTTAATGTTCTGAAAAAATGAAGGCTAATACAATTTACTGGTATTTTCCTCTTTTGACATATTTATTTTCTAACATGCATGCCATTGTTCCTTTCCTGTAGAGTGGAGATAATTATACTGTTCTGTCTTTCTGGAGCCTTGTGAAGATACATGCATGGTATTTGCTAAAGGCTAAGGTTAAGTTACTCATTTCTGACTGGTGTATTGCAACAAGGAAATGTTCAATTTGCTGTAGATGGTTATGGTTTCATAATTGTGTGTTTACATTAATCTTTAATGGTTGCAAGATTTACACCAGTTCTTAATCCTAAAAGTTCTTGGCAAACAGCTTCAGTTTTCATCAGGAAGGAAGTTACCTTACAATCCTAGAATTGTCTGGGATGGAAGGGACCTCAGAGATCATCAAGTCCAACCCTTGATCCACTACCGCTGCGGTTACCAGACCATGGCACTGAGTGCCACATCCAGTCTCTTTTTAAATATCTCCAGGGACAGAGAATCCACTACTTCCCTGGGCTGCCCATTCCAATGCCTGATCACCCTCTCCGTAAAGTAATTCTTTCTAATATCTAACCTAAATCTCCCCTGGCACAACTTAAGACTGTGTCCTCTTGTCCTGCTGATAGCTGCTTGGGAAAAGAGACCAACCCCCACCTGGCTACAACCTCCTTTCAGGGAGTTGTAGAGAGTGATGAGGTCTCCCCTGAGCCTCCTCTTCTCCAGGCTGAACACCCCCAACTCCCTCAGCCTCTCCTCATAGGATCTGTGCTCGAGTCCCTTCACCAGCCTGGTTGCCCTCCTTTGGACCTGCTCCAGCACCTCAATATCCTTCCTGAACTGAGGGGCCCAGGACTGGACACAGTACTCGAGGTGTGGCCTCACCAGGACCTCAGTGGCACACTGGAGTGCCTACCACTAGGCACAAGGAAATTTTGCACCAAAAAGATCTCCTGTGCTCTCAGTCACTGATGTGGACATACCCCAGCGTTCATTGATAAAAGCACAGTAGGAGAGTTTTTAAGTAACAATATTTTACCTTTAGAGAGGAATCTGGGAAGTATGTTGGAAATGAAGTGTGAAACCATGTATTCAGTGAAAAAAAACAAGTAGTGTTTCAAAGAAAGCATGAAAACTGGTAGAGGTGCTCTGTGGAGGGGAGAAATCATCACGTACTGGCATGTTCACAACAGAGACAAATGCAGAGCAGAAAATAAAATACTATTGTTTCTTTAGGCACCATAATAAAAATTACTCTGCAAATTGCTACTCCAAGAGTGCCTAAACAGTAAATTATTGTTGCTGAGATGATAGGATCAACAGTCAAATGATGGCAGGTGTGTTCATTCTGAGTGAATGGCGATGCCAGTTGACTTCATAACCTCAATGTTATTTAAAGGCTGGGTTTTTTTTCTTCTATAAAATGCAATCTTACTTTAAACGGATATTGATTCCCATAGATTCTTCCACATCCTGTTCTTGTTGCTTAAAAAATTAACTCCTTCCCTTCACCCTAAAAAAGAATGAGGTAATTCCAATATGCTTTTGAAAACAAGAAATAAATAAAATGATCAAGCCAAATCAAATAATTACACTACAGTTGTAAAAATACTCTGATAGTTGAAAATAAAGTCCTGTTATAGTGGACATTACTTGGCTGTCACTGTTCTCAGATCTATTTGTATGATTAGGATGTGCCTGTGAAGTCTGAGGCTTGGAAAGATGATGTGGCATTCAGAACAAAGGAAAGAAATGAAAGCTGGATCACTTTCTTTAAGGCATTATTCATTTACTTCTTTAGCTGGAATCAAGGTTTTGATACAGATAGCTGACTCTAAGGCAATGCATCACTTTCTACTTTCCACTTTCCTTTGCTACATGTATATTGTGATACATACTCTTTTTTTTTTTTTTTTTTTAGCAGTATGTTGTGGACACTGGGTGCAAAATGCTCTCTTCTGGTTCTCTGATTATTTACTGCATTTTACAGAAGAGATGGTATTTATGCACACGTGTTTAAAAGTAATTTCTTTGATACTGCAATTTATTGGTCTGATTTTTATTATGTTTGCCTATGATACTGAAGTCTGAAAATTCTGCAAGAATTTGTTTGTTTGTTTAAGTAAATCTCCAAAACATAAGTGTTACCCTATTTACAAAATAATTGTGATGACAGAACAGCTTTCTTGTCATTCTGGCTTCTTCCTGAGAGCAGGACATGGCTCACTATCTGCTGTGTTTAAGGCCTCTTTTCTGGGGAATATGGTGGCATTCAGGCTAATGATGCCTTTTGTTCTTTCTGATGTAATTTTCCAGATCATCTTACTGCAGTTTTGTATGGCTTATTGTTTTCTGTAGCAGTTGATCACAAGTGGCAGTGATCTATCAGAGTTTTATGACTCTATCTTCATCCCTTCTCACTATTGAAGGTCCTCATGACAGACGTTTTCCTGGAAGAAGGAAAAGTTTACTCAGATTGAACTTTGCTCAGAGCCTATGATTGCTAAAGGAGACCTCTATTTAAGTTTTTGAGCTTCAGTCAATTATTGATATATTCTGTATGTTTCTTTCACATATGGTGATCATTTATGAAACTGAGGACAGACAACTTACTTCTGCACCAGAATGCAAAGGAATAAATCTCCTACTCTATTAAGAAGACATGGAACTTCAGAGTGAAGAGTCATCCCAATGAGATGGTTCCAGTGATTAGATTTTCCTGCCTCTTTCATTTGTTTTCCAGCTGATTTTAGGAGGTTCTTGATTCTGGATTCAGGATTGAAACTTTACCTTGAATGCAAACAACTGGTGATGAATGATTCTACCAGGGTCAACCAGAATGCTTGGACTTGACACCTTCTGAGGTCCTTTCCAGCTTGAAATTATCTTGTGGTTCTGAACACAGGTAGAAGTATGTTTTTGTGAGGGCTGGTCACTAGAGGGAGACAAGATCATGAGGAATAAACAAATACAACATGTAGATGTAGTTAGAAGAGCTTATTCTATAATGCTATGTAGGTCTATATAATAATTCTAGAAAAAAACCTCTTGTGTATTTAAATGAAAGCAGAAATAGGCACTTGATAATCTGCAGGGCAGTGCCATTAAGCATGTACAACTAGTGCAGTTTATAATGCATGGATGATGTGGTGATTCTTTAAAATATCTTCCATCTCATTAAATCCCCAGGAATATTTTCTCTTTAGTCAGTGGATTTCATTTGGTTTTAGTATTTTATCTTTTTTTTTTTTGAGATTTGGGGGTTGATTTACAGGTAGTTCCTTTTTTTACTTGCCCTCTTTTTGTTGGGTAATGTTGCCTACTATTTGGGAATGTACTTTGGTTCCTAAATCAGAAAAGGATCTTATTCTGTTACATTTTTAAAGATAATTTTCTAATTGAATATTATTTGCTACTTTTATTCTTGAATTATTTACGCTTTACAAATCTGCAGCCTAGAATGACCAGTTGAACAGCAAGCCACAATATTTAACACGTAAGAGATTAAGATGTGAATATAATTGAAATTCCTCTATACAGATAAAAATCTGATTTTTTTTCAGTTGTATGTCAGTGGTGCTTTAATGCAAATAGGCTTGAATTCTCCATGGGTGTATAATGGTTACTATAGAACTTTAAGAAAATGCTTGCTCTCTTTTAGGATATAAAAAAGATAAAAGAGTGCAGCATGTATTACCTGTAAAATCCTGAATTTTGTGGAAGTTCAAGATTATGTAATGGTAACAAAGCATTAAAGTAGTTAAGCGTATTGCCCTTCTTTCATCAGTTATCATGGGACTAGATAGTGAAGTTTCTGATTAAATTGTGTTTCTGTGTTATACTTATCATAAAATGAAATACAACATTTTTCTTTCTGCCAGTTACTAAAAATTAGCTTCAGTAGAACCACTTACTATCTGTGTTTCTCTTTCATTATTTCGAAATTATCATTTCATGCTCTAGTTATTGTGAGGTAGGACAAGAGAATTTCAAATTTTGAGTGAATCACTTCTGTCTAGGCAAAATGACATTTTATTCATAACATTATGTCTTGAGTGGCTGTATTTGCCTAGTATAACAGCATAGAGAAAGTAAAAATACTTTAATGATATGTTTTCAAATGTTATTTATTTATATATTCTGCAAACAAAGCTAGCTCTTGAAATTTCTTTAATAGCTGGCTAAAATCTATACTATTGTCAAAAGAAACATGAAAATGCATTTTACATGACTCATTTTCATTTCCAAACTTGCTATTGAATTTACATTAAACTTTTTAAAATGCAAGTTTGCAGGAAAAGCCCAGTGATCTGCAATTGTTATGGGGGTTTCAAGACAGCAAGTGGTCTGAGTGCATCCTATGAATTTACTTGAAGTTAAAATTAATATCTAATTTGAATTTTAACCCCAAAGTCCTGAACAGGACTTTAAGATTTTACTACTCTTGAATTCCTTTTTGTGGTTTTGGTTTAGAGGTTGTCTTGTTTGTTTGTTTTTCCTTTTTTAGTGTAGTCCTTTTTGTGGCATTCCTCTGAACAGGTTTACAAGTATTTGTGCAAACTATGAAGTGACTCAGCCAAGATGCTGGTAGCTATAAGCTGAACAGCCTTTACCACAGTGATACACTCAACGCCAAATTAAAAATGTCCATAGTCTGAACTCAAGTCATGCTGGTTTCCAGAAATCACCTTTATGGCAGTGAACCAGTCATCAGGAGATAATCCTATCGTGTAGCTTCCTTACTGGTCTTTTTTTTGCATATAAATTGAAGTCTGGAGTTTAATGGGCATTGTTCAAAGGCAACATAAATGTTGTTGAAGGTGATATTAATGTGAAGGAGATTGCTGCTGAGATTGGCTAGCTGTTGTGATCTTGGCTGAAAATCTGAAGTTCATTTTATATTTTAATAAACAAGATGCAGAAGAAGTGTTCTGTGTGATTTTTGTTTACAGTCCAAAATGTATAAAACTGGGCATGAAAATCAAAAGCATGACTTGAAGCCACAAATGCATGGCTAGCTGTTGCATCTGAGTCAAGCTGAATTAGTACAGCTGTTTTGTCAGTTGTAGCTGGAAAAAGATTTATTCTTTCATTTGTCTATGGTAATTTCCTAATAAAAATCATTGAGGAGGTGTTGGATTCAGTTGAAAATTCTGAGGACTTGGGTTGTGGACAGCTGTTCTTCCCCATTTGATTCTATATGAATTGTTAGAGCTGAGCCTGAAAATTAGGAATTTCTTGCAAAACCTTTCTCGTATGCCCAGGAACTGTAGTCCAGGTAACTATAATATCCTTGTTTATCTGGATGGTATTAACCTTTAATTTCCATTAAAACTGGGTTTTTTTGGCAGTAAGTGTATCACAGTTCCTATGTTAGGTTTACCCAAGATTCTTGCTAACATAAATTGTTTTAATTAAATCTGTGTATATAGGTTTGACTTTTTCTTTGTGTTCCTTCATGTCCTGTGCACATTCATTTATGTTTGTTAGCATTCTGTTCTATTCTCCTGGGGAGCACTGATCTGCATGGTTTGATTTCTTCATTTTGTTTTGTATACCTATTGAGCAAAGCAGTGGGAAACAGATTTGCAATGACTTCTGGAAGTGGGAGGATTGAGAAAGCACTCTCCCAGGAGTTACATTTGATTGTATTCCAAGAAGTATGGCATTCAGTTTAGTGGTGTATTCAAGTACACCAGTGTTAAATTTGCAGTTCTACTTGGTGGTCTTAAAAGATCTTTTCCTACCTAAATGATTCTGTGATCAAGTGTGAATAACTCCCTGCAGAGTCCTGTTAATTTTTGTTAGGTCATAGGAAGGAGCTGGAATAAGATTCCTCACTGGCTGCATCAAATATATAGAGTATTAGTAATGACTGTAAACATATAACCATGGCCTGTGGCTACAGGGAAGTCACTATCAGCATTGCCAGTGTTATTTCTGTTTAGTGTTGAGAACACAGTCATTCTGGAGAGACTGAAGAAAATTTGCTTGTCTAATTAGAGCTAGAGGTTGTTGTTTGCTTCCCATCTAATTAGAGTGAGATCAAATTGAAATAGTTAAAAGTTGTTTGCATCAGATGGTGATTTTTGTTAGGACTTACAGTTAAATAGCAGTATGGAATTGCTGTCATTAAAATAACATTTCATGTTGTATTTCAGGACATTACTGCAAGGAATAGAGTTCTGTGCCTGTTTCTCTTTTAGTCTATTTTACTTTTTTTTTTTCTGTTAGGCAAGTAGACAAGACGTATCAGAGCTCCAGATGATATATAAGAAGTCAGATGATGAAGAATCAGATGTGACTGTGAGATCACATGATCTTTGTGATACATGGTAGAAATGTCCTACTGTTTACTGCAGCACAATAAGATGAAAGTAATGGTTTCTTCACTATTCCTTCCCATATGCAACGTATGTAATCATCACTGAAAAGATACTGCTCATTTTCAAGTTGATATAAAGAAGTGTGTGTGTGTGTATTGATTTGTGTGTATATCTTTGTATATATAGCTTGCACTATGTTCAGAAGTTTTAAGTTGAAACAAGACCAGTAATATATGGGGAGTGGTGCATGATTTTGTGCTATTAAATTCCACTCTTTAGCTTCGGTGGTATTTAAATATACAGATAGAATATTCACTGGTAAAGGGGTGCCCCTTCTCCAAACCCCCAAATTTAATGATGGTTTTTAGTATCAATTAATTGATCTATTTGCATTTCCAAAATTAGCCATGTTTTTTTTTTTCCTTCCCGTGGTAAATGATGCATCAATTCCCTGTATCTTTTGGTAGAGACAACTTCACTTGTTACTGTTTTCTGGCAGTGTGTATTAGAATTGTGTGTAACTTAGAATTAGATGTTTACCTACTGTGCACTAGAAGGAATAAAAGCAAACTGAAGCTGTACTTTTTTACTCTTTTACCTTGCAAGGATGTATTTTACTTTAAAACAATTATTGCATGACCTTTTAAACCCAAAGTTGTTACTGGTTTATCTAAGGATACTAAAGAGAACGTGTCTTTGGGACATAATTATGTAGGTTTAAGAAAGTGATGTAGTTTTAATTGTGCCTTTAGCTAATGTTGAAGCATATTAAACTCAGTCATGTTTCTGTGTATTTCTCTCAGAAACTTTCTCAGGCCTTAAATTACTTAGCAGCATATCAGTGAATCTTGTGCTGTAAGGGGTTAAGTTATCTAAACTTACTGTATATGAAGAACAATTGGTTTCATTATTTGCTGTGTTATTTTTTCATGTGACAATACTTTTGTAACAAAAACTTTGTTTTTAAAAGATTTTTTAAAAATGCAGATTTTTATGTAATAGATTCAAAATCTTAAAGCAATCTTTCTCAAAGAAATGGAGCTGCTGTAAATACTTTATTTTTATGGGTGTTACTCAAATAGACCACAACTGATGATGATGTAATAGAACACCAAATAATTTTAGACTATGATGTACTTGTAGGCTATTGTGTGGGCAGAAAAATATTCTAGGAATCTAGAGTGAAATCTATCCTTTTTCAGTTGCTACCAGTTTTCTCAATTACGTTAAGACTGGAATTCTCCAGTTTTTGTTGTGAAGCCAAGATTACAGTGGCATATTTCTATGATTATTCGCTTTAAAGTACTTTTTTGATATTTTTTTTTAAAGTGTTAAAAATGTATCTGCCCTTACTCCTGATTTTCTGTTTTCATCACCTGACTTATAAGGGAAAATTTTGGACTGTCTTTCAGCCTGTGTCTTAGGGACAGAGAAGAGTTCTAAGTACATAATCTATCTTCCAGCACATATATTACAGTGCTGGCATCATTTTAGTAATCTTTCTTAATTGTCCTAGCTACTATAAAAAGAAGTAGGATCAGTTTTCATTAGGCACTGAAATCTGTATTTGGTGATCTAGTGTATGAGCAGGTTAGTGGTAAGGTTCTTGCACTGATAAAAACGAAAGCAATAAATATCTTTCCTGTACTAAAACTAATCTAGATCAGAATCCGCTCTCTGATGGCTTGCTTAATTTCCAGCAACATGTTTTCTTTCCATTCTGTAGTATCTTTTTAGAACTGTGTGTATAAAAATGGATATTACAGCCAGGCCTTTAATTTTCTAAGATTCCTTTTGTAGTCTTGAACTACTTGTCGGACTTGCACTTAATTATTGTTTCAGAAAGACTGTGTACTTGTCAGAAGAGGTTTCTGTTTCATGAGCCATCACAGCAGCAGTGAGTCAGTCCATGGTGTATTAAGAAAAGTAATAGATGGATTTACCTGTCCCATTGTCAAATTTCTAAGTTAAGCCATGGTGCAGTATCTGTGAGTCACTAAGTATGGTCTATAGCAGGCTCTGTTTAGAGGGAGGGTTGGACTGGATGGTCTCTAGAGGTCCCTTCCAACTCTGATAATTCTGTGATACCTTTTTAACCATACAGCTTTTTCTTTATAGCCATCTGCTGAAAAATTTGAAATTATTTTATTAAATGTTCAGATTTTCTGTAACTGTATAAACTGACTTCCAAAACAATCCCAAGAATCTTGTTTACTTTGCCTTTTCTTCTGGTAATATCCATGTAGTTGTAACATCATATAGCAGTCATATTCCATCTGTCTGTATTCAGGCAGTATCATGGCTCTCTTTCATATTCAGACGTCCATAAAAGCAGCATATTGTATCAAACATTTACTCTGGTTATACAACACATAGGCTCAATATAAATAAAAGTGTATTTTTACTTTCAGAATTGATTTAACATTCTGACACTTTTATTCATGAGATTCAATGGATCTCAAAGACAGGACAGCCCTCTTGTATATTATTTGTACTGTGCACAATTTCTGTTTCAGAAATTTCATGTTTGATTGAGGCATTACTATGAAAGGGATAAAGTATTTCAACATTATATAGGTTACTACTTTTTTCCCCTCCTCCGCCCCCTAATTCATCTATTTAAGGGAGTTGGGTTTGGGACATGAGAACTGGGATAATACCAGTGAAATTGTGAGTATTTTTAAAGATTTATTTATTTATTTTTACACACTGTGTTCAAAAAGGTTGACAGATATCAAATTGCTGTGTATGGTTTTGTATATGCCTTTTTTGTTAGCTTTTTTGATGGAGTCATAAAAGAATAAGTGCACACATTTCATAAGTAGACAGAATATGTATCAGTCTGATTAAAAATATTAATTTCTCACCCTCCTTGTAGTTTTATTTGAATTATTTGATTATATTGATTTTTTTATTTGATTTTTCCCAACGATCCACTTACTCAGAAAATCCGTTTTTTGTCTGTGCTTATACTGGGGATATGCTGGCATCTTTGAGACATAATGTGCTTTGAGATGTGATATCCTTCTGTTCTGACACTGATCTTCGTCCAAGCAGTTTAACTATAGCTCAATGAAAAGCAGGGTTTTTTAAATGAAAGGCAGGGGGGGGTTGCCACAGTTATATTGTATTTTGATAGCTTTGTTACTTGTGTTGGCTGACAGGATGCTCTGCAGCCCTCTGGATCCTTAGAGTGATGCTAACGCTTCTGCAAATTGGAGGTTTAGGGTAAAATTGAATTTCTTGGACTTGACTGTATCACATTACAGACTAGACTGGGTCAGTCTGATTTCTAATGAGTGGGCACTGCTTAGCTGGTGTAATGTTATAATCTGAGGGTAACAGCAATTTACTATTTGATCTCATGATCAATGGAGAAGGCTTGCCTTTGTTTTTTTATCTCACTTCTTACGTGTCTTTTGTCATCTAATGCTGAACTTGGCTTCAGATGTCATCCTGATCAGAGCATAGATTGAGGAATAACAACCTGTAAATCATTCTTAATAACACTGCAATGCCACAAGGGTCCTTGCAAGGAGATGCAGTAATAAATTAAGGAAGTAATTCAATAATATCTAATTGGTCAAGATGGGGAAATTGCTCAGGTGAACTCCCTATGTTCCTACAGGGCACATTGTTCTAAAAGGTAAGAACACTTCTGTGGTTTAAGTAGGCCAAAAAGTGTACAAACCCTTCTAATCTCTGCCTTATAGATTGCATTCTTAGGGAATGCTGCTTAGCTTCACCAGCCTGTAAAATATAAAGAATTCAGTGAGCACATGACATCTACAGTATCAGGAGATGGTTATTCTTTGAAAGCAGTGTGTAGACAGAGAATTTCACCTGGTGTAGTGAACTGGCTAAGATCTTTTTACTTTCTGGCAGATGTACCAAGTAGAACTGAAATACTGGATAATGAACCAGACTTCATTGGATTAATTCTAGTATCCTGTAGAGAATTTTGAATTTGGGAAAAACCCTAGTGCAAGTGAATTACAGCCCATGCCTGCAGCAGTGCTCTTCGAGAGCCAGATCAATATGCCCTGTTCCTTTGGACTAATTTCTGGTGTTGCTGTGGTACGTGCACGTGTCTGTTGTTTTAATGCCAAACGTCCTATTAAAAGAGAGACAGGCCCTGCTAATTTTGATTGCCTGGAATGGCTGAGACAATTCTGAAGAGAATAATTTTTACTAGGATGAAGAAGCCTGCTATGCCAGACTGTTGAGTTAAATGATAACAATTGGACATGATATCACAATTGGACTGTTTTCTGTGGTGCAGTAGATATCTCAAATATCCTGAGTATGAGCTGGAGCTGAGAGTAGTTTGTATCCTCTAAATCTCTTTTGAAATCTGTGTGGCTGCCATTCTGTCCCATTGCAGTCTTGTCTGCTGGATACCTCTCTTCATCCACAGCTTTAAGATGTCATGACTGGCTAGTGAGAAACCCTCTGTCAGTGTGCCATCTAAACTTCATGTCCCTGTTTCAAATTTTACTTCTTGTTGGTCTTATAACCAGAGTCCAGTTGAATACATTTCAGGACTCTTCACAAAGTGGCAACATGTCTCTATGCAGACATCAGTTTTCTTTCCTTTTTCTTCTAATACATTTAGGTCTTTATTGTGCATGCTGATCTAGGTTTCTCTGAATGCCACAGTATAATATGATCCATGTAAGACACTAAAGGCATTTACGTGTTCACTGTGTGCAAATAAACTATAGAACATCATATAAGAACACTCCTCTTAAGAGTATTGGTAGAGCTTGGGTAAGCAGTAAGATTTTAAGTTTTGGACTTTGCAGGGATACCTGGGCAGTCTTCATCTTCTCTGAAAGCCTGTGATCCATGCTGCAGTGGTATACATAAAAGTATAGTTTTCTCCCAATTCTGATACAGACTGACTGCATTTCTTTTCTCCTTGGTATACATGTTCTTTACTCTAAGATCCTAAGCTGCCATTGTGATCAATAGAGATCTAGCCTATACAGTCAATAGTGCCTAGAGAATGATTTATTTAATGAGCCTCTAGGTGCCTATATTAGGGTAAATTGAATTGCTCCCCAGGCTCCTCTGATTGCATTGACCTACATTGACAATAATGGGAGATGTCTGGATTGAGATGTCTGGACCTGAATCTCATTCCTATAGATGCACACACTTAGTTACTATTCTACTTCTGTTTAACTTCCTTAGTCAGTTTTTATTGTGGCACATGCCAAATTGCTGTCTGCTTTCCAATTTGTTAACAGTCTTGCATCTCTTTCAGTGAAAATGCTTTCAGTGCTCTCCTTCTCCATTGAGTGTTTTGGGGACTCTTACAGTCTGTTTGCCACTTCTGATAAAATGAATAACCCCATTAACTTTCAGCTTACCTTCTGCTGAAAGACACACTTTGAAGTTACATCATTTAGCTGCTGAAATGTGAGAAATGCTGAAAAACAGCAGCAGAAAAATCTGAAAGACATTGGTGTACTAGTGGCTCATGGAATACCAGAAGTGCAGCATGAGGTTTTTTCCCAAACTGAGTAAGATTCCTTGGTTTAGAAATTGATTACTGGATTTGTTTTGACAACTTGTATGAAACTTTCTAGATGAGTGTGTCAGGGAGTAAATACTTAGTAAAAGATTCAATATTTTTCTCTAATATTAGACTTTTCTTAAGAGTTCCTTAGCACTGTAGAGAATTGTCTACAGGAATCTGTTGAAAATAAAACACATTTACAGTGTTCAGATTTATTGAGTGTTCATTTATTATATGCAAAGTACCAATGTAAGTTTATAGATACTTAAGAATAGAACAATGTCTTTTATAGTACAGTCAAATATTACTATTCAAATACAGTTGTTTTAATTCTTGTTTAAAATAATATTTATTATATTTTTCTATTTAAAAGCAAAGCAAGATAAGTTCTCATCCCCTGTTCAGTGTTAATTACCATCTACAATATTTATTTGCTATAATTTCAAATTTCCTTAATTCTTAATTATTGTTCATAAACATGACTGTTTCTTTGTATAGTTTTTTCATTTGAAATGACAAGAAATTTACACCTCTATTTTCAGCAATACTCTGTACTACCAGCATGAAACTTCAAATATTTTCAATAAGTTTGTATCTTAATTTGGTAGTGGACTTCTGATGTGGGTGAAATTGTCACCCAAAAACTGATTTTTGCCTTAGAATGTTAATTCTTCCTCTCAGATTTTCATTTTTTGGTACTATTACTCATTGTCTGGAAAAAGATAACCACAAGTTGAGCTTACTGTAAGAGTAAGCTTAAAAAAAGCATTGATTGGAAAAAGATATGCCAGCTAAGCAGTGTCAAGAGTAATGATTTGAGCTCCTGCCTAGTAAATGGATAAAAAAGCAAACCAATTATTTCACAAGATATGAAAGTGTGAGTGATAAATTTAGGAATTTGAGGCTCTTGTCCATACAGGCTCAGCACTTAGACAGAGAATTGCTCAATGACTGCTGAAAAAAAAAAGTGTGAAACTATTAATTCTTTGCATTTTGCAGAGTTGAAACTCTTCTGGTGGTCAGCTAAGAAGCTAGACAAAATTACTGCAGTCATTTTGCTTAGTTGTTAGTCTTTAAATACATAAATCTTCCAGTACTGTGAGGAATAGATGCATAAAAGCTTACATGAGTATACAAAAGTAGTTAAACTGAAACATGAAGGGTTTGCAGAAGATTGAAACTGAGCACATACCTCTGAAGACCCATCAGCAGATTGTTTTCTTTCATAATACTCATCCTAAATATCAGAATTGATGACAATTTATGAAGGGCTGAGTTCTGTTTCCAGGTACTAATCTGCAAAGAAGTGATAGAAGTGATCTGCAAAGTAACTCTCAGTGATGACATCTTAATTGCTCTGCAGTGGCTGGAATGCCTTGGGAATGTTGTTTGTAATTGTTCTCTTTTGAAATAGTCTTCAGTTGTGTTGAATTGATAGTTAGGAGGCACACACAATTCATCCTTCCCTGCTTTGTTTGATGGAAGCTTTTCTTTGAAGTAGAGCCTGTACCTGCCAAATGGTCCGTTTGGTATGTATGCACCCTCATTCCACATCCAAAGATCTTGTGTGCAGTTATGGAATCTCAAGTTCATTGAAAGTAGCATTTCCTTAAATTCCTCTCTGATGTTAGGCTATGAGTTGCAAATGTATGGTTTATATATCTCTTTTTAATACCTTTTTATTTATACCTTACTTATACCTGAACTTGTAACTGGTATGTCTTCTAGTGAAGGCTTTCTAATACAGTATATATTAAACAGAGTTACAAAGCAAATGACTCTGCATTAGTCTGATACTTACACGAATATACCACGTAAAAGCAAAATTTAAGTTCCTTGCATACAGTACACTCATCCATCCCCAGTGGACTCGCCTGCAGCCTCCTTGATCCTGGCTTTGGACCACTGGTTTTGTCCCACTCATCAATGCTGAGAGCTTTGATTCTTATAGGGAGAAAATGTTTAAGAAAGCCTCAGTGTCACCTATATATCCAGGATCATCATTAGTATGTTCAGTACCATACCCTGGACAGCTTGGCTTGTTAGATGTATGTGCATACCCAGCATTTTTATGATAATACAGTATTTTTTTTCTTTGTATTATTTATTAATATTTATTAATACTTAATTATTGCCCACTTATATTTTTTTCTATAATAACCTTATAGTACATTGTAGTTAGAATGTACTGTAATAGTACTTTTGCAGGTTGTTAAACTTTTTCTCAAACAGTTTAAAACCAATCAACAGTCACTCTAATTGTTTACAAATTACTGTAAGAAACACTGAATCACAGTGAATCACAAGGATGACAAAGCTCTTGGTGAAGTGTCTGTACATGTGGTAACTTGCACCACGTAGTTGTGTTACTGTCCTCTGGCACTGCAAAAACTCTGAGATCCAAACCAGGGTTGCAAGAAAGCAATGAGAATATATAGAATCATAGAATCATAGAATTAGCCGGGTTGGAAGGGACCTCAGAGATCATCTAGTCCAACCCTTGACCCACCGGAGCAGTTGCTAGACCATGGCACTGAGTGCCACATCCAGTCTTTTTTTAAATGTCTCCAGGGATGGAGAATCTACCACCTCACCGGGCAGCCCATTCCAATGCCTGATCATCCTCTCCGTGAAGAAATTCTTTCTAATATCTAACCTAAACCTCCCCTGGCACAACTTAAGACCGTGTCCTCTTGTCTTGTTGAAGGTCGTCTGGGAAAAGAGTCCAGCTCCCACCTCGCTACAGCCTCCTTTCAGGGAGTTGTAGACAGCAATGAGGTCTCCCCTGAGCCTCCTCTTCTTCAGGCTGAACAGCCCCAGCTCTCTCAGCCTCTCCTCATAGGGCCTGTGCTCGAGTCCCTTCACCAGCCTGGTTGCCCTCCTTTGGACCTGTTCCAAGGCCATGGAACCTGTGCAACCTGTCCTGCATATGGAACCATATGCAACCTGTCCCAAGGCCATGTTGTGTTATTATGTACCTGTTGTTTCTGTTTGCTGGAAGAGCTACTTCTTAGCAGCATAAAATAATGAATTAGGTAGCAAAAGTAATTTCTGTGGGCATTAAGGCAAGTGATGTGAGACGTACAACTCAAGGTTTTAGCATACAGAGCTGTTAAAGAGGGGTGTTAATTTTCAGGCAAACTAAACAATACATCCCGAAGCATTCAGGATTTGCTTTTCCCTTACAAAAATCCTAATTTAATCTAATTTAACTGCTTGTTCAAATATCCTTTGTTAAGCAAATGAAATATGCTTTCATTCATCTTTTGTGAAAGAGGAAAAGTTCCAGAGATTCTGGATGGGAGGATAGGTGGCTGTAGGATTACAGACTCTATCTTCAGATTTTTCTCACTCTATATTACATTGTGTGATATTAGTAAGATATCAGAGTTATAAATGATACTTAAGTGCTTTTTGAGGAAAAAACAAAGTTGTTTATATTTAATTCAGACACAGAACTTAACATAGGATTAATGCTAAAATTTTTAATTGATCAAGAGTATAGTTGTTCTATATGTATTATTGTAGCTTTTTTGAGAAGAGAAATTTAGGGCATACAATTCTAAATATGATGTTTCATTATTTTATCCTATTTTTTTTAAAAACTAGAGTATAGTATTTGAACAAATGTTCCATGTTGTCTTATGTAGCTAATGCAACTTCACAGGATCTGTATGTTAAATTATCTGATTCTGCTACAGATTTTGTCACCTATCGCCGTATCTAAAATAACATGAACTGAAGTCACTGAATGTTCTCCACAGGATTTATCTAAGATGATATATTGATAGTGCTGTACTCAGCTGCCAAGATTAATGTTTTTTCATCTATATTACTTTAGAAGACTTCATTTTATGGAAGGAGTAGGTAGTCTATCAGTAGACAAAACAGATTTGCTGAAATCTTTCTCTTTTCTACAGGTGAAATATACTCCATTTCAGAATCTAATGAATTAAATTTCAGTGTTGAAAGTATAGATAAAGGATTATACTTTGAGTGAATAAGGATGTAAACCTGAGATAAGGAAATCTATATGATATTTCTAGTTTTTGCCCTGATAAATCAATAATTTTATGGACAATTCGGAAAGATTTTGAATTGCTGTGTTTTCTCCATTTACTGACATCGTGGGGCTCAAAATTTTGGGTTTTAAATCTTGGTATCTTTAAAGCAATTACCACATCAGCTGAAAAGACCTTACGTCGGTGCAGTTACTCACTTCTCTTGTGGTGTGTCTGTAAAACGTGTGTATATACAAGTCCATGTAATATAGAAATCAAAGCTGGCAGCAAGTGGCTCAATTTTTATTTTTCTTAGCTTGGATATGTTTGGAAGATTAATTTTCTTAACCAAAATTTTTGTTTGCAAAGTAGATAGAGACACTGGTACAGTGTGTAAGAAAATATCCTTTTGCTTCTATTTAGTTTGACAAAGGATATGCTTACAGCATTCGCCACAACTATGGGAAAGAAGGAAAGAGAACTGATTATACCCCATACAGCTGCATGAAGATTATCATGTCCAATCCACCAAGTCAAGGGGATTATCATGGTGAGTTCCTAAAAGAAAAAAAAAAAAAAAAAGCTGGAGAGGG